>CM053561.1:17341734-17400501 GCA_028646485.1 Cryptoprocta ferox
TACTACATGGCAATGAGAAAGAATGAAATCCGGCCATTCGTGGCAACGTGGATGGAACTCGAGGGTGTCATGCTAAGTGAAATAAGTCAGGCAGAGAAGGACAGATACCATATATTTTCACTCATAAGTCTAACAGGAGAAACTTAACAGAGGACCATGGGGAGGGGAAGGGGGTAAAAGGAGTTAGGGAGAGGGAGGGAGGCAAATCATGAGAGACTCTTGAATACCAAAAACACACTGAGGGCTGAAAGGGGAGGGGGAAGGGGGAGGGGGGTGATGGACATGGAGGAGGGCACTTGGGAAGAGCACTGGGTGTTATATGGAAACCAACTTGACAATAAACTATAAAAAATAAAATAAAATAAAAACATTAAAAAATTAAAAATAAAATAAAACCAAAAAGACAAAAAACTAAAAAATAGAAAATATAGTGAGGATATATGAGAGTATATACAAATACTTTTAGCTTATTTTACATAGATAGATATAGATATAGATACATACACACATATCTATCTATCTATACTGGTTTTCTATATTATATACAATATAATACATGATAGGATAAAATATAACATAAGCCAAGATAGTGTTTATATATACACACACCGCTTTCTGTACATAATTTTTTGACATATTTGTTATTGGGGATCTTCTTCCATATAAGTGATAGATATATATTATGCAATGGTATAGAATATATACCTGGTACATAATGATTTCCATTCAGTTCTTTGTTCATGATTCAATTTAGGGTAGGACACATCTTTTGCAATTATTCACAAGGCATGTAACTTCCAGATTAAAGCAGAATCTCTTCATTCCTCACCCAAGTCTTGGACCACCCCTTCCCTTCATCTGCAGTATTTACAAGGACGTAGCTTCCAGGTTAAAGCAGAAACTCTTCATTCCTCACCCCAAGTCTTGGACCATCTATTACCTCCATGACTGACTCCATTGCTCCAGGTCTTATCTTTTTAGAGTAGAATCTTTCCAATCTGACCTGCAGTCTCTATTCTCTAGGCACCTGTCTTTCCCATATCCTTTCTTATCTGTTGAAAAAATAATGAAAAGTGTAGGCATTTTATTCTATAGTACATTTAAAAAGGTATATAAATATAAAACTTGGTGTCAGGAAAAAAAGAGGAGAAATGATACATAGCAGTATGGATGAAATAGAACTTTTAGCTTCATATCTAGTTGAGCGAAAGCTATTAACAGAATGCTTGCTGCAAACACTTCTACAGGGAACATCACCAATTAATCATTTGTGATATTACATTGCAAATAACACACATTTGGAGACTATTTTGAAATGCTCTTTGCATTACTGCCTAAAAGCTGACCATAACTCATATTTCATCTGTGACAATGTGGCATTAAGAAATTTCAAGAAATCACTACCTATCATCACCAATTTTCTTTTAAGATCAGGGCTGTGGGACATTGTGAAGTACAAACATCTCACAGACCACTGTGGAGTGGTCTTTTTCTATGAGCATACAGAGAGAATATGCACAATTAGCTATAGATGACAAGTGTGTGATCATGCCAGGGAGGGCAGCTACCAGCGCTCAGAGGGTCAAAGAGTAATTAATCCTAGAGTGACACAGTGGAGTTCCAAAAGTTGACTAGGGGGCCGCCTGGGTGGCTCAGTTGGTTGGGCGGCCAACTTCAGTCAGGTCATGATCTCGCGGTCTGTGGGTTCGAGCCCTGCATCGGGCTCTGTGCTGACAGCTCAGAGCCTGGAGCCTGCTTCAGATTCTGTGTCTCCCTCTCTCTCTGCCCCTCCTCTCCTTGCTCTCTGTCTCTGTCTCTCTTTCAAAAATACTAAACATTAAAAAAAAAAAATTAAAAAAAAGTTGACTAGGATCTCAGCAGGTGAAAAAGAAGATATTCCAAAACTAAAGCCATAATAAGTAAGACTAACCAGCTAGCTATGTGCCGTATGTTGCAGGAGATAAGAATTAGTGGTGAGAATGGAGTATGGTGTGTGTGGCATCCAAGTTAACTTGAATCCAGATCTGGAAAGTCCTGTATGCCAGACTGAAGACTGTGCACAGTGACCGAGAACATTGCTGAGCAGGGCTTTATGCATGCACATTTTTTATTTAACGTTGCTTGGTGTTTTCTAAGAAAAAACATTTGGAAGAAAACAAAATATACCTGTCTTTACATTTTTGCTATTCATAATGCAAAAGTTTATTTGAACCTCATAGAAAAATTATGCATCCTTATAACTTTAATTTGTTAGTAATGATATGAATGGTTACTGTTTTCCAGTCCTCAAACTTAATATCAAGGCTGTATATATTTATATACAAGATGATTCTTTTTAAGATTTACAAGTAATATATGAACATGTCACTGTAAATAATTACCCATTAGCCATGTGTATTGGGGAAATTAGGATAATGTCTCTTTACAACTCATTCCCATTCCATGCCTGGAAGAGATAAACATTTGATATGTCTTTTGAGAGTATATATTGCATATATTATGCCCATATTTTTTATTTATGAAAATGAATTATATATAATGTTCTGCATCTGGGAATTCTTTTCTACTTAACAATGATATTTCATTGTTCACCTCTAGTATTTTAAAACATGTCACAAAGAACCTTTCTTATTCTGCACATCTCTTAACTCGCAAATGAAAATTTTAGCTTAGATTTTAAAACATTTAATACACGTAAACTGTAGATTTTAATCAAAAAATCTTATTTTAACAATTAAATGTTTCTCTTTTTTTAAATTTTATTTTAAATGGATTTATATTGGCCTTTCACACATATTACTTTTTTATAGTGTTCATTTATTTTTTCTTTTGATTGACTCCTTTTCCTTCTTAAATTTTTCAGCTGGAAGTAAATAATTTTTTAAACCTAGTATTTATCTTTTTATACTTTCCTCCATACTTACATAGCATATACCAAATAAATCTTCATGTATATTTATGCACACCCAGCTTTACATACACTTAAATGCACCTGCCCTTATCTCATGGAAGTATTTCATACTAAACACAATTTTAGTAGGAGAGGCTTAAAAGGTGGAGAGGAGAAGCAGGTGGATCGTGAGTTCACCTCGTCCCACATACACACTGAGGCACCAGCTATATCTCTACAGCTAACTCTGAATATGGCCCGAATGACAACCTGGCAGAACAGATCTTCCACAGCTAGTCCTAACTAGAAAGATGGCTTCCTGGAAGAGCATAGGACAGGTGGAGACATGTTTGGGAAGCAGACTCCCAGTGTGACTGATCACGAAAGGGCCAGACATCACAAGCACAGACAAGTGAGAGGGTCAGCCCCCTCAGCAAGCACTTTCTGCACTGCAGGCCAGTGCTCAAAAGAAAATCCCTTAAACTAGTGACTTGAAAACCAATGGGGCTTAACTCTTGGTACTTTAAAAATCAGCAGGTTTAATTCAGCAAAAGTGGACAAAAAAGTGGGAAGGCAAAAAGAAACTAAGCCCCTGCCCTTAAAGAGCCAGAATAATAAATAACTGTGCCTGCAATGCAGCACAGAAGCAGCAGTATGAAAAGAGCAGAGGATATATATGAAGAAGATTTGACTAATCTTAGACCATGTGCCATGTGCCAGGAGGGCAAGGATCTGCAAGCGATTTCTGCGGGAGCAAAACAGCTGGCAGGTGCCATTTTTCTTGCCCTCCCCCAGCTTCGACAGCTGGTTGCTTGTGGAAGCCAGCAGTAGCACTCTCCATTTACCTTGCTGGCACCACACACCTTGCCCCGCCATTCCTTGGCAGCCAGTGGTGTGCCCACTTGGCAGCTCTCCAAAGCAGTTTCTGCACCACCACACTTGGCAGGCAGCCCTGGCCTGGACCAGTGCCACTCCAGAGTGACTCCTGCACTGGAGAAAGTGGGAGATAGCTCCATACACTAGCACATTTGTAGTTCTGGAGTCAGGCCTCTTAACTGCAGCAGGGAGAAAGCCCTGTCCTTCAGTGTGCCTGGCAGAGCAGTGACTTGCAGTCAGCAAGTCTGGGTACCAGCCTGTCCACCAACAAGCCAATGAGAGCTGCAGCTGTGCCCCTCTACAGCATGAGGAGCAATAAAGTAGGCAAAGCCACAGCAATCAGACAAGAAAAGGAAATAAAAGGCATCCAGATTGGTAAGGAAGAAGTAAAATTGCCTCTGTTTGCAGATGACATGATACTATATATAGAAAACCTTAAAGACTCCACCAAAACTATTAGAACTAATACATGAATTCAGTACAGTGGAAGGACACAAAATTAACATACAGATATCTGCTGTGTTTCTAGACACTAATAATAAGGTAGCAAAAAGGGAAATTATAACATCATAAAAGCCATATATGAAAGGCCAAGAGCTAATATCATCCTCAATGGGGAAAAACTGAGAGCTTTCCCCCTGAGATTGGGAACATGACAGGGATGTCCACTCTTACCACTGTTGTTTAACATAGTGTTGGAAGTCCTAGCCTCAGCAATCCAATTACAAAATGAAATAAAAGGTATCCAATTTGGCAAAGAAGAAGTCAAACTTTTACTTTTCTCAAATGACATGCTACTCTACATGGAAGAACCAAAAGACTCCACCAAAAAACTGCTAGAACTGTTACATGAATTCAGCAAAGTCACAGGATATAAACTCAATATATAGAAATCAGTTGCATTTCTATACACCAATAATAAATCAAATAAAGAGATATCAAGGAATCAATCCTATTTACAATTGCACCAAGAACCATAAAATACCTAGGAATAAACGAGCCAAAGTGGTAAAAGATCCTAATGCTGAAAACTATAGAAAGCTCATGAAAGAAGCTGAAGAAAACACAAAGAAATGGAAACACGTTCCATGCTCATGGATTGGAAGAACAAATATTATTAACATGTCTATACTACCCAAAGCAATCTACACATTCAATGCAATCTCTATCAAAAGAACCCCAGCATTCTTACAGAGCTAGGACAAACAATCCTAAAATCTGTATGGAACACAAAAGACCCCAAATAGCCAAAGTAATGTTGAAAAAGAAAACCAAAGCTGGAGGCATCACAATACCGGACTTTAGCCTCTACTACAAAGCTGTAATCATCAAGACATTATGCAATATGCACAAAAACAGACACACAGACCAAAAGGAATCCAATAAAGAACCCAGAAATGCGTCCACTAATGTATGGTCAACTAATCTTCAACAAAGCAGGAAAAAGTATCCAATGGAAAAAAGGCAATCTTTTTAGCTGTGGTGGGAGAATTGGACAGCAACATGCAGAAGAATCAAAATGGACCACTTTCTTATACCATACACAAAAATAAATTCAAAATGGATGAAAGACCCAAATGTGACATAGGAATCCATCAAAATACTAGAGGAGAAAACAGGCAGCAACCTCTTTGACTTTGGCTGGAGCAACTTCTTAATCAACACATCTCCATAGGCAATGGAAACAAAAGCAAATATGAACTATTGGGACCTCATCAAGATAAAAAGTTTCTGCACAGCAAAGAAAACAATCAACCAAAGTAAAAGGCAACTGATGGAATGGGAGAAGATATTTACAAATGACATACCGAATAAAGGGTTAGTATCCAAAATCTATAAAGAACTTATCAAACTCAATACCCGAAAAACAAATAATCCAGTGAAGAAATGGGCAGAAGACATGAATAGACACTTTCCCAAATAAGACATCCAGATGGCAAACAGACACATCAAAAGATGCTCAACATCACTCATCATCAGGGAAATACAAATCAAAACCACATTGAGTGGTCAGAGTGGCTAACATTAACAACTCAGGAAACAACCCATGTTGGCAACGATGTGGTGAAAGGGGAACCCTCTTGCACTGTTGGTGGGAATGAAAACTGGTGCAGCCACTCTGGAAAGCAGTGTAGAGGTTCCTTATAAAATTAAAAATAGACTTGCGCTACCACCCAGCAATAGCACTATTAGGAATTTATCCAAAGGATACAGGAGTGCTGATTCAAAGGGGCATATATACCCCAATGTTTAAAGCAGCACTATCATCAATAGCCCAAATTTCCATCAACTGAGTGGATAAAGAAGATGTGGGGTGTGTGTGTGTGTGTGTGTGTGTGTGTGTGTGTGTGTGTGATGGAATACTACTTGGCAAAGAAAAAGGATGAAATCTTGCCATTTGCAATAATGTGGATGGAACTGGAGGGTATTATGCTAAGTGAAACAAGTCAGTCAGAGAAAGACAGATATAATATGATTTCACTCACATATGGGATTTGAGAAACTTAACAGAAGACCATAGGGGAAGGGAAGGAAAAATAAGTTACAAACAGAGAGGGAGGCAAACTATAAGAGATGCTTAAATAGAGAGCACAAACTGACAGTTGATGGGGGTGGGGAGTTGACGGGGTTGGGGAGGTGAGTGATGGGCACTGAGGAGAGCACTTGTTGGGATGAGCACTGGGTGTTGTATGTAAGTGATGAATCACAGGAATCTACTCCTGAAGCCAAGACTACATAGTATGTTAGCTAACTTGACAATAAATTTCAAAAAAAAAATAAAAATAATATATGAAAAGAAAACAACAATGCACTGTGGATATGCATGTGGATGCATGTGGGCACACACACATACACACATAATATATATAAATGAAGCATGTGGATAGGCAGCGTATAACATTAATCACCCTATGGAAATAAATGTAAAACTATCAATACTACTTCAAAATTAAAGGACCCTTCAGTTACTTTTCAAAACACTATTAAGTATTGGTATGTCAAACACTTAAACCTTACTAATTCTCTCTTATTATGAAATACTACTTTGAGGACTCAGGTAGATTTTCATAACATTGTTATCAGAATAGAGCAGATGTTGAGTGCCAGGGATTATGATTGCTCAAATTGCTAACTCTTTTATATTTTGTGAAAGCAAAAAAGCATCAGAATTCATATGAATATCAAGGTGTTTATAAAAAATAAAAACAAATGAACAAAATTTGATATATTTAATTAATTCAAGTATATATGTTGCTAGTAGAAGACTATGTATATCTTATTAAACTTATTATCTTTGCTATTTCTATTCAATTAAACCCAAAGTTAGCATATAAAATTAGTTATTTTTATACAAAAAGATTTACCTGTGCAATGTGAAGAAGCAAGACAGAGCAGTGTAAATTACTGGAAATGAATAGTTTTTTTGTTTTTTTTAAGAGTCAGCATGTTGCTGTCTCTTTAAAAAAATTTTTTTTTACAGTTTATTTATTTTTGAGACAGAGAGAGATAGAGCATAAGTTGGGGAGGGGCAGAGAGAGAGGGAGACAGCAGAATCTGAAACAGGCTCCAGGCTCTGAGCTGTCAGCACAGAACCCGACGTGGGGCAAGAACCCACGAACTGCAAGATCATGACCTGAGCTGAAGTCGGAGCTCAACTGGCTGAGCACCCAGGTGCCCCAGAAATGAATAGTTTTAAAAAATATAATAATAAGGGGACATTCTTCCATTAAGTACTTTTGGATATTTAAACTGTCCTCACTTATGCATGTGTGTGTGCACATTTGTGCATGTATGATTCCATAAGGAGACATAATTGTTCTATGACCTAAATATTTTTTGCATGGTTTATTTAATAATTTCTAGTAGAAACACTGTTTTCCTAAATTGTTTCCTTGGAGGATAAATATGTATTATAAGGAACGTAGAAGCAAATATATCATTTATTTATATTTTTGAAAATAATTTTTTCTGGACCTTGCTGTATATGAAAAGTACAGAAACATAATTTATTCCTTTTCTAATATTCAGTTACTTTTGAAAAAAAATGATGTGTATTTCATATACGTAAGTTTTTCTATGGAGATGATTTGGTCTTGCTTGATCAGTCAAAAAAAAGTGGTGTTAGAAACAAGAATATAAGAAAAAGCCACTCAGTAAAATAAGGACTAAATATAGAATTTTGGGAAATAACACAGCCTTATAAAATGTATTTTTAAAATATCTGTTTTAACTTGCCATAAGTAAAAACACCAGAGTATTGGACTTTTCTTCATCTATACAGCAACTCTACAGAGACGGTCATCAGCTGTCTTTAAACACAGCAGAATCTCATTTACAAGGCACTTTTCTCAATTTATGGTCCAGAGAGATCATGTGCATCAGCCCAAATCAAGCAAATTGGTATCTCTGGATTTGGGATGCCAAAGTGTGTATGTTTACAAGTCCTTTATTCCACCCCAGTTATTCTTATGCTAAAGGATGAGAAAATGGAGAAGAGAACCCAGCACTTAATTGATTCTGTTTGAATGGCAAAGTTCATCCTTTATCTCCCTTATCTTGAATACTTTTATTCTTACACATATTATCCCTACCTTATTATAGCCTAGGCATGCCTATATACCAACATAGCCAGTAGTTCAGAAAATCTAAGATTCTGTGATTTGTAAAAAGACATGTAAACATTTAAAATTCTACAAATAGTCTATGACAGAAAATATTTTCTTCATGATAGCTACTTAGAGGAATTTTCAGAGTGCAGACATTTGAATAAAGGACCAGCTTAGCTCTGCCCCACCACCTGAAATTATGCACTCTCAGTAATGATAAAATCTACAAATGTCCTTTTTTTAAAATGCTGAATATATGATACTTTGGCTTTGTTTTTGTTGTTAGAAAATCAAATTTGAATATAATTTCTCAGAAAATTAAGAAACACAAAGCACTGGAATAAATTCTAAAATGCTAAAAACAAAGTCTCAGTCATTGTTATCATATGAAAACACAGCCAGTGCATTCAGAAACCGCACCCACCAAGGAGGCATCTGGGTCATACATTGCAAAGTGACAGCTGAACAGAAGTGTCTACTGGAGAAGCCAAATTTAATGGTAAGTTACTTGATAATGCATGCATATTCACTTAGGTCTTTTTTTTTTTTTTCTTAAATGGTAATAATTGTGGGATAAGAGTAACCGGAAAGAGTAGCCTGAACATTCTAGGAAGGTGTGCTTCTTGGTCTCACTGAGGCATATCCCTAGGCATATCAGATGCATTTTATTAAGAACATACTAATTAAGAAGGCTTAATGTTTAGTTACCTGAAAAAGAGATTTGGCAAGACTTTGTTTTTGCTCCAGAGAATTTACAATAATAAAAGATTAGCAACATTCCAAAATTACACAACACAGCTTTTAAGAATTTCTTTGCATCATGAAAAAGAACTAAAGCACCATATACATGAGATACAGCTAAGATTTGTTTGATAGAATCTTCTTATTCTTTTAGTCAAATATTTTCATCGGTGTCAAATGTAATATGAAAGTTTGTTTTCTGGACCTTCCTACCTTTGCAAGCAAATGATAAGTTTTTATTATTTGATCTTTTAATTAATTCAGCTCTGATTTTGGTTCCATCAACAATTAAACACCTGTACTACATAAATTTTTGCTTACACATTGTGAAAATTTTCAGATTAGCTACACAACTCCCATTAAAGTTAATAGTTCTACATGCTGATTACCCACGTGCTAGGGTAAAACTTGCCCCATGGTGTTCAATAACTCTTAAAATTCCCCACTTCTGACTTTTGTCACCAAATGCTAATAATGCGATTGTGCCTCCTGGTAGCATCCCATACTTATATAAAGAGGGTAGAAAGAAAAAGAAGATACAACTAAGAATCTTTTCTTACATAGGGATTTGAACCATGCTATAGTTTTGAATATACAGGCAGCAATTATAAAGCATTCTATTGATGCTGAATTAATGCCCAGAAATAAATTTAATGTAAGATAAAATTATTGCATACTTCTAAGCAACATGAGTTTCAGTTTGTTTCAACTTTTAGGCCAGACTCTTCATGACAAAGTGAAAAACACAAAGTTGCAAAGAAATGCTGGTATCTTTATCAGACAGAGAGCCAAAATTGGCTATCTGGCTTTTCAAGATCTGTTCTTCTCATTTTATAGACTTAACTTGTTCTTACATTTTTTTGGATAAAGAAATATTTTTCTTGAAATTTTGGAAAAAACATACTTTTTTGTTGTTTTTAATTGTACTGCTTTGAAGTAATTTTGATGAAGAAATCATTTGAAATAGCACAGTTTACATCAAGTATGTTTACTATTCTCACCTATAGCTACCATTCTCCTCACGATTCCATACCTACTCATGAGGTATTCCATATTAAGGTGATCACTCTGGGGTCAGTCCCTCCAGTGTCTATCATCAGAACTGCTCCCTGCCCTACAAGGAGGTTGGAACACATATGTTCTCAGGCTCTGTCTTCAGCAAAGGATCTGGACCCTGACCTCCTGATACACAGCTCTCAGATTCCTCTGATGCCTGAAAGAACACCCCACCCCCACCCCCACCAAATGTGAACATGTTAGCCTTTAACACAGCATGAATCCAACTCTAAAAGTACTACAGATCAGTCGTTCTCAGTGGGGGCAACTTTATACCCCAGGGGAGAATTGGCAAGGTCTCGAGACATCTCTGCATGGTATAACTGAGGAGTCATAGCTTTGCACATCATAACCCACTGGCAGTTAGTAGGTAGGAGCCAGATGTGCTGCTAAATACCCACAATGCATGGGACAGCTCCCTGCGACAAAGAATTACCTGATGTAAAACGTCACTAGTGTCAAGGTTGAGAAACTTTAAGACATTAAAATGCTTATTTCTAAAACTATCCAGAGCAGAATATAGAATATGTGCATAATGCATAAGGTTAGTTTAGGCTAATAAACAACTAAACTTACTCATACTAAATATAGGAAATTTCCTTAAAAACAAAATATTTTCTTCAAATTTTACAAAGACATTTGTTTATTTTTAACTTCTGTTACATTTGTATCTTGCTCACCTGACTCTAAGCTTCATGAGGATAGGGACGAGGTAGACACAGAATCTGTTTTAATAAGTATCATATACTAGTGCTCAGGGCTAGTGGAGCACTCCCACATCAACTAACTCAGAGCACTCCTGTGACAGCTTTATTTTTTCTAGTTTCTCACCAGATTTTGGCTCAATATGAGTCCTTATAATAATCGCTATTTGCTAATCTATTCTTAAGAAAAAGACTATCACCTAGAAGATGCTTTGATTCCTTTTGGAAAACAGTGGGTATTATCTGATCTACATACAAAGAGGCCATCTGAAGGCTGGTGGGCGTGGGGGGCCAGAATGATTGTGTCTACTGTACCCAACAGTGAATGTGAATACGGTCAAATTTCTTGTTTACATATTTAAATTTACCATGAATAGGAAATGGATTACTATAGTACTAGTATTTTCATTTAAATGTATATCCATATGTATTAGGTTTTTATATAAACAACTTAATAACAAACAGAACAAGAAAATACCAGCATTATAGAGAAAGTACATATCTAGAAAACTACACTAAGATATAAATTTGATTAAAATTGTATGTTCTCCTAATTTAAGACATTCATAGCAGTGAATGATATTAATTATGATATGAATTAGTAAATGATATTTGCTAATATAAATATTAGTATATTATTATACTACATTATATAATATATGGACATATCACATATCATATGCTACATATAACATTACATATTTGATTACATGATTATATAGATTATATAATATACATTACATAAATCATTTTTACATATAGAAGACAATGGAAAATATAAAAAGATGAAATTCCTTGTAAAAAATAAAAGGAATATTAAGTACTCATATAATCATTTTCAGTATCTCAGAAAAAGCCCAATGATAAGTTGGAAATTAGAAAAAAATAATGACTATACAAACACACAGGAGAAAAAGAAAAGTTAAATATGGTGCAGCCATGTAATACCAGAGATAAGAAAAATCAAAGGTAAACCATAAGTAGAATTAACCAATAATTTTTAATCTTAAAATTTGAAAAGTTGAAAGAAATAGTGACTTTTAGGTTGACCCAATGAATAAGTGAAGAAATAGCAAAATACATACTATTAAAATATTTCAAGGGTGATGCATTTGATAAGAGTTATAGAATACCTTTGTCTGAAGCTTGAAATTATAGGATATGAGAAAAGAGAAAACAAACAGTGTTCTATGATTGCATGTATAAGTCTTACATCTTCTCTTCTTTACCATCAAATTGCAGCATATGAAAGACTTTTCCTGAAAAGCTAAAATATGAGAGTTCCGCAGTGACTTACTTTCTGAAATTTTTGTATCTAAAGAAAGCAGAATTCCACTTTGTGAGAAAAGTTGATATGGATAGAGTCATCACAGTGGAATTAATAGGTAATTTTGACTAATAGAAAACCGTATCTCTGCCAAATTCAGAAGACTGTGCACTGTGCAAATCTTCCTGGACTCAGACCATCTTCAGAGAAACTGCAGTCCACATCGGAGCCAATGCAGCCAATGGCTTGAATAGGATAAGCTTCCACTACCTAACAAGCAGGTCAGAACCCAAACTAAGCTAACATTTTACAGAGCCTCCAATTACCTCTACCATTTCCTAGGATAAGAAACCAAGACAAACTAGCCAGGAATAGATCAAAATACACGACAACCTAATAAGAAAACAAGGGGCAATTTAAAAGTCAATTTAAAAAATATGCAGCTCCTGGGCGGCTCAGTCAGTTAAGCATCCAGCTTTGGCTCAGGGCATGATCTCTTTGTTGGTGGGTTCGAGCCCCACTTGGGGCTCTCTGCTGAGAGTTCGGAGCCTGAAGCCTGCTTCAGATTCTGTGTGTGTCTCTCTCTCTGCCCCATCCCTGCTCATGCTCTGTCTGTCTGTCTGTCTCTCTCTCAAAAATAAACCATTAAAAAAAAATAGACCAGGGGCACCTGGGTAGCTCAGTCGGCTAAGAGTCCAACTCTTGATTTCGGCTCAGGTTATGATCTCTTAGTTGGTGAGTTCAAGCCCTGCATTGAACTCTGTGCTGACACCGTGGTACCTGCTTGGGATTCTCTGTCTCCCTCTCTCTCTGGCCCTCCCCACTTGTACTATCTCTATCTCTCTCAAAAAAAAATAAACATTAAAAAAATAGATCAACAGGTCATCCAGAGTATAAAATTATCAGACACTCACTATGAAATAAATTATGTACATGTTAAAGAAAATATTTTGAAAAATGATTGGCAACTATAAAATATAAACCATACTGATTCTACAACTGAATATGCAAAAACTAAAATTAAGAACTCAATGTGTCTTAATTTCAATTAAACACAACTGAAAAGGAAATAGGTGGATTAGAAAACAAGAAGAAGAAAATGCACTTAGGTGGGTCATAAAGAAAATAAAAGAATTGCAAATTACATAAAAGAGTATAAGACCAATATGGGTCACTTGAAAAAAGTTAATACTGGTGTGATTGGCGTATGTAAACATGAGGAGAAGTGGAGCAGAAAAACTTTAAGAGAAACTGTATAAAGGGCAACATCCCAGAGTTTGCTACAAACTTCAGTCCAAGAAGGATATATTGGAAAACTCAGAGCAACATTGATAAAAGCTAAAGAAAAGGAGAAAATCTGTTGGAATTTATTAAATGGTAACCAAATTGTCTGGAAATTTTTTTTCTTTCTTTCTGTACTCTAACACTGTGCATAGTCAGAGGTGGAGAAAGACAGAAGGGATAATTATTTGTTTAATTTTATTTCTAAAGAGAGTTGTAGATTATTTTTTATCAAATATTGACCAAAAATCTCTTCTTTGACACCTTAATTTATTTGTGACTATAAAGAAATAGCAGTTCTAACTTCATTCTCATGGGATGTATATTCTTTGTATTTGAATGTTGGCTTGTTTGTTTGTAATCCAACCTTTATTCCCATTCTGGTTTATTTACAAGAATTACAATTGCAAAAATTGATTGCTCAGAGCATCGTTCAATTTACTGTTTTCTCTGTTAATGTATTTACTCAGTGTTATTGTTTAATATATGAGTTTGTAATAAGCTTTAATCTTATTGCTATTTCCCTTGAAATTCTATTTTAGTATATGTGCTGCCAAAGTGAACCCTGAAATTATACTTTTAAATTGTTCTACTGTAATATAGGTCAACTCCCAATCAACTTCTGTTCACTTTAAACTCTTTCATTAAATGTGGATGTGAATATTTCACTCAGCTAGCTCTAGTATCACAATCTATGTGATCTGGGATAAATTGTCTATTTTGGGAGAGCTTATCCCGTGGTGATCTTTAAAAAAAAATACATCTAACTATTCTAATCTACAATTAATTATTTATCCCTAATCTCTCAATGAACTTTCCTCCTTAATGTTACTACCATCATCTGCTACAATTTAGATAATTATGGAGACAATATTCCTGTGAATTTGCTGGGAGAAAATAAGCAATTTTTTAAAGATGTCATTAAGTCTAGCGAGTCACTTGGGTCAGAATTAGAAAATTACTGCCTTGGGTTGGACTGAACAGTGTCCTTGTGATCTAAAAGAGTTAATGCAATTTTCTACTTAAAATTTAATTAAAGTTGGGATTTAGCACTTTGAGAATCTTTGAGGCAAATTTTCAGTTGTTAATAATTACTCTTATTCTCTCTTCTGCTTAAGTAATTCACACAAGAGTGATCTATTTAGATGCTGACTGGCTATTTTCTTTATTTCTAACTAGGTGAATTTTGACCCTGAATAATTAGTGTCAGAGTGCATGTTAGAGTGCACATGAAAGAACAGAAATTTGGCAGGAGCATACAGTAATAATGTAGATAAATTTCAAACTTAATGTAGGCCTAGGGCAGTCTCCTCTGTACTCAAATGTCGCTGTATATTTCCTGCCCCACTTCCTCAGATATAAGCAATGTTTATTCAGAATCAAATGTCCAATACATAAATGATCCATGCATTGTTGACACTAAATGCTCCTGTTTTTTGTTACTCGTAACACTTTAGCTCTATTTCTTATGACTGTGATCACTGTATATCGTATATTTCATCTTCTATATCCTTGCACAGACCACTTAAACCACCATAATGACAGACCTGTTACATCATTAGATTCTCTAAAAAATCTATAACTTTGAATGTGTAAAAAAGATACCATAGAAAAAGATGGAATTTTGTAAAGTCAGAATTAATTGATTATCCAATACTGATAAATATACTACAAAGAAAGGAGAGTAATGAAATTCTTAAATACAGACACAAAACTTCTGATTAAAATGTTAGAAAATAAAAAAATCTAGGGGTATATGTATATAAATAATTTATACCCAAATTTGTTTTATTCTAGCATGCAAAATTAAGCAAATTTATCAACATAAACATTTATTCCATAAATAATTGAATAAAATATATTACTATAATAATATATACCAGAAATCATAAAGATTTGCATTACCAGTAAAACTTCAAGTGAAATAATTTCACATAAAATTTTTTATCAAGAATAGCAAATATTATACTAGATATTGACATTACAAAATAATTTCAATTAAAATCAAGAATTAGATGCAATGCTTAAATTATAATTCAATATTGACACAGAGGTTATACAAAATAATATTCAAAGAACTCAAGGACTGTAATGAATAAAGATCTTGAGGGATTTTACCATGTTATAAAAATAATATTTCCTATGTCCAAATTACTTGACAAGTTTATGTAAAAAAATTCTGAAGTTCAATCCAAACTTAATATTTTCCCTTAAAATTTTTTTTAATGTTTATTTATTTTTGAGAGAGAGAGAGAGAGAGAGAGATACAGAGTGAGGGGGCGTGGGCAGAGAGAGAGGGAGACACAGAATATGAAGCAGGCTCCAGGCTCTGAGCTGTCAAAACAGAGCCCCATGTGGGGTTTGAACCCATGATCATGACCTGACCTAAGTCAGAAGCTTAACCAACTGAGCCACCAGGTGCCCCAATATTTTTCCTTTTAAAATGGCCTCTACTCAAGGAATTTGGGCATAAAAAGTATATACTGATTAAATGTAATACTATCACAGTCATGCATTGATAATGGTTATAAAATTTTTGTAAAATCAAGCCGACTTCCAAATATGGAGCTTTAAAACTCAAAATTATCAAAGTTCTGATAAAAATATTACCTTTTTTATATTAAAAAATCTTGGGCACAAATAAAATATTACAGTGAGTGTTTAGGAGTATTGTCAAGACACCTTTAAAAAACGATTACTAAATACGCATTATTTTACATTGTGGGCTCATTACAGATGTCCTCAGCCAAATGGTACCTCCCAAGACAAACTGTGTATGGTTGGAAAAAGGAAAGACATAAAACTTTGGAAAATTTATAAATACATGGAAAAGTCTCCATTTATATATGTCATTCACAGAGAAAATCATGTGCCCCTTTCACACTGTAAATTTAAAAATTAAACTACATCTGATTATAAAATTCATGGTCCATACAGAAAATTTGAGAAATATCAAAAAGTAAAGCAAATAAACAATTCATAAACACAACAAAAAGTGATAAGTATGAATAATAATTTGCTTTTTCAATATTTTCTTATATTGAATATATATATATTTATATACATATGGAGTATAGAAATATATAAATATTAATGAAAATTTTGAACTTTTTATCAATTCTCTTGTCATTTATATAAAATATATATATTCATCAACTATGACTACATATAAGTCCTTACATATTTACATTTTTAACTCTAAATTTTATGACTATTATATATATGACTTATTTTATTAAAAGTTATGATTTTCTTATACATTAAAATTATTCAAATATTTTAATGACTACCTAATACCATTATCAATTTTGAATTGCTTTTTTCCTCCTTTCTAGAAATTAAAATTCTTTAATGAATGTTTTCCTTATTGCAATGACTAGAAACTTTCAGACAACTATGTTGATGGTGTGTCTCTCATGGCTTACTCAGAAACTGATGATGAGATATAGTGAAACAAAGAATTTCATACCATGTTAGGTGTTATCCTATTATTCCTAATAATATTTTAATAGTAACCAGTACTGGTTTCTATGGAATGTGTTTACTGTATCATTTATTAACATCTTGTATACTTGGTCTTTTCAAATATTTATATTTCAATCTACTCAATCAACTATTGCTTTGCGAGGGGGACAGTTTTGTAAATTGTGCTGGAATACTATCTAATTTAATCTATTATAGATTTAATTTGACAGAATTTGTAAAACATTTTAATTTTGTATTTAGAAGTGTGATTGGTTTAAATAAGTATTTCCCTAAGTTTATTCATCATAAAAAAACCATGAAATATGTCATTTAAGAAACGGACACCCTCCTACACTGTTGGTGGGAATGTAAACTGGTACAGCCACTCTGGAAAACAGTGTGGAGGTTCCTCAAAAAACTATCAATAGAACTCCCCTATGACCCAGCAATAGCACTACTAGGGATTTACCCAAGGGATACAGAAGTGCTGATGCATAGGGGCACATGTACCCCAATGTTCATAGCAGCACTTTCAACAATAGCCAAATCATGGAAAGAGCCTAAATGTCCATCAACTGATGAATGGATCAAGAAGATGTGGTTTATCTGTACAATGGAATACTACATGGCAATGAGAAAGAATGAAATCTGGCCATTCTAGCAAAGTGGATGGACCTCGAGGGTGTCACACTAAATGAAACAAGTCAGGCAGAGAAGGGCAGATACCATATGTTTCCACTCATAGGTCTAACAGGAGAAACCTAACAGGGGACCATGGGAAGGGGAAGGGGGAAAAAGTGTTAGGGAGAAGAAGGGGGACAAATCATAAAACTCTTGAATACTGAAACCAAACTGAGGGCTGAAGAGGGAGGGGGAAACGGGAAGGGGGGTGATGGACATGGAGGAGGGCACTTGTGGGGAAAAGCATGGGTGTTATATGGAAACCAACTTGGCAATAAACTATAAAGAAAAATAAATAAATAAATAAAAAGTGTATGTTTATGCAGTGACTGTGGAAAATTCTACATAAAATTTCACAAAACTAAAAGGCAGCCTATGGAATGGGAGAAGATATTTGCAAATGACATATTGGATAAAAGACTAGTATCCAAATAGGTAAAAAGTTATCAAACTCAACACCCAAAAATAAATAACCCAGTTAAGAAATTGGCAGAATACATGAGTAGACACTTTTCCAAAGAAGACATACAGATGGCTAACAGACAAATGTAAAGATGCTGAACATCGCTCATTATCGGGGAAATACAAATCAAAACCACGATGAGATACCAACTCATACCTGTCAGGATGGCTAAAACTAACAACACAAGAAACAACAGATATTGGTGAGAATGTGGAGAAAGGAGAACCCTTTTGCACTGCTGGTGGGAATGCAAACTGGTGCAGCCACTCTGGAGAATAGTATGGAAGTTCCTCAAAATAGTTAAAAATAGATCTACCCTATGAACTAGGAATCAAACTACTATGTATTTACCCAAAGGATACAAAAATGTTGATTCGAAGGGGCACATGCACCCCAATATTTTTTTATGTTTATTTATTTTGAGAGAGAGAGCAAGAGCAGGGGAGGGGCAGAGAGATTGGGGGAGACAGAATCCCAAGCATACTGCATGCTGTCAGCCCAGAGCCCAATGTAGGGCTCCATCCCACAAACTGTGAGATCAGGACCTGAGGCAAATCAAGAGTCAGATGCTTAACCTACTGAGCCACGCACCCCCACTCCAATGCTTATAGCAGCATTAGAAACAATACCCAAATTACAGAAAGAGCCCAAATGTCCATCAACTGATGAAGGGATAAAGAAGATGCGGTATATATGCATACAACGGAATTCTACCAGCTATCAAAAAGAATGAAATCTTGCCATTTGCAACATTTGCCACATCGATGGAACTGGAGGGTATTCTGCTAAGTGAAGTCAATCAGAGAAAGACAAATACCATATCATTTCACTTCTATGTAGAATTTAAGACACAAAACAGATGAACCTAGCAGAAGGGAAGGAAATATAAAATAAGATGGAAACAGAGAGGGAGGCAAACCATAAGAGACTCTTAACTACATAGAGCAAACTGAGGGTTGATGGGGGGAGGTGGGTGGGGGATGGGCTGGATGGGTGATAGGCATTAAGGAGGGCACTTGTGATGAGCACTGGGTGTTGTATGTAAGTGATGAATCACTAAATTCTACTCCTGAAACCAGTACTACACTATATATTAACTAACTTGAATTTAAATAAAATATTGGAAGAAAACAATTCACAATCTACATCTACATATTTAAGGCTATTAAAGTTTTGATGAAGTTATGAAATAAAGAAATTCATTTAATTTTGTTCAATTCAGAATATCTCATTATTTAACATGGTATTCTTTTTCTCAATAGCTACTAAGAAATTGTTTTTTCTTTTTCAAAACATGTTTTGGATAACAATGGCCTAAATAAATAATTTTAGGTATTTACTTGTTTTTTTTTTTAATAAACAAGGAGTATCTTTCTACCTTAACATTGATATTGCTTTTAATTTATGGTGCTATTCCTTAGTTTTTCTCATTTTGAGCTATTTCATAGAAGGAGTATATTGGTTTTGGCTTATCTACTTCTTTTAAAAAGAAATTTCCCGGTTAGAGAATGAAAGTTTATGAAGGAAAACAGACACAAAAGAGATAAAATTAATAAAAAAATGGACAGAGTTTACATAAAATAATTCACTTTCTAGGAAAAGATCATATATTTAGAAAGAATGACGAGAGTAATAATATTAACAACTATAACTAACATTATACTTAATGGTGAAGACTGACCTAAGATCAGGAAACAGGTAAGGATATCTGTTTTCATCACTCAATTTCAATACTTATTATATAGTACAGAACTCAAGATATTGTGATATTGACAGGGGAATAAACAAGTAGATCAATGAGAAGAATAGAGAATTCATAAAAAGACACACACCTCTGCCCAATTAATTTTTGACAAAGTTGTAAAAGCAATTCAATAAAGGAAGGACCACCTGTTCCTTGTGAGGTGCTGAAGCCATCGCCTTCCACAGGTGAAAAATAAATACATTCATTAAGTAAAACAGAATAAATCACAATCTAAATTGCACACCTTGTACAAACACTAACTAATATCAATCAAGGACTATCAGGTGAAATATAAAACTTTTGACAAAAAATACTGGAGACAATCTTTAGGATCAAAGGACTAGGCAAAGAGCTCCTAGATTTAATATCAAAACTACAGTATGTAACATACATACACAAAAAACTTGATGAATCACCAGAGAATTATGCTGGGAAAAAGCCCAATCCCAAAAGACACAGTGCATGATTCGCTTATGATATGTCACTCTCGAAATGACATGATTATAGAAATGGAGGGCACCACGTGGATTTGGCTATTTTAATTTATGGTGCTATTCCTTAGTTTTTCTCATTTTGAGCTATTTCATAGAAGGAGTATATTGGTTTTGGCTTATCTACTTCTTTTAAAAAGTTTAAGAAGGGCATGCGGGCAGGAGGGAGGAGGGCAGGGTTCAGATGGCGTCATGATGGGTGGAAATGTGCTGATCAGGACATTCTGTGTGTGGAGCATATTAATGTCAATGTCCTGTTGTGATATTTATCATATTGTTTACATTGCAGAAAATTGAGCAAAGTACATACACTATTCTCTATTATTTCCTATATTGGCATGTGAATATACAATCATTTCATTTCATTTCATTTCATTTTATAGAAATAAAGCACATGCAAGTGGCAGTGGGGCAGAGAGAGAGAATCCTAGGCAGGGTCCACATGGAGCCCGGTGCAGGATTTGATCCCATAACCCTGGAATCATGACCTGAGACGAAATCAAGAGCTGGACACTCAACTGACTGAGCCACCCAGGCACCCCTACAATTATTTTAAAATAAAACATTTAATTTAAAAGAAAAAAAAGATGACTCAAAGCTGAATTCTTTGGCCAATTAATACCAAATTGTAATTTAACAAAATATAATTCAGTGAATAAATAGAGCAGAAATAAACTTCAGCAGACTTCAGGTTAAAATGTGACACTCTGACAACACTTTATATGAGTAGGAAAATATTCTGAAAAATGAGATCATTAGTTTGCTGGAGTGGCCATAAACCAACACCACAGACTGAGAGGCTTAAAAAACAGAAATGTAATTTCCTATAATTCTGAAGGCTAAGAGTTCAAGTTCAAGGCTGGTCTGTTTCATCTAAGGCCTCTCTCCTTGGCTTGCATGCTAATAAATGAATGGCTTTCCTTATCTAATAAAATATTTTCATGGTTAAACTGGATGTTTGCTGACCTGTTTTAATGGCCACCCTCTCACTGTGTCCTCACGTGGTCATCTCTTGGTCTGTGGATGGTCTAGGTCTTAATCTCCTTTTATCTGGAAATACTGTGATCAGGGCCCACCCATTACACCTCATTTTACCTTAGTTACCTCTTTAAAAGCCATATCTAAAATTACACTTACATTCTGAGCTGCTGGAGATTAGAATTTCAACACATGTATTGGTGTAGGGGAGACACAACCTATTACAGAAATCAGCAGTTGGAAATTAAGGGATTCCAAATAAAAATTCAAATTTTTATGTTATTTCTAGAGCTCACACTTAGTTCTGGAAACTATTAGTAGTACCTAAGGAATAAGTCCCAGCTTCAAGAACACAAAACTGTGCTCATTAAAGTACTCAAAACTATGTAACACTCATACCACACACACACACACACACACACACACACACACATACACACACAACCACAAAGTGTCCTCTTAACTCTTTTATTAACTTCCTGGCTTGTGTGTATCATTTACATTGTGAGGACCAGAATACGGTATCATGTGAGCTTCAGATGGAGAAAGGGAGAAAAGTAGGAAGAGAAAGACTGAAAGGAAAGTATGAGGGGGTCTGTATGCTAAAAGAAACTATTATTACTATCATTTCTGTTACCATCACCACCAGGGAAAGCACATGGAACTTGTACTGAATAGATTTATAACTGATACTGCTGATGAGAACAAAATTGTAAAACTCTCATACAATAACAAATCATCCTATTTATGCTGGATAACTGATCTGATTTTTTTAAAGTGGTGGTTACAACTTTCCATCTCAAAGCTTTTATACTTACTGCCTTTTTAAAAAATGTGCATTTAATTTTGAGAGACAGAGAGAGAAAGAGAGAGAGAGAGACAGAGAGACAGACAAAGCACTTGGTGGGGAGAGGGGCAGAGAGAGAGGAAACGCAGAATCCGAAGTAGGCTCCAGGCTCTGAGCTGTCAGCACAGAGCACGATGCAGGGCTCTAAGTCATGAACCATGAGATCATGACCTGAGCTTAAGTTGGATACTTAACCAACTGAGCCACCCAGGTGCCCTTATACTTACTGCCTTTAAGCTTCTTCAAAATCATTTTGAAAGTAAAAGGTGGTCACATTTTTAAGTTATATTTTAAAACTTTATTTTTTTAAGTAAATATATTTACATTTTTCTCAATATAAGCCAACCTGACCACCTGTTTCCCCATAGTGAACACAATGAGGCTTTGGGAAATTTTGATGCACCCTCTCCAGGCTCTCTTAGGAATTGGCTCTTCTATTTCATTCATGGTTGGGGTAAGTGGAGAGTCTTCTTCCTAGCTGTGATTTGTGGGGACTTCGCAAGAGTCAAGAAATCATCTTTGTGACTATATTTTTCTGAAATGGGATAAAAGACCATCTTCCAAATGTCATCTCTATAACAGTATTATTTCTGTCTTTTATTTTGGGTAACACATCCAAAATCCAAATGTCATATAGGGAACAACAGATTGCTACGTGGTCCCTCAAATTTTAAAACAAAAGTTAAATTTTAATTTTGAACTTGATAACTATTTTAAAAAAAAATATTGGTATATTTTGAATCAAGTTGATGATCTCCAGTTTAAAAAAATGTTAGAATGGGGTATCAGTGCTTATTTTAAAGCAATGTAATTTCCTGAAGAGATAAAATTTAGCATTTAATGTTTTGGTAAATGCAAGAATGCATGGTGACTTTAAATTGACATGATATAATGTCAAAATTATAATAGTCTTACACTTATGTGATTAAATTGAATTCTTCAAGCACATTTCAAGGCAAGACCTCTCTCATACAGTGACAATTCCTAATGGAAGGCCATTTTTTTAAAGGTGGAATCTGTCCCCTTGATTTTTAAACAACATGAGATACTGATTTGACAAAATGAAAACAAAGTTACTGTGTCAGAGTAAGAAACTATTTTAAATAATGTAGAATAATTTTAAAAATTGTAAGTGGTGCATTTTGGCAAGAAGTTATGTTACAGCTCCTTGTAAGAATAAAAATTTCTCAGTTGTTACAGTCCAGGCCAGTGGTGGCAAATGTGGGGTTAGTGTTAATAGAAAGCTGAATTCAAAGGTATTTTGACAGTTACTACCATGATGAAGTCATAAGTAGAGGTATTGCCCACATCCTGCATTTATACAAACTAACTTAAAAGAGTTCATTAGTAATAAGTATGATTTACTGGTCTTAAAGAGTTGAATTCTTCCAAAGATCCAGAAGTATTAGTTTTACTGCAGAAAATGTTCTATTTTATTTGATTTAAAATGATTAGTCTATAAATCAATTACTGATACTTTTAGCAAAATTTAATCACCTATTCTCACTTAACCATGTGCCCCCGAAAATATTTAACATATAATTGGCAATTATTAAAAACAAAAATAACTGATAGCTACTTGGTCTTAAATTTATCTCTAGAAGTACATTTTGGTATCATGGAACATCCTTGTGTTTGGGATTCAATTTCTAGTATTTTGAGAAAAGTATGTTTGTTAATATAAATTAAAGCTTTGGGGTGCCTAGGTGGCTCAGTCTTTTAAGTGTTTGACTTTGGCTCAGGTCATGATCTCACAGTTTGTGAGTTCAAACCCCAAGTTGGGCTCTGTGCTGACAGCTCAGAGGCTGGAGCCTGCATGGGATTCTGTGTCTACCTCTCTCTCTGCCCCTCTCCTCCATGCTCCACCTCTCTCAAAAATAAATAGAAATGTTTAAAAAATTTATAAATTAAAGATCAGCAGCTTTTAGATCAATTTCATAATATTTTTATAAAACTACCTATAGTAAAACTTCCTATTTAAGAAAATTTGAAAAAATTATAATATATAACTATATTTATTACAAATATGACTTTGTAATAAAATTATCTGCAGTAAAACTTTCTATTTAAGAAAATTTGAAAAATTTGTAATATATCATTATTTGTATTTATTGTATATATGACATTAAATACACCTTTTATTTTTTCAGTTATGTTCTTTATGAGTTAATAGTTTCTCTCATAAAAATCTTCAGATACATAAAAAATTGTAGTTAATGAGCTATTCCTAACCTCTTCTTTAACCTACCATGTGGTTTTTATTATTAATTTATAATTATATAATTGTAATTTATAACTAAATTAATATTAAAGTATTAATTTCTGTATTTTTATGAAAAAAATCTTAAAGGCAATCTAATTTGTTTTAAACACTAGTAAAACATTGAAATATTTTTTTCTAGATAGACAATTTGTAAATATTTTTAAATAAAATATAATTAGGAATAATAAAAGAGTGGCACTGTTGTATTTTACTTCTTTAGATGTTGAACTAATTAAACCAAAGATATCACAAAATAGGGCCAATATTATACTTTAATTTCCTATAGAGCTCTTGAAAATCTATTATGCACCAAGTTTGGGTAGATAAAGCAGTATATGCATAACTAAGAAAATTTGGTATTCAAATTGGGCAAAATGAACATCTCATTTCTATTCAGTAGGAACCAACAGAGTACTTTTAAGATGTAGATTAGCTGGACTAAATCTAGGAAATCTATGTGCAAACTATTTTTTCAACTGCTGTAGTTCTTTTCTCTGCCTAAAGCATATTTTATCACTTTGTGCAGTAAAATCAAGCAGGAATATTTACTATTGGCCAGACATTGTGTTGAGAAATTCATACAAATCATGTCATTTAATTAACAAAATAATAATACTACAAAATTTTTGATAATAAATATATTTTACAAATGAGGAAACTGTACTTCCAATGGTTAATAAGTAGATGTATACTCAGTTTCAAAACTCAGTCTGTATAACTTTGAAGTTACATTATACATGGCTCAGGCTCATCACTATTTCTCCTTCAGATATCCCCAATCTCATGTTTTATGTTTCTCTTAGCTGATCAATCATAATACGTAGAGAAAAATATATATCTCCAATATATAATCGTGCTTTCACAACCAACTGCAACAACAAAATGCTACAAATATTCAAGTGATTCACACATAAAAGTCCTTACACATTTTATTAAAATTCTGAATATCCATTAGATATCAGGCTCCATCCTTGTCATCAAGGATGAAAGCATCAAGTTGTCCTGTGATGCTCCTTAGATAACAAAAAACTGCACTGGCTTTCCCTTCGTCCCCCTCTCAACCACTTTTTCACCCACGCTCTTTGAGATCACCACCCCAATGAGCTACCTGTACACAATCTTTGTCTCAGGGTCCATATTGGGGGAAACCAAGCTAAGCTAGAACTTGTCCAGGGAGCACCCTCACCACATGCAACCCCAGACTGTCCCCCTGGCAGGTCTTAAAGGCCCCATGGCTTCTTAATAAAATCCCAAGATCAACATCCATATTACAAACTTACATGGTAACAGAGTCCTGTTATAAGGTATTCTCATGTTATAATTTTATTGGCTTCCTCTGTGTTGACATTCTACTACGTATCCTGACTATGCAATACCTTTGAGCACTCCATACACTTCTCGACACTTAAACTTTTTTTTTTAATGTTTATTTTTTGAGGCATGGGGCGGGGGAGAGAGAGGGAACCAGGGAGGGGCAGAGAGGGAGACAGAATCCAAAGCAGGCTTCTGTGCCGAGCCACCAGCACAGAGCCCAGTGCAAGGCTGAAACTCACAAGCTTTGAGATCATGACCTTAAGATCATGACTGGAGCCAAAGTCAGATGCTTAACCAATTGAGCCACCAGGCACCCCTTGACCTTTGATCTTTTACCTGTCTTTGTCTCCTCACATAATTAGTGAGGCATGGAAGGGCTGGGGCACACCTTGTACATTTCCCTTCTATATCTAATATTTAACACTGACAACGTAACTGCAGGCCATAAAATGCAGACTCACTGCTGTCTCATAGTTCTCTAGGAAGCTACATGCTCCTTGACAATGAAGCATGCATTTTCAGCTCAGAGCTAAAACAGCAAGTTCCTCTTCATGCTGTATGGAGTTGAAAATCCTTCTTTGTAAAATGACATGACACAGAATGATGGTCAGAGGGCACAGTGACAAGTGAACAGAAAGGCAGTCACTATTTTGCCCTGTGCTGTGCTAGGAAGCAGAGGGTTCCTCTCAAGTTAATCGATTCAAAACCCAGTACTTACTGTAGTTATAGAGACATAAGTCAAATCTAAGAACTCACTTTTTATTGCCCTGAATCGACAATTGTAGGTGAAAATTAGGTTTAAGTCAAAGAGGGAAGAAGGGAAGAAAATGTAACTAAAAGGAAATTTTTAAGGAAAATATTGATAATGTTACATTGAAATTGGAAATCAGATCTATAAAAGAATAAAGTAAATGTCAGGGGAGAAAGACATTTAAAGTAGAAAACAAAAAATCGAGAGAAGCATTTTTTTTGCTATTTAAAAATATGACCTTTCATGTCATTAAAAGTGCAAGTTTGTGTTCGCAAATGGCTTCTGCAGTCCCCATCAACATCTCTGTTAATAGATATACAGGCATATGGGAATATGCAAATAATCATAGATTTATTTAGGGAAAGTAGGTTGATTCAGAATTTAGCACAAGAAATGATTTCAAGAAACCCCAGAAAACCCCATGTCTACTAAGGGGAAGAAAATGGGAGGTGGTTATAAAGTATCACCATCTCTTTCACAGACTACTATAAATGCCTCCTACCTGGTCTTTGTCATAGTAATTTTCCTAAAATATAAGTTAAATTTTATTACCTCCTTGCTTAGAAGCATTCATTCCCTTAGGAATAGCACCAGCCTCTGCTGGTGACCTATAAGGCCATGAATAATATGGTTCCTGTCCACACCTCCACTGCTGTCACATTCCACCCTTCTCTTTGTTCATTGTATTTCATCCGCATGGTCCCATCTTGAGATCATCTAGTACACCAGCCTAATTCAGCTGAAAGGTTTCAGAACATGACTGACCCTTCCCAATCCTCTGGATCTGAGCTGAAATCTCATCTCCTAAGACCCTTTTTGAGGTGTTCTCTCTCTAGGTGGGCCAGTTAGATTTACTTCATAATAGCCACCCCAATGATATTTTAAAACAATAATTGTTTTGTAGTGCATGATTTTTTGGTCAACAATTTGGCTAGACTTGCTAGGCAGTGCTCATGGTCTTGCTTGGATCATTCATTTAACCCGTTCAGTTTTATGTCATTAGGAGCGTGGAGGCCTGGCCTCTGATTCTTGTGGTTTCTCACATTCTAGGAGCCTAACCCAACTGGTTCACAGGGTGAAAGGGCAGAGTACTGTGCATGTGTGTTTTCATATGAGAGAGGGAGGTGAGAGAGATAGAGGAAGGAGTAGAGAAAGAGACACAATGAGAGAGAGAGACAGAGAGAGAGCAGAGGGAGAGGTCTGAGAAGCATCTGAGACCTCTCAGGCCTATGTTCAGATCAGGCACACACTTATTTCTTCCACAGTCTGTTGTCAAATCAAGTCACAAGGCAGCAAGAGTAGAGGAAATAGAGTCCAGCTCTTGATGAAAGAAGCTGTAAGAGTCACATTACAAAGAGTGTAGAAACGGAAAGGATAAAGAATTGAGGCCACTTTTTCTAGTTGACTACACTGTTAGACATGAGGCAGCACCCTATTTATTCCCCTGTACCACCCATCAAATGTGTTTCACCACTTTGATGTTTGCTGGCTTATAGTTTGTGACTCAATCTAGACCATAAACTCTATGAAAGCAGAGACAGTTTCTTCCTTTTAAAGATACTAGAGCCATGGGCTGGCATAATGCCTGGCATATAGTAGGCGCTTAATAAGCATTTAAAATAGAAATTAAGAATGAAAACTGCATAGGAATGATTTCCTTTTACAGTTTAATAAATATAAAAGGTCTTGTTAAGGTTCTTATGTCTGTCATCTACCCACAATACCAGTAACTAGCAACAGCATTAAAATTTATAGCAGCAATGGAAAAAAATTTGATCATAGAAACTGGACAAGAACCTTGCATAACTGGAAGGCATTGCCTTATTAAAACACAATGGAGAGAACTTAATTTGCTCTGTGCATTCAATGTGTCAGGCAGTATGCTGATAAATTTGCTCACACCATCACCTGTCTGCAAAGCTAGTAAGAGAAAAGAAGAAAGGTGACCTCAGGGAGATAGCATGAGGTCTCTGACTTGGGGAATTGGTGCTTGGGTTATTGACAGGAATCTGGGGAAGGCTGGCAGATACAAGGTAGAAAGGAATTATATAAGGATTTCATTTGTCTTTCATGCTAGTATGTGATTACCTGGGCCTCAATAAAATAGAAGCTTGCTATGTAATATAGATCTTTTGCATGTGGAATTTGTCTCAATAACTCCAGAATTTTAGCCCTCTTCCCAAACAATTAAATGCCCAAAAAAGAATATTTTTAGAATCTATTTGTATTTAAAGATGCTGTAAGTAGTTGAGATGTCATGAATTAAAATTTTAAGATGAACCATGGCATCATAAAATACTGAGAATTAAATGCTATGCCAGTTTCTCAGCAGTACGTATTCCATGAATTAGACAAATAAAAAATGACTTTTATATTGACAATGCTGATACATAGCTTGAACATGAAAAAATCATTTTGTTTAATGATAAGAAAGCACAATAAGGCAAATGTAACTTATTCTTATAAAAAATGGAATAATTGTCACAATACTAATATTGTATATGTGAGGCACTGGGTGTTTTTGAACTTTTTACACAGTTAAAGCTCTTTGGCCAGTGAAACTAAGGATTAAAGAAGTTAAATGATTTGCATAAAATCTGCCACAGCTGGGCACAAATAAATCCAACACTGCAAACTTATAGCCCCATGCCCTATCTGCTGCTTTCTTATCTAATGGCAAATACAGAAATACATTGAAAAATAAATAAATAAAATATATAGAATTTATTGGCATGATGCTAATGGATTCTAAGATTCCAAGTATATTAAGTTTCTCCTTAAACAGCCAATATTTATTAAAGAATATGTAAACCAAATTCTCTATAGTTAAAAAGTTAAAATATAATTTCAGTTACATTTCTGCTTTATAATGATGTAGGCAGGCTCAATTTACTTGTTCCAGCTTCATCAACCCTGTCTTTTCCAGATTCCCATTCTTCAGTGTCTTCATGCTGAAGTCATTTTGTACAAGAAGAAAATTCAAGTTTACTAAAAACAAAATTAAAAAGTCTTTCAAGGAGAAGTAAGATGACATGATTTTTATGCCTCCTATAATTCTATTTTCAAAATAAACATGTAAATATTTTATATGAGAAAATATTTTAATAATCCAGTAAAAAACAACTTTCTCAAGGCATTCAATATTTTTGGCTTGTCAAACTTTGACAGCATTTATTTCCATGACTAGAAAGAAGGTGCTTTCCTTCTCTACCATGTCCTTGCCAGCTTTACCTACTGGGATGGACTGAATTCCCCCTAAAATCCATGTGTCAAACCCATCACCCTACTACCTTAAAATGTGACTGTATATGGAGGTATGACCTTTACAGAGTAAATTAAGGTTACATGAGGTATAGATGGGTGGGCTAGGGCAACCTGAATAACATCCTTATAAGAAGAGAACATGAGAGAGGCACCAGGGTGTACACACATAGAGAAAAGGCCATACGAGGGCCTAAAATGCTGTCATGCATGGGCTAAGGAGAGGCCGTAGGAGAGAAAACAAACCTGCCAACAGCTTGACCATGGATTTCTAGCCTCTAAAACTATGAGAAAATAAGTTTATGTTGTGTAAGTCACCCACGTGCCAGAGTCCAGCTCCAGCAGGTTCAGGGCTCCCTGAAGAATGGACAGTGTCGGTGAGAAAGAGAGTAAGAGAGCCTCAAGTTTCTTTCTGATCACCAGGCAGGCATCTCTGCTCTGTCTGATTTTCTAGCTTTATTTATGGTGAAAGGTACAAGGAGCAGAAAGAGCAGTAAATGATTTCTCATAGATAATTTTTACAATTTTCTAGGACATGGGTTCTGCAGAACTTACAATTCTAGTAGTAATGATTGTCATAAAAAAACTTAGCTACAGGCACTCATGCTATCATATGGGAAGGGTAGATATTTTTTAAGACCAAGATATAGAAAACCTCAGGTATAGCCCTAAAGAAGTGACCTTTAACTAAGAGGCAAACAGCATTGTTTGGTAAAGTTCAGTTTTTTATGAGTAAAGGTCATTAGGCTGTTTATAACTCTAAGAGAAAGTTCCCAGAAAAACAGGATTCCCAGGAGACATAATGCCTGCTCTCACAGTCCCAAAGACGATTGATACAATTTATTCCAGTAGTGACTTTTGTAACAGAGTCCAGGCCTAGAAAGTAGTAAGTTATTAGTTAATTGCTCACTAGGAGGAAAATTATATGTTGCTTGCCTTAGTTGCATTAGGGTGTATCTAGTGTACTCATCTTTTCCCTGACCAGGTGCAATCATGCCTCAGGGACAGGGCAGGGGGACAGGCCGCTCCTGACATTAATCAGCAAAGCACTCCGAGGTTTGGTGCCCAAGCAGAAATGAAAGTTACAAGAGGGTACATTTTGGTTGCTGTCTGGGGGCAAGAGACCGTGCAAACTTGCCATACCCTCACCAGGAATTTTCACTCAACCAGTGAGGTCAGATAGCTCCCAACACCCAGGCTTACACAACATTTGTTGTTGTTATGGCGGCCTCAGCAAACAAATACATCTACCTACAGGCAACAGTACCTCTAAGGTCAGCAGATGGCAACTGGCTTCAACTACAGGAACGGTCATATCTGGCTCTGTGTCTGTAGTCTCAGAGCTTGTAAACTTGTTAGGCTCCTAGGAATTCACTTTTCTCTGTCTTTTCCTTCTCTGAAATCACTGATCAAAGGTTCATCTATGTCCCTTTTACTCAGAATCTACTTTCAGACTGTGTCCTGACAGACCCTGGAGCTGAGTAGACTATCTATGTTATACAACTGCATGTACATCTCTAAGGGTTTTGGCCATCCTCTTGCCCTCTATCTGTCCAGACTCACTGTCCCAAGTCAACCTTCCATCCATGGTTCTTTACAGCTTGCACTGTTCGACAGTTGTCCAAGACTTTGGTTATAGTCATTAGATTTGCTCCCTAGCATATCAGAGGGATCACTGCAGGTGTAAGAGACTATTTGGGAGCTCATGCATTCCTCAACACACAGCTGCACTTCTGGGGACTGGTAGATCAAGGTAAAAATAGATATTTTTTGCCTATAGACAATACACACTGAAAGGCTCAGTTTCACATCACTACAGCATATGCTCTTACAGAATTTTGGCTGGCCAAAAGAGTGGAGAATCATGTCAAAGCTATAGCTTAGATCAGGATAAAAGAGGGATTCGTAAGTCATTCATGCCTAGGTATGGAGAGGACAATGGTCAGGTATTTCCTTCTTTTACTCTGTGATGCTTCTCTTTCATCCTGGTAGAGAGAACATGGCATTGAGGATATTTTTTCATTCTTCGATTTATATCTTGAGAGACCCCATGATATTTTAAGAGAAATGTAGGATATTCAATGTTGTAAAGGCACTTACTTGCCATTATGTATACTCCAGGAAAAGAAAAAAAGTAGGTGCAGCTGGCAACTTGAAAGGTCCATTTTGAGCCTATCTCACAAACACTGCAGACATATTTGAATCACTGATGTGCAGCCTATTTTCATAAGATGCTAACTTTGTGTATGAAAAGAATTTCCCCCCCCTGAAACTATGGCAAGACTTCTAATCTGAATATAAACTGAATAAGCATTAAAAGTGCTGGGGCTCCACCTAATGATCATCAGGAAAAAATAAAACATCTTTTGCTTTTACAAAATTTATTCTTCACAACTTTGGCAAATGGTATTAAACATGCTAATCTACTTACGTCTCTCCTTTGCTCAAACTATGCAAATCCCTTGTGGCCTGGGCTTAAGTGTCCTGGGGGATAGGGACTGCAATATGCCCAAATCTGAACTCCCCCATTGGCATCTTTGCAAATTTGCTTCTCTGCTCACATTCCTTCTCTGGGTAGATTTTACGCAAATCCCACAGCCAGCATTTGGAAGACTTCTTGTGTTGTCCATTTCCTCTTCAATGTACGTTTGATGCCCTCATCATAAATATCCATGTTTCTGGGGCACCTGGGTGGCTCAGTGGGCTCAGCGTCTGACTTCAGTTCAGGTCATGATCTCATGGCTTGTGGGTCGAGCCCCGCATAGGGCTCTGTGCTGACAGCTCAGAGCCTGAGGCCTGCTTCAGATTCTGTGTTTCTCTCTCTCTCTGACCCTCCCTAGCTAGCACTCTGTCTCTCTCTCTATCAAAAATAAATAAACATTAAAAAAAATAAATGTCCATGTTTCTGTCCTACGAGAGTCAGCAGCATAACTGACTCAGCAGGTAACCATGAAGTCCTCACTGCCTCGCCTGTTTTGTTCCACTGGCCAGCTTCCGTGACACCCTCTTCACCACTCCCACTGCTACTCACTTCTCTTCTCTTCTGATGTCTTCACATTAGCACCCACCCAGGAATTGTCCATAGCTCCCTTCTGCCCATGTGCAAACCCTTAACATGGCCAGTCATGATCTAATCTAAACTATTTCCCTAATAACTGCTGAAGGAAAGGGAGGAATCACCAATAGCTACATTTGTTAGAATGATGGATAATCATCTTCACTGGTTCCTCATGTTTTTCAAAACTTCTCTCATATTTTCTTGTTATAAAGGTGGCATGGTCATGAGTCTCACAGACGTTTGATTAACTGTAGTGAATGAATTAATATAAACTCCTGGTTCAAAGGGAGATGAGACTAAACCTGCTCCTACGTTATGATGAATAGCATTTATCACACCTTTAAATTAGTTTCTTTCATTGTAGTATTCTAATGATATTCAAAAAATTGAAACTATTGTAATTATTAGAAAGACAGACAAATCAATAACTAGGAGGTATCAGTAGGTTGAGATAAATGAAATTGTATCTTTAACCTCTGTATAAAAACTGGAGTGCTCTTCACATTCTCTTGGCTATAGTTCCCTGTATGTTAAAAAATGGATATTTAGAGTTAGGCTACTTTTTAAAAAAAATTCACATAAAAGTGGTGCTCTTTAGAAGTAACTAAAACTTAAATATAGAATTGGCTTAAAATGTTCAAAACCTAAAAAAAAAAACAGAGTTGACTGAACAACAGAAGCTTTATTTCAAGAAGAGGAGACTTAATGCATGGTTTTTCCTTTCCTGAACCAAAAGAGAAAGGCTGTGCCCCACTGCATCATTCTTTCTTTTTAAGATGAGAAGCTGCTTTATAATATAGTCTGTCATTTCAGTCTAGAGAAATCCTGAGACTGTAAAATTTTAGTAGCAAGAACATCTTAGAGTTCTGACCATTTTGGAGAATCCAAAGAAGTGATTAACTGTGAAGAAAGTAGTCATGTATGAGTAGTTTAAATGGTGATGTTCCTTCCAGTTTAATGATGTTCACAGATTTCAAATTGCATAGAGTTCTAAATGCTTCCTGATTCCTCCCGTTATTGCATAATTATCAGTAACAAAGTATAATAAATATTTCATAGTTTATTCTATCTCTTTATTATAAGTATTTAATTAAGAATTATTTTGAGAAAGGACCTTGGGGGAAGATGGTGGAGTGGGAGGACCCTAAGTTCACCTGATCCCACATTGACAACTAGTTATCGCTCACTTCCATGTAAACAAGAGCGATTGGAAGACTGGCAGAACAAACTCCTCAATTAAATGTAGAGAAGAGGCCATGTCTGAGAGATCAGGAGGGACAGAAACAATGGTTGGTTGGGAGCTGCCCATAGGAGGAAAAGAGCTGTGAGCATGAAGAAAGGAAAGAAATGGTTCCTTGAACCAGGGAGCCCACACAGAGAAAATGAATCCCAAGAATGTATGGCTTTAAAAACCAGAGGGGCTAAATTATGAGTTTGTATGAGCAGTGGTATGTGGAGCCTGGAGATTTAGAAGCCAGGTGACTCAGCACTGGGCAAGTCAGAGGGTGAGAGATAGCATGTTCCCACCCTTAAAGATACAGCAGCTTGTGGACAGACAATATAGAATTAACAATCTGCACAACACCTGGGAAAAATGAGAGGAATATCTCTACATACTGATTTTCGAGCATGTTGGCAAACATCTCCAGGAACAAAGGAGCTGGGAGGCACCATTTTCTTTTCCTGCTCTCTCCCCCCACTGCACATAAACACAGAGCCATCTGCAGGGGGCAGCACTGCATAGACACTTGCTACCTAAATGCTAGCGGTGTGCCCCACCCACATGTTCTCAGAAGACTCCACTACTCTAAGCCTGCCAGCCTCCACCTTGGCCTCAACACAAATTTTGCTAACACCACACGTATACCCTGCCCAACCAGTGCTTTTAGAGCACCCCCAGCTGCTGTGCTTCAGGGGATCTGGCCTAGAACTGCTGCTCAGTGAAAATTTTGCTAACACCACAGTTTCTGGCCTGAGCTCCCTCTCAGAGCTGGCCTCCCTGGAACTCTCTAATACCACAGAGAGCAAGCACAACCCAAAACAGGGAAAGAGTCAGTGCGGATGTCTGGACTGAAAAAAAAGTGACTCAGATACAAGACCAGGATACAAGGAATGCATATAGGAGACTTTCCTGAAGTGTAGATTCTGGGGAACAGGGGATACTGCACTGCAGGGCACTACAGAATCTTTTCCTCATCAGACCACTACCTTCAAGAGCAGAAGACATAGCAGACTTCCTAACACACAGAGACACAGAGAGGTAGACAAAATGAGGAGACAGAGGAATATGTCCCAAATGAAAGAACAGGACAAAATCACAGGAGACCTGAGTTAAACAGAAATAAGTAACATATCTGATAGAGAATTTAAAATAATGATCATAGGGACACCTGGGTGGCTCAGCGGATTTAAGCAAATGACTCTTGATTTCGGCTCAGATCATAATCTCACAGTTTGTGTGGGTTCGAGCTCCATGTTGGGCTCTGTGCTGGCAGTGTAGAGCCTGCTTGCAATTCTGTCTCTCTCCCTCTCTCTCCACCCTACCCCACTCTTGCTGTCTCTCAAAAATAAATAAGTAAATAAACTTAAAAAATAAAGTAATGATCATAAAGACAATCACTGCACTTCAAAAAAGCGTGAAGGACATCATTTAGATCCTTAACAAAGAGATAAAAATTAACATCAGAGATGAAGAATAACATATATGAAATTGAAAATACAATGTAATAAACTATGGAAAGCAGAGGAACATATAAGTGAACTGAGGGATAGAATAATGGAAAGCAATCAGTCTGAACAGGTGAGACACAAATACTGCATAATGAGAATAGACTTAGTGAACTAAGTGACCCTATGAAGTGTGATAACACTTGTATTACATGGATCATAAAAGGAGAAAAGATGGAAAGAGAGGTAGAAAATATATTTGAAGAAATGGTAGCTGAAAATTCCTGAATCTGGGGAAGGAAACAGAGATCCAGATCCAGGAAGTACAGAAATCCACAACAAATTCAAACCAGGGAGGTTCACAACAAGATACATGGTAATTAAAATGACAAAAAAGTGATAAAAACAAATATTAAAATTTGCAAGAGAAGACAGTTACATAAAAAGGAAATTCCATATGTCTATCAGCTGATTTTTCAGTAGAAACTTGGCAAGTCAGAAGGGAGAGGCATAATACATTCAAAGTGCTGAAAGGGAAAAGTCTACAGCCAAGAATATTCTATCCAGCAAGGCTATCATTCAGAATAGAATGAGAGATAAAGAGTTCCCCCCCAAAAAAAAGTTAAAAAAATTCATGACCATTACAGCAACACTACAATAAAGGTAAGGCAGACCCTATGAGTGGGGGGAAAAAACCTATAAGTAAGAGCAAGAAAAATTGGAAGCAAAAAAAAAAAAAAACCCCAAAAAGGATACCTGTAAAAATTACTCAAGAGAAGCACAAAATAAAATAATGTCAAATATGGTATCAAATATGTAAAATGTGCAGGGGACAGGAGTAAAGAATTAGTTCAAAACTGTGACCATAAGCTTAATATAGACTGCTATATGCAGAGGATACTATATATAAACCAAGTGGTAATCACTAAGGAAAATTAGTAATAGACATGCAAAAATAAAGAGTAAGAAATCCAAGTATATCACTAAAGAAAAGCAACAAAACATGAAAGAGAGCAAGAGAAGAAAGGATCAGAGAAAAACTACAAAAACAGCAACAAATCAAGTAACAAAATGGGAATAAGTACATATATATCAAAAAATACTTTGAATGTAAATGGACTAAATACTCCCATCAAAAGACATAGAGTGACAAGGGTGTATGGAAAAAAAGAAAAACGGCACGTGTTAGTGCCTACAGCAGAGTAATTCTAGACCTAAAGACACCTGCAGACTGAAAGTGAGGAGACAGAGAAAAATTTATCAGGCCAATGGATGTCAAAAGAAAGCTGGAGTAGCAAAACTTATAGCAAACTAAATAGACTTTGAAAACAAAATCTATAAAAAGAGAAAAAGAAAGACACTATACAATGATAAAAGGGGAAAATCCAATAGGAAAATATAATAATTCTAAATATTTATACACCCAACATAGAAGCAGCTAAATACACAAAACAGTTAAAAACAAACATAAAGGAACTTACTGATAGTAATATAACAATAGTAGAAGGCTTTAACATCCCACTTACATTGATGGACAGATCATCCAAACAGAAAATCAAAAAGGAAACAATGGCTTTGAGTGACACAGTGGAACAGAAAGATTTAGCAGATATATTCAGAACACTCCATTCTACAACAGCAGCATACCCATTCGTCTCAAGTTCACATGAAACATTCTTCAGAATAGGTCACATATTAGGCCACAAAACAAGCCTCAAAAAATTAAAAAGGATTGAAATCATACCATATATCTTTTCTGACCACCACACTATGAAACTAGAAGTCAACCACAAGAAAAATATGGAAAGACCACAAATACATGGAGGTTAAATAACATGCTACAAAAAAAAATGAATGGGTCAATGAGGACATAAAAGAAGAAATTTAAAAATTCTTGGAAACAAATTAAAATGAAAACACAATAGTTAAAACATTTTTGGGTGCAGCAAAAGCAGTTCTAAGAGGGAAGTTTATAGTACAGGTCTCTAACAAGCAAGAAAAATCTCAAATAAACAACTTAACCTTATACCTAATAGAACTAGAAAAAGAACAATAAGTGAAACCTAAAGCTAGCAGAACAAAGGAAATAATAAAGATTAAGGCACAAATAAATGATACAGAAATTTTAAAAAACCAATAAAATAGATCAACAAAACCAGGAGGTGGTTCTTAGAAAAAATCTATAAAATTGACAAACCTCTAGCCAGACTTATCAAAAAGAAAAGAGAAAATGACCCAAATAAATAAAATCACAAATGAGAGAGAGAGAGAAATAACAACCAACACCACACAAATGCAAACAATTTTAAGAAAATATTATGAAAAACTATATGCCAACAAATTGGACAACCTAGAAGAAATGGATAAATTCCTGGAAATATATATCTTACCAAAAGTGAAACAGGAAGAAAGAGAAAATTTGAATAGACTAATTACCAGCAAGGAGATTGAATCAGTAATCAAAAAACTCCCAAAAATCTAAAGAGCAGGACCAGATGGCTTCACAGTGAATTCTATCAAACATTTAAGAAGAGTTAATATTTATTTTTTTCAAACTATTCCAACAAATAAGGAAGGAAAACTTACGAATTCATTCTATGAGGCCAAATATCACCCTGATACCAAAACCAAACAAAGACACTACTGAAAAACAGAACTACAGGCCAATATCTCTGATGAACATAGATGTATAAATCCTCAACTACAACAAAATACTAGCAAACTGCATCTAAACCACACGTTAAAAAAAATCTTTCACCATGATTAAGTTGAATTTATTCCCAGGATGCAAGAGAAGTTCAATATTCATATGTGAATGTGATATATCACATCAATAAGATAAAGGAAAAAAACATATCATTTCAATAGATGCATAAAAAGTATTGGACAAAATACAATATCTATGCATGATAAAAACTCTCAACAAAGTAAGTTTAGAGGGAACATACGTCAATATCATAAAGGCCATATATGAAAAATCACAGCAAACATCATACTCAATGGGGAAAATCTGAGAGCTATACCCCTTAAGGTCAGGAAGAAAGCAGGGGTTTTCACTCTCACCAATTTTACCCAACACAGTATTAGAAGTCTTAGCCACAGGAAGCATGAAACAAAAGGGATAAACGGTATTGAATTTTGTAAGGGAGAAGTAAAACTTTCACTATTTATTAATGACATGATAGTATATATTTAAAGACTCCAGCAAAAATTTCTAGAACTGATAAATGAACTGAGAAAAGTCACAGGATACAAAAATCAATATATAGAAATCTGCTGCATTTCTATGTACTAATAAAGAAGCAGCCAAAAGAGAAATTAAGAAAATAACCCCCCCAAAATAAAAATAAACCTAATCAAGAGGTAAAAGATGTGTACTCTGAAAATTACAAGACAATGATGAAAGAAATTGAAGATGACACAAAGAAATGGAAAGACATTCCATGCTCATGGACTGAAACAATGAATAGTTTGTTAAAATGTCTATGCTACGCAAATCAAACTACAGATTTAATACAATCCTTATCAAAACACCAACAGCATTTTTTTCACAGAACTAGAACAAATAATCCTAAAATTTATGTGGAACCACAAAATACTCCAAATAGTCAAGACAATTCTGAAAAAGAAAAGCAAAACTGGAGGTATCACAAGTCCAGGCTTCAAGTTATATTACAAAGCTATAGTAATTAAAACAACATGGCACAAAAATAGACACATAGATCAATGGAACAGAATAGAAAATCCAAAATTAAATGCATTATTATATGGTTAATTAATCTTCGATAAAACAGGAAAGAATACCCAATAGGAAAAAGACAGTCCCCTCAAAAAACGGTATTGGGAAAACTGGACAGCTACATGCAAAAGAACAAAATTGGACCATTTCCTTGAACCACACACAAAAACAAATTCAAAGTGCATTAAAGACCTACATGTGAGACCTGAAACCATAAAAAAAGGTAGAAGAGAGCATAGACAATAATGTCGTTGACATCAGCCTTAGGAACATTTCTCTAGATATGTCTCCTGAGGCAAGAGAAATAAAGGCAACAATAAACTATTGGGACCACATCAAAAAAAAAGCTTATGTACAATGAAGACCTGTGAAAATAATTCAAACCACTGCACTCATTTCCCACTTGCCCCAATCCATCTTGTTGTACACTCATGTCCATTGGTGTGAGGCAGAAATAGGAATTGTCAGGAGAGGCAGCAAGTGGTGTGTGGTGAACATGCAGGTTCTGTGCCAGGAACAGCAATGCCTGCAGATAACACATGCTATCATCTACTGTGAGATGAGAGGAATTTCCTAAACACATGGTTGGAAATGGCAGGAAGGAACAGAGATGCTGAAATGCTGTCAGGACAGTGAAATTTGGGTAATTCCCATTTATATGACCAATTTGTTCTAATCTACCATTTGGTAAAGGCCTAAGAATGTTAGGTTTATAAGCACTAATGGACCAAAATAATTAATATTGCTAACATAATTATAGAAAGACATTGCATCACTCCATATGCTTACATTTTATTCTTTTCTAAATAATCATCTATGAGAAAACAACCGAAGATGTATCAGTTCATGATTCTATGCTTGCCAAAAATAAATACATAAAATAAGCAATTCAATCTTTTGAAGGTCAAATTTAGTTTTAATTAATGTGAAAAGAGAAAAAAATATTTGTTTCCCAGTCTAAACTCAGCATTGCCCAGATTCCACCCTTCTTTTCAGATATACGCAAAGCAGAACAAAGCAAGATCAGAAATTTCTGCAGGAAGAAGCAGCTTATCCAGATAATTGTTTTCTAAAATCCACTCTTACCTATAGCAAAATCCACAGAATGCATTGCTAATGTTTCCTGTAGAAAGTCAACCTGCCTAAGGGTAAAAATACCACAGACTGAATTCAGATTGCTAATATTCACCCGGGGTCATATCCAAGGAATCACCGAAGCTCAAACACTCTGAATGCACAGTGGTCTAAGGCCATCTCACATAAAGACAACACTGCCTAGGTATGCGCTGGCAGGGCCAAATTGCTTCTGGTTGCTAGAACTCTGTAACTCATCATTTAACCATTAGCCTTGGCCCTTTCATAGTTCATCAACAGATAAATATGTGCAGAGTATGATCAAAGTGAGGCATGGATATCTACTCATATGCAACAAAAATGGCATTTTGTTACGCACACAATGTAGAGAGTACTTTCTATTGAACAATTTTCCTAGTCTTTTTCAGTGTTAAAAGTACGGAATGGTCACATAATATTTCAAAGAAAAATCATGTAACCATACTTCGTCTTTGAGTCATTGAATTGGTTTTCATTATTTTTTTTCTTTTTTTTTTAATTTTTAAGTTTATTTATTTTGAGAGAGAGGGCATGAGTGGGGGAGGGGCAGAGGAGAGAAAGAGAGAGAACATGCATGTGTGCTAGTGGGGGTGGGGCAGAGAGAGAGAGAGAATCCCAAGCAAGCTTGGTGCTTTCAGCACAGCGCCTGATGCAGGGCTCGAACCTACAAACCATGAGATCATGACCTGAGCCTAAATGGATGCTTAACCAACTGAGCCACTCAGGCGCCCCTGGTTTTCAGTATTTTTCTGACATTTAATATGCTGCAATAAACATCCTTACACTGATGTTTTTGTTCATATGTTATTATTCCTTAAGGTAGGAAATGCATATTTTGAATTTGGGGGTCCAAAGTAGATATATTTTGAAACCTATTTTGCTTGATAGCCCTGCTGGACTGCACAAATTACTACTTCTTCCATCATTTTCACATATAATTATTTAAGCAAAACATTTATAGTCTTTAAAATGACTGATAATCTGAGAGAGAAAAAAGATACAATAGTATTTTAATTTGTAATTTTTATTCATTAGCAGTTTTCACCATATTTCCTGTTCCTTTTGGCCATCTGTGAATTACCATGTATTTCCCCATTTTCCTATTGTGTTCATAGCTTTCCTATAAATGCATAAAAAATTTACATAAACATTTATATATATGAAGTATCATATATATTAAACTCTCTTGCAACTCTCTACAGTCTCGGGTTTGCGTTTTTCAATTGTTTTTGAAATCAGATCTGCTGATATTTAACTCTGTGGTTTCTGGCTTGGATGTCTACAGAAGTTTTGTAGGGCCTGCCTCCAGACTATTCATTCAGTCAAGGTAGGAGGTATGGCAGATTATGGTAAGGACTGAGGGGTATTTTAGGTAGGATCTGTGATCACAGACCATTCCTTGTCTACCAGAGCCCTTATGGTTTCCAGATTCGGCTCTGGGGTTTGGAGCAGAGGTAATCACTGTGGGTTTAGAAAAGAAGTATACTCTGGTCTTTATTATTTCTTTCTCTCAAGCCTGAGTGTATATTTAAGCACTGAATTGAATCTTGACATTCCTTTGATAGCTTAATAGGAGAGTTCACAATTTACAGTCTGAAATATGTCTTTATATAGTGAAAAAAATTACTATTTTTTAACCTGAGTATTTTCACTAAGCAGCAAAAATCTCTGTATTTTTCTATAAAGAAACACTCTTTACAAACACACACACACACACACACACACACACACACACACACACCCCAAAACACACTTACAACAGCTACAGGATAACTGTATTTTATATAAATGCCATTAATCATCATTTTCATTGCCCCCCAACATATTATGTGGCCAGTAGAAAATATTTAAGAAACGATAAATTAATACATTACTCTTAAAAGATGAAACTAACTGAAATTACTCTTAAATATATAATATCTCCCCAGGTAATTTTCCAAAATGTATTTTTCCAATTTCACTTCCACCAGCAGTGGCTGTTGCTCTGACTCCTCATTGGCCCTCTGCACAGCATACTTTCTCTTTCTCTTTGTCACAGCTGCTCTAGATATTGTGTAGGAGTTTGTCGTACTGCTTATAATTTACATGTTGGTAATAACCAAGGAAATTGAGGATCGTTTCAAAGGTTTAGCGGCCATTATACTTACCATCTGCATTTTTGCAAAAGTATTTTACAAAACACAGTGAAGAGCTGATGGGAGGAAAGTAACAGTTGAGTCAATCATCCAAAATTTCAAAGGTATCATTTCACAATACGAAATCTACTCAAAAGCAACAGCTTGCAGTGCTAAGCAACAGTGCTGGCCTGACTCATTTTTCAAAAATATGGACTTACCACATAAATAAAGAAAAAGTAAGGATCAGTCCAAATTATGTGATGACCCTCTCACACCTTTTGGGCAAATATACCTGAATCCTAAGTCAAATCTGATTTACATGATAGAATACATTACTTTTTAAATAACATACTTTGTAGAAACACAGTGGATCTTGTTGGTTCCTAAGTCCTGCTTCAATTGTGTCTCAAGTCTAAATAACCACTAAAATAATTTTCCTCTGCATGAGCCTTGAGTTTTGCCTTTGCTTATTTTGGTTTTAAAATCTTAAGGTGGATTTCAGGGTAGTCATACCTTAAGCCACATTAGTCAAAATTAATAGGACATCAGTTGCTTTTTGGGGAAAGGAGGACATACGTACGCCCAGGATTTATGGAGTGCTGAATCCCAGAGTGAGCCCCTGGAAAGCTAATGGCCACAACACCAGAATCCAACTTGTGTGACTTCAGGCAGGCCTTAGAGAAACTATTAGATAAAGCATCAAGCTTATTCTAAAAGTGATCTATAATTGCTAGCACAAAAATTTACAATGTATATATTATTTACTAAACTGTTGGGAAATTGGTCAGTTTGTTTGGGCAGTATTCCAACCTGATGAGCCAGCATTTGAAGCATTAAGTCTGTCACCATGGTTACATCAGGCTAAATAATTCCTTTCCAACACTCTGTTGATTAAATAATGTATTATGTTCCAGACATTGAAATACATGCTGGAAATTAAAAAGAAGAAGAAAAAAATTCCTATGGACATGATCCCTGCTTTCACATAATTCACTTTATGTAAAAAAAAAAAATATATGAGTTTGTGTTGATGGAAAATGGCTCAGCTTGAGTTGTTCTAAAGTATATCTGTATTTCAATTAAGCCAAAATGATGCAGTATTTGTTCAGAGGAATTAAGAACTGTTTCTGAAAATTTGTGATAATTGTTAGGGAGGTTATATTCACTACATTCTGGATCTTTAAAAGTGTTTTGTAATTTTGTATATTCTGAATATTGCCCAGATTGCCCCTTTTAGCCACTTTACCCAATCTATAGCCACAATTTTCTATCTCATCTTGCTCATAATGTTGTACTTTATTTGGATTACTTCAACATTCCTTTAACAAGTGGATTGCTTTCTGTTAGCATTTCATGTACAAGGTACTGTTCCAGGCAATGCAGGTACAATGCAGACACAGGGACCAGACCTCTGCATTTACTGGGTTTATATTTCCAATGTGTGTATGAGGACACACAGACAAACAGATAAAGAAAATGTTATAACTATTTTGAAAAACAAAATAAACATAGAGGCATAACAGAGGAGTGGAAATGCATGGGCTAGTTCCTGAAGTTGACACGGAAGCAGAGGTCCTGAGCAGTGAGAAGGTCCTGACACTCAGAGCTGAGGAAGAGCAAGGCAGACAAAGGAAAGTGAATGAATCGGTCCTGTAGTCAGAAATGGGCTTGGCACGTTGGGGTGGCCAAAAGAACCGCCAAATATATGTACTGTGATGAAATTTTCCTAGCTAATTTTAATCTTACAGAGAATTGGGAGATAATTCTCTGTGGGTCTTTATCATTTTTGTAATCTTGAGAGCAGAGACACCAACTGGACTTTTGTTCCAATCTTTCCAAGGTTGTTTACATAAAATGGAACAGAGTTAGCTATCTGTTCAAATAAGGCTCTCATTGAACACACACTCAGCAAAATTAAATCTGACATATTTTGTCTTTATCATATATTCAATAATCACCACCAGCATCGAGTGGTTATTTTTATTTGATAGATGCATATAAGAGTCTAGTTTATAGTCTTGGAAAAGATACTCAAGGACACTCCCTTCTGTATTTTAGCATCACAATGCTAATTCCAGTTACATAGCCTCTATAGTTAACATTTGTAACATACATGTCATTCCACATTTTGTACCTATTCTAATCTATCCCTAATTTCAGTAAAGATCTCTTTGTACAGCCACATTATTTGTGAAATTTGTCTTAGTAATTCCCCAAGGACAATTAGGAAAAAAATTAGAAGTTACTACTTAATATGGAAAGAAGATTTCACCTTTTGTTAGATAGCCTCCTCCTTTTTAACAACAATATGGATCCATCTTTCACCAGTCTATCTCGTCTGAGGGAACTTGACAATACTTACAATACTTCATCCCACTTTCTAGAATATGACAGACGTTTAAATTAATTTCCCCTTTCAAAGTGTTGATGGCTTGTGAAATTAGACTCTGGGAGATAGCCTGGAAAAGTGATATTAGCCTTTCTCTCCCACTCAGACTTTTTGAATAAACAGGGAGCATTTCCTCCTTTGGAGCAATGCTTGTGTTTTATTTTGTAAACATCAAGTGTCTCTATGAAAGAGATAAAAAAAAAAGGGAATTAAGAAGACTGGTACATTTTAAATAAGAAGAACTCAGATAAGAATCAGGGGTCAAATGTAAATTATACACACACACACACACACACACACATTTATGAAGACCACTGAACAAAAACATAACCTCTTTATTTTGAAAAACTGCCTTTACAAAATCAAGAGATTTAAAAAAAATTAACATTTATTTATTTTTGAGAGACAGAGAAAGACAGAACATGAGCAGGAGAGGGGCAGAGAGAGAAGGAGACACAGAATCTGAAGCAGGTTCCAGGCTCTGAGCTGTCAGCACAGAGCCTGATGCAGGGCTCGAAACCATAAACCAGGAGATCATGACCTGAGCTGAAGTTAGACACTTAACTGACTGAGTCATCCAGGTACCCCTAAAAATTTTTAAGTATCTATTTTCCTTATAGAAAAAAAAGACTTTCACATAGCTTTCAATTTATTCATTTAATATCAATATGAAATAAAAAGGAGGCATATTAAAGTGTAGGAAAAATGACATACAATAAAATGTAACCAAAAGAGAAAATAGTTCACAAAAGCTGGACCCCTGCCTGTTATATTTTAAGAGTCTTGATTTACATGGTTTTCTTAATCTGAATGACTTCAAACAAAAAAAAGGGGGAGGATATGCATATATGCAGGAAAGGATATGAGATTTTCCAATTTACATATGTATAGCTGAAAGTTTGAGAAGCTGGATATGATTTTATTTGAATGAACAGCTTATACTAAAACTAAAATGGCTATAATATAGTATCTCACATAGAAACAGGAAAAACTCTCACAAGTGGACAGCATTTCTCAAACCCATAATTCTTTCTAATTCTAAATCTAGATGGATGATTCTGTCTTTGAAACAGTGAACAATCAACCACAACCAAATCTTTTCAAAAAAACCTTCTGTACAATAATCTTTCCAAGTGAAAACAACAAAGCCAACTCTCAGTCTGAATTACCTAACAGGAATATTCTAACTAATTCAGTTCAGGTGAAATATGATGATTGCCTATTAATTGTTTTGGGCTCCATCTAGCACTGGAGATATTTTAGAAAGGGTGAACAAACTAATGATAATTTAAAAAGAAGGAAATCAAAATGATGAAGTTGAAATCTAACCCCTGGGGCACAGCTTCAGTTATGTTTCCTGCTCCCATGCACTCAGTAGGACACATCGGTGTTATGAGTTAGGACACATCAGTGTTATGAGTGGAAGCTCATCTTAGGCTCTCATACTGGCAGAGCTCAGCAATATCAAGTCCATTGCTACTGATGATCATGACATGAAGAACAAGGAGGATATTGTCAACAACAGTGTCTGAGATTTGCAAACCTTTGTGTACCAATAATCTCCAGCTTAAACATTCAAAACAGAAGAATCCAATATGAGGTGCATGGCAATTTTCTGGAGAGTTGGAATATTTTGTTATCAATGTTCTTATTTGTTTTGGATTATTCAAATCCTAGTAAAATTATTCAAATTCTCTTTTGGTCATCTATTGATATAATGAATATTGATGACATGGGGGTCTAGGAGCACAATGGCAATAAAGGAAATTTAAAATTGTTAAACACTTTATTCATCTCTCCCAGCTGAATAAATGGTCAGAGATCAGGGGACTTCAAAGTGCCTCTAACACATCTGCTGCAGCTCAGGCTTTGTCTCCTCCTTGCTCATTAAGTATTGTAGCATTTGCATGCACATGTCCACACATGCACACACATATCATTGCCATATACAGGTTTGCAGTTGAGTTACTTCCTATTTTATTTCATAAATTAATTAATTGAAACAATAGGGATTCAAATATCTTAACATAAGTGGGGTTGGAAGATGGGGGCAGAGTAGAAGGCCCCTAGCCTCACTTCACACACACAAAATACTAACTAGATACTAGGTAACTATTAACTCATCTTAAATGCCCCAGAAATTGACCTGAAGACTGGCAGACTCCACAACTAAAGGTAGAAAAGAGGCCACATTAAAGAAGCTAGGTGGTGTGGAGACAGGGCTTGGGAGAGACACATACAGATCATGGCTGCGGTGGTGGGGAGGGAGCCATGGTCATGGAGAAGGGCGAGGGACAGACTAGGACATAGGGGAGTGCATGGGGAAAATGTGCAACTGGCTTGGAAAATGACAGGGGTCGAATTTCAAGAGTTCTTGCAGCCAGCAGGACCTAAAGCCTAGAGATTTAGAGGTTGAAGTATTTTGTTGTGGGGGAGCTTGGAGTACACTAGGGCTTCTCTTGGAGAAAAGACAAGGCAAACAGCCCATGGACAGACAGTAAAGAAATAGTGATCTGAAGAGACCTGGGACACAGAGTAGGGAGATTAATTGCTTATCTCAGAGCATGTCCCAGAGAGGCAGCAATCACAAAGTGATTCCTCCAGGAACAAAGGAGCTGGCTGTGCCACTTCCCTCCCCCACCTCTCAGAATAAACACAGAGCCACCTGCAGGAACAAACACAGAACCAACATTTGCTACCTCACTTGCTTACACCAAGGCCCCCACTTCTGTCATTCTCCAGTGGAATTACCCCTCCCAGTCACGTTTGCCTCAGTCCCAGCATGGCAGGACTCCTCCCCCCAGAAGACTGGCCCAAATCCATGCTCAGACCACATCTCCCAATGAGGGAGTTTTTCAAAGTGTCAGTTCTGGTGGCAGTATTGAAAGGTATCATTTCACAAACAGACCAGAACACACCTATTTAAAACATGCATCATTCAGGCCAGGGACCAAACACTGCCCACAACAGGTAATGAGAACCTCTGTAGACAACCAGCCTGAAAGATAAAGCAGCCAGGACAAAACAACAGAGCACAGGCAGCACACATTAGAGACATGCATGGAAAAGCCAGGCCCTGGGCAAAAGGGGACACTACACAGGAGGCCACCAATGGACCTCTTCTTCAAAAGGCCATTACCCTCAAGAACAGGTGACATAGCTGACTTTCCCATGACAAAGAAACAGGTACAGAGATTTAGACAAAATGAGAAGACAGAGAAATTTATCCAAAACGAAGAAACAGGGCAAGGCCACAGCCACAAATCTAAGGGAAAAAGATGTAAGTAATATACCAGATAGAGAATTTAAAGTAACGATCATAAAAATACCCACCAGACTTGAGGAAAGAGTGGAAGACATGAGTGAGATCCTTAAATAGAGATAAAGAATAACATAGCAGAGATAAAGGACTCAATAAATGAAATAAAAAATGTGTTTGATGGAATGAAGAGCAGGCTAGAAAAAGCAAAGGAATGAATTAGTGACCTAGAAGAGAGAGTAATGGAAAGTAATCAGGCTGAACAAAGAGAGAAAAAAGAATTCTGCAAAATGAGAATAGACATAGGGAATATGTCCCATATGTCCACGAAACATAGAAACATTCATATTATGGGAATCCCAAAAGAAGAAAAGAGAAAAGGGGCAGAAATTTATTTGAATAAATAATATCTGAAAACTTCCCTACTTTGGGGAGGAAACAGACCTCTCAGGTCCAGAAGTCACAGAGAACTCCCATCAAATTCAACAAAAACAGGCCCACACCAAAATATATTATAATTAAATTAGCTAGCAAAATGTAGTGATAAAGAAAAAATATTAAAAGCTGTTAAGACAAAAGAAGTCAGTAACTTACAGGAAAACACTCATAAGACTAGGTGGAGATTTCTCAATATAAGCTTGGAATGCTAGAAGGGAGTGGCAGAATATATTCAAAGTGCTGAATGGGAAAAATCTGCAGCCAAGAATACTCTATCCAGCAGAGATAAAGAGTTTCCCAGACAAACAAAAACTAAAGGACTTTGTGACCACTTATCCATCCCTGCAAGAGATATTAAAGGGAACACTCTGAATGGAAAAGAAAGACCAAAGTGAAAGTATAAAGGCAGGAAATACAAATGTAGTAAAAATGAATATTTCTGGAAACAATCAAGAAACTCAAAAATTTAAAAAAAGATATAAAATATAATATATACTTAAACGTGAGGGGGAGAGGAGTAGAGAATGGGTTCAAACTTAAATGAGTATCAACTTAATATAGACTGCTATTTGTAGAAGAGGTTATATACAAACCTACTGGTAACTACAAATCAAAAACCATTAATAAACATGCAAAGAATAAAGAAATGAAACCCAAATATATCTATAAAGAATATCAACAACATATAAAAGAAAGAAAAGATCATATAAAGCCTTCAGAAACAATCACCAAACATATAATAACATGACAATAAGTACATATTTTTCAATAATTACTTTGAATGTAAATAGACTAAATACTCTCATCAAAAGACATATACCCATCTATATGTTGTCTGTGACCATTTTAGACCTAAAGACACCTATAGATTGAAGTGTGGAAGGGAGAAACATCTATCATGCAAATGGATGTCAAAACAAAGCTGGAGTAGCAATACATATATTGGACAAACTAGATGTTAAAACAAACACTGTAATAAGAGACAATGAAGGACATTATATAATCCTTAAGGGGACAATCCAACAAGATCTAACAAAGTAAATGTTTATTAGTCAACAAAGTAGTATACAAATACATAAAAGAATTAATAAGAAACATAAAGGAATGAATCCATAGTAACAATAATAGTAGGGGACTTTAACACTCCACTTATATCAATAAACAACCCATCTAAACAGAAAATCAATAAGGAAACAGTGGCTTTGAATGATACACTGGAACAGAAGGATTTAACACATATATTTAGAATGTTGTGTCCTAAAACAGTAGCATACACACTATTTTCAAGTGCATATAAAACATTCTCCAGAATAGACCACATATTAGCCCACAAAACAAATCTCAACAAATTTGAGATTGGCATCATGCTAGCAACTTTTCTGACCACAATGCTATGAAAGTAGAAGCCATCCACAAAAAAAGTATAGAAAGACCACTAAAACATGAGGTTAAATAACAGTCTACTAAAAGCAAATGAGTCAACCAGGAAAAAATAAAGAAGAAATAAAAAACTACACGGAAACAAACAAAAATAAAAACACAATGTCCAAAATCTTTGTGATGTAGCAATAGTGGTCCAACAGGGAGGTTTTAAGAAAAACATGCCTACCTCAAGAAACAAAAAAATCTCAAATAAACAACCTAACCTGACACATAAAGGATCTAAAAAGAACAACAAATGAAGCCAAAACCAGTAGAAGGAAGGAAATAATAAAGATTAGAGCAGATATAAATTATCTGGAAACTAAAACATAAACCCAATAGAAAGATCAAGGAAGCCAGGAGCTGGTTCTTTGCCAAAAATCTATAAAATTGATAAATCTCTAACCAGATATATCATAAAAAAAGACCCAAATAAATAAATTACAAATGAGAGAGGAGAAATAACAACCAACACCACAGAAATACAAACAATTTTAAGAGAATATTAAGAAAAACTATATGTCACCAATTGGACATCCTAGAAGAGATGGATAAATTCCTGGTAACATATAACCTACCAAAACTGAAACAGGAAAAAAGAGAAAACTTGAGCAGACTGATAACCAGCAGAGAAATTGAATTAGTCATCAAAAAACTCCCAAAAAACAAAAGTCCAGGACCAGATGGTTTCACAGGCAAATTCTACTAAACATTTAAAGAAGAGCTAAGACCTATTCTCAAACTATTCCAAAACAAAAGAAAGAAAAGAAAGAAAAACTTCCCAATTCATTCTATGAGGCCAGCATTACCCTAACACCAAAACCAGATAAAAACACCACTAATAAAAGAACTACAGACCAATATCTCGATGAACAAAGCTGCAAGAATCCTCAACAAAATACAAACAAACCAAATCCAACAATACATTATAAAATCATTCATCATGATCAAGTTGAATCTATTACCAGGATGCAAGCATAGTTCAGTATTCACAAATCAATCTATGTGATACATCACATCAATAGGAGAAAGGATTGCAACTATATGATCATTTCAATAGATGCAGGAAAAGCATTTAACAAAGTAAAACATCCATTCATCTATTCCTCAACGAAATAGGTTTAAAGGGAACATATCTCAACATAATAAAGGCCATATGTGAAAAACCCCACCAATAACATCATCCTCAATGGGCAAAAACTGTGAGCTTTTCTCCTAAGGTCAGGGATAAAACAAGAATGCTAGCAGCATTTTTCCCAGAGCTAGAAAAAACAATCTTAAAATTTGAATGGAACGTGCAAAGACTCCAAAAGGCCTAAGCAACCCTGAAAAAGTAAAACAAAGCTGGAGTCATCACAATTCCAGACCTCATTATATTACAAAGCTTTAGTAATCAAAAATAGTATGGTACTGGCTCAAAAAGTAGACATATAGACCAATAGAACAGAATAAAAAAAAACAGAAATGAAACCACTATTATATGGCCAATTAATCTTCCACAAAGCAGGAAAGAATATCCAATGGGGAAAAGACAGTCTCTTCAACAAATGGTATTGGGAAAACTGGTCAGCTACAAGCAAAGGAATGAAACTGGACCACTTTCTTACAACATACACAAAAATGAATTCAAAATGTAGTAAAGACCTAAATGTGAGACAGGAAACCATCAAAATCCTACAGAAGAAGACAGACAGTAACCTCTCTGATATTGGCTGTTGCAACGTCCTACTAGATATGTCTTCTGAGGCAAGGGAAACAATGGCAAAAATAAACTATTGGGACTTCATTTAAATAAAATATTTCCGCACAGGAAGGAAATAATCACCAAAACTAAAAGGCATCCCACAGAATGGGAGACAATATTTGTAAATGACATATCTGATAAATAGTATCCAAAATATATAAAGAACTTATAAAACTCAACACCCAAAAAGCAAATAATCTGTGCAGAAGACATGAAGATACATTTTTCCAAAGAAGACATACAGATAACCAACAGACACATGAAAAGATGCTCAACATCACTCATCATCAGGCAAATGCAAATCAAACCTACAATGAGGTATCACCTCATACCTGTCAGAATGGCCTAAATAAAAAATACAAGAAAGAACAGGTGTTGGAGAGGATGTGGTGAAAGGGGAAATCTTTTGCACTGTTAGTGGGAATGCAAACTGGTGTAGCCACTCTGGAAAAGAGTGGGGGGTTTTCTCAAAAAGTTAAAAATTGAACTACCATTGACCTAGCAATGACACTATTAGGTATTTACCCAAAAATACAAAATCAATAATTCATAGGGTTACATGCACCCCTATGTTTATAGAAGCTTTATTTACAATAGCCAAGATATGGAAGCAGCCAATCAATTGATGAATTGATATAGAAGAATGGATATAGAAGATAAAATATATTATATATATTTTATACTATACTAATTATATATATATATATATATATATAATGGATTCTTACTCAGCCATAAAAAAGAATGAAATCTTGCCATTTGCAGTGATGTGGATGGAGCCTAAAGAATATTATGCTAAATAAAATACCTCAGTCAGAGAAAGACAAATACCATGTGATTTCACTTGTGGAACTTAAGAAACAAAACAAAGGGGAAGAGAGAGAGAGGCAGGGGGGGGGTAGAGAGGAACAAATAAAAAACCAAACTGTTAATTATAGAGAACACACTTGATGGTTACCACGGGAAAGGTGGGGCAGAATGGATGAAAAAGGTGATGGGGATTAAGAAATGCACTTGCGATGAGCACTGGGTGGTATGGAAGTGTTGTGTCACTATACTGTACACTTGAAAATAATATAAAACTTATGTTAACTAACTAGAATTAAAATAAAAACTTAAAAAGCCACCCCACCCAGAAACAAACACACAAAAATTCTTGGTATAATAAATTTGTTATTCCAATTGAACACCTCATTATATAGCATATTTGCTAATATTTTAGATATGTTAACATTATCTCCCCCCCCCACTTCATTAATGCCTAATTGACAAGCAAAATTGTATATACTTAAGATGTGTAGTGTGATTTGATATATGTATACATTGTGAACTAATTACCAAACTCAAGTTTGGTAAACATCTAACACCTCACATTTTGTGTATGTGAAGAGAATAATAAACCTCTATTATCTTAGCAAATTTTAAGTATACAACACAGTATTATTAACTATAGTCACCATGCTGTAAATTAGACCTCCAAAACTTATTCGTCTTACAACTTTGTACACTTTGACCAACTTCTCTTGTTTTTCACCAACCCCAGCCTCTGGCAACCACCATTCTATTTCTGTTTCCATTAGTATGAATTTTTTTAGATTACTTACATAAATAATACTATACAGTATCTGTTGTTCTCTGTCTGGTTTATTTCACTTTGTATAATGCCCTCCAGTTTCATCCGTGATCTTGCAAATGGGAAGATTTCTTTAATTTTTATGGCTGAATAATATTCCATTCTATGTGTACTTAAAGCACTAAGAGTATCACCTACCATTATTTAATATTTAAGGGGGAAAGATACTGTGCTAAGGCCTTTGCATATAATATTCATTTATTCAACAAACATTTATTTGTGTCTACTCTGTGCTAAGAATGAGAGTAGGCTGGGTCTTCCCATACATTTTCAATAAAAAATCTGGAGTCTTAAGTCAAATAATTGGTGAGTAACTCAAACTTTCATGAACAATTGACTGTAACAGAAGAAAGTTATATTTACTCCTATCTCCTCTTTTTTTCTAAACAAAGTGTGAAATGAAAATATGCATGAGAAACTACAATTTCTAGCAGGTTCTACTCAGAATGCATTCTCTCTATAGCAATTTAATTCTTAGAGCAAAATCCCACAAAAAATCAAGCTTTTATTTCTGATCCCTGTCCCTTTTAAACCATTATCTGCTCAGAGGTGAAAACTTCTTGCTGTGTAATCTTTTTTTGAAATAATTTCAAATTTACTGAAAAGTTGTGAGGACAAACAAAAAAAGAACCTTTTTTCTGGAAACTTTTCAGAGTAAATTGAAGACTTATTGCCCTATTACTCCTGAACACCCAGTGTGTACTTCCCACAACATGGACATTCTTTTTCATAAAGTCAATACAAACATCAAAATCAGAAAATTATTAATGATATATTTTAACCATCTAGGACCCAGACTCTCTAGGCAGGAGTTTCTAAATTTTTTCTTTTTACAGAAACTCACCAGCTCAAAGGGATATTTAGATTATAAAAGGAGTTCTTGGAAAATATTTATAAAACATAAGTGAAACAATAAATTGAAGAGTCAGAAGGTAAATGTGAGCAACTGACCCAAAACATAGAGCCAAAGCCATGTTTGGAAACTGGGAAAACAAAGATTAGAAAATCAGAAGACCAACTCAGGCACAGCATTCAAGATATCTTACCGAAGCAGCCTTTCTGGAAGAGTGATTGAACTTCTCCAGTGAGAGCTTAAGAGGAGAGATAGTGAAAAGGACACATCCCGATAAGCAAATTCTAATATGTCCTTTGGAAACAACATGGGATTCAGCTGTGCTTATGCAACATAGTCTTAACGTAGTCAGTGACTGTCTCCATTCTCTCTGTGCTGTGTGCAGTGGAAACATAGAGATGAGACAGCGAGGGCAAAGGCCCCATCACTCCTTCTTTTGACTTCTTTTAACACCCAAAATGTCCTCAGGGGTAGATTTTTTTCCTGTGAAATGTGATTGTAATACAGTCCGACAGGGAGGAAGGGAAGGGGTGGAATTTCCCTCAGACCTGTGTCCTTTGTTGTCTTTTTTTTTTTAATAGACAAAGTGGTCACTTAAAATTGAAATAAAACAAACAAAAATCTCCCTGACATTACCATAATATACAAGCTATATAACTGAAAACTTGGATTTTAATATCTTCTCAGAAATAATGACTTAAGGTTCTTGTTTCCTGCATGGCCTACATCTGGTCAACATGTGACATGTATTACACGTCCTGTCATTTTTGCGTGGGCAGTTAATGACCCAGCAGTCCTCAGTCACAAGCCATTTTTGCTTTCTCTGCCATTATGAGGCACCAGTCCACAGGGCCCCCATAAAAAAGCAAGCTACTGGGGGTTCTCACTGGAGAGCCCTTCAATCATTATGGAGTTAGAAGGTAGTACCCTCAGTCCTTCCAGGTGGTGGGATTTGGTCATAAACTCTGGGAGAGATTTCTTGAGGAAGATAAAATTTACATAATATATATAAGATTCCTACAAATATTTAGAGATACATTATATGACTGGAAGCATGACTTAGCATTAGGTACCCAAAAATAAACAAAAATAGGCCATTATTAACACAAGAGGAAACAAAATCCTGAAAGGAAAGATAAAGCACCCTTGTATAGTGCATGACTGAGCTCTGAATGCCTTCCTAATATGACAGACATGAATATTCATTTAATCAAAATGATGATGTACTATTTTGAGAAAATGAGAGCTTGAAAGTGTGCACATGTGTGGTAGGGGCCAGAAGATAAAAGAAAGCTAAATTTTCATGTTCCACAAGTGGGAAGGCAATAAATAAAGCCTATTAATAAAAAATTAAAAAATAGCAATATAAGCATGTTATTTAGAAATATGGAGATATCTCAAAAGAATCAGTTAAAATAGCTGAAAGCAGTTGCATCTGCACAACAGGAAATGGGTTGAGGAAAAAGCACAGGAACCATTTGGCACTTTAAACTACATTCATATATAAACTTGATTAAAATACAAAGTAAATTTAAAAATACTGCTCTATATATTGAAATATAAATGCATCTACAATTTTGAATTTTTATGAATATTTTAATTTATGTGACATAAAATATGAAAACTTTGCATTCTAGTTGGGACTTGAAGGACACAAAAGTAAAACTATTTACTTTCCTATAAATGGAAAAAATCTTTTAAAGATACTTAAATTGCAACAAAGTTAAATATTTACTGTAGAAACTGTGACCACTTTAAAAGTAGTAACTTAAGCAAAAAGAAAGAGAAGTTGATATAAATAATTCACAATTATATACACAAGAATCCATTTATGAAATGTTGAAAAAAGATGCCTCATAGGAAAATGTCATGGACACTCGTAGTTAGCAGATTATGGGTGACCCTAGAATTGTCAGACACCAAAGCTGTGCCCTGCAATGGTTTATTCAAAATGTTAACATTCCTTACACAACTAACAATAGAAACCACATTCATCATCAGTAACTTTAAGAAGTTTGTCTGTGAAGATTTGAAATATTTTAATTTTACTTTCTCATGAAAATTACTTTTGGATATTTTAATTTCAGTTATAAATGTATCGGCGATTTAAAAAGTCAGTATGTTGGCACACTCATGTGAGTATAGTATGTAAAATTTTATCACATATTTATGAATGTTGCCTGATTTGTTTGGTCACAGAACTGTAAGTCTTGACCCTCGTGTGTATAAATTAACATTTTTAATGTATAGTAGAAAGAGAGAACTGCCAGATTCTTAAACACCTGAAATCTTGATCTGTCCAGGCTAGATGTAGCCCTAATACAGAGAAACTATCTGGAATGAATGGCATTCTTTGACTATTTAATCTGAACTTTCCCTCAGCTTTCAGATTTCAACAGTTAGATGCTCTAGCAAGGCGAGTCTAGAAAAAACTACAGCTAAAAAGAGAAGCCAGGAGACTGATTCATTGACAACATTGTTTCCAGAGCATGACAGTTGCAAGCCCTGGGGAGTTCATCCCTAAATTAACACAACTTAAAATGTACACAACTTAAAGCAAGATAAAAGAAACCAACACACTCAATGTTCCTCAAAATTCTTAGAGAATCATCAATCTGCCAATCACCAAAATAAATCCCAGGCTGTGCTCTAATCCTTCTTCTCCAAACTGTTCTTTTATGTTCTAAAAGTTTGTTTCCTCAAACTAAAAAGTTTTACGTTCTAAAACTTTCATGCAGATTTCCCTGGATTTTCCCACAGATGGCCCTACATGCCTAGTTTAAAAGATATCTTTAGTGTGCACGCAAACATACAGACAAATATCTATCTATCTATCTATCTATCTATCTATCAATAGATAGATATCTGTGAAGAAATATCAAAACGGGCCTTTAGAGATATAGGTACTAAATTATCATAAGATATTTCCACCTACAAATGGGAGGTCAAAATATTTGGGTTTTTCAAATTTAATTCATACACATGTAACTAATAAACTGTAACACCATGCTGCGGACAGACTACACTGAGGGTTCTCCTTGTGTCTCTGTCCTTCTCACAGGGACTTCACAGTTGGGCTTGGCAGCATTTTCCCCCTGCCAGTGTTAGGAGATCACATCCAGGCGAACTCATCAGGATATGTGATGCAGGAAGTGTTCTCCACCTCCCACCCAACCTCCCCAGCCAATCCACAACTAAACAAGAGGAACCAATCAGTGAAGCCTAGCCTAAATCACTGACTCTCAGACCCTGACCAGACAAATGCATATCGTTTCAAGTTACTGAGATTCAGAGTGGTATGTTGTGCAGTGTTATTTTCACAGTAGATAACTGACAGAATTCTCTCTTTTCATGACATTTATGTAGAAGGCTGTCATCTGAAGAGCATGGAAACAGTCACTTAATACTAGAAATGATGCTTCTAAAAACCACACTACATAAAAATATCATGAGGTATCTTAGTGTGAAAATATCACACTGAAACTCGTAACTTAGAAAACCACAGGTGGGGTTTAAATTCTTGCCATGAAAGAAAATAAAAGTAAAATACATACATACATAAATGAATTTTACTCTGCTTGTTTCCTCAAATTTGCTTTTCCAGGCAAGAGGGACTCTAGTGAGCTCTCCATTGGTATTAGAAATATTTGATAAAAAAGCTAGAACAAACAGTCCTAAAATTTTTATGCAACCACAAAAGACCCTGAATAGCCAAAGTAATTTTGAAGAAGAAAACCAAAATGGGAGGCATCACAATCCCAGACTTTAGACTCTACTACAAAGCTGTAATCATCAAGACGGTTTGGTATTGGCCCAAAAACAGACACATAGACCAATGGAATAGAATATAGAATCCAGACAAAGTTTGCTTTCTTTGACAAAGCAGGAAGGAGTATCCAATGGAAAAAAGACAGCCTCTTTAACAGATGGTGCTGAGAGAACTGGACAGCGACATGCAGAATAATGAAACTAGGCCACTTTCTTACACCATACATAAAAATAAACTCAAAATGAATGAAGGACCTGAATGTGAGACAGGAAACTATCAAAACCCTAGAGGAGAAAGCAGATAACAGCCTCCTTGACCTCAACTGCAGTAATTACCTACTTGACACATCCCCAAAGGCAAAGGAATCAAGAGCAAAAATGAACTATTGGGACCTCATCAAGATAAAAAGCTTTTGCATGGCAAAGGAAACAATCAAGGGAACTAATAGGCAACTGATGGAATGGGAAAAGATAGTTGCAAATGACATATCGGATAAAGGGCTAGTATCCAAAATCTATAAGGAACTCACCAAATTCCACACCTGAAAAACAAATAATCCAGTGAAGAAATGGGCAGAAGACATAAACAGACACTTCTCCAAAGAGGACATCCAGATGGCCAACAGACACATAAAATAATGCTCAGCATCACTCATCATCAGGGAAATACAAATCAAAACCACACTGAGATATCACTTTACGCTGGTCAGAGTGGCTAAAATGAACAAATCAGGAGACTATAGATGCTGGCGAGGATGTGGAGAAACGGGCACCCTCCTATACTGTTGGTTGGAATGTAAACTGGTACAGCCGCTCTGGAAAACAGTGGGAGGTTCCTCAAAAAACTATCAATAGAACTCCCGTATGACCCAGCAATAGCACTGCTG
>CM053561.1:17400601-17430997 GCA_028646485.1 Cryptoprocta ferox
CATGTACTGCAATGTTCACAGTAGCACTTTCAACAATAGCCAAATCATGGAAAGAGCCTAAATGTCCAACAACTGATGAATGGATCAAGAAGATGTAGTTTATATATACAATGGAATACTACATGGCAATGAGAAAGAATGAAATCTGGCCATTAGTAGCGATGTGGATGGAACTCGAGGGTGTTATGCTAAGTGAAATAAGTCAGGCAGAGAAGGACAGATACCATATGTTTTCACTCATATGTGGAACAGGAGAAACTTAACAGAGGACCATGGTGGAGGGTAAGGGGAAAAAATAGTTAAGGAGAGGGAGGGAGGCAAACCATAAGAAACTCTTCAATACTGAGAACAAACTGAGGGTTGATGGGGTGGGGGAGAGGGGAAAAGGGTGATGGGCATGGAGGAGGGCACTTGTTGGGATGAGCACTAGGTTTTATATGGAAACCAACTTGATAAAAGAAACAAAAATAAATATTTGATAAACATACACAACCATGCGTTTGTAAGTCTATTATACCCTTCATATTGTTAGACACAGGCTAGCAACCATCAGCGCAAACTCTGCTTTCCATAAAAGATAACATTTGGCTTATGATATTTACGAGGATAGTCATTGATCCATGTCAAGTCTTTTGCCCCCCAAGAATCCTTTCATTAGTGTTTATACACCACCTCATTTATTCTGCTCCAGGGCCATTCCATGGCCTTAGTCTACTCCATCCTCCTTCCACACACTAATCAGCAAGCCCTCCTGACTCACAGGGCGCTAGGTTATTATGCCAGTTGTATGTTCCTATGCTACTCTCATGCTATAAATGGAAAAGCATGTTAAACCCTTTTCCAATTTAAATTTATTAGAAAGATTCAAGAATATACTGTATCCCTAAAGCAAATCCAGGAAACTATTTAAAGAAAGAAAAAAAGAAAAAAGTCAGAGGAGTAGAAGATTTTTTTTTGGAAAACAATCTTTAATAAAAACAAAAAACTACAGGAAAAGTTAGAAAAGTTACCTGAAAGACAAATTAAGAAAAATTTCCAAACTATAGGGACAAAAAGCATGACAAATAAGAGTAAAAGTTATGAAATAGAGTGAAAGATCTAGAAAGTTCTATATGGTTCTAATATGAGGTACAGAAGTCACTCCCATCCCTCCCCAAAAACAACAACCTCAAAAACAAACAAAAAATGAACAGAAAAGAGAAATAGTGATTTAAAAAATTAAATGATCTCTGTAATGTAACATGTAACATAAATGTAACATGATATACCAAAATGATGAAGAAAGAGAAGAAGAAAGAAGAAGAAGAAGAAGAAGAAGAAGAAGAAGAAGAAGAAGAAGAAGAAGAAGAGGAAGAAGAAGAAGAGGAAGGAGGAGGAAGGAAGGAAGAAGAAGAAAGTGGTCTTTGAAGTTTCCCAGACACAGAACAGAAAGATAACAGGATCAGAAATGAGCCTAACTTGGATGTAGGGTAGGCTTTTCAGATTATACAGATTGTTAAATATTTCTGGTCTCTCAGCTAGGATGCCTTTAGTAATCTGAAGGCTATATTTAGTGGTATCAAATTTTGTAAAATGTACACATTTCAAAAGGACACTAGAAATAGGAAATTTTTTAGTCATTAGAAAGAATGCATATTATCAGTCTTAACGTAGAGCCTACATTGGTTTGCTTTAGAATCTAAAGCAAACCAAGGCCAGGAAGCAGGACATGTACTTGAAGGGAAAGAAAAAACCATATTAGCAGGAGAATAGGAAAGCCCTCAAAACAAAACACCAACTATAAACACCAACTATAAAACAAACATGTAAAGGCAATAAGAAAAAAGAACTTATTTCAGGGTTGGAAAAGTTTTTAAATTATTTTCTGCAAGTTGTTTCCCCAAATTTGCTATTTATTTTCCTTTTGTGAGTTTTTAGCATTAAATTAATATAAAGTATGTAGAATGTCTGAGAAAAATTTTACATCAAATGTCAGTGGTAATTATACTATTATTGCTAATTATATCCTAAATGAAAAGTAAAAAAAAAAAGATTGGTAACTGATAGGCTGAAAAATTAGTAAAGAAATTTATAAATCTGATCTTTAATATATTAATCAAACTAAATCCTTTTCCTGGATATGTTAGTTTTAACTACAGTATTATAATACCTTTGGAGTACTAGAACACATTGTTGTACCTTTCTAATTCATTTCCAAGATTTTTTGTCAATGGATTATTATTGTCCCAGAAGTGAGAATACCTAAATTCTAGCCCATTTATTTTTCAATAAACTCATTGTGTAACTTAGGCAAGTCATCCAAAACTCTCTGGACCATAATTTTCTCATCTTTAAAGCAAACGATTATAATACATTGCTACATAATTCCATTTTGAGTGCTTGTTATATTATTGCAGATACTGTGATATGTATTATTCCCAAATACTTATAATGATATTATAGAAATTTTTTATCCCTGTTTTTCAGATAATGAAATTGAGTCTAAGAGACATTAAGTGACCTGCACAAAGGCACCCAAATGCCTTTTGGTATTCATACACCAGTTTGCCCTGTCGGTATTCATACATCAGATTATCGTGTCGGTGTTCATATACCAGTTTGTCCCCGCTGCCATGCAGTACTCCATGTAGGTAGCTGTAATACCTTACCAGTCATGGAAGAGCTCAGGGCATGAGTACACATGGGCATAAGACATCATAACACAAGTGTGTTGGAAAGCCTCTCCTCCAATTAACCATTGTTCCCTATTTTTCTTGTGTCACCATTAAGGATACATTACTTTGGGATTACAGACGCTATTAAAATGGAGACTGAAATGTGGCATCATAGTGTAAATCAATACCTACCTAGCTGATAGCGAGTTTAGTCAGGGATTAGAACAGGATAAGTAAGGATAAAACTGTGAGCAATATTTTAGACAATACCCCAATGCAAATTCTATCTACTTCACAAAGTTTCAACGTTTGGCCAATAGGGGACAATTGCAATTACTCTTTTTTCAATATCTGAAAAAGCAAATCTAGAATCCCAGGTAGAGAGAAGGCTGAAGACTCGAAAGCACTTCCAGACCAAATATGATTACGTTGACCTTCTGGTAGTAGAGTTACAGAACCCAACTGCCTTCTAAGAAATTATGTAAGGGAAAAAGTTAGCAACTCAGAATTTAACACCTAGTAGAGGCAGCTAATTTTATTCCAAGAAAATTTCTGAAAGCCACTAGCGGCTACTGCCAGAGGAGTTTCCTGTTCTTGAAACAAAGGGGCTAGAAGAAATGCATAGAGACATCAAGAAGACAGACAGATTCTCCTGAGCTCAATCCTTCCTTTGCTCAGCACACTCCTCACAATCAGTGTGTGTGTCTAGAGATGAAATACTTTTCTATCTCAGATCAGAAAGGAAACTTGACTTAATTCTGAGACTGAGATGTATCGGAGGTTATTGGTACTCTTGGCATTAGAGATTAGTTACCTTGTACTCCGTGAATTTCTTTCACAAAGGACCAACAGTAACAGAGGTCTTAAGGAGTTAGAAACATTCCCTTGTAGCAAAATATCACTCAATAATAAAAATACTCATTAACAGTAATAACTAACTTCACCAGAGTTTTTCTATTTCAGGCACTGTTCTACTTGCTTTACAAAGATGATTTTATTTAATATTCAGTAACCTCATGAGTGGTCACTGTATTTACAAATGAAGAAGCTGAGAATAAGAGAAAGTATGTGATGTGGTTATAACAACCAGACATTAAACAGATGATGATTTGAAATTAGTTCCAAGTACAAAGCTTTCAATCTTAATAAGCAAACATTTTGAGTTTTATTGACAAATGCTATTCTGCTGAGCCTCGTTCAGACTATGCTTTTCTTGATAGCATTTGTGGACAAATCTCTTTCTGTCTCTCAATGAATATTTATAGATAAAATATGTAGAAATTTATATACTTATATAACACCTAGACATTAACATATGTATATGTGTGTATATATGTTTAATTGGAGTGAGTGAAATAACCCTACATGTCACCATTTAAAAAACAATACAAAATAATTCTATACCTTAATTTTATCATGATGAAATGGGGGGAATAAACAACCTTGAGGTTAAAATCTCCTTGAATATTTAATTTTGAAAGTGCTATTTTCTCAATAAGATTATGAACGCTGAAAATTCACCTTGTACTCTGCTTACTAAAAGCATTTATTAGGTCAATGTGGCTGCTGACATGCTCATAAAGCGTTCTTACACAGCACAAGGAAACACCTAAATCAAATGGCTCATAAAAACTGCTTCCATACATACAACTCAAAAAGCAGATCTGCCGCTTATGCAATTATGTAAATGTGGAAGTTCGGAGCAGAGGCCAGGTGGTAGGATGTCAGAATGCAGGTGAGATGATGTGACCCCTGGACAAGCCCCTGGCCTACCTGGACCTCAGATTCTTCATTTGTGCAATGAAAACATCAAGACTTTATCTTTTGGTGGTTACAGATCTTTTAGAGATTTTGTTAGCATATATCTAGAAATATGTGATATTTGATATAAAATCTGGGATATCCCAGGCCCTTGGTGCTAAAGAATCCAAAATTAAATGGTCTTTATGGTCTTTCCCAGCTCTCTCACCTTTCATTTTCTCTTTCTTATGCAGAAGTGAAATTTCACACAGAATAACTAAGATTTGACCTGTTCTTTATAACTATTTCCAGAGTTTCGATATCATGACTAAATAAATACTGAAAGTGATAGTTCAGCACTATGTATGTATTTGTGTGTGGTTAGACATGTGAACAAGCATAAATGTTAACCCGTCTTTTCTAACTAAAATCCTGATTGTCATGGCTTTTACCTTCTATTCCATTCTAATAGCAGCCCTGCTATTATCAGGGACTCTTCTCTTTCAGGAGAGTTCATTGTAGCTAAATTTTTGGCTGCAAGCACCTTCATTCTTCCTGGATAAATCAGGGGCAACTTGTAGTCGTTTCTTGGAGAAAATGGCAGTGACAAGGGCAGCGAGTATGGATCCCCTGCTGATCCCAGGAAAACCGGTTTTGCTTTTCTGCTTCTGGATTCTCACAGACCACATCATGCCTCTCTGGCTGATGCCAGTACACAGTTTACAACACGTGTCCTGTGCTTTAGAGACCCTCACTCAAGTCCTTCTCTGATCATGTCCCTCCCCAGGGACAAAACATTCATGGAGCCAACCTGGATCTTGAACCACCATCCTAGACCATTCTCCAGATATCCAGAACCCAAATGTCTCTCTCCAAGTGACCCCAAGGCTGTTTCCAAGTTGTGCTCAAGCTTCTTCCTGAACCTAAAGGGCCAAGAATTGCCTATTTCCTGGGAGTACAGGTGGAGATTAAGCAGAGGCTGGGACATCTACTGGTGTAGGGTTACTGCAGCACGGAACAACAGCTGGGGTGTGAGGAAAGGCAGGACTCTCTGCAGGCCAGACATTGTGCCTGGTCAGCTCAACATTTCCATTTTGAAGAAAAACACTGAGGTGTCTGAGAATTATAAGTGTGAACCTGGACACTCAGGCAGTTTTAATGGTAGATTTGTAAAGGTAGTAGGTTAGAATATATTTTTTTTAATTAGTAAGTTTGCTTGACTTACAATTTTTAAATATTTAGAACTCCCATTCATAGCCTTGCCCTAGGACCACGATGTTGCCGATGAGTCCACCCATCACTCTCCTCCAACACTGTCCCTTCGTGCCCTCACCTGGCACTCTCAGCAGGAAGGTAGCATCTTTCTTCCTCCACTAGTCCCACACCTACTACATAGTATACACTCTATGCCATGTGTCCTATTAGCACAACTTTGGTTTGCAAAGCAAGTTTAGTTCTGAAATGATTATTAAGGTGTTGTTTTTAAGGCCTCCTTTAGAAGGAAAGACTAGAAATAATCATAAAATCCAAAATTTTTCAGATGCTTCTGGAAGGCTGAGGGTAAAACTGAGATACAAGGAGGTTTGGAAAAATATCCAATATTTTATCATTTCATGTGTTGTTTCATTGTTTATCAATTTTCATTTTTTTCAAAATTTTAACATAATTAAAGCTTTTGAGAAAGTAATATCTTTTGATCACTTACAGCTGGGCAATGACTTAGGGACCTAAAGTTCATGTAGGTGTAGGGGTAGAGATTCAAAATAGAAATAATGTATATAGGTGAGAAATGCACTACTCCTCAAGAATAATACTCAGTCTTTCTTTTACTTGTAAATGAGGATCCAAGTTGTTCTTTTTTATGATGTCAATCTTCCTGAAAACACCTTAGTACTTAGCTTTCTTAGATTAAGAGTATATTGATGATATTATCAGAGAAAGATAGGCATACTACAGAAATAACTCAACTGTCATGCTGTACTGCCTAACCTCTTTTCCACATCAACAAACAAACAGACAAACATAAAATTATACAGTAGAACACCAAAGAAATGCTTTAATATGAGTTGTGTTAGTATAAAGTTGGTATAAATGAGAACACAATGTATATTTTTTCATTATATTGGGGAAAATCCTATATTTTCAGGTAAGGTACCAGGCAGAAAAACAGTTTTGAAATTTTTTTTGTAAACATGAATATGTGATGATATATTGATTAAATAACCATGAATTTTCCTTCATGAAGGCCAACGGGAAAGAAAGATGAAAGGTGTAGACTTATCTCCTAAAATTCAGAAATTAATCTTGAAAAATAAATTCAAAATATGACAGCACAATGTTCTCTCATTGACTTTAAGAACTGAAAATGTGTCAATATTGTGACAAACTTTCCCACTAGAGATAAGAGGAACGGCCTGAGGACTCAGATGGTTGCACTGAAAGTGTCAAAGTTAGTGTGCATGGAAGAGGAGAATGTTGCAAAGTACAAAATCTGAAGGGAGGTTACACGTCTAAGCTTCAACACAGAGAAGAAGTGGAAAGCTCTACTAAGAGGTTCAGGTGGACTAAGGCCAACAGCAGCCTAAAGAGATGGCATCATTTATAATGGAGGGGGCTTAAGAGTTATTTTAAATATAATCATAAAGGAGGGGATAGACTTTATTCCTTATCATCTGAGAGGAAGAAATGGGACCAAAACTTACAGTTTACAGGGAAAAAAATTGGCCTAATGAAAAATACTAGGGGTTTTCTCCTACTGAGATAGTGAGTTACCTGGGGAATTTCAACTCCCAAGTTCTGGGTGACCACCTGACAAGACTATTGCCTGAGTTGGTCTCCACTGGTGGGAAGTTAAACCAAATAACATTCATAGTTCATTTTTAACAGAAATATGCTATGCAATTAATGTTCATTTCTTGATATATCTGAAATGTTTTGGGCACACCCATACATACACACACATGGGAAAATCTAATGAGATTCAAAACTACATTTTCTTAGTGTTTGCATGAATGTCTAATATCAGTTATTTATTCCCACAATAATGCTATGTAACAAATTTTTTAATGTGGTACCCACCACAACAAATATATAATTAGCTCCACCATTCCAGGATGTACTCGACCAATCTCAGGGGCTCACACTTGTGAAGTCACCTTACAAGCCTATAGCGTCTAATCTATGGTGGCCTCATCTTGTCTAACAAAGGCTCTGACTGACTCTCACAGAGATTCTAGGCATGATTTCTAGACCCTAGCAGGCCTGCCCAGGCATGTGATTATGGCCAGGACAAGATCAAGACCATAGGCAGAAATGCACAAATGGTTTTCCAAGTCTCTTCTTGTACCATACCTGTGAATATCTGACTGTCCAAATCTAAGAGCCTGGCTGCCCACGGTGTCAGAGAGGGAAATACATGCATGTTAAGGCAGTAGGTGTTGATAAAAAGAAGCTGAATTACTGGAGCCTTTAGATATGCTCCATTCACCACACCCCTAACATTTCAAAACAATGGCTAGCAAGTAGCATGAAGCATGTTAAAACATGCATTTGTATTAATTTCTCAGACATTTTAGTTTCTTTTTGTAAACAAAATTAATTAATTTTGAATGGCACATATTAATTGTAAAAACTAAAAGCCATTTAGAATTTAAATAATTTTATATGCTAAATTTCTTTTAAGTAAATTCTTTGCACATTTATATTCAGATAAGTAGATGTATGTGTGTTTGTCTGTGTGTGTGTGTGTGTGTGTGTATTAAGTTAAGCTCCTAAAACAGATGATGAAACTGGAAGATGTAGAAACTGAGAGCACTCAAGGTAACATAGGATCCATTTTTCAAAGTATTTGGAAAAGATGACTTGTTACTTTCATTTGCATTCTGTCCATATATTTTGGTTGAAGAAGCAGAATATTTTTAAAAGAAAGTGAAATTTTAAAGGAAAAAATTTAAAGTTATGGTAGTTAATTGCATATTATTATAATTAACCTAAGTATGGAAGAAGATGGGACTTGGGCAAATGGCAAGTAGCAAACAAGAGTTCTGGTGAGGCTGGTAGGTAAGTGGGGTAGGCAAACAATCTTTTAGGAAAGTGGTGGTGATGCATGGTATTGGAAGACATAAAGAACATGCACTTTCTGTCCAAGCTGACATTTGATATGAATATGTTTAAGTGGATCTAAATCAAAGTGTAAAAAGTTTAAATGGCTTCTAACTAATAAACACCCTCCTAATAGGAGAGCTAAAGTATCCCAGAAATAACAACATCAAACGCTTGAAGCTAGAATTTATGTAGATACCCCTCCCTCAAGAAGAGAGAGCTCTACTGCTCAGCCCTTGAGGATATACTATGCTCAGTGGCTTGCTTCCAAAATGTAGAGAAAGGATAAGAAAAAAACTAGCTTCATAGTTAAGAATCTGGCAAACATTCCCTTGACCCAGTGATCATGTAAACATCACCAGTGAGAGGTTATACTGTTAGCATGTACCTTTGATATGATGAGATGAAAATGGCACGTCACTAATATGGACTTCCTCTAAAAACCCCATAATTCTAGTCTAACCATGAAAAAAAATCATACAAATCCAAATTGAGGGACATTCTACAAAATGCCTACCAGCAATCTTCAAAACTGCCAAAGTCATCAAAAGCAAACAAAATCTGGGAAACTGTCATAGTCAAGAGGACCCTACGGAGTTTTGACAACTACATGTAATATGGTATCCTAGATGGGATGCTGGAAGGAAAATGGACATTAGGGAAAAACTAAGGAAATCTGAACAAAGTATAAAGTTTAGTTAATAGTAATGTACCACATACAAGTTGAATATAACTGATACGGTATGTATGGATAAGTGTTATGGTAAGAATGATAGCATTCTATTATCTCTATAACAATATTAGTTTATATGCATTTTCATAAGCAAGAGTAGAGTCCTAAAGCAGGTAAATAAAAAAAATGAAATAAAAAACCCTTGAGGCTTCCTGCCATTACTGATTGTAATCTTGTTTGGCAGCAAATTTTTGTCAGGAAACGGACAGGATATTTGAGTATGAAATACATAGTCTTTAGAGGAGTTTCTGAATAGACTAAATAAAAAATGTTTTAATTTGTTAATATAGTTTTATATATTTATTTTGAGAGAGAGAAAAAAGAAGAGGGGGAAGGACAGAGAGAGAGAGTGGGAGACAGAGAATCCCAAGCAAGCTCCATGCAATCAGCGCAGAGCCCATGACCTCAGGCCTGAGCCGGTATCAAGAGCTGGATGCTTAACCAGCTGAGCCACCTACAAACCCCTAATTTGTTAATATTATTTTAAACGATTCTGTCTCAAACCAAAAGAGTGTGTTCCTTATGTTATTTGCAGTGTATTTATCTTTGCACACATTAATTTTTCTTTTCCAAAACCAAAGAAGAGCAACCTTGCATTCACAGGAATCACATATGATTTTTATTTTAATCCCTCCTCAGCACCTTGTAGCATGACTATATACATTATTTTGTTTGCTTGGTTTCATATTTTGTGCTTCTATATTCAATGTGTTTGTATGCATTATTACTGACATTACACATTCCATGAATTTCTAAGATACAGTAAAACTTGTATGCTGCTCAAAAAGATTAAAGTTAGTTTTCTAGATTATCCAGAATTTCCAAAAAAAAAAAAAAAAAAAAGGACTGATTGGTCTTTTTCCTTTTCTGTGGAAGTATTGATTCACATTATCATTCTCTACTAATTTTAAGAATAAAAATATTTGGCTAAAAAGGAAACTATTACCTTTATTTATTTTGTTTTACACAGTATCATCATGAATGATGCATGTATCAGTGGCCTTAATATCATCTCATTGATTTGACTGACCCTTGTATAGAAGCACCATGCTGGCCTTCATATCTTCTCCAATGTGTATTCAGTTATATATAAATTTCAGTACTTGAACTATATACTGGAATGTTTTTGTATTTAAATATAAATATCATGTCTAATACTATTTTTATTTATATCAGCATAATATCAAGCTGTATAGTATTGGTCTTCCAAAAGTGTCTTCAAATTCTATTAGGAAAATTATTCAAATAGAAAAAAACAATATATTCTTTTAACTATAGCTCTAATAAAAAGTTTTAGGGAACCCTGGTGGCTCAGTTGTTTAAGTGTTTGCCTCTGGATTTTGGCTCAGGTCATGATCTCGCAGTTCATGAGATCAAGCCCTATACTGGGCTCTGTGCTGACAGTACACAGCCACCTTGGGATTCTCTCTCCCCCTCTCTCTGCCCCTCTCCCATTCTGTGTCTTTATGTCAAAATAAATAAATAAATAAACATTTTTTTAAGTTTGATGTGCGAGCAAGCTGCTAAATGTTTGGTTCAGCTCACAAGGTAATAACTTGGTTATATATTTTCCTTCTCCACCACTCAGCACAGCCACCTGCAGGAAGCAGAACAAAATGGAAACTGTCTGCATAAATTGCCTACACTAAGCTCCACACCTCCCTATGCTCCAGTGAAATTGCCCTTTCTCAGGAATACTGGCCTCAGTCCCATTGCAGCTGGCCCCTCCCCTATAAAACAAGCACAAACCCCTGCCCATACCACATCTCCCCACCAGCGAGTTTCTCAAAGTCTCATTTTTGGTGGAGGTGGTGACAGGTCTACTTTCACAAGCAGATCAAAGCACACGTAGTTAAAACTTGCCACATTCAGGCCAGGGACCAAATAGTGTCCATATAAGGCAAGGAGAACCTCTGAAGTCAACAGGCCTGAAGGATAGAGCAGCCAAAACACAACAGCATAGTACATGCAGCACACACCAGAGACACTCCCTGAAGTGGCAGGCCCTGGGCACTACATGACCTCTTCTTCATAAGGCCATTATTTCCAGGAGCAAGAGACATAATTGGCATTTCTAGCACGCAGAAGAAGGCAGAGACTTACACAAAATGCCAAAATGGAGGAAATTATTCCAAATGAAAGAAAAGGATAAGGCCACTGCCAAAGATCTAAGCAAAACAGATAAAAGTAACATGCCTGACAGAGAATTTAAAGCAAAGATCATGAGGATACTCACTGGGCTTGAGAAAAGAATAGAAGATATCAGAGACATCTTACCACAGAGATAAAAGAGTTAAAGAAGAATCAGTCAGAGATAAATGATACACTAAATGAGATTAAAATGTGCTTAAGGTAATGAACAGCAAGCTGGAAGAGGCAGAGGAACAAATTAGTGACCTAGAAGACAGTATTGAAAAGCAATGACACTGAACAGAGGAGAGAACGAATTATGGAAGATGAGAATAGACTTAGGGAACTCAATGACTCCATCAAATGTAATAAGATTTATATTTTAGGAGTCCCAGAGGAAGAAGACAGAGAAAAGGGGCCAGAAAATTTATTTGAAGAAATAATCACTGAAAACATCCCTAATCTGGGCAAGGAAACAGACATCCACATCCAGGAGGCACAGAGAACTCCCATCAAATTCAACAAGTTGGCCAACACCAGGACATACTGTAATTAAATTTGCATTATATAGTGATAAAAGAAAAAATCCTAAAAGCAGCAAGACAAAGGTAGTCAGTAACTTAAGGAGAGGTGCAGATTTCTCAATATAAATTTGGAAAGCCAGAAGGGAGTGGCAGGATATATTCAAAGTGCTGAATGGGAAAAATCTGCAGCCAAGAATACTCTATCCAGCACAGATAAAGAGTTTCCCAGACAAACAAAAACTAAAGGACTTTGTGACCACTAATCCATCCATGCAAGAGATATTAAAGTGGACACTGAATGGAAAACAAAGACCACAGTAACAGTATAAAGGCAGGAAACACAATAGTAGCAAACACGAGTATTTATGTAAAAAAACACTCAAGGAGCTCGCAAAGAAAAATGGATATAGGGGCGCCTGGGTGGCTTAGTCGGTTGAATGTCCGGCTTCAGCTCAGGTCATGATCTCATGGTTCATTAGTTCAAGCCCCACATCAGGCTCTGTGCTGACATCTCGGAGCCTGGAGCCTGCTTCTGTTTCTGTGTCTCCCTCTCTCTCTGCTTCTCACCCTCTCACACTCTGTCTCTCTCTCTCTCTCTCTCAAAAATTAAATAAACATTAAAAAATAAAAAACAAATGACCATCAACTTAATATAGACTGCTATTTGAAGAAAAGGTTAGGTATCAACCTAATGGCAACCACAAATCAAAAACCAGTAATAAATATGCAAAGAATAAAGACAAATAAATCCAAATACATCACTATCGAATATCAGCAACACACGAAAGAAAGAAAAGAAAAGATCATAGAAAGTCTTCAGAAACAACCACAAAACAAGTAACAACATGACAATAAGTGCATACCTATCGAAAATTGCTTTGAATATAAGTGGACTAAATACTCTCATCAAGACACAGGGTGTTAGTATGAATTGAAAACAAGACCCATCTGTATGCTGCCAAAAGACACATAAAGAGACTAATTTTAGACCTAAAGACACCTGCAGATTGAAAATGAAGGGATGGAGAAACATGAATCATTCAAATGGATGTCAAAACAAAGCTGGAGTAGCAATATATATATTGGACAAACGAGACATTAAAACAAACACTGTAATAAGAGAAAAAGAAGGGCATCATATAATCCTTAAGGGGACAATCCAAGAAGATCTAACAATTTTAATGTTTATACACACAACATAGAACAACAATACATAAAACAAACATAAAGGAACTAATAAATAGTAATATAATACTAGAATGAAACTTTACCATGCCACTTACATTGATGGACAACATATCTTAACAGAAAAATAACAAGGAAACAGTGGCTTTGAATGACACACTAGAACAGAATGATTTAATAGATATATTCAAAAAATTCCATCCTAAAACAGCAGAATACACATTGTTTTCAAGTGCACATGGAACATTCTCCAGATCACATATTAACCCACAAAAGAGATCTAAACAAATTCAATATCAACATCATGCTAGCATCTTTTCTAACCACAATGCTATGAAAGTAGAAGCCACCTACAAGGAAAAAAATATGGAAAGACCACTAATACATGAGGTTAAATGAATGGGTAAACCAGGAAAAAATATATAAAAAATTACATGGGAACAAACAAAAATAAAAAAAAACAATGTCCAAAATCGTTGGGATGCAGCAAAAGTGGTTCTAAGGGGTAAGTTTCTAGCAATACAGACATACCTCAAGAAGCAAGAAAAATCTAAAATAAACAACCTAACCTTACATGTAAAAGATCTAGGAAGGAAAAAAAAGAAAAAAAGAAAAACCTAATGCCATGTAAATAAGGAATAAATAAATATTAGAGCACAAATAAATGATATAGAGACTAAAAATAAATATAACACATCAAGGAAACCAGGAGCTGTTTCTTTGGAAAAATCTAAAAAATTTATAAACCCCTAGCCAGACTTATCCAAAAGAAAAGGAACCAAATAAATGAAATCACATATGAAAAAGGAAAAATAACAACCAATACTACAGGAATACAAACAGTTATAAGAGAATATTATGAAGAACTATATGTCAAAAAAATTGGACAACCTGGAAGAAATTGATTAATCCAAGAAATCCTGGAAACATGTAAATTACCAAAATGGATAAAGGAAGAAATACAAAATTTGAACAGATCCATAACCAGGAAATAAACTGAATCAGCTATCAAAACACTCCCAACAATCAAAAGTCCAGGACCAGATGGCTTCATGGGTGAATTCTACCAAACATTTAAAGAAGAGTTAATACCTACTCTTCTCGAACTATTCCAATAAAGAAAAAAGAAAGGAAAACTTCCAAGTTCATTCTATGAGGCCAGCATTACCCTAATACCAAAAGCAGATAAAGACATCTAAAACAGATGTACAGGTTAATGTCTCTGATGACCATAGATGTAAAAATCTTCAACAAAATACAAGCAAACAGAACCAAACAATACCTTAAATAATCATTCACCACGAAAAGCTGAATCTATTGCCAGGATGCAAGGTAGTTCAATATTCCAAATCAATCAGTGTGACACATCAGATCAATAAGAGAAGGGATTGCAACCATATGATCATTTCAATAGATGCAGAAAAAGCATTTAACAAAGTAAAACATCCATTTATCCATCCCTAAACAAAGTAGGATAAGAGGGAACACATCTCAACATAATAAAGGCCATATATGAAAAAACCCACCAATAACATCATCCTCAATGGGGAAAAACTGCAAGCTCTTCTCCTAAGGTCAGTAGTAAGACAAGAATACCAGCAGCATTTTCCCATAGCTACTAGAAAAAACAATCATAAAAGGAACCCCAAAGACCCCAAATAGCCAAAGAACATTGAAAAACAAACACAAATCTCGAGGCATCACAATTCCAGACCTCAAGTTATATTACAAAGTTGTAGTAATCAAAACAGTATGGTACTGGCACAAAAATAGATCAACAGAACAGAATAAAAACCAGAAATGGACCCAAACTATATGGTCAACTAATCTTCAACAAAGCAGGAAATAATATTCAATGGGAAAAAGACAGTGTCTTCAACAAATGATGTTAAGAAAACTGGATAGCAATAGGCAAAAGAATGAAACTGGACCACTTTCTTACACCAAACACAAAAACAAATACAAAATGTAATAAATACCTAAATGTGAGATAGGAAACCAGTAAAATCTGACAGAAGAACAAATGCAGTAATCTCTGTGACATCGGCTGAAGCAACTTTTTACTAGGTATGTCTTCGGAGGCAAGAGAAACAAAGGCAAATATGAACTATTGGGACTTCATAAAACAAAAGACTTCTGGGGTGCCTGGGTGGCTCAGTTGGTTAAGCATCCAACTTCAGCTCAGGTCATGATCTCACAGTCCAAAACTTTGAGTCCCACATTGGGCTCTGTGCCTACAGCTCCCAGCCTACTTCAGATACTGTGTCTCCCTCTCTCTCTGCTCCTCCCCACTCACATTCTGACTCTGTCTCTGAAAAATGAATAAACCTTTAAAAAATTAAAAATAAATTTAAAATAAATTTAAAAAAAACTTCTGCACGGGAAGGAAATAATCACCAAAACTAAAAGGCAACCTATAGAATGGGATACAAGATTTGTAAATGATGTATCTGATAAACAGTATCAAAAATATATAAAGAATTTATAATTTTTTTAATGTTTATTTTTGAGAGAGACAGAGCATGAGCGGGGGAGGGGCAGAGAGAGGGAGAAACAAAATCCAAAGCAGGCTCCAGGCTCTGAACTGTCAGCACAAAGCCCAATGCAGGGCCCCAACCCATGAACTGAGAGATCATGATTTAAGCCGAAGTCAGATGCTTAACCGACTGAGCCACCCAGGCACCCCAAAATATATAAACAATTTATAAATCTCAACACTCTAAAAGTGAATAATCTATAAAGATATGAATAGAAAATTTCCAAAGAAGACATACAGATGTCACAGACATATGAAAAGATGTCCAACACCACTCATCATTAGGGAAATGCAAATCAAAATTACAATGAGACACCACCTCACATCTGGCAGAATAGCTAAAATCAACAACGCAAGAAATATTAGCTGTGAGTGAGGATGTGGAGAAAGGGGAACCTCTTACACTACTGGTGGGAATACAAACTGATGTAGTCACTGTGGAAAACAATATGGAGGTTCCTTACAAAGTTAAAAATAGAACAACCTGGGGTGCCTGGGTGCCTCATTTGGTTAAGCGTCTGACTCTTGGTTTCAGCTCAGGTCATGATCTCAGGGTTTTGTGAGTTCGAGCCCCGCATTGGGCTCTGTGCTGAGAGTGCATAGCCTGCTTCGGATTCTCTCACTCCCTCTCTCTCTGCACCTCCACTGATCATATTGTCTCTGTCTCTCTCAAAAATCAACCAATAAACTTAAAAAAATAAAACTACCCTACAATCTAGCAATCACACTATCAATTATTTACCCATAAAATACAAAAATAATAATTCAAAGTGATACATGCACCCCAATGTTTATAGCAACATTATCTACAACAGCCAAATTATGGAAGCAACCCAAATGTCCATTGACTGATGAATGGATAAAGAAGATATGTATATGTATACACACAAACACACCCACCCACATACACACTGAAATATTATTCAGCCATAAAAATGAATGAAATCTTGTCATCTGCAATGACATGATGAGGCTAGTGAGTGTCATGCTAAGCAAAGTAAGTGTGTCAGTAAAAGGCAAATACCACATGATTCACTGATACATGGAATTTAAGAAAGAAAACAAACAAAGGGGGAAAACAAAAAGGAGAAAGGGAGAGACAAGCCAAGAAACAGACTGTGAACTATAGAGACATGGTGACCAGTGGGGAGTGGGTGGGTGGGTGAAATAGGTGATAGGGATTAAGGAATGCACGTGTTATGATGAGTACAGGGTGATGTATAGAACTGTTGAATCACTATATTGTAAATCAGACTCTAATATTACAATGTGTATTAACTAACTGGAATTAAAACTTAAAAAATGTATGCTTATCTTGATGAGCACTGAGAAATGTATAAAATTGTTGAATCATTATATGAATATGGGAAACTAATGTAACATTGTATGTTACTTATACATGAATTAAAACACAACAAAACAAAACTATACATACTAAGTTTCCCTGAATAAAGTATGGATTTTAGTTAATAATAAAAATTTTAATGCCTATGCCTAACTGTAATTCTTAAATTTCATGGTCAAATACTATGTACAATAAATTCAGTGAGCAGAATTTATCTTAGTCGCATAAAATAAATTACCTCTTAAGGACTTACTTTTCATATGAATTATTAAAGAGAAGTCAAATACTAAAATATAATTTCATTAACTTGGTGGTATACCAAACTAGCAGACCTTAGTATGACCTTGTATTTTTTTTAATTTTTGTTAATTTTTAATTTTTAGTTTAAGTTTTGAGAGAGAGACAGAGAGGCAGAGTATGAGCAGAGGAGGGACAGAGAGAGAGGGAGACACAGAATCTGAAGCAGGCTCTAGGCTCTGAGCTATCAGCATGGAGTCCAACGTGGGGTTCCAACTCATGAACTGCGAGATAATGACTTGGCTAAAGTCAGGCACAACTCACTGAGCCACCCACGTACCCCAGTATGACCTTGTATTTCATAATGGTTTCTCTGCCTCTCTTTCTCTCTTTTATGTTTTTGTTGCTGTTATTGTTTGCAACCTTGTTAGATGGATAGTTCTAGTTGAATCATTTTTCAGACCTTGCCTTCTTAGGAGAAGGATAGTCAAAAAAATTGAATAATGGAGTGGCGCTCGGTGGCTTAGTCGGTTACATGTCCCATTTTGGCTCAGTTCATGATCTCACCATTCATAGGGTTCAAGACCCAAGTCAGGCTCTGTGCTGACAGCTCAGAGGCAGGAGCCTGCCTTGGATTTTGTGTCTCCCGCTCTCCCTGCCCATCCCCTGTTCATGCCCTGTCTCCCTGTCTCAAAAATAAACAAAAGTTAAATTTTTTAATTCAAAAAATAAATATGTATGCAATATCATTTTTGAAGTTTGGATTGGGGCACTAAGTGTTCTAGTAAATCCTGAATTTATGATTGTTAATTAGCATCCTGAATTCAAACAATAGGAGTTCACAATGGTGAAACTGGGCCTCTTAAAGTGAAGAATTTAAGATACAAAAGCATGCTGTATCTTCCCTTCTAATGTTCTTTGTCCCTGTCCTCCATCCCATACCCCACCAGCATCAACTAGCACTACCACTTAAAATTGGAAACATAAATTGTAGTTGAGGATTTTAGAGGATACTGTAATACTATTTCTTTTAAAAAGTTTGCTAAAATCCTCTATAATACAGCTTGTCTTTGGTTCAGCTATTGTTGGACTCACATGCAATGAAGGACACAGTAAGACTGAAGAAATACCCTAAACTTTACCGTAAAAGCATTCTCTATCTTACCCCCACCAGGACATGTTTTCCTGGTTCTATGGGGAGTCTTCACTTGAAGCAGACCAACTAATCCATGATGCAGTAAGTAAGTAAGTAAGTAAATAAATAAATAAGTTAATTAATTCATTTAAAAAATCATTACAACTTAAAGGTCACTAGTTCTTTCCTAATTTTATCCAAATGAGAGTCTTTCCATGTAATGTGCACACTGGTGGCAGTTATGACTCCAAGCATACAGAAAATTAATGAATAACTAAGTAGCTGGGCTTGAGTGTTAACACAGGATTGTCTATTCCCAAATAACTTAATTGTCATATAATGATGGATGCTTGAATTTAGCTTGACATCAGTTATACCAAATACAACATGATTTTGAATTGTTTTCTTGCTTAATATTTTCTCCCTCTTTTCCATCCTCTGTCAAACATCTGCCACTCAGTGTATTAGTCTTCTATGATGCAGTAATAAAACCCACAAACTTGTTGGCCTAAGCAACACAAATGTGTATTTTACAGTTCCGTAGGTCAAAAGTTCAACATGGGTCTCACCAGGTGAAAGTCAAGGCGCCAGCAGTCTACATCCTTTCTGGAGGTTCCACAGGAAAATTGGTTTGTTACCCATTTGGGTCGCTGGCAGAATTCAGTTTCCTGTGGTTGTAGAGCTAAGATTCTTATTTTCTGGCTATAAACTGAGATCCTTTCCCAGGTTCTAGAGGCTACCACACTCATTGGTTCCATCTTCAAGATAGCAACAGAGAAAGGGAGTCCTTCTCATGCTGTATCTCTGACCATTTTGTTTGTCCTTTCTATATCTAGGGGATTATGTGACTGTACTGGGTCTATGTGAGCCATCCAAGACAGTCTGTCGATCTTAAGGTACATACTCTTAGTTTCCTTTGCCATGCGACTTAACATAGTTACAGGCTCAGGGAGTAGAACAAGGTGCCCTTTTTGGGTTTTCAGGCCATACACCCAACCATAGATTTGATTTTCTTACTGAAATTGTAAGGATTCCCCACTTTTGTCCTTCTTTTCTATATCTCTCTATACTCTGAGATACACTCCCTGATAACTGGATAATCTACCAAATCAATGGGTGAGAACATTTATTCATCTCCTCACAAAGCTTCTTGTATAGGAAATATATCAATCACAAATTATAACTTAAAAAGCTCACATTGTACAAACCTTGGTAAAATCATACAATCAGTATTGCAAGCAGCAGGGTCCTTTACCTATTAATTCATACAACATAGTTGGCTGCCTATTAATATAGAGCTAATCAAGTTCCTTAGTTTTCCTAGGTCTTGAATTCCCATAATAGGAATCATTTTCTGCACTTTGTTTTGAGAAAAAGTATATAATGTGATTCTATTACCTTGGAGAGGAGACAAATTTTTGGTCCTCATCTGTGAGGGGCAATCTGATTCCATTGAACTATATATTTCTTTTTACTTCTTTATTTTTTAAAGAAAAAGAGTATTCTTGGTTTCTCTTTTTGTTATAGTTGTTGAATTTGAATCCTCGTAATTTTAGGATATAAAAATCAAGTTAAAAATAAACCTCCCCAAACCTTGGAAAACAAGATAGTATATAGAGTTCCTTCAGAAAAGGAACAAAGGAAAAAGTTAAGGAAAATAACTTGGTCTGATTTATTTATAAAATATGGAGACCTAATACCTGAATTTTTATCCCACTACTGATTCAAAACATCTACAGATATTGTATTCTTTAGAAATGAGGGGGAAAAAACTTTGAACTACTATTTTCTACTTTTCTTTTCCACTTTTTCTCCAACTCAAATTGGAGATTTGAGTTGATGTTTTGGATATTTTCTGTTTTCAAATAGTAATGCACTTTTGAAAATAAAATAATAAAATAAACCCCACTAGCATTGCTAGTCAACCTGAGAACTCAAAATTAAATGAAATTCTTCTGCACATTGCCACTATAAAATTTACCAGCAGGACTTTAAAAATGTGCTGATGATGCACAAAGGAAAGTGAAATCCATTTCTGGGGAAAAATAAATTAGCTTTCTGCAATGGGCAGGCACAGTCCCCAAGCTATAACCTTGAATCTATAAAGGACCAAATGCTCGAAACCAGGACATATATAAATTAAAAAGTAGAGGTCATATTCTCTTTATATATCTTTCCAATGTGAGTATACTTCATACTCTTTTGTTATTCTCATATTCCTCAATCTATTGACAGTTTTAATTCAAGACCAAATAAATGAAAACATATGTCTGGATTATCATGCCTACCACATAGGCACAGACATGTTCTACAGATGATAAGCTAATTATTAACATTTCATTCCTTTTATACGGATTTCAAGCAAGGGTACAATATGCTATACATCTAGCTTCAATAATAATAATCGAAAATAATTAAAAACACAAAAAGTCGAATATAATTTATAACTATTTAGGAATAAAGGATATTCATGAAATTGAATTTTCCATGTCATTCTTTGGTAAAAAGAAAATACTAGCAGTTGATGGAAAAGTGCACATAAGAGAAAAATAAAAGTTTTATTTAAAATGTAACTGGAGGGATGCCTTGGTGGCTCAGTCAGTTGAGCGTCTGACTTCGGCTCAGGTCATGATCTTATGGCTTGTGAGTTCAAGCCCCACACCGGGCTCTCTGTGCTGGCAGCTTGGAGCCTGGAGCCTGCTTCAGATTCTGTCTCTGTCTCTGTCTCTCTCTCTCTCTGCCCCTCCCCTGCTCACGCACTGTCTCTCTCTCTCTCTCAAATATAAATAAACGTTAAAAATTTTTAAAAAGTAAATAAAAGGTAACTGGAAAGAAGATAAAAGAAAAGGAATATGCAATAAGAAATTAAAAGAGACTTTGTATAATACTTTTAACATGTGATTTTCAATAGTTGAAATTGAAGGTTAGTATTATTTACTATCTGTAAATATTTTATCTCTTCCAGGAAGGATTCTTTAAAATACTTGTTTAGGCAGTTAGATACGTTACACAGACACTGAAGGGAAAGGAAAGAAAAGGGAAGTGAAGGGAAGGGAAGGGAAGATGACTTTCAAATATGAATCCAACCACCCATGTGTTGTCTACCTGTTCATCTCTTACTCTATCTATAATCTTACAACATTTCAGAATGTTTTCAGAGTAGAAAAGTGACTATTTTTAAAAACAAAACAAAACAAAAATCAAAGAAACAAAAGCTATGTGCTCCTTTCAGTTTCTTTCTCTCCTCCATGAGTGAAAAATTCTGATCAATAATAAGTACTCTGCCAAAAGGTAGAGCAAGACGTAAGCTGGGCTGTGAGGCTATACATCCCATGCTCACAGCGGTTATGCACTGCTTGCCTTTCCTCTGTCAATAGAGAGATAAAGTAATCCATGACTTCTAGCAATTTACTTTATCTCTCTGTGCCTCAGTTTCCTTTTTCTGTAAAACAGGATTAAGTCATGTGCCCCATAAGGTCATGGTGAAGAAGATTAAATGTCATCATACCTGGGAAGTCCCTGGGCAGAGTTTGGCATGTGTCACATGTTTGGTAATTGTTGGCCAACATCTCTTACTTTAGCTCATATCTATAGTTCATTTAACCAGAACCACTTCCCACGGTGACAGTCTAGTGGCCTGAGGAAAAGGCTCAAGAACCTCTCATGCACAAAGTATTACCAAGTCAAGTGTTCTGGTCTATAGAGGATCTTGCCAAAGTTTGTGTTCTTTCCACTTGTTCAGGCCCACTGAAGAAAGACCACCAGCGACACATTGGAAACAAAGTATAGTCAGTTTTATCACCTTGTCAGACAGAAAGCACCCCAATGGAGCCATGAGCTCCCCTGAAAGGGACAGTTAGGGAAGTAAACTGAGAGAGTGTGGAAGGTAAAGGCCATCACAAGACGGTTTGGGTTTGGCCACAGTTTGTGAACGAGTGATTTGCTGGAATAGTCAGTTTTCTTAGGTTTTGATCACAAAATCTCATGCCAGATTAGGTTAGGTAGGTTAACTGAGGTCTTATCGCTAACATATGGGGATAAGAAAGAGTTTGTGCTTAACATGTCTTGCCCGTCCTGGTTTGGAACAGCCCGCCTGTTTTGTGACTCGTGGGAATGTTTCACAAGTTGTGATTTGTGTCCAATTCTAAGTTGCTCTGTGACAGACTGCTGCCTGTCAGCAGGACGTTTTTCACACAATCAGCAATTAGTGTGGAAACTTCTGGTAGTTCTGCTGCAAAATAATTGTGGGTTGTAGAAGGAGGTTGTAAGTGGAAATGGAAATAAATGGCAGAACTTGAGAAACATTTATGAGGCAAAACCATCAGGTTTTGGTATTGACGAGATGCTAGGGGGTAAAACAAAAAGACGTATCAAGGACACTTGCTACAGGACTATGTCTACCAAATATTTTGGCAAATACACATCTATACATACAGAGCAAAATGAATGGGAACAACACTACCCCGAATTCAACTAAATACTAATAATATTACGCTGGCTGGAAAAATCAAATGATCAAATTAAAATATGACATCTTCCTTAAAACATCTTTTATATTAAGATAAGATTTAAGCATGGAAATTAAATTAGGATAACAACAATAATGAGTTTTTTTTTAATCCATGCAGTCAGGAAATTGCATTTGTTTTACTAGAGTCTTAGATTTTCAGAGTAATATTTTATTTTGTATTTGGTCCTATGGTCTAAATAAACACAAATGTTTCTTTAATATTTAACAATCCCATTGAATTTGATCATTGTAGTGACACAGATTTTAATAGCTCATTGATTTTATTCATGTAAAAATTATTCCTCTTCACTGAGAAGTGTCTGTGCTGTTACCTAATTCCCAACGCCTGTGCATAACTCACAAGAGAACACATTTAAGTAATGTTCAGAATCTGCCCGTGTTTCCTAACATTCATGTACTCACAGGACGGCAGTAAATCAGAGGTTCCTTGGTGTAAGTATTAAGGAAAGCAACAGAAGAGGATGAAATGAAGCTTAAATCGAGAGCTCTAATATAAGGTCCAGATAAAACCTGGAAAACAATTATACAACAGAGTTGGTTTTTATGCTCCTTGAAGAGAAAAACCCTACTGGTAATAGAGCCTATGTAAAAGCTGCCTCTCCAGGAACAGCTTTGATTATGTTTGTACTTTTCTTAGCTGATCAAGTAATTAAAGAAGCAAATGATGTAGAGCCTTATAATTCAAGCTGGAAAGGGAGAACAAAGCCAAGCTCCTTTTCAAATTTGCTAGAAAATCATCTACTGTAGGATGTCAAATGTCAAAAAGGAGATTAGAATTTTGTAGAGCCAATTATTCCAACTTCTTCCATCACTTTGCCAGGGAATTTCTTTCTTTGCACAATGACTTGGACTCAGTACCACTATCTGTTAAAACTGTATCAAAAGTTACTTAACTGGAAACACCACGTATATATGCTAACTCCTGGAAAAAGCCAGTCTGACTCAGTGTGGTAAACTCTGTGAATATTTTGGATGTGTGTGCATACGTATATGTGTATGTGCAAATATAATGTTTCAATCTAGTGTATTTCTCAGCATTTAAATCCTATCCTCTAACTTGTGCTTTATCTTTGCCTCTTTTCTCACCCTGATTTCTCATGTTCTTTCAGCCACATTCTGATGAAAAAAGTCTTTTCTGAGAATCAAAGTAAATCAATCCAAACCTATGATAGAGTCCAAACAAATAACCAATAGTTTATACATTTATAAAGTGACCAGGAAATATAATATTAAACAAACAAACAAACTGGTTTTAGACTGACTAGTATCCTACATCCTCCTCTACCTGTGAACTGCAATGTTAGTTAGGAGGATCCTGGGAATTGTTTTGATTTCAAACAACCACCTTAATTAGGACTGTCATCAAGTGTAAATAAAATAGGATACTAGCAAAAGTATATAGTTTGTGAGCAACCACTTGCACATCCTTCTCTTCATAGTATTGTCAAAGCCAACTAACAGAGACTAATTTCTTCAATCAAGCATTAAAACTTAAGGAATCCCTTATTAAAATGCAAATAAGTTATATAATTATTCCATAAGTAACTGCCTATTGGAAAGCTCTCTTCAATAAATTGATATTGCAAAGTAAATTTTTAAAACAGAGAAAGGGAATAGAGAAAGCTGCTTTCCAGGTACTGGTGGAAAGGCTCGGGATGGCACATTATAACTGGAGCATGGGAGGGAAGATTGATGCACCAATGGGGAAATAGGAGACAAAGGGAAACTGGACAAAATCAAACTGAAAACTCAGTCACAAGTTTCTCAGGATCTCCCTGCCCCTAAATTATCCTGAGAGGCAGGTGTGATTCTGTGCTGTGCTTGGAGCAGGTCATAGGAATGAGTGCTATCCTGGACCCTTACCTCTGGGCAGAAGGCGTGGGAACAATGTCCTCTAACTGACTCAAATCCTGAGCACCATCAATGAAGAGTTTATATTATTTCATGGTGATTGCTAAGTGTCTAAATGAATTGTATGATTTTTTTAAAAAATTAAGTATGAAAGATGAAAATAATAATTTCAAACAGAAATAAATTGATTTATTTCTAAAATATTGTTAAAATGTACTTTCTTAGGTATGTCACCTCAGTTTTTACACTGCCTAATGTTTAGTGAAGTAGTTTTCCACAACGTGCAGAACTGTTTAAATCAGAAATAGGCAAATATCCTGCCAAATCTAGACTGCTACAGTTTTTTGTGAATAAAGTTTTGTTGGCACACAACCAAATTGCTGTCTGACTTCCAGCAACAATGGCAGAATTAGATCTTATTAAACCAGTTACAACAGAGACCTAAAGACCTTTAAAGCCTGTAATATCTGCTATCTGGCTCTTTATAAAAACAGTTTTCTGACTGCTGGCCTAAATAAAGGCCCCTCTTTAAAAAAAATCTCAAAGCCTGAGTATCATTTAAACTAAATAGCAAGAAGGTTTCACAGTTAAACACAGTCACCTGGCGGACATACGGACCATAGGAGGATCCAAGGAGAGCATCATGCTTTAAAATGTAAATTTAAAAATTGCCTGAGAACCCTATTTTCTCTTCTTGGATATGATTTTGATATAATGATTTGCTACAAACAAACAAATAGTATCATGAGATTAACAAATTGCCTCCACAAATTTCTCAAATGTATTTAAAATATGATTCCATATACTTTTTTCAGGAACACAATAATGCTTACATCTCACTAAAATGCATTATACAGAGAAGTGATGTATAATTATTTAAAATGAATATTGATATAAGCCATTGGGGCTTGACTGTAAGAGATTTAGGACAAAGTATTAGTTGGAATTGACCAAAGCTAGAAGCTAATGGTGCTGTCCCCTGGGAAAACAGATCTGTGTTCATAAACAACAGGTCCCTACAGCATGTTCACATGTAATATGGGCTGACACCATTATGAAAAAGACCAGATTTGGTAGATAGGTGTTGAACTCTAGGTCAATAGGTATGACTCTGAAGCCAGCCAGACCTGGCGTCTGGGATTTGCACTTTACTTTGAAACAAGAAACACAGCGAACAGCAACAGGTTCAGCCTCTGTTCTCAGTGATTCTGGATATTATAGCCCAACCGCGTGTCATGATCTATTTCATGCTCTGGAGTGTAGCTATTTATGGGTGATAAGAAGATTGAACGCCCAAGTTCACCTCAACCACATTGAGATAAACGGGGTTCAGCTTTCAACCACAGTCTGTATCAAGTCCCAGGTGTTAGTCTTCTCCATCATTTGTGGAAGAACAGTTTGGCAGAGTTAAAAGTTCACAGGGCTGAATTTAGAAAACCTAGACTCAAATTCTAATCTAGTCATGTCTTATTGGAACTTGACACGTCTCTTCAGGACCTTTCTGACCCCTGGCTTGCTCCTAGGAAATCTAGGATGAGCACACATTGGTGTGTCTCAGAAGGCAACATATGGCAGTGTGAAGATGGACAAAGGAACCTACTGACAAGGAACTCAGGAAGCACTGGGGGAAGGGCTCTCACTCACCACTCCTCAAGGCCTCCTTTACGTGCCCCACCATGGAGACACAAGGCTTTCTCCTCCAGGAGCAACAACCCAGTCAGTGAGAATCCAAGAGACTGCCACAACTCTGCCGGTGAAGAGCCACTACTCTTGGTCTCCTCCACTGAATTTGTGTTTAAACAGCCCCTCCCAGCTTCCTCCTCTCCTCCTTCACTCTTCAGACTCGCCTATGGTTTGCTATAGTTTGCATGTCCCAAATTGTAGTTCCTCAGCTATTCCAAAATAAACTCATTTTTGCTGGTTAAAAAAATAAAATATTTTAAGGTTGACAAGGGTCATATGAGAAAAAGGGTGTGAAATTGCTTTGCCTGTAAAAGATTAGTTTTTAAATCTGAATTTTTTCTATAACTGTTCATATTGCTATTGTGATAGTAAAAATTATCCTCTAAACCTGAGCAAAAAACAAATCACTGACATAGATGTCTAGTTTTTTCCACAGACCTTAATAAATATGCTTTATTTTATGTTTATTTTTTGCAATGTCTTTTTACAATGTTTTCATGTGGCAGAAAAGGAGAAAGGGACACTTTGATGGATGGCATATTACAAATGGGTCTGACAAGGAGCCTATCTCCTCCACTCCTTTTATGGTGTCCAAAACCCATCACTGGGCTCCAACACAACTGTTGGTGGCTGTCTTACTAGTGCCATAACAGCCCTGAACATCTGCATAAAGGAAGAGTAGTTTATGGCTGATTAGTCCTGAGCAAAGCCACAACACTGAGGAAAGACAATACCTGAATCTGAAATGTCACCCATATACATCAAGTCAAGAGGCTCAACTGAAATGGGGCTGGGGAGTGAAAGGGGTTAGGAAGAGATGGGGTGGAAAAGAGGAAAGCCATATAAAAGACTGGGGCAGGTAAACAGTGAGTAAATGAGAGAAGTTCTGAGGACAGTTCAATCAGTACTGAATATCCCCCAGGATGCCCCTTTTATATAGAAGCCACCTCACTTAGCTCAAATAAAAGTGTACATTTTACAAAAGTCGACAGAGTCAGAAAGATGGTGATGAGGACACTTGCTTAGCTGGCCAAGTAGACTTCTCAGGCCACCTTGGCCCCAGAGGATGACTCATGGAAACCACTGCCCATCTCACATATTAAAGCCCAGAGACTTCCTGGATAGACTTACTTCCTAAGACAAGTAAATTTAAACCTACAAGAGAAGCTTGTTTGCCCTAAGCACACTTTGGGAACACATCTGGAAGAGCTCTGCTTCCTCGTGAGGTAAGCTCTATCTAAGGTTGTCCAAGTGTTAAAATTTGGAAAATAAAAGTGATGGCTTTTTTGGGGAAAAAACAAAAGCTATCTGTGAACTGTAAATAATGACTATTTATTTATTTATTCAATGTATGCTTCTATTGTGGCCATTCCTTGTAACTATGCCTCTAGTCCATCAAAAAAAGCAGATATCCTTAAAACTACTTACAACAGAGTAAAAATAGGCATGGTTTTATATACAAACACACAAAGGATTTATATTACATATATATTTATATATTATTTATATGTTATAAGGATAAATATTTATAGATCTAGAAATCCTGTTTTCTTTTCATAAAAGCCAAATTCCTAATGAAGCACTGCCTAACAACATATAAACTACAATGACTTTGATATTTAGAATAATAATGGCACTTCCATTTATTTCCCAACATTCCAAGAAAACATTACCTACATTAATTCTCTGAAAAAATTCTAAGAAGTATATGGTATCTTTAGCTAACAAATAACAAAGATTAAGTAAGCCTGATTTTCTCATACAATCTTATATTTTAAATCCCACTCTTTGGCAATTCATAATAGTGGTTAAATAATTAAATTAAAGCTAATGCTCACATAAATATATTCAAATACTGAAACACAGTCTAAGTTAAGGACTCTGTCAAACTGCTAGTATACAGTTTCTTACCAGCAAAATTATGAGTCTATTAAGTTTAACAACTTTAAATCCAGTGATTATTTGTTGAAGCTCAAATATCAATAAGAGTCTGTGGCCAGAAAAGCATACTGCCTCCTTTACAAAAAGACAAGTATCGTTCTTCATTACGTAGCTATGAAGGAACAAGCCTAATTGTTCTCTAATCAGGAGAAATACATGTATATTTATCCTCTGGAAATATTATTTGCTCAAGTCTTGAGGGAGTTCTCACATTTGTCTTTGTAAATAGCTCTGGTATTTCAAATACTTCAATTTTGGGGAAAATGTATCTACATAATGTCAGAAAGGATCAGAAGTTTCTAGACATAAACCAAATATTTTCAATTTTGTCTTTTCAAGGCAGTAAATAGAAAATCAGCTTAGGATCTAGAAAATCATACCGGAAAAGACATTAAATGAAGAAATCTACATCATTTGACTAGTATGTGAATAGACACGGGAAAAATAGATACAAAAATAATCAGAGATTATAATACTAATAAAAATGTCAAGCTGTGAATGATAGCATAGTGGCATAGTTCAAAAGATAATTGGACTTTCTAATCACATACTGAATTTCATTTATATAATGCAGCTGGAAGTCTCTAACATGCACACAATTACTCAAATTTTACATTAATATATTTATATCTATTAATTCATATACAGAGTTACTGGTACATTGAAGTCCTACTGTCCATCGAAAAAACAGATTAATAGCTTAGTCTCCTCAAAGAGTGTTTGCTTGCAACATGAATATTTCATATTTGGAAAAGCTCTAAATTTGAATATAGATTGACTCATAATGTGTTCTTGGGCTATACTCACTAGTGCAAATGACATTTGGTAATTCACATAACTTCTGAAACATCTACAAACCTAAGCTTTTTCAGATTACTATACTACTTTTGCAAATTAACTATAAATGACACTCAGTTTTAGAAAATAAATATCAACAGGAAACCATTTGGATAATTAAATATTTTATTCTTTTAAAAATTAATGTATGTTGGCAAGCATACAGAGCAATGGGAACTCTTCTTCATTTCTGATGAAAACGCAAAATTGTGCAGCCACTTTGGAATACAGTTTGGTGATTTCTTACAAAATTAACATTTTTACCATATGATCCAGCAATTTTACCTCTTGGTAGTTAACAAAAGGAGTTGAAAATTTATGTCCATGTGAAAAACCTGCATACAGATGTTTACAACAACTTTATTCATTACTGCCAAAACTTGGAAGCAATGAGAAGGCCCTTAGGCTATTGACCAGATAAATTGCAACATCTAGACTATGGAATATTATTCAGTGTTGAAAAGAAGTGAGCCATCAATCCATGAAAAAAATCTGAAGGAAGGGTTTATGCACATTACTAACTGGAAGAAGCAAATATGAAAAGGCTATATACTGTATGGTTCCCCTATATGACATTCTAGGAAAGGCAAAACTATGGAAATATATGGTTCCTAGGGATTAGCATGGAAGAGGGATAAACAGGCAGAGCTCAGAGAGCTTTTAGGGCAAGGAAACTACTCTATATGATACTCTAATTGTGAGTAAATTTCATTACACATTTGTCCAAACCAAGACTGAACCCTAATGTAAATGATGAACTTTGGGTGATTATGATGCATTAATATCAGCTAATGGATTATAACAAATGTCCCTTTCTGGCAGGCGATGCAGAGTATAGGGGAGGTTGTGCATGTGTGGGGGTGGGAATATATGGGAAATCTTTCTACCTTTCTCTCAATTTTGCTGTAAACCTAAAACTTCTCTAAAATGATAAAATCTGTTAATTTCATTTTTTAATGGGCAAAGGATCCGGAAGGACTTTTTTTTTTTTTTTAACTTTATAGTTTATTGTCAGGTTGGTTTCCATATAACATCCAGTGCTCTTCCCCACAAGTGACCTCCACCAAGACCATCACCCCCCATTACCTTTCCCTCTTCCCCTTCCCCCCTCAGTTTGTTTTCAGTATTCAAGAGTCTCTCGTGTTTTGTCTCCCTCCCTCTCCCTAACTCTTTTTCCTCCTTCCCCTCCCCATGGTCCTCTGTTGGGTTTCTCCTGTTAGACCTATGAGTGCA
>CM053561.1:17431097-17449302 GCA_028646485.1 Cryptoprocta ferox
CGGAAGGACATTTTCTAAAGAAGATATCAATGACTAACATGAAAAGATATTCAACATCACCAGTTATAAGAGAAATACAAATAAAAACCACAATGAATACCATTGCATACCTATTGAGATAGCTAATAAGAGAGGGAGGTAGGGAGGGAGAAAGAGAGAAAAGGAGAGAGAGAAGGGGGATAAGTGGTGGTGAGGATGTGGAGAGACTGGAGGTTTTAGACACTACTGGTAGGAATGTAAAATGAGGTAGCCACATTGGAAAGCAATCTGTTTGTTGTTGTTGTTTTGTTTGTTTTTGTTTCATTTTGTTTTAGGGAAACAGTACTTCAAAAACATAATTTTCATATGATCCAGCAATTCCACTGCTAGGTGTATAACCTCCACCCCCTTCCCACCACAAAAAAACAAAAATATGCATCATCCACACAAAAAGTAGTAATATATGTTTGTAGCAGCATTATTCACAATAGTGAAAAAGTAGAAACAGCTCAAGCATCCATCAATTGATGAATGGATAAATTAAAGGTAGTCTACCCATACAATGGAATATTATTTGGCAATAAAAAAGAAGTATTGGTACATGCTACAACATAGATGAACCTTGAAAACATTGTTAAGTAGAAGAAATAGGTCACAAAAGATACATAGATGATTTCAATTATATGCAATATCTAGAAAAGAAAAATCCATAGAGACAGAAAGTATATTTGTGGCCACCTAGCTCTGGTTGGGGATGGAAGATCAAAGGTAAATGGAGTATGACCGCTGATGGGTACAGGGTTTCTTTCTGAGATGATGATAATATTTTAAACTCAACTGTGCTAATGGTTACACAACCTTGTGAGTACACTAAAACCTGTATTGTACACTATTTTTCTACAGTGCACTTTAAATGGCTGATTTGTATGATATACAATTTATATCTCAATGTACTTAACATCTTTTCAAAAAAAAGTAATGGCTTCATGATAGAAAAATAAATTAAAAACTTAAATGGACAATTCACAAAAATATATAAACATGATCCTTAAACCTATGAAAAGATGTTCAATCGCATGAACAGAAAAATGTAAATTTCAATCACACAGAAACATCATTTCTCATCTCTAAAATTGGCTAAAAAATAAAAACGATTGAAACTGTTGGTGAGGTTAGGGAAAAAAGAAGACTTACACATTTCTGGTGGTAATACAAATTAGAAAACCCTTATGAAGGGACATTTTGCATTATCTAATAAATAAACATACAGGCTTTGTTTCTGACCCATATATGGAAATTTACCACAAAGACGCAACTCCAATATAAATATAATACACACATAAATATAAAAACACATCTGCATAAAGTTACGCATAGCAGTAAAACTATGTTTATAACATGTTATAAACAACATAAATGCTCAAATGTAGAAGAATAGTTAAAAAGATTTTCTGCATCCACATAATGGAGTCCTTTCTTACTGTAAAATAAGGAAGATTTTCATGAGCTGACATGGAGTGATTTGCAAGCTAGATAGTTAAATGAAATGAGCAAAATGCAAAGGAATATCTATACGATGCTCTTTTGTAGAAAGAAAAAAATATGTCCGTACATGCATACACACACAGGAAGAGTAAATCAGAAATTAATGAGATCAATTACCTGCAGGATAGAGAGGAAGAAGGTAGAAGAGTGGACAGTGGGGGCAACAGAGAAAGAATAGGAGGGATGAGACACTTGTCAGAGTACACGCTGTTGTACAATTCTATGTTTAAAATCATGTGAATTATTTATATACCCAAAATTAAGATAAATAAAATTCACCAATATAAGACGAAGGGACTTATCAAAGTAACTTTTGAATACGTTATTTGGGTTAATGCTTGCATATTAAAAATAAAAATAATTAAGGAAATGCTATTCAAAGTTGATAAATTTGTCTTTTATTCTTTGTTTTTTAGCAGTTGATACAAGGGGAAGTTCTTAAGCTACTTTCTGTGAATTTGGGGAGTGAGCAAATAAAATAATCCAGTTCTTTCACATTTACTCCCTGAACAATGTATTCAATATATACGTACTATCTAATACATAATGGCTACCAGTTCATACACAGATAACCACATAAAAATTAAGGAATGGTTAATATATTCAATGCATTGAATTTTATTTGGGAAGATAAAAAGCAAAAAATAGTTTCAAGGTAGAAAATCAAATGTAAAAGAGAAAAAAACTATGGGAGAAATTTACATGCTTGTCTGTACTTATGAGTAGTGGGTTAGAGAAATTTTTCAGCAGAAAAACCAAAATGTGTGCTTGCACCTTCTTTGGGGAAAATGTGGCTAACCAGAGATTTTGACCACTCATTTGCCTTGAAATTAGTTAAAAGGCACATCAGCAGAATAGCTTGACCTATGCACACTAGAATGGATCACTGCTGAAAGGCTCATAATAAAAACAGCTGCCAGGCCTTCAAATTATACTCTTTTCATAGACATTTAGCTCTCTTCTGAAAGTAGCATTGCATACACACAAAAAACCATAAAAATGACTTAATAATTTCTACCTAAGTATCTGTTGAAGCATTTTTATTAAATGTCACCAACGTTGTTTGCTGGGTTGTTAAGGAAGACCTTATAAATAAAAGAATGCTTTGTCAAAGTACTTGTAGTTCATCTCTTTTGGGGTGCTCCTATTATACAAAATTGTTTTCTAGAGGCAGCCATTTTCTAATTGGTTTAATTCCATTGAAGCATAATTTTAATTTGATTAGAATTTATGGCATCTATCCATTGCCTTTCAAATGAAAGAACATGTTTAGTAAGTTTATAATTAAACATTAATCTTAGGAGGAAAGCAATGGAGAAAGAAAGCATATTTGTTTTTCTAGAATTCCTTTGTTGACTTGCAAATGAATTGTCAGAAGAGTAGGTGAGAAAATCTGCTTTGTGTGGCTATCACAGATTTATTCTATACAAGGAGTCTGCTTTCCAACACACAAGGCAGGACAGAAAGTAGAGAAGAGATTTATGCTATGTGCCACAGATACCATGTTGTGTCCTGTCACTTCAAGAGAAATTTGGTATGGATATCTAGATACAGGTATCACAGTTTTGAAGAAACAAAAGGAAGTATTTACTCCAAACTGCTTATCTGTTATTTTTTCCCTTAAAAGACTTAAGTGACATTCCTATGGGAATGTCATAGGACATTCCCATCTATATTCAAAGTTAGAGGCTGTGGTGGTTATTTTTGTGTGTCAACTTAACTGAGCTAAGTGATGCCAAAAAGCTGGTAAAATGTTACTTCTGGGTGTTTCTGTAATGGCATACTTGGAAAAGACTACCTTGAGTTGGTAGCCTGAGTAAAGAAGATTGCTCTCACCAATGGGGGTAGGCGTCATCCAATCCTGAGGGCCTGAACAGACCAAACAGGCAGTGGAAGGGCAAACTTCCTCCCTATGCTTGAGCTGGGGAACCCATCCCCTCAAACATCAGCTCTCCTGGTCCTTACAATTTCTGACTCAGACTGAACTGTACCGCTAGCATCCCTTGATCTCCAGCCTGCAGAAACACTATGGAACTTCTCAGCCTCCATAATCACATATGCCAATTCCCATAATTTATAGATTATAAATCCTACAAAATTTCTCATTCTGGGGAACCCTGACTAATACAGGGGGCATTGGCTTTGAAGAGTTATATCATTAAATGTGTTCTGGAGGAAGTTATTTAAGTTTTCCATAAGCAAGATACATATGTCTTCAGAAATGAAGCACCATGTCACCAGAATGGTTCTCCTTGATCTCCTGGTTAACATGGAATTCCTCCTCACAGGGGAGACATTCAGCTTAACAATTTTAGATTCAGTATCACAAAGGAAGTCACTGACTGGATAGCTGTCTATTCCTGATTTCTGCTGCTAATTGCAAAGCAGAAAAGGTAAAGACATTTTGAGGAAATTTATCATGTGTATGTGTTTTGAAGATACAAGATGTCTCTTGTGGATTATAGTCAAAATGTTGGAAAGCCGCAAATTTAGATTTGGATTGTTAGAACAGCAACACATTTTCCTGGCAAAATGTGTTATCACAAAGAACTATGAATGAAAATTGCGTAACACCATCTTGGTAAAAAAAAATTGTCTTAATTAGTATTAGATAAATTAAATCTTCCACTTATATCTAATGCTATCTTTATAAGTGATAAAGTAAAATCTGTAGTTCAATTTGATCAGTTAGAATTTGTTACTCTTTTATTAAGAGTGCTTAATGCACCCTTATTAAGAATGCTTTGCATTCCCTCCCATAGGTCTAGCTACAGTCCACTTCTTTTTTTTTTTAATTTAAATTTTAGTTAGTTAACCTATAGTGCAATATTGGTTTCAGAAGTAGTAGTGATTCATCCGTCACATATAACACCCAGTGCTCATCCCAAAAAGTGCCCTCCATAATGCCCATCCCCCATCTAGCCCATCTCCCCACCCACCTCCTTCCATCAACCCTCAGGTTGTTCTCTTTCATTAAGAGTCTCTTATGGTTTGTTTCCATCTGTTTCCCTCCTTCCCCTATGTTCATCTGTTCGTTTCTTAAATTCCACATATGAGTGAAATCATATGATATCTTTCTCTGACTTATTTCACTTATTGCATAATACACGCCAGTTCCATCCATGTTGTTGCAAATGGCAAGATTTCATTCTTTTTGATCACTGGGTCATACTCCATTGTATATATACCACATCTTCTTTATGCATTCATCAGCCGATGGTATAGTCCACTTCCTGACTTCTTTCTTATGGATTTTTCAATCTTGCCCGGTGCCACTCATCACTGACATCCATACACCACTGCCTGGTTCCATGTGGGTCCTTACCTCACACAAGGTAAAAGGCCAGGTAAACTGCTAACAGAAATGCTACTGGAAAGATTCATTCTGTCTTTTAGCATGACTTCTGAAAGAGTATGTAGTATACAGCTCACATCAACATACCAGACAAACCTATTATTATCCAGATCCAAGATATGTTCCACTTCTGTCACGTAGTCATAGACACTTCCTTCTGAGGACCCAGATGTAGATAAGGGAGGGGCATCAGTGCACAAGAAACAGGTTAGATGAGAGTCTGGACCACCTGTTCATGGGACGTCCTTGTAAACATCTAACCAGCTCAGACTAATAAAAAATAGACAATTTCTGATACACAAAAGATTGTTATTAAAACTGACTGTTATGCCCTTAAGTCTTAGTATATCTGATGTTTCCTAACATTTTAAAGGCAGCTATGGGCGAATGTAACATGATCATAACTTCAGAATGCTACTAGGGACCAATAGCTCACCAAGAGAATTATTTTGTATGTGGTAGGTGATTTTCTATTGCAGATGACACAGCCTTTGTTTGCATGATGAAACCTGTAAAAAGCTCTTGTACCCACCACTGACACCTGTAACAAGATACTGCACATTTACATAAGTGTTGTGTCCGGAGCACTTAGACTGTACCCTGGTCCTGATGCAGAGCTCACTGTACTTGGCTCCAGTCAAAACTAGTATCTTCCCGCATCATCTCACAGTTTTCAGCCATATACCCAAATACAGTATAATATCCCAAATCCAAAGAAACTCATTAAGGGTTACACTTCTTTCACGGAGGCTCAGAGAGCAAAGAGCTTGCTCTTTACCTTTAAGGGAATGTCCTGAAAACCCTTTGAAACATTGAATCCCTAAATACTTTTTGGATGAGGCAGCACTTTAATGCCTGTAGTATTTTCTTCCCATATTCTGGCATGCATCCATTCTACATGTGATTGCTTGATCACTAGAACCAATTAACTTAATATTATTAAATAATGAACTAGCATGAGATTCTTCAGAAATTAAGAAAATAAATATCTTATAGACAGCATTGTGACTGAAACTGGATAGTTAACATAGCCTGGGATAAGACAGTAAATATTTACTGTTCTCCTCATGTAAATGGAAATTGGGCTAATTTTCCCTCATAAGGGGGACTGACAAACATTTTACTGACTGGTAAGTATGTATCACGTGTCATCGTCATCGTTACTACTTTAGTCAAGGCTCAGGTAGACTCCTTCTCTGCAGCTACTGCTATAATTACAGACAAGGTTAGGGTGACGTGAAGCAGTGCAGCAGAAGTATCTTATACAGAAGAGAAGGCTGATTGTTATGAAAATAGATGCCAATTTCTAGTTTGGTGCTAGTTTGAAATTCTTCCAAAACTGTGAAAGCAAATAGAAAATCCCACCTTGTTGTTCACATGGTAAAACAAATGACAGGTAAATGCAAAGCTAAATGCAATGTATTAATATAGGGATTTTACAAGATTTGTACAATTTCTTGAAACTTAATGTGTCAGCGTGCTGGATGACACACATAGTTGTAAAGTTAGTGCTCAGAGATGTTAACTTACTTGCCAAAGTCACACAGTCACTAGTTGGAAAGGTCTAAGATTCACATCTGGCTGACTGGAGAGCCACTACACTCTCCTTTACAGAGCCTTACCTCCCTTACCTCCCAGTTTATTGCATAGTTTCAGAAACTTTTATTTTCCAACATTTGTTTTATAGCAACTGTTATTTTCACAGATATTTGGAGGCAAAACAAGAACAAACATGGCAGAGCAACATAAAATTGCAGAATCTATCTTGTCCTAATACCTAAGAAACAACACAAATTATAGTTAAATCAGTTCAAATTTACCAGCCCCAACCTACAGGAAAAGGGAATCTTCTAACGACAAGAATTTGCAAAGTAGAAACTAAGGAATAAAATAGATTCTAGGTCTGTGATGGGCATGGCTCTAAACCACAACCCTAGGAATCCTCTGTGTCTGTTTCATTTGTTCTCAAATATTATCCTCACAGATGCCGAACTAGACCACAGAGAAGCAAAGCAAGTGCAGGTCTGTAATGTTCTCCTTTGTCTCTTCTGACCTGTGTGTAGTTTAGAGGGTTTTGCTGACAAGTGGGTGAAGTGAGAAGGGGGCTGGGGAACGTCCAGGGCTAGACAGCACAAGGGGATGTACCCATGAGGATGGGTTTTCCTCCTTTCTCATTACTCAGAGTGAAACAAAATCATATTATAATTCTTCTGAGCCTTTATATATCATAAACCCCAAACCATGGACTTCTCATCCCCTATGACCCTTCCTCATAGAAGAAATCTTTTCTCCTGTTCTGAGACTCACCTAAATTGGTCTAGACACCTTGTGGACTCTAGCACTATATACAGGCCAGAAAATAGCTGGTCCAGAGCATCAGCATAACTCTGTAACAACAGAAAAATTAACAAACCAAGTCAGCAACTATGGCAACCCTTAGAATTTAAGATTGTATACCATTCAGATATGTAGGCCAAACCAAAGTACCCTTATAAAGGATGAATCCCATTTTTAAAAAGGCATAGAAATAAAATGACTTTTAAAGGTTCTTTTTTACATTTCCCTGTGCTTCCCTTTCTAGTTTCAATAGATATACTTAGTCTCTTCATATTCTATTATCCTTTATTTCTAATCTTTTACAATAAGGTGACCTCAGTCTTGCAGGTGGTAAAAATGGAAATCATTGAATAAACATTATGCCACAATGAGAATTGCTCTTATAAAGTTAAAAATTGTTCTTCTTTATGTGTCTTTTCTAAAGTGCATGCATTTCAATTCCCTGTTTGCCCTTTCTTCTATTTTAATATAATTGAGTGGGAAACGATGTTCTCTAGAATGTGTTCTTTATGGAAGAAGTTAGATAGCATATACTCACTAGAGGAAAGAAAATTCTTCCTAAAATCCTTTACCCAGCATTGAGTTACACTCTGTAACTCACAACTTTCCATCTGTTTTGTACTGCAGAATCCTGCACACTAAATAGTTTCTGCTATCTCTGTGAGATTTCTGCTGTTGTTGTTCAAGACAATTAAATATTATTTTTATTTATGTTTATTATAATTGGTTCTTTAATACAAATATACTTTTCCCTCCTAGTAGAATATCTTGGGGCAGTTGTGCGAAATCTCCCAATTCCCTACTCATAGAAAGAGTGTCCATGCGTGTGTGTGTGTGTGTGTGTGTGTGTAAGTGTGTGTGTGCTGGAGGGAGTATTTCCAGCATTTGGACTTCATGCTGGGATGTCAGTTCTAGAATATTGCCTTGTGTATCCCTAAAGTCATGTATATCTTCTTTTGGTGTATTTCAAAAACTCCAAATTTTATATAAAGCCAAATTCACCAACTTTGAATACCATAACATCAGAATTTAATCTAATTACTCTGAATTTAAATTCTCAATGCATTTCTACCATCATTTAAGAATGTGGGTGTGTGTGTGTGTGTGTGCATGTGCACACATGTATAATTTTACTTTAAACACAGCTATGTGCTTGAAAAGTAAATTTGTTGAATTTATCTATCATTCTAGTTAGGAATAGAAATCTTCCTTAAACTATTTTCCAGGCTATCATTGTTTAGTCAGTTAAGGGTCTGACTTTGGCTCAGGTCATGATCTCACCATTTGTGAGTTCGAGCCCTGCATCAGTCTCTGTGCTGATAGCTCAGAGCCTGGAGCCTGCTTCAGATTCTGGGCCTCATTCTCTCTCTGCCCCTCCCCTACTTGTGCTCTATCTCTCAAATATAAATAGATGTAAATTTTTTTTGAAAATTTAGACATTCTAAAGGAATTAGCTTATACATATATTATTAGTCATTATCACTTGAATAGGTAAATACTAAATAAATAAAAAAATAAACTCTCCCTGTTGAAAATAAAAGAAGAAACTCCCTGTATATCCCATTTTAAGATTTAGAATTACACTATAATTCTTTTTCTGTCTCTTTAACATATATAGGAATCCTTTAAAAGCTAAAGAAACCTCTTCCTCAAGGACCTGGGAACCATCTCTTTGATATGGGCCCCATCTCCCAGTTTCTGTGGGATTATTGACCCCAGGTTTCTGCAATGTCTTGCTCCAAAATTACTCCCTGTCATGAAGACATGAGAAGTTTATTTTTTCTTTGGATAAAGCCAATTAGCCAGCATAGATGGTCACCCCTAATGCTAGATGAATTTAGGATGAGCTATGTGGGATAAATGTTATCTAGTCCTCTTTCTTACCTGCAGATTCAGTTATGTTTATCTCAAGAAGATGTAGGCCATGGGGTGCGTCTACTTAGCTATAATAAAAGGGTGAGACATATCTTTCTGTTTTATCTCTTTATGAGACTGCCTATGGTATGCATCACAGTCTGATTTAGTTTTCATTCAATAATAAAATCATTTTCTTTCTCTTAAGCCTTTGTGAAAAGATTTTCTGGTGTGGCAGGAAATTTTATTTTTAATTATATTTCCTCAACACACTTTAGCCTATTATTAAAAATAATTTAATTATTATTAAAAATAATAATTGCAATCCCTTCAGAAAATAGTGACCCAAATCATACAGCATAAGATACTGCACACACATATCATAATGAGGGAGAATGAACACATATTGATTCAGATTAGGGAGTCCAGCTGCAGAGAAAAGAAATGATTTTTCTAGGACATTTTAATGGGTAATGCGAGAGCAAAAAGAAGATACCTCTACAGTTTGATATAGAAATATGGAGGAGGAAGATGATCATGGAATTAATATATGAAGAAAATTATCACAAAAGACAAAAATAAAATTTATTTTAATTTAATCTAAGTTGATTTGATAAGAACTGATAAATATGAATAAGAGAACTTAATGATTCAAAATGAGATCCTCGTATGATGCTATTAAACGTGTATATATAATAAAGGACAACAGAATATGTCACTCCAAAATATGCCTCTTTGTCATATTGATCTTTGTGAGACATAGACGCTTGAGAAACAGCAAACGCTTTCTCTGAACTTGCTTGCCTATCTAAAAGATCCTCCAGAAGTAACTCAATTGCCATAGATCCCTTCCCATGGAATATTACCACCAAGAAGGGCTACTTTTATCACAGGAGAGGACACCTGAAGAAGACACCTGAAGAAGACACCATACCCAGCAGACTATGTCACAAAGGACCCAACCTCCTATCTCTTCTTCTAAGAATGCATTCATCTTTCCTTTAAAAAAACAAACAAACAAACAAAACAACAGCAAAAAAACAAAAACAAAAACAAAAAAAACCCATTTAATCTCCCTAAGAGATCTACACCCACTCCCCTTCTCCTGTTAAGATGGTATTTAAGCCTGAATTCTAAAGCCACCTCTTTGCATTACTTATCTTTATTGGGTATGTGTCTCTATGTATACATGAAGTATACATGTTAATAAACTTCTCCTTTTTTTCTTTTGTTAATCTGTCTTTTGTTACAGGGGTCTCAGGCAAGACCTTAGAAGGGTAGAGGGAAATTTCTCCCCTAAGATCCATATATAGTTATACATTATAATTTTATATCTATAAAAAGCCTTCTAAACTGCAGATACAAATCATGTTGCATGAGTGTCTGAAAATGTTTTCAGTTTTATGCTAAGTTGCCCTGACTAGTGAGATAAAGAGAAAAAATCTACATGGTTGACTTTCTGAATCAATCTGGAGTCACACATACTAATGACAGTACAATGAGAAAAGGACTATGTAGGTCCATTTAGGAAAGAGTAATTAGCAGCTGATCAACTTGTGGTCTAGCTAGCTTCAGCCTGACTGAAGATATAGACAAGAATCTGAGGGGATTTGTGAGTTGGACCAAGGATGGGATCCCAATGGATGGACCCAGTGGTCTGAAAAAGACATTACATTGAGCCTCTCTGCATGATGAGAACTTTTTGGGTGCAATACAATGTATTATTTCTTTCACTTATTTGAACATAGTCATTTCAAATTAACCAAGTGTTTTTTGTATTCATGTGGCCCCACTTTGCCTGTCAATACTATTAACAGAAAAGAAACCTGATCTGAGAAAACAGAAATTACTCTTCTGGTAACCTGTCTGCATTATCTGGGGACTGCAGCAAGCCTGTGCATCTACTAAGAAAAGGATGAGGTATCTTTTTGTCTTATCTCTTTATAAGACTGTCTGTGGTATGCATCACATTCTGGTTTAATTTTAGTGCTCTTAATGATTAGACTGTTCTTTCATATCCATCATTCTGTCAAAGAGGGCCAAGCCCTCCTAAGGAGAGAGAAGGAATAAAATAGGAAGTCAATAAACTAGAATTATAGTGGGAAGAAGAGGAAAAGAAATCTAGCATGGATTTAGGAAAATTGGAGAATTATATTCCAGACCATCAGGATTCCTTAAGTCTTCTTTAGAAAATCAATAGTAATGCCTAGTCAACACTCTCATGAAAGGAATACCTGAAGCATGTATAGAATTCTGTACCTTTCAATTGAGAACTCTGATTTTAGGCCTTTATGCATTGGCGCATGTATTGATTTCATCCCCATTGTCCATGAAATGGTCTTATTCTTTTTAAGAGCACTACTAAATTGTGAATCACAAAGAACCCTGTGGTTCACATAGTTGGGGAGTTACTATTCTTCTTATTACCTCAGAACTCAAAGTGAGACGGTAACAACAGCAAAACTGAAAGAGGCTAGTGAGTTCTCTTCCCAGAGTTCTGTTCTTTAAACAGTGATCATAATTGAAGTATTAGCCATTTTCAAAATAGAAAAATAAAAAAACACTAATCTCTGTCATCTCTTTAAAGAGATACATTGTAAAGATAAAGAAGGCTTTAAACAACTTACTAATGCATTTGAAGCTTTAATTTTACTTAAACTATTGTATATTTTTTTCATTCTAAGTAATTTGAATTTCTGCTTTACAATAGTGATTAAATAAAGTCACATTTTTAGACCTAAATAGGATTTTAAAAAATTTGTCTGATGAATGAAATCATTTATATAATAAAGTTTTATAGCACTTTGTGGTATGTAAAACATTTTTTAAAGAAACCATGATTGATTTGAAACTTGAACATAATGAAACTGAATGTTTTTCTTGTAAAGGTACTGAAAATAAATATTTTAAAAATGTTTTTGGCTGTGTGAGCTGGCCATAATATCCTGATGTTAAGATTACTTAACTCTGCCCTTTTGCATGAAAGAATTTATAGAAAATATGTAAATAAATGCTTGTGGCTGTGTTCCAATAAACTTTATTTACAAAAACAGGCAGCTGGTTAGTTGGGCCTGTGGACAGTAAGTCTATATGAACCCTGATAAAAAGATATGTGCAAAGTGTATTATCTTGTAATAAAATCTTAAAAATAGATTAAAATTATAGAAAAAATTAAGTGGAAAATATATGTTTTTCAGAACCCTTTTATGGAAAGATAATGATTGTTTAAATCAATATATTTCCCAGATTATTTTGTGCTCATGTGTAAGAGGAAAAGAAGGAATCATATTAAATATACATTTTTCCTCCTATTTTTATCTTAAACATTACCATTGTATGTCCATAAAATAGTTTTGAAAACCTTATGCTACTTGCAAAAAACTATTAAAATGTAATGGCAATAAACTATTTTTTTAATAATCTTCTATTGTTGAAATTTTGTTATATTTCCAAAGTGTCTGTCATGTTGTAATTGTTACCTGTTTTACAAAGAATTTGATCACTTTTTAAAAATTAGGTTATATTTTAGAAGTAGTCACACTCTAACTAAGTGTGTGATTTTTTTCTAATCTGGATATGCAATGTCAAATTAGTTTTTAAGAAGTATGGGACTAAAGAAGACATCCAGATGGCTAACAGAAACATGCAAAGATGCTCCACATCCCTCGCCATCAGGGAAATACAAATCAAAACCACAATGAGATACTACTTTACACCTGTCAGAATGATTAGAATTAATGACTCAGGAAACAAGGGATACCAGTGAGGATATGGAAAAAGGGGAAGGAAGCCTTATGTACTGTTGGTGGGAACGAAAACTGGTGCAGCCACTCTGGAATACAGTATGGAGGTTCCTCAAAAAGTTAAAACAGAACTACCCTATGCCCCAAAATTGCACTTCTAGATACTTATCAAAAGGATATAAAAATGCTAATTCGAAGGTGCACATGCACCCGAATGTTTATAGCAGCACTATTGACAATAGTCAAAGTAGGCAAAGAGTCTAAATGTCCATTGACTGATGAATCAATAAAGAAGATGTGGTACATATATACAATGGAATATTACTCAGTGATGAAAAAGAATGGAATCTTACTATTTGCAATAAGGTGGATGGAACTAGAGTATATCATGCTAATCGAAATAAGTCAGTAAAAGAAAGACAAATATCATATGATTTAACTCATATGTGGAATTTAAGAAACACAACAGATGAACATAGGGGAAGGGAAGGGAAAATAAGACAAAAACAGAGAGGGAGGCAAAGCATGCAGGACTCTTAAATAAAGAGAACAAACTGAGGGTTGATCTCAGAGGGAGGTGGGTGGGGAATAGGATAGATGGGTGATGGGTACTAAGGAGGACAACTGTTGGGATGAGCACTGGATGTTGCATGTAAGTGATGAATCACTGGGTTCTACTTCTGAAACCATTACTACACTATATGTTAACTAACTTGAATAAAATAAAAAGTATACGACAATTGCTGTTTCATCACATACACATGAATAGCAGTGGTAAAATAACTTTTTCAACACTTTTTTTCGAAATTAGAGACAGAGGGGTGAAATAAAGAGACAATCCTAAAAAATCATTTCCAATTTCTAAGAGTCACACACACACACACACACACACACACACACACCATTGTTCTATTTACATCACACAGGGACTTTGTTCTTCTAATGATAAGTCTTATAATAATTACAACTCTGCTCATTTATTTACAAAAAGCAGGTCGCGCATAAAATGGTAGAGAAGTCGGGAGCTCCATACATTTTTGCCAGACCGCGTTGCTAAAACCAGGAAGGACTGAAGCCATAAAACACTGACCTACAAGAGTCTGGGAGGAAAAGAGACGAAGTCCGCTAAGAAGAGAGCCTCATAGGGCTACCACAAGAAACAAACCAAAGTACACATGGTGGAGAGTCCCAAATTTCAATACGAGTAGGGAAATAAAATAACCAAGGGCATAAGAAGAGAGAGCAAGTGAGACCATCACAAGAACACTTTCTAAACAGACAGGCCCTGGACACTCAACGAGCCTCTTTTAATATAGCAATACTCCCAGGTGCAGAGTGTGTAACAAGCTTTTAAAACTGACAGACAGAAAGCTAGCCAAAATGACAAAACGGAAAAGTTCTCCTCTAAGAAATTTCAGGAAGAAATCACAGCTATAGAATTGCTAAAAATAGATATAAGCAACATAACTGAGCAAGACATTAGAACAATTGTCATAAAATTAATCACGGGGCTTGACAAAGGCATGGAAGACATCAGAGAAACTATTGCTACAAAGATTATGGACCTTAAAAATAGTTGTGATGAATTAAAAAAATGCCATAAATGAGGTACATAATAAAATGGAGGCGGCCACTGAATGGATTGAAGAAGCAGAGAGGAGAATAGGTGAATTAGAAGACACAATGATAGACAAAGAGGAAGCCAAGAAAAAGAGAGATAAACTGATTCAGGAGCACGAAAGGAGAATTCAAGAACTGAGTGACACAATCAAACAGAACAATATCTGTATCATAGGAATTCCTGAAGAAGAAGAAAGAAAGAAAGGTGCTGAAGGAGTACTTGAACAAATTATAGCCCAGAACTTCCCAAAGCTGGGGAAGGAAATAGGCTTTGAAATCCAAGAGGCACAGAGAACTCCCCTCAGACATAACTTGAATCGACCTTCAGCAAGATATATCATAGTGAAACTGGCAAAATATAAGGATAAAGAGAGAATTCTGAAAGAAACTAGGGAAAAAAAGGCCTTAACATACAAAGGGAAACCTATCAGAGTGTTTACAGACCTATCTACTGAAACTTGGCAGGCCAGAAAGAAATGGCAGGAAATCTTCAATGTTATGAACAGAAAAAATAGGCAGCTAAGAATCTTTTATCCAGCAAGCCTGTCATTCAGAACAGAAGGAGAAATAAAGGTTTTCCAAATAAACAAAAATTGAAAGATTTCATCGCCACCAAACCAGCCCTACAAGAATTCCTAATGGGGACTCTGAGGGAAATGTTGTAAGGAACGCAAGGTACCATAGACACCACTACAAGCATGAACATTAAAGAGAACACAATGACTCTAAACCCATATTATTCAATAATGACACTGAATGTAAATGGAATAAATGCTCCATTCAGAAGACACAGGGTAGCAGAATGGATGAAAAAAGCAAAATCCATCTATTTGCTGTCTACAAGAGACTCATTTTAGACCTGAAGACACCTTCATATTGAAAGTAAGGGGATGGAGAAATATCTACCATGCGACTGGAAGGCAAAAGAAAGCCGGAGTAGCCATACTTATATCAGACAAACTGGACTTTAAAGTAAAGGCAGTAACAAGAGATGAAGAAGGGTATTATATAATAATTACAGGGTCTCTCCATTAGGAAGAGCTAACAATTATAAACATCTATGCACCGAATTCGGAAGAACCCAAATACATAACACAGTTAATCACAAACAGAAACAATCTTATTGATAAGAATGTGCTAATTGCAGAGTATTTTAACACTCCACGTACAGCAATGCATAGATCAACAAGACAGAAAATCACTAAGGAAACAACGGACCTGAACTACACATTGGAAAAGAAGGATTTGGCAGATATATTTAGAACTCTACATCCTAAGGCTAGGGAATTCACTTTCTTCTCGAGTGCACATGGTATATTCTCAAAGACAGACCACATACTGGATCATAAAGCAGGCCTCAATAAATATAAAAGAACTGAGATCATACCATACACACTTTCATATAACAATGCTATGAAACTTGAAATCAATCACAGGAAAAAGTCTGGAAAACCTCCAAAAACATGGAGGTTAAAACCACCCTACTAAAGAATGATTCGGATAATCAGGCAATTAGAGAAGAAATTAAAAAATATATGGAAACAAATGAAAATGAAAATACAACAATCCAAACGCTTTGGGATGCAGCAAAAGCAGTCCTAAGAGGAAAGTATATTGCAATCCAGGCCTATTTCAAGAAATAAAAAAAAGCGCAAATACAAAATCTAACAGTGCACCTAAAGGAACTAGAAAGAGAGCAATAAGAGCACCCCAAATCCAGCAGAAGAAGAGAAATAATAAAGTTCAGGGCAGAAATAAACAAAATAGAATAAAAAGAAACAGTTGAACAGGTCAATGCAACCAAGAGATGGTTTTTTGAAAGAATAAACAAAATTGATAAACCTCTAGCCAGGCTTCTCAAAAAGAGAAGAGAAAGCACCAAAATGGACAAAATCATGAATGAAAATGAATCGATTACAACCAATCCCTCAGATATACAAGCAATTAACAGGGAATACAATGAAAAATTATATGCCAACAAACTGGACAACCTAGAAGAAATGGACAAATTCCTAAACAGACATGCACTACCAAAATTCAAACGGGAGGAGATAGAAAACCTTAACAGACTCATAACCAGTGAAGAAATTGAACAGGTTATCAAAAATCTCCCAACGAAGAAGAGCCCTGGGCCAGATGGCGTCTCTGGGGAAGTCTGCCAGACATGTAAAGCAGAGATAACACCCATTCTTCTCAAGACTGTCCAAAAAAATAGAAACAGAAGGAAAACTTCTGGACTCATTTTACTAATCCAGCATCACTTTAATTCCCAAACCGGATGGAGACCCAGCAAAAAAAGAGAACTATAGGCAAATACCCTTCATAAATACAGATGCAAAAATACTCAACAAGATACTAGCAAATCGAATTCATTCAACAGGATATAAAAGAATTATCCACCATGATCAAGAGGGATTCATCCTGGGTTACAGGGTCAGTTCAATATCTGCAAATCAACCAATGTGATACATCACATTAACAAAAGAAAATATAAAGAACCATATGATCCTGTCGATGGATGCAGAAAAAGCAATTGACAAAATGCAGCATCCTTTCTTAATAAAAGCCCTCAAGAAAGTCGGGATAGAAGGAACTTACTTAAATATCATAAAAGCCACTTATGAAAAGCCCACAGCTAATATCATCCTCAATGGAGAAAAACTAAGAGCTTTCCCCCTGAGATCAGGAACACGACAAGGATGTCCACTGTCACCACTGTTTCACATAGTGCTGGAAGTCCTAGCATCAGCAATCAGACAACAAAAAGAAATAAAAGGCACCAGAATTGGCAAAGATGGAGTCAAACTTTCACTTTTCGCAGATGATATGATACTCTACATGGAAAACCCGACCGACTCCACCAGAAACCTACTAGAACGGAGCCATGAATTCAGCAAAGTCGCATGGTACAAAATCAACATACAGAAATTCGTTGCATTTTTATACACCAATAATGAAGCAACAGAAAGAGAAATCAAGAAACTGATCCCATTCACAATTGCACAAAAAACATAAAATACCTAGGAATAAACCTAACCAAAGGTGTAAAAGATCTGTATGATGAAAATTATAGAAAACTTCTGAAAGAAATTGAAGAAGACCCAAAGAAATGGAAAAAAATTCCGTGCTCATGGATCGGAAAAATAAACATTGTTAAAATGTCATTATTACCCAAAGCAATCTACATATTCAATGCAATCCCAATCAAAATTCCACCAGCACTCTTCTGAAAGCTAGAAGAAACTAATTTAAAATTTGTATGGAACCACGAAATACCCCAAATAGCCAAAGTAATTTTGAAGAAGAAAACCAAAATGGGAGGCATCACAATCCCAGACTTTAGCCTCTACTACAAAGCTGTAATCATCAAGACAGTATGGTATTGGCACAAAAACAGACACATAGACCAACGGAATAGAATAGAGAACCCAGAATTGGACCCATAAATGTATGGCAAATTAACTTTTGACAAAGCAGGAAAGAATATCCAATGGAAAAAAGACAGCCTCTTTAACAGATGGTGCTGGGAGAAGTGGACAGCGACATGCAGAAGAATGAAACTAGACCACTCTCTTACACCAAACACAAAAATGAACTCAAAATGGATGAAGGACCTGAACGTGAGACAGGAAACCATCAAAACCCTAGAGGAGAAAGCAGGAAACAGCCTCCTTGACCTCAACCGCAGCAATTTCCTACTCAATACATCCCCAAAGGCAAGGAAATCAAGAGCAAAAATGAACTACTGGGACCTCACCAAGACAAAAAGCTT
>CM053561.1:17449802-17496910 GCA_028646485.1 Cryptoprocta ferox
CTGTGAAGAAATGGGAAGAAGACATAAACAGACACTTCTCCAAAGAGGACATCCAGATGGCCAACAAACACATGAAAATATGCTCAGCATCACTCATCATCAGGGAAATACAAATCAAAACCACACTGAGATACCACCTCATGCCAGTCAGAGTGGCTAAAATGAACAAATCAGGAGAATATAGATGCTGGTGAGGATGTGGAGAAACGGGTACCCTCCTACACTGTTGGTGGGAATGTAAACTGCTGCAGCCACTCTGGAAAACAGTGGGGAGCTTCCTCAAGAAAGTAACAATAGAACTCCCCTATAACCTAGCAATAGCATTGCTAGGGATATACCCAAGGGATATAGAAGTGCTGATGCATAGGCGCACATGTACTCCAATGTTCATAGCAGCACTTCCAACAATAGCCAAATCATGGAAAGAGCCTAAATGTCCAACAACTGATGAATGGATCAAGAAGATGTGGTTTATATATATAATGGAATACTACATGGCAATGAGAAAGAATGAAATCTGGCCATTTGTAGCAAAGTGGATGGAACTCGAGGGTGTCATGCTAAGTGAAATAAGTCAGGCAGAGAAGGACAGATACCATATGTTTTCACTCATAAATGTAACAGGAGAAACTTAGCAAAGGACTATGGGGGAGGGGAAAGGGGAAAACAGTTGGGGAGAGGGAGGGAGGCAAACCATGAGAGACTCTTGAATAATGAGAACAAACTGAGGGCTGATGGGGGAGGGGGAGAGGAGAAGGGGGTGATGGGCATGAGGAGGGCACTTGTAGGGATGAGCACTGGGTGTTACATGGAAACCAACTTGACAATAAGATACAAAAGAAAAAAAATAGCAGGTCACGTTTCTGAAATTAACCAATATCAGACAATACAAAACTGTAAGATTTACAGAGGGCATCAAAAATTAATAAACTACGTGAATCTTTGGCAGGGATATCAGTAGGCATTTGAGTAAGACCTGTTGTGCAAGGATTTTAGTAATATGTAAAGGTATATGAAACACTCACACTTTACAATATAGCAATCTAATGGACAATTATTTCCTGATACTGAGAGAATATAAAATCCATAGCTACACATTGGGGAGGTAAAACTTGATGATCCAATGTACAGCAATGTACTGCAGAGTCAGCAAAAATTAGAAATAATGGCAATTGAAATAGTACATGTGCATGAATACCTAACATACATGAAGATATTTATTGTAGGAATCCTAATAAACCCGAACTAGAAAAGCACCTTGACTCAGTAGTAGGCTTTAGATAATATATTCATATCCTATTCCAAAGGACACAGAAATCCGATGTTACCTCTATAAAAGTGTGTTTCCTAAATAGAAACCTCTGAACCCTGGACGTCAGTATTACCTTTAGAGCTTCAGATATGTTTACCAGCAGAAAAGTTTCTTGTCCCTACTGCTCCTCCAATTCTCAAATTTGAAGGAATTATTATTATTATTATTAATTAATATCCTTAAGTCTACATGTAATACACTATTTTGTGTATCCTATATCCTAGTAAAGTACAATATATTTTGCAATACTATTTTTATTTTTTTAATTTTTAATTTTGCTGATTTTCAGTAAAAATATCTCTACATGTAGTACTGTGCATATGCATGTGTCTGCCTAGATTCAATAATACTTGATGCATTTATCTATCTAGGTAGCTATACATACAGGGTTTTACTATTTTTTTCTCTTTCTGAGTTATTAGTAAAAGTTGCAAAAAAATATTAATATTTGCCCCAAATTCATTCAGCATCCATACATAAAAATCAGAACTGTCTCCTATGTAACTTCACTCCATTATTTCTTCCAAGAAAATTATTAATAATTCCCTAGTATAAAACACTTGGTATATATCCAAGTTTCAATTATGTTTTTATCTTGCAAAATACACTGAAAAAGACTCAATATGGATCATAAACCTAAATATAAAAAGCTGAAATTATAAAACTCAAGAAAAAAATCTTAGTGCCTTCAGGGTAGGCAAAATTTTCTTAGGAACGTAGGCAGTAAAATTATAAATTGTGCTTCATCAAAATTAAAAAAAAAAAACCTTAGGTCTGCGAAAAACACAATTAAGAAAATGAAGTGCACAGTATAGACTGGGAGAAAATATTTGACGATTCATATTTTCCAGAAGACATGCATCTACATAGAATATATAAAGAATAGTTATGCCTCAATAATAAAGGCAAAAAACCACTTTTTGTAAAAGGACAAATTTTAGAAAATACTTCATGAAAGGATACTCAAATGGTCTTTAAACATAGGGAAAAATCTTCAACATCATATTAGTCAGGGAAATGTAAATTAAAGTCTTGGTGAGTTATCACTATAAAATACTAAAATTTAATGGGCACCTGGCTGGCTCAGTTGGTACAGCTTGTGACTCTTGATCTCGAGGTTGTGAATTCAAGCCCAACGTTGGCTATGGAGCCTACTAAAAAAAAAAAAAAAAAAAAAAAAAACCTACTAAAATTTAAAAGGCTACATAATTTGCAATGTCTATATAGTGGAATATTATTCAGCAATAAAGAGTGAACTATTGATATATTCAATAGCGTTAAAAAAGAGGCTAAGAATGAAGAGTTTTGTAATGCTAGCAAAGTATGATACTGATTTGGTTGAGAGAGAGGTGAAGAACAACAGGACACATTTATTATGATGGAGAAGGCATTCTGCTTTAATTAGGGGAATGGGGGCACCTGCAGTGACAGAAGTGTGGGGACAATTGTCTCACATTGTTAGGGAGATAAGGGAATGAAGTCCCCAATGGATTGTGATAGACAATGCTTCCACCTCATCTGACCATAAATCATGTAACTTATTTATAAATATTTTTTCTTGTTCAATGTATTTATTAATAAGACAGTACTTGTAATTCAAAATAATTAAAAGGTTTCATACTTCCATATTCCCTGGAATGAGCTTTTAATGCCTTGATATGCATTAAATAGTTGATAGCTGATTTACTGTGTATCTTGTAATAAATTTCAAAGAACATGGTTAGTTTTCTTTCTTCTATATAGATCCAAAACAATACCTACCTTTTGATGTATCCAAGCTTTAGCTAATAATAGACTTGATATTGCTTTATCTCTTTTTTCAAATATGTATTCAAATTCTGTCACTTCACCTTAAAATATGAAATATGCTTGCTTAGCTAAGTATGATTCATTTAAGCTAATTGGAATCAGATTTAAAAGTTGGTAATAATTTACATCTGTTTAAATATCTCAGATTATTAAAGTATATACATGGTGGAAGATCTCATGATTGTGCAATGACGCTATTTATTTACACATGTAGCATGGAGGAGTAAGTTTGTACTATTTGCTATTAGATCTAGATGAATTAGAAGACTTTACAACTATCCTCATTAATGTGTGTCATGTCATAAAATAGATAAGACAATTAGTTTATATTGTGTAGTGGCAACTATATTCAACCATCCTCCCTCTCTCTCTCTCTCTCTCTCTCTCTCTCTCTCTCTCTCTCTCTCTCTTCTATCCATCTATCTCTGTTTGTAGGTCTCATTTTCCTGTTTTGCCATTCATGTTTTTTTGCCCAATAAAAATAATAAACTTTCATGTTGTGACTTTTTGTAAATTTTGGACTTCATTAATTTTTAAAACACGCTTGTTATCTCTACCCTAACAATCTCTTAGTTTTTCTTCTATTTGTCTTCAAATGTTGAAGAAGGTAACTATGGGCCAATCCCCAGCATGATGGTTGCCTGGTCTCCAGGCTGCCTGCTCTGGTAGCTGTGGCCTCACAGCTGCTGATTGTCGTGTGGTTGATCAGTGACCACAGGAATTTCGGGAGCTGCTGCCATCACTGCCATGATCACAAAGAGATGCTTAAGTGCAAGGACTTCAAAGTGGAGGATTATAATTGTAAAGATTCAAAGAGAAATGATGCTACATGAGAACCAGTTAACTGTACATAATACATAGCTCATGCTCCTTGTTTTCCAACACCCAACATAACTTGTAAGGACTTTGGTGACAATGAAACACACTTTACTGGAAATGGAGTTGGTTTTCTCAAGCCCATATCTTGGGGAAATCCAAATGGCTATTTGTATCAAGTGGCAGTTGCACTAGCTCTTTTCCTTGGATGTTTGGGAGCAGACTGATTTTACCATGGATACCCTGCCTTGCATTTGTTAAAGGTTTACACTGTAGAGTTTTGAGAACCTAATTGATTTTCATTCGTACAATGCAGGAGTTGGGCCTCCTCTATTTTAATAGAGGACTATCAGTATGTGGATTTCCAGAGTTTCCATTTTCCTTCGTCACATGCCATTCAATGGATTTGACATATAATTTTTTTGTTGTTGGTGGTGATGGTGGTTTTGTTTTGCTGTTTTAGTGAAAGGCATATTATTCTGAGATTTATTTGACAGGACTTTTTTAAAAGCTATGTAACAGTTCTTTCTTAGGCCACCATCTCTAAGAGTTAGATAGCTTATTACCCTGAAATTCTTTAATGTCTTTTCCAAAGGCAAGTTTCCACTTGTCATCTTTACTTCTGGGAAAAAAAAAGGAAGTTTTATTGACAGAGGAAGAATGAGAAGGGGGGGGGAGAAGGAAGAGGAGGAGGAGGAGAAATAGAGGAAGAGGAAGAATGAAGAGGAAAAGGAGGAGGAAAAAGAAGGAGGGGGAAGGGAAAAGGGAGAAGAAGAGGAGTAGAGGAGGTGTGAAGGAGAATGAGGAAGGGAGGAGGAAGAGGGGGAAGAAGAGGAAGGAGGAGGGGAAGGAGCAGGAGAGAGGAGAAGAAGGAGAGGAAGGAGAAGAGGAGGAGGAAAAAGGTAACTATCTAGCATTTTATGGAGCTAAAAACTGAAAATCCTTTTGGAGCCCTCAAAATATTCAGATATCCTTCCACGAGTAAAATCACATCCTAATGATACATGGGTATAAACGCTGAGTTTTCCATGACTCCATGGGACGAAGACTCCTGGAATCTCTGCCCTGTGAGTTTCTTCCTTTGGCTGGCTTAATCCATAACCTGTAATAACCATAACCACAAGTAGAATAGCCTCAGTGAGCTTTGTGCCTTATTGAACCTGAGGGTGTTTGAGAACCCTGAACCTGCAGGTGACATCATACATGAGGGCATCCTTGTGCTTCCTCTAACTGTTGCTATCCCCCATAATATGGTGCTCAACTCTCTGCTCTGCTCCATGCCCATGGCTACTTACCCCCATCATTATTAATACACTATTATAACAGATTTGTACCAATTTTCTGCCCCTGGAAATCAGTTTTCTCCTTTAAATTACTGTTCTAAAATACAAATCTCTTCACATATGCTTTGTCAATGATAGATTGGTCCTTAACATAACATTTAATACCTTTGCAAGATGGCTCCTTTCAGCTTTGGAGACTTTATATCCCCCACACGCTGCTCTCCACCAACGCCATGATTTGGTCATTTAGATTCTATCACGGTTTTCTATATAATCCGTGAAATTTCTTGCCTCTGATTTTTTTGGTGCAAGCATTGTTTATTCAGTTGTGTACTCATCTTTCAAGGCTTTGCTAAAATCTAACTCTGTAGTGCCTTCCTTTGTGGTCCAAGCAGAATTAATTTGTCTTTGTTTTATATTCTTTTAGCATAGCTTATATTTATTATAGAAATTTCCTTCTTTCTCTCTTATTACACTGTAAATACATGCAATCCAAGATATATATATTTTGGGGTAGGTAGGGAGGAATGTCTTCCAGAGACTAAGAGTTTGATGACTTTGGACTAGTTTCATTCCAAGAACATACTCTTACTTACAAATACTAATGTCACCTATATATGCCTCAAGATGAGAATGCTATCTGTACAGTGAAGGCTCAGGTTTTAGAATTAGAGCAGGAAAATCTGGGTGTCTGAAGAAGAGTAAATAAGAATTACTTAAAGTAGACTTAATGATATGAGTTTGTTTTTTTAATTAGTGTTTACTATATAACAGGCACTGCATTAAGCATTTTTTATGCCTTACATCAATGACGAAATGCAGAAAAACAGAACAGTGGTGAAAGAGTAAGTAAGCACTTATATATTTCAAACTCAAAATCATCAGGCCAGAAACTACACCCATTGTTTCATCTGCACTCTTTGAGCTTTCATTATATGTTGGCCGTGAAAACTAAGAGTGCAAAATGAATAAAATCTTCGTTCATGCAACATGCAAGAATATGTGTGTGCAAAATGAATAAAATCTTCGTTCATTCAACATGCAAGAATATGTGTGTGTACACACACACACACACACACACACACACACACATATATATGAAGATTATTGCAATGGGGGTAATATAATGTAACATGCAGAAACACAGAAGACAAATTATCCTTTTCTAAGGATACTGGAATATTCCATGAGGGTGTAGTATGTGAACTAGGACTCTAAGGAAGAGTATTGTTTCCCCATATGATATAGACATTCTGGTCAGAAGGTTAAAAAAAAATGCAGAACCATGTGGCGTTCATGTAACTGTTTAACATGAAAGAACTTTCCACCTTTATATCTTAAATATGTTTTTGCTAAATTTATTAGATGTAGTAGCTTCACCAAGAGTTTGGATTTCTTTAGAAAAGATAATAGATTTCTCAGCATATGACAAATGAACCTGTAGCAAACACTAGTTGCGTATTCTAGTTGGTGCCTTAAAAAACATAATCCAATGATAATAAATAATTTAATTCAAATTTATGTACAGCTTTCAAGTTTTTAGAATTTTTCCCTCATTTGGCTATAATTTCATCAGTTATAGAACTAGTATGTTTTTCAACTATTTGATTATATGTCATCTAAAGATTAGCTTGACCAATAAAAGGTGTATTTCTTGCTAAGGACTGACTGATAAATCATGTGTCATTAGGAGGTTCCTTTTCTTTAATTACTCAATTTGAATAAGTAAGGTAGGCACTAGGATAAACATTTTCCCTGTGCTTTCTTCATGGATTGTCTTCCCGCTATCTTACAAACTCCCCCTCCGTTTTCTTTCAATTGTTTAGGACAATCTATGTAATTTTTCTTCAGTATTTTGATTTGTGTTTTGGCCTTTTATTTGATTCTTTATACCCCTATTCCAAATGAATATATTTTCTGTATAGAATTCTGTTTTTGGTCCTTGTCCATAATGATAAATGCACTTTTTAAGAAGACAATGAAAGAAGCAGGAAAGTGTAAGGTATATATTTTAAAGAGATGGTTGGATTGTTGTATTAGGAAATGATGCAGATTGAACATTTAATTTTATTCATAAAGAGAGTCCTTGGATGGCTCACTTTAGAAAACAGAATCCCATTCAATTCTCCTACTCTTTTTGTACAATAACCTCTTATTTCTTTTGGGAAGTGCCACTATACACCCCCCCCATTGTTCTTTAACACTGGGCTAGTAAGTTCATATAAGCATTGCTAACTCTTTTCCAAGTCGTAAAATGAATTTGCATCAGACTGCTAGAATTATTGTCTCTTTAAAAAAAGATATATAAATTACACATCCTGTTCTTTAATTTCAGCAGTATTTGCACATTTAGAAACAGCTTTATAAAGCTCAGTCTGCAGAAGGTTAACAACATTTTCCTTTCTACATTTAAAATGTTCACATTTTATTTATATTGCTATTAATCAATATAAGCATAAATGGCAAGAATTCATTGGGCACCCACTGCTTGATGGCTTTTATACAAATCTAAAAATCCAATTGACATTTTGCGCTGTTTTCCCTTCTTATAACCCTCCTTCATTATAACCTTTTGTTTTTCAGAATTTTGTCTTATTTTTAGAACTTTGCTTACATTACTGGATGTCTACTATGCATCATCCCTCACTTCCCAAATGGTCAACCTGACACAACAGCCATGATAGAAAAAAGATTCTTTTAATTGTATCATATTGGAATGACTTTGAGATGTAATTTAATGTCACATTGCTTAAGTTGGCATCTTTTATTCTTTCTTCATCAAAGTGCCAGGGGATGAAACTAGAACTTTCCACGTTAGAGTTCATTGTATAATCTACAATACACATTTAATTGTCATATGACCACAGCATAAAGTAATATCATTGCTACCTATGATATGTATGTGATGTATATTGTATCCATATATATGTATAGGTATCTCACATTTGGCTTCTTGGTAAAAATTGTGAAAGTCAGCATATATGATGTGCTAAAAAGTATCTAATTGTAGAATATTCATGGTATGTATTTTTTGACCATTAATTTTAGGTGACTTCACTTGGTTTTATAATTTTTATATCTGACCTATAACTGAGGAAAGTTATGTTGCAAAATAATTTGAAATACCTAAATTATAAGATATTTTATATTATATATATTAATTAAAAGAAAAATTCTTCTCTTTTCAATCTTCAGTAATGAATATAAATGACTGTTATTTTTATGTTTTATTAATATGTATAATACATATATTTTCTGAATGTTTCATACCAGGCTCCATTTTCATATTTTATACACTATGTGCTACAATGTTTTGAAATAAATTCCAATACAATTTTATTGCATTATAAATATTAGATATAATTTCTAGCACATGGTAACATATACATACCTAGTACTTATTCAATAATTTTTTTCACTATATCAATTCTGATATTTACATTTTAAGCTGAGGAAATCAACTAGTCCTCAAATTACCTAAAAACTACATGCAGATAATTCCTTTAGATTCTGAGGAATTGAAACCAAAGCACATACACTCAAAATATAAGCAGAAGAACTTAGTAAGCCTATATTGAAAATGCCCACCTGATTTTGTAATTGCTGTATGTCTTTTAGCCAGCAAATTAATATACTTGGAACAATGATAAAAATCTTGGTAGTTATTACACTAAGTAATTGACTTTTGTGTAACCTAGACATCCCTATTCCTAGACAGTAATATAACACCTAAAAGACAAATGCAAATGAAAAATCTTCATAGAAAAATTTTGAGACCACACATCAAGAGACTACTGACACTTCATTTACATATTTACCAGACTTGAAGGAAGACTTTTCAGATTGCCATTAATGTAAGAAAAAGTAGCCTTCTCCTAAAAGCAGTACAAATGTGGCTTGTGAGAAGTGACTTCTGGCAGTAAAGCAAGAGTCAAATTTTATAGGAAACTGACAAAAAAATCCTAAAACTACCTGAAATTTATCAGTGTGAAGAAGTAAAATCTACCTTGTGTTCTAAGGTATTACATGCACTATGGAACGTTATAAAATGAATACATATATTTGTTTACTGTTATTGGCTAAATTGTATCTCCCTCCAAATTCAGATGTTGAGGTTCTAAACCCCAGTAACTCAAAGTATGACTATATTTGCATGAAGGACCTCTAAAAGAGGGATCTAAGAGATTCCTTTAGCTATAAATGTGCATTGTCTTTATTGTTTATTTAGTTAAATATTAAGAATGAAACAGATGAAGACTTTTAAATGGCATTCTATGTGAAATCTAAGATATTTAGAATGAGATTTCATTAGAATTCAACCATTATATTAATAATAAAAAATTCCCTGACAGTTCCTTAAGAAATAGGATGATATTATGACTTATGAGGAAGCATGAAACACAGTTCTTTGGTATATAAATTAGTGAACCATTGGTTAAGCAGTGCACCATATTTGGGTTGTTTCTATGCTACTGCACGTGTACCATATAAAGAAATGAACTCTGGTCCTCTAAAGCTGAAAGAGTTGAGCGGTTCTATATGTGCAGGTGTGTTTTATTTCTACTACAAAATTAATACTATTATCATACCCACATTGCTGACTCAAATTTAATAATTATTTAAGTTTGTTTCAGTTTTTTAAAGAAACAAATGCTTTAACGTTTTATTATGTTTATCAAAGTAACATGGTTGCCAAGGATGAAGATGACAGGATCAGCTGTCTGATTGTTCAGGAAAGAAAACTGCTGATCTGTCAGTATAGCCAGCAAACACCTGTTGGCAATCTGCACATGCACACACCTGAAACAGTACGTCCCCATTCCTTAACATACAGAGACTGTGATAAAAGCTGTAGAAGCTGGGGGCGGCTGGGGGCTCAGTCAGTTAAGCATACAAGTTTTGGCTCAGGTCAAGTTTCGTGATTTGTGAGTTCAAGCCCCACATCGGGCTCCACGCTGACAGCTCAGAGCCTGCTTGGGATTCTTTCCTCTTTTCTCTGCCCCTCTTTGCCTCTCTCTTTGCCTGTCTCTCTCTCTCTCTCAATACATAAACTTAATTTTTTAAAAAAATTGTAGAAGTGTGAAGCATGATTTGCTACCCCTTCTTTATGTTTTCTGACTTTAGCTATAGTAATAGTAATCAGATTATAAATAAAATCTGATTCTGTTTTGCATTGCCACATAAGAAACTACTCCTAACATTTCATTTCATGCCTTAAAACAACTATTTTAATTTGCTCAGAAATCAGTGGGTCAGGAATTTGGGAAGGGTCTGATTGGATGTTCTCTGGTCCTTGCCACAGCAGGTAGGAAGATGGGCTGGGGGTCCTCTTCACTTACATATCTACGGTTTTGGGGCTCTCAGCTGCCTATCTGTCTGTCTCTACACACTGCCTCTCATTCTCCAGGGCCTTTCCAGGTGGCACAAGTTTCTCCTAGCAGGACGGTCTTGGGGTCGTCATTCCTACATCATAGTTTAGGTCCTCGAATGTAAAAATTCCAAGGCCAGAAGGAAAAGCTGCCGTCTCTTAAGGTCTAGGTCCAGAAACTAACTGCCTGTCACTTCTTCCATAATTTACTTGTGAAATATCACAGATTCTTCCTAGATGAAAGGGAAGGGGAGAGAGATTGCTGTCACAGAAAGGGGCATCAGCGAATTTGTGGCCATCTTAATTGGTCATAACTACTAAGTCTTCTGAATAAATATTCTGAATTCTGGTAAATAGTAAACTGCTGGTTCAGAAACTCAGTTCTAAGCATGGTACAAAGAGGCACGGACTTTCCAGGAAAGTAATGTTGAAAGGTCTTAATCTCTAAAAACACGTCATTTGAAAAGAATTATCCTTTATTTTCCCAAGGCAAACTTTCCAAGGAGAAGTCATATTCTTCCTATTTTCCCATTGCTTTAAGCAGGGATCAGCAAACATTTATTCAGGAAAGTGCTAAATAATAAATCTTTCAGGTTTTGCTGGTCACAGTCCCTGTCACAACTACTGAGCTCTGCTTTGTAACATGATAGCAACTATAGACAGTAAGTAAATGGGCAAGACTATGTTTCAAATTGTTTTTATTTAGAAAAAACAGAGGGTCCTAAAGATCTTTATTTAGAAAAATATTCATCTTAAAGGTTGAAATGTGCTGACCTCTGGTGTAGAGTACTTAACACTATATAGGGAAATAGTTTTCATATATGCTTTAGCATATGAGGTAAAGACAAATATTTGTCAGTTGAATGACATCACTGACTTGCTGAAAAACTCTTATATCAAGGTGATTTTACATACAAGTGGATGATTTTAGTTTCAATTAGGTAATTTCTACTTCTGTAAAATAAGTTTAAAAATAGTTGTAACTTTTAAAAGTGTGGCCATTTTTATACTGTATTTTGAAAATTAAACTTTGTGATCTAATTAAATTATAAAAATCAAAATACCTATAATTACACTAGCAATTTTAAGTACACAAACTTAAATGTGATTATGATGGAATTATTTTAGTAAGAATCTATAGTATTTATGAGTAAAAAAATCACTTTTTCATATGGGAATTAAATGGCAAGCTAATTAAAACGGAAGTAGGTCATTAACTTAAAACTGGGGACATTTGTCTCCCAAAACCCCTACTACATATCACACACACAAAAACACAAAATTCCTGAGAATACTGACAAGATAAAATTAGAATCTGAATTAAAAGCTAATATTCAGCTTTTAATACCTGTAAAATAAAAATCATTGACTCAAAATGACTTCTAAACCCATTCTTATTCTTAGGGTTTAGAATTAATTTTTGAGGTTTGGGATATTCTGATTCTCACATTGTATTTATACTGTCTTTCTCATTCATCCTACCAATCAAATATTCATTCAATAAAACTGTGAGTGTTTATTCTGTACCACTGTGCTAAAAGCTAACAATACAATTCTGAACAACATATATGGACCCTACCCTTGGGGAAGATATTTTCATAATGAAAGGGATAGTCAGATCGATCGACTCATGTCTTGTTCAAGAAGGGTGAAGTGGGTCCTTGTTTAAAGGAAGCTCTGCTCTGTCATCAGGCTCTTACCATGTACACCTGCTCTCATGACATTACTTGCTCATCCCCTGTGTGACCAGAGGTAACTCTTCCCTCTGCGTCTCCATCATGGATTATCGGGGACATGCATTCCCTCCTGTGATCATCTCATACACTGCTGTTCCATGTAGTCCTGGGACCTCTACTGTCTTTGCCTCTCTGTCTCCACACTTTTCTTAACCATAGCACTGGGGTTTGTCCAATTGTTTCTGGTATAATCAAGTGTGCTTTAACCAAGTCTAAGGCCAAATGGAAAATTACAGATAATGCCCTTATCATAGCTCTCCCAAGTAGCTAAACTGTGGAATGTACTGTCAGAGTACTGTTCTTATGATAAAATACTTAATCCCCATCTTTCCCAATCAAAATGAAAATGTGATGTGAAATCAATTAAATTGTACATCTACAAGCTATTAATACTAAGACTATTTTTGACTTAAAGTGCATCGTCATATCTCCATGGGTCAGTGGATGAAGCTGAAGTGTTTATTCCATTTCAGCAGAGGACTGGTATGTAATAAATGGCTGATGTGCACCAGAACTAAGGTCAGGAACATGATTTTAAACTATCATCAGTCTCATTATGATGTTAGTTGTTATGAATCAGAATCTACTTTTCTTGGAATCTCCATTCTGATGTTTATAATATAATCAGAGTGATTTGGGCATATTAATTTCTTAAATCACAGTTTCTTAACCTTTAAAAACAACAGGAATAAATTTCACTCCCAGCCAAGATGAAATAACAAAAGTGTATTTACCCTTTCTTCTAAAAGGACTAAAAAAATGAACAAAACATACAAAACAGTTATTTGCGAGGTTCTGGACATGAGACAGTGAAGGGCAGTGATCTCTAAGAGAAGGAGAAAAGCCAGGTAATAGCTAGGATTGCCCAGCCTAAGGCCTTTCCAGGCAGAGTTCAGAGAGCTTGGACCCAAATGGAGCCTGGCATACTCCTTGAGTACGAGGACACTGGGGATACCAGTGCAGCTAGAGGTTTTGGCACAGAGAGCCAGAGAATAGAGCTGCACAGAGACAGAACTCCAGAACTGCAGAGAGTCTTCTCTGAGTATTAAACCAAGGATTGATTACTGCATGCATACGAGAAACCCACCCCCTTCTGGAGAAAAGTTCACCAAAATGATTAGTGGCAACAGTGCCTAACATTCCCTCTTGGTTGTGAATAGTGCCTGTTCTCTCCATGTACACTGGAAAAACTTGTAATTCATAGTGCATCACATAGAATACACAGAAGAATCTTGCGTCTGTAGTGGGAGAAAATTATACCAAGATTGAGCGCTGTTCTCACCATGCATAACAAATCTTAAAAGCAAGACCCAAAGATTCAAATTGTTTCTAACTAATTTAAGGAGGTCCCAGAAGATAAAGAATATATATGAGAATGCAAATAAATCCAGCACCCAACAAAATAGAATTCACAATGTCAGATATCCAATAAAAAATCACCAGGCATGAAAAGGAAAAGGAAAAATTGACCTATAATTGAAAGATAAATCAATAAATAATATATCAACCTAAAAAGAAGGCAGAGGGGAGGAAGAGAAAAAAGTACAGATGGCACACACAGAAAATAATAGCAAGATGATCATGGATTTAAACCAGCCATATTAATAGCATATTAAATGTATGTAGGTTAACACTCCAAATAGACGTGGTAGCTGGTCAGATTACATTTTTTTTAAAAAAGCACATACTGGAACACCTGGGTGGCTCAGTCAGTTAAGCCTCTGACTCTGGATTTCAGCTCACATCATGATCTCACAGTTCCTCAGTTCGAGCCCCATGTGGGGCTCTATGCTGACAGTGCAGAGGCTGCTTGGGATTCTCTCTCTCCCTCACTCTGCCCCCTGGATCTCTCTCCCTCTCTCTCAAAAATGAACAAACATTAAAAAAATAATAATAAAAATAAATAAACAGCACATGCTGCCTCACAAAAAAACCCACAATTCAAGTGTGCAGAGACCAAGAAAATGACAGTAAAAGGATGGAAAAATTATACATGCTGACACTAATCAATAGAAAACTGGAGCAGTAGTATTAATATCAGACAAAGCAGACTTTGGAGCAAAGAATATTATATATAATAAAGAAGATCAAAGAAAGTATAAAGATAAAAGGATAAATCCAGCAAGAGGACCCTTAGATGTTTATGTATCTAATAAGAGAACCTTAAAATACAAGGCAAAAACTGATAAAATTGCTAGGAGAAATAGATAAATCCACAGTTGTATTTGATTATTTTGATATTACCCTATCAATAAGTGTTAGAAAATGTAGACAGAAAGTTGTAATAAATGGAAGATATGAATGACATTTAGAATCAACTTGATCTAACTGATATTTAAATACCACTTCATCCAGCAACTGCACAGTACACATTTCTTCCAATCACACATGAAACATTCACAACAATAGATGCTATTTTGTGCCGCAACAAAGTCTCAATACATTTAAAAGATTTCAATTTATACAAAGTAATTCTCTGGCCCCAGTCAAATTAAATCAGGAATCAATAAAATTTCTCTAGAAAAAAACCAAATATTCAGAAAAAAAAAGTAATACACTTCTAAACAGCCTGTGGTCAATGAAACAATCCAAAACGGAAATTAGAAAGTATTTTGAATTGAATGACAATGAAAATACAACATGTCAAAAAAATTTAGAAGCCACCAGAGGGGAATTTATAACACTAAATGCCCATTTTTTTTAAGTTTATTTATTTATTCAGAGAGAGAGAGGGAGAGAGAGCTCGCAAGGGAGTGCGAGTGGGGAGGGGTAGAGAGAGAGGGAGAGAATCCCAAGCAGGCTCCATGCTGTGAGTGCAGAGCTGGACAGGGGACTCAATCCCATGAACTATGAGATCATGACCTGAGCCAAAATCAAGAGCAGGACGTTCAACCGACTGAGCCACAAGGCACCCCTAAATGCCCATTTTTGAAAAGAAGAAAGGTCCCACAACCCATAATTAGGAAATTATGTGATATATGTGAGATATATTTATTTATCTCACATTTATTGTCTCAAATTTATTATATTTACTACTATATTTGGGATATCTGTGTGTGTGTGTGTGTGTGTGTGTGTGTATATATATATGTCTCCAAAGTAGTAGATGAAAGGAAATAGTAAAAATCTGAGTTGATAATCAAAGAATAAATCAAAATACATTAGTTAAAAAACTTTTTTTTGAAACATACTGCTAAGAAAATGAAAAGTCAAACCACAGACTGGGAAAAATATTTGGAAATAACATATTCAATAAATGAATTGTAACCAGAATACATAAAGAACTCCAAAACTCAATAATAAAGAAAAACATAAGATGAATATAATATTTAAACAGACTGGTCTCCAAAGAAGATATATAAACAGCAAATAAGCACATGAAAAACTTTTCAATATCAGCAATCCTTAGGGAAATAGAAATTAAAACCATAATGAGATAACACTACATATCTATCGTAATGGCTAACATTAAAAAATAAGTGTTTGATAATATTTTTGACTGAGAAACTAGAGAGAGCATTATTTTAGAAAATGTTATCAATTGGTAAAATTAAATTTTTCTATCCCTAATACTATCAAAGCTGACCTTCCACACACAGACAATATTTTTCTTTTCAAAGTGTTGTCATAAATTGGTTTACTTTAAAAATGGACAAAAAGGAAGGAAACAAGAGTTACATATGATATTACCTTAAGTAATATTGAATAACTGAATTCAATAATTGAATTGATTGAATAATTCCACTGTTGCATTTACTAGAGAAAACAAATCCTATATTTTAGAATGATAATACAATTTCATTGACATAAAACCAGAGGAGTAATGAGATTATTGTTTTTTTTTATTATGAAAAGACATTTTTTTTCTTTTCTAAACTACCTGTTAGATGATTCAAATTCCTGACTCCATTAAAAATAGAAAGTGCAAGCTGTCTTAGAAAGAAAGTGATACTCCCCTGGAGGCCTGGCCTCCCCATCCTCCCTTCTAGGAAGAAGATGTGCCACTTTCAGCAGCTGAAGAAAACACTTGGAACATCACTGAGCCTCAATAGAGGCAGAAAACAGCTTTTTAACAAATGCCTAAAAAATATGATGCTGGGGATGATTTAACAATTAAGACCCTTACATTTCAGTTTAGATTTCTATCCCTCTGGTAAAATTACTTAGGTATGTATTGCAGCAATGATTGGAGTTGGTAACCTGGGAAAGCATTTGCCTATGACTGGAAAATATATGACATGAAATTCAAGCACTTGTGAAATCTAAAGCTCTGTTCCTCAGTAAGAATTCTAAAAACAGTAATTATCACTACTGGGAGGAGATGCATACCATAGTTTTGTCAATTAATTACAGAAAAACACACTTTATAAATGTGTTATCAAGATAATTTGATTTGAGTTCAGACTTTTAATCAAATCAATAGTGACTATCTTTTGCCTTCTTACTCATGGAACATATTTGTGTTATGTTATTTGTACTTCAAGGAACTAAAAATATCAGAAGATCTTCTGGAAGAAATGATCTTTATGTTGCGGCAATAATGTTATTTACTTCAAGTTTCCAATCACTAATTTTTTATCCAAATCAGAGATAGCATTTAGAAATAAATCTATTAAAAAATTTTTCCTGTGAGTTATTTAGTATTTATTCATTGTAAATTTTATTTTAAAATTTCTTTATTTTGAGAGAGAGAGAGCATGAGCTAAGGAAGGGCAGTGAGAAATGGAGAGAGAATCCCAAGCAGGCTCTGTGCACAGAATCTGGTGCAGGGGCCGATCTCAAAAACTGTAAAATCATGACCTGAGCCGAAATCAAGAGTCAGATGCCTAACTGACTGAGTCACCTAAGTGCCCCTCCTGGTGAAATTTATTTAATGTATTATCTCAATCAAAACATGTATCTAAATATTTGCATCTTTCCTTAAATACATCCTTCCATTATCTTTAATAACAACTGCTACCATTTGCTGTGTGCATAGTATATAAGAAGGTTTATACACCTAAACAAACCATCTTTACAATCATACCTCTGCACAAGGGGACATAGGTTTAATACAAACTCTGTCTCCACCATTTTGCTCTTAAGTGGTAGAGGTAAGAGCCTGACTCATTCCTTTCTAATGTTCACGATCACAACCCTTTACTTCAGCATGTCACCTCCCCGTGGAGAAGCGCTCAGATATAATCCCATGGAATAATTTGGACAGATGTTTATCCCAGAAGTAAAATAAAAGTATCTTACCTAAAAATAAAGGAATAAACTATATACTATCCCCTCAGAAAGATGTACAACATACATTAAACTAGAGCATTTTTCAAAAAACTGATTTCTCCTCTCTTCCCTTTTCCATTTACATGTATCCAAATTTATTTGAATGTAGCACTCTTTCTTAGGATTTTTCATTGTTATGTTTTTGCTGTCCTAACACATATTAACTTCACAAAGAAATAGCACCATCTGACTTGCTCCCTTATACAGGAAAAGATGACCTACATTAAAAGCACTCAGCTTCAGTTTTATACTATAACTTTCTGAGAAGCCATTCAAAGCTAAGAAATCTGCTTTGCTTCCCAATATGAATGTCTAGAACTGCAAGATGATCAAAAAGATGACTAACTGCAGGGAAGAAAAGAATTCCTTCCAAAAATACATCTTGTTGAGAAAAGAACCAGTATAAGTCTCATCTTTTTTCCTTTCTTTCTAGCATCTCTGGGCTAATTAAAGAATAATTGAGCAATGACTAAACATGCCCATATAATTGCCCTTTACTCATTCATGAATCCCATGGGCAACTCATGTTAAATTGATCTGGCTGTCAGTCATTTTTTTCTTTCTCTTATTCTAGTTCTAAGAAAAAGAAAAAAGTCTCATTTATTACATATAGTTCCAAAGTAACAAAGGAAAACCACCCATGAGCTATTGACTCACAAAGCAGCAAAAACACAGTAAAGTTATTTAAATAGAATGAAAGATTTCAGAGATTTTATGAAAAAGTCTCTAAAGCAGACATTGGAGAAAACATGAAAATTACAAAGTTTGTCTTGCACCTGGTATCACATTAAGTACAACCTAGTTTATTCCTTCGTAATATCAGTCCTCATGACGTCACAGTAACCCAGGGATCATCACAGAGTTCCTAGAATTGCAGTTCTTGTGGTTCTGCTTTGTTTTCACTGCAACCCTTTTCACTTCACAAGGACTTCCTTTTCTCAGAAATGCACCACTAAAGTTGTTTTCTCCTCCTTTAGGAAATGCTCTACTTGGGGGCAGAGAAAAGCTGACAGCAGGTTTGGGAATCACAGCTGTCTTCAAACACACAAGTGCTTCAGGGCACAGAAACAGACTAATGGAGACTAAGTGAGAGAGAACCATTCTGACTCTAAGTAAGAAGGAGCCCTGATCCTTGCACTATTTCTCTTTAAACTTCACTAGGTGCATTACCTATGTTCTATCATTTAATGTTCTAAACACTTCATGATATCCATACTAGTATACTTTCCTGTTAGATGAAAATGTTGTACCTCAGACTTGTAGTTTACATGTCTTAGATAATATAACAAGTGAGTGTTGAGTTTGGGACACAAATATGTCTGTCTTATACCAAACTCCACCATTTATTTCACTACACCCAGGTACTCCTCTCTGTACTGCTTTCTATTCTGTGAAATACCAATCAGCTGATGCTATCTACAGGAAATAACCAAAGTCCTTTGTATTGATTCAGTAGATAATATAATCCCATCTCCAAATAACTTTTGTTTTAATAGGCTCCAAAGGATACATATTTTGATAATAATGCTTAGGATTTGGAAGGAAGAAAGATCTTCTTAAAAATTTTTTCAATTATATATAGATTATGCCCCTTGGTAGAAATGAATAAAGAGATTATCTGAAGCCATTTTTTCCCTCCATGGTAGACAGTGAACCTCTTCATTGTAAACATTATGCAATAACTTTACGAAAACCTTCAATCAGGAGAATTATCCAGTCCCATTAGCTACACATGATGAACTGCTGTTAATGTCTAACATGATCGTTCTCACCAAAAAATATATATCCTCCTCATAGGTTTGAGCTTACAATAGCTGGATTCCATTTCTTTGTTCAGTCCAATTCAAGATCTGGCATCCTAATCCTGGGAACTGCTCTAATGCCCTTTTATGGCATTCACAATGTCTACAGCAACATTTATTCAAGCTAAAACAAACCATAAAGACTCCATTTTCAAAGCAACCATTCTTCCATAGTGCTGTAATTTTTTCTGTGGATTAACTGTCAAAATAAGATAATTCTTATTTTTGATAAATAATTTACTATTTTTGATAAATAATCTTAATATTTATATAAAGTTTTAAATTTGCATAGACATTAAAAGGAATACAGGACTAATTATTTAGAAATTATAATTATGCTTAAAGTACAGTGATAAAAAATAAAGTAAGCACACTTTATACTACCTTCTCAATCTTTACTTGTTGATTAACGAGAGTAAATGGAATTAGTTGGCACTTTGTAAAAGAACAGCTTGCTTAGTCTAAGTGCTTGAGTTTGCTAAACACTATCTTCAACTCTAAACTCCATGGAAGGTTCAGAGTGAGTGATAGGTTGACAATTCACTTGATTTCAAGAAGATCCATCCACAAATTCTCTGCTATAATTTCAATGAAAATATCATGGATGTCACCATTTAAGTATATTTACTAAACCATCTGGAAATCTGCATAGGTTTAATCACAATCTTGGGAAAAAAAATAATCAAAGAAGAAGTGAATTGACCTAATTGACCTAATAACTATAACCACATGAGCAGGATATATACATATATATCTTAAAATTTGAATTTTCTTGTAGATCAAAAGTATGTGTCAGATAATATTCTTGTAATAATTAGCATTTCAGTATGCCTGTTTTTATAATATTATTTTCTATAAAATCTATAATATTATATAAATTATATATTGATTATATTATATAAATACATATAATTTATATGTTAATTATATTATGTAAATATAATTAACATACAAATAAATTATTTATATTAATATTGAGTATTTCAGTGTTATTTTGAGTATTATTAGTTGAGAACTTGCTTTATTTAAGGTGCATATCAAGCTACTGGGCACTTCTAGATAAAGTGTATTGTGTATGCCCCATTAATTGAACTATGAATTCCAGATTTAGGATCTGATAGGAAAAACTGGGTACCTCATCTTATCTAAGTAAATACATAATACCCATCTATAGAACTTTCAAATCTAGAAACTTGTCCTGCATAAATGCAGATGGATAATTCACTTTAATCTTTCAAAGATCAAGTAGAGTAAAGGTGAAAAAAGTTAAATAACACTAAAAATATTTCCAATGGTTTAAAGAAAGTTAATAATTTTGTAAGTAACAGATAAAAATGAGTTTCTGTCACCCACAATATGCAGAAGGATTATCAAGAATCTAGGTTATAGGTAGAGACTGGACGATGGTGGCAGAGTAGGAACACCCTAGGGTCACCTCACTCCACAAATACAAGCCATCATAAATATCCAAGGAATTGACCTGAAGACTGATAGAAGAAACTCCACAACTGAAAAAAATAAGAGGCCACATTGAAGAAGGTAGAAATATGGAGACCCAGTTTGGGAGAGAAACAGATCACAGCCACTGCGGTGGGGAGGGAGTTGTGGTTGCTGAGAAGGGTGAGAGAGAGGAGCACACAGGGGAACCCACAAGGATAACACTTCCCCAAAGCCACTGGCCTAGAAAACAGGATGGGCTGAATTTCACTAGTTCTTGGCAACCCTCAGGGCATAAAGCCTGAAGTCTTAAAGGTTAAGCCGGCTTGGTTGGGATAGAGACTGGAGGAAGCAGTGCAGCAGGACACTTGGCTGCCTAACCCCCACACTCCAGTGGGGCTGCCTTCCCAGTCACCCTCACTTCATTCACAGCATGACAGGCCCCTTCCCCAAAACACCAGAATAAACCCAGCCCACACCGTGTCTCCTGACCAAAGAATTTTGGTCCTCAGTTCTGGTGGAAATGGAGACAGGTCTCCTTTCACAAGCAGATCAGAGCACATTCACCACATTCAGGCCAGGGACCAAACAGTATGCAAGGCAGGCAAGGAGAGCCTCTGCAGATGACTGGCTTGAAGGAAAAGAAGCCAAATCACACCAGCAGAGAGCATGCAGCACACACCAGAGACACTCTTTGAAGCACCAGGCCCTGGGCACTACATGACCTCTTCTTCATAAGGCCATTACCTTCAGGCGCAGGAGACATAACTGGCATTTTTAGCACGCAGAAGAAGGCAGATACTTACAAAAAATGCCAAGATGGAGGAATTCATCCCAAATAAAGGAAAAGGACAAGGGCACTGCCAGAGACCTAAGCAAAGCAGATTTAAGTGGCATGCTTGATGGATAATTTAAAACGATGGTTCAAAGGATACTCACTGAGCTTGAGATAAGAATGGACACATGGTGGGGCACCTAGGTGGCTCAGTCGGTTAAGTGTCTGACTTTGGCTCAGGTCACGATCTCACCTTTCCCGAGTTCAGGCCCCGCATCAGGCTCTGTGCCAACAGCTCAGAGCCTGGAGCCTGTTTCAGATTCTGTGTCTCCATCTCTGTCTCTGCCCATCCCCTGCTCGTGTTCTGTCTCTCTCTCAAAAATGAATAAACATTAAAAAAATTTAAAAAAAGAATGGACACATCCATGAGACTTTTACCACAGAGATAAAAGAGTTAAAAAAGAATCAATCAGGGGACCTGGGTGGCTCAGTCAGTTAAGCATCCAACTCATGGTTTTGGCTCAGGTCATGATCTCATGGTTTATGGGTTTGAGCCACACATCCAGCTCTGTGCTGACAGTGAGGAGCCTGTGTGGGATTTTCTCTCCCTCCCTCTCTCTCTGCCCCTTCCCCTCTCATTCTCTCTCTCTCTCAAAATAAATAAAATAAACTTAAAAAATAAATCAATCAGGAAAGAAGAGTATATTAACAAGATTAGAAACATTCTTGATGCAATGAACAGGTTGGAAGAAGCAGAGAAATGGATTAATGATATATAAGATTAAGTAATGGAAAGCAAAGAAGCTGAAGAAAAGAGATAAAGAAGAATTATGCAAAACAAGACTAAACTTAGGGAATTCAGTGACTTGATCCAACATTAAAAACATCTGTATTATAGGAGTCCCTAAGAAGAAAAGAGAGTAAAGGAGGCAGAAAATTTATTTAAAGAAATAATAACTGAACCTTCCTTAATCTGGGGAAAGATCCAGATCTAAGAAGAACAGAGAACTCCCCTCAAAATCAATAAAACCAGGCCCGCACCAAAACATATTGTAATTAGCAAAATATAGTAATAAAGAAAAAAATCTTAAAAAGCAGTAAGATACACAAGAAGTCAGTAACTTATAAGGAAATCCCACAAGGCTGGCTGGGGATTTCTCAACCAAAACTTGACAAGCATGAAAGGACTGGCAGGATATATTCTAAGTTCTGATGGGTAAAATCTGCAGCCAAGAATACTCTATCCAGCAAAGCTATCATTCAGAATAGAAGGAGAGATAAAGAGTTCCCTAGACAAACATAAACTAAAGGACTTTGTGACCACTAATCCAGGCCTGCAAGAAATATTAAAGGGGAGATTTTGAATGGAAGAGACCAAAGTGGAAGTATAATGCCAGGGAATACAAAAGTAGTAAACATGAATATTTTTTTAAACAATCAGTCAAGGAGCTCAAAAAGAAAAAAAGATATAAATTATGATAACATACACCTAAACATGGGGAAGAGAAGAAAAAAGAAGAGGTTCAAATTCAAACAACTATCAACTTAATACAGACTGCTTTTTGCAGAAAAGGTTATATTACAAACCTACTGGTAACTACAAATAAAAACCAGTATAAAACATGCAAAGAATAAAGAGAAAGAAATCCAAAACATCAATAAAGGGCACCTGAGTGGCTCATTTGGTTGAACATCTGACTCTTGATTTGGGCTCGAGTCATGATCTCATAGTTTGTGAAATTGAGCCCCACATTGGGTTCTTCCCTCCCAACCCTCTCTCAAAATAAATAAACACTTAAAAATATATACCACTAAAGAAAATCAGCAATACATGAAACAGAGAAAGATCAGAGAAAATCTCCAGAAACAACCACAAAAGAAGTAATAACATGGCAAGAAATACCTGTCTATAGTAATTATTGTGAATGTGAATGGACTAAGTATTTCATCAAAAGACATAGGGTGTAAGAATGTACAAAAAAACAAGACCTGTCTATACGCCACCTACAAGAGAGTCATTTCAGACCTAAAGACACCCGCAGAGTGAAAGTGAGGGGATGGAGAAACGTCTATCATGCAAATGGATGTCAAAAATAAGCCAGAGTAGCAGTGCACATATTGGATAAACCAGACTTTAAACAAACACTGTGGGGCACCTGGATCAGTTGTTTAAGCACCCAACTCTTGATTTTGACTCAGGTCATGATCTCAAGATTCATGGGATCAAGCTCTGTGTCAGAGTCCACACTGACAGCACAGGGCCTGCTTGGGATTCTCTCTCCCTCTCTCTGTCCCTACCCTACTCTCTCTTTCTCTCTCTCAAAATAAATGAATAAAAATTAAAACAAATTAATAAAACAAACACTATAACAAGAGGCAAAGAAGGGTACTATATCATAATAAAAGAAACAATCCAACAAGGAGATATAACAATTGTAAATATTTATGTACCCAACCTGGTGATACCCAAATATAAAAAAAATAACAATAATTGATAATAACACTAAGGGAATTTAACACACCACTTACATGAATGGAGAGATCGTCCAAACAGAAAATCAACAAGGAATTAATGGCTCTGAAAGACACAGTGGGCCAGATAGGCCTAACAGATATATTCAGAACATTCAATTCTGAAACAACAGAATATACATTCTTTTTAAGCGCCCACAAAACATTCATTCTCCAGAAATGATCACATATTAGACTAAAAACCAGGCCTAAACAAATACATGAACATGTATGTCATAACATTCACCTTTTCTGACCACAATGCTATGAAGATAGAAGTCAGCCACAAGAAAAAGTCTGGAAAGACCATAAATACATGGAGGTAAAATATCATTCTACCAAACAATGAATGAGTCAACCAGTAAATAAAAGACGTAAAACAGTACCTGGATACAAATGAAAACACACAAAACAGAGGTGTACTCTGAAAACTAAAAACACCGTTGAAAGAAATGGAAGAAGGCACTAAGAAATGAAAAGATATTCCATCCTTCAGGATTAGAAGAACAAATATTGTTAAAATGTCTATACTACCTAAAACTACACATTTAATGCAATCTCTATCAAAATACCACCAGCTATTTTCCACAGAGCTAGAACAACCAACCTTAAAATTTGTATGAAACCAGAAAAGACCCCAAATAGCCAAAGCAATCTTGAAAGAGAAAGGAAAAGCTGGAGGCATCACAATTCTGGACTTCAAATTATATCACAATGTGTAGTGACCAAACAGTATGGTAGTGGCACAAAAATAGACACACAGATCAATACAACAGAATAGAAAACTCAGAAATGAACCTACAATTATATAGTCAATTAATCTTTGACAAAGCCGGAAAGAATATACAATGGGAAAAAGATAGTCCCTTCAACAGTGAAGAAAACTGGGGAAACTGGACAGCAACATGCAAAAAAATAAACTGGACCAATATGAATGAAAGGCCTAAATATGAACCTGAAACCATAAAAATCCTAGAAGAGAGTTATAGGCAGTAACTTCTTTGACATCAGCTATAGCAACTTCTTTCTAGATACGTCTCCTAAGGCATGGGAAATGAAAGCAAAAATAAGCTATTGGGACTTCATCAAAATAAAAACCTTCTGCACAGCAAAGGAAACAATCAGCAAAACTAAAAGGCAACCTGCAGAATGCGAGAAGATATTTGCAAATGGCATATATGATAAAAGGTTAGTATCCAAAATATACAAAATATATAAAAATTATATAACTCAACAACCCAAAAATGAATAATTAAAAAAATAGGCAGAAGATATGAATAGACATTTTTCCAGAGAATATATACAAATGGCCAACAGACACATGAAAAGATGCTCAACATCACTCTTCATCAGGGAAATACATATCAAAACTACAATGAGATATCACTTCACGCCTGTCAGAATGGCTATCATCAACAACACAAAGAAAAATAGGTGTTCACAAGGATGTGGAGAAAGGGGAACCCTCTTGCATTGTTGGTGGAATGCAGTCTGGTGCAGGCACTTGGAAAACAATATGGTCGTTCCTCAAAAAGTTAAAAATAGAATTATCCAAAGATCCAGCAATTGACCTAGTAGGTATTTACTCAAATAATATGAAAATACTAATTTAAAGTAATACGTGCACCCCAATGTTTATAGCATTACTCACAATAGCTAAATTATGTAAACAGAACATGTCCCTAGATTAATGAATGAATAAAGAAGATGTTATACACACACACACACACACACACACGCACGCACGCACACACACACACACAATGGAATGTTTTATTCAGCTAGAAAAAAAAAGAATGAAATCTTCTCATTCGCAAGGACATGGATAGAGCTACAGGGTATTATTCCAAGTGAAATAAGTCAGTCAGAGTAAGACAAATACCATATGATTTCACTCATATGTGAAATTTAAGAAACAAAACAAGCAAAGGGAGAGAGAGAGAGAGAGAGAGAGAATAGGAGAAATAGGTGATGGGGATTAAGAAGCACACTTGTGATGTACACTGGGTGATGTATGGAAGTGTTGAATCATTGTATCATACACCTGAAACTAATATTACACTGTATGTTAACTAACTAGAATTTAAATAAAAACTTAAAAGTGTTTTAGGTTATTGTTAGGTAAATATCCTTCCAAAACTATGCAAGTTATTATATGTCTTGCATTTAGGGTCAGTATATGCTAAACTGAACCTAAATGCATAGGAAATATTAAAGCAACTTGAATTATATCCAAATAAGAGCATATCTATTCATTCAGAAATCCTCTAGGAGAAAAATTTATTAAAACTTCAATTTATACTTAAGTCTAAGTTGAAATAAGTATGATGTTTTGACATGTTTTTGATTCCCAATAATTGCAATTTTAGAAGACTCTAACTAATAAAAGAACAAATCAACAGTATCATCTCTAATTAGCTGATTAATTTGCCCCCTTAACCTTTAGGAGCTAAATGGAATGAGAAAATTATCCTGTCCAAATACATAAAAGGAAATTAATGGCCAGGACTTTCCAAGAGAGAAAATGAAGAATAAGATGATGGTAATATTAAAAATTTTGTGCAGAAATTAACTCTTTAGATTTCTTGATCTTTATGCTTTATCACACCCAGTCATCCATCCATTCATCCATCCATCCAACCATCCCAACCATCCATTCATCCAAAGCTATTTAATGTAAATTATGCTTATTGCTAAGAATCCACTGGCAAAAAATAGAGACATAGTCTCTGCCCTTATTGAATTTATAATTATGTCTATCATTGTGCCCCTTCTGTTTGTTCTTAATTGATAAGACAAATGTAATAACTTTATATTTATGATAGGGTCTGGGGGAATATTTCTAAAACTGTGTTTGTGTGTATGTGGCAGTAACATGGGTTTCAATAAAAGACTCATGATGTTAATTTACCAGTAAGACCTCTGGAATATCCATATCTATTACTGACAATAAAAATCTTTGTGAATCTAGGAAATGAAGTGAGAATTGACTACCACATGAAGATGAATGTAGACTGTTTTTGTGAAATCCCTTGGAACTCTTAATTGTAACCCAAGTAGGAGGCAAAATGGACCTTTTAATAAAATGCCTTAAAAGGAAACTTTGAGGAATAGCAACCTAGGACAATTTTCTAAGTATATGTCCATATAAATACGAAAGTAATAATATGAAGGAGACTTTATGTTTTCTTTTAGGAGATGGGTTAGCCTTGATGTGATGTAGTCTGTTCAGTTACTTATTTATAACTGGGAACAAGAATAAAGAGAGATTGCCAGTAGAAGGTAGACTTATTTTTCAAAATTGTGTTGGCTATTCAGGGTCCCTTGCATTTCCATGTACAAATTAGGGTCAACTATCCCATATCTGAAAAGTAAACAATGGGAATTTCGATAGAAATTGTATTGAATCTGTAAATCAATTTGCAGAGTATTTCCACCTTAATACTAAATCTTCCAATCCATGAACACAAGTCTTTCCATTTACTTAAGTCTTTAACTTCTTTTATCAAAGTTTGGTAGTTTTCAGTCTAGAAATCTTACAGGCCCCTTACTACATTTATTCCTAAATATTTTACAATTAAGTATTAAAAGGTTACATTGAAAGCATCATATCTGTTGTTTTATAGCTCAGCAATAAAAAGACAAAAAACCCAATTAAAAAGTAGACAAAGGACTGGAGTAGACATTTCTCCAAAGAAAAAGAAGTCAATAAATACATGAAAAAAATGTTCAACATAATTATTCATTAGGGGAATGTAAATTAAATCCACAACGAGGTATCACTTCACACCCATAGGATGGCTGTTTATAAAGGAAAAAAATAATAAGTGTTAGTGAAGATGTGGAGAAATTGAAACATTCATGTATTGAGGGTGGGAATGTAAAATAGTGCAGCCTCTGTGGCAATATTTTGGCAGTATTTCAAAAATTTAAACATAAAGTTATTATAGAACCCAGCACTTTCACTCTGAAGAGAACTGAAAATATATTTTCACACAAAAATTAATACACAAATGTTCATAACAGCATGATTTATAATAGCCCCAAAGTGAAAACAATTTAAATGTCCATCAACTATGAATGGATAAGCAAAATGCATTTTATCTATACAATGGACTATTACTTGGTTTTTCAAAGGATATATACACAATACACACACACACACACATGCATATACACACACATGATATGGATAAACCCTGAAAACATTATGCTGAGTGAAAAGAAGCCAGGAACAAAAGATCTCATATTGTATAATTACATTTATATTAAATGTCCAGAATGGACAAATCCATACAGACATAGAGTACATTAATGATTTCTGGGTAATGAAGGAGAAGGGAATTGGGAGGTATGAAGTTTGTCTTTAGGGTATGGATATATTATGGAATTTGTGTTATGGTTGTACGACATTATGAATACACTGAAACCACTGAATTATATTTTTAAAAATGGTTAAAATGATGAATTTTGGTGTATGAGTTATATATCATGTTTTAAAAATTTAAAAGTCCTTAAATAACAGTATATTCATAGATTGTTGTTTATTTCCAGGACAACACTGACCTTCCTCTACAATTCTCTCTAGCTTCATTTCCAACAATTCTAAAAATATATCTTTAACTCTTGCAACTAATCGTTGGATGGTTCTGATAGTCATGACTCTGCACCTGTGCTTGTATGGTTCAATATGCCTGGTAGTCAATTTCCTAGCACTCTCCTAAGTCCCATTCAATCTTTACATCCCAGTGTTATTAGCCAAGATGGTGGCTTTGGTCAGTGGTTTGACTCATTTGATGCTGCTCCTTACTGCTAGTGCACTATCAGTCATAGCTCTTATTCTTCCCATCTGCAAACCTTGATCTGGGTGTTTTTGATACTTTGACGGCACTTAGAACCAATCCAAGTGCTTGACACATGGTGGTGACTTACCAAATATTTGAAGATTCAAGAAAATAACGGTGAGAACTGTCAAGAGCTCACCTGATCTGGAGAGTACTGAATTGTCAGATACTGAAATAGCCTATTAAGATGACAAGCCAAAACAAACAAACACACACACAAATAAAAGTCCAGACTTTAATCAAATACTGCAATAGTATAAGCAAGAGGCTAAGCCAGAGAAAGTGCTAACTCTTCTCTCTGTTCCATTTCTCCCCAAGAAACGTGTGCTAGTAAGGACTGCAAAAAACTCTGAAAAACGTTTCCTGCAGTTTTATGAACCAAGAGGGAAGAGGCTGATGGTGTGGAAGGGCTAAGAGTGGACAAATTCTGAGTACTGAGACCAAGGCGGAAAAGACTGCCTTTCAAGACTACTCCTGTGGCCCCTAGAATGATGTCTTGGCTGAAGCATCAGAGGAAGACGTTTGCTCAGTCTTAATTAAAGAGACTTCAATTGGAAGTGCATAGGCTAGAAACGCAAATCCATGTAAAAGCACGGCTGGCTAGGGGCATCTGAGTTCTTGACTGTAAGTCTTTCAATGACTGCAATGGACTGTTTGTGCACTAAGCTTGGTGGAGTGTGAGCAGTTTCATCCCACAAGACTGGCCAAACAAAGTCTTGTAGCTACCTAGAGTCAGTCCTGAAAAGTCACACATAGGTCTTTAGCTAGGAGCTAGACTCCTCAAAAAGAAGAGGAGACTCTCTCATATATATAGTCATCAGGCAAATGCAAATCAAAATCTCAATCAGATACCACTTCACACTTACTAGGATGACTATAATTAAACAAAGTGCAAAGTGCTTTGACTTTACAGATAAGTCCCCTGGAAGAGAGTTTTCAAGAAAAAACATTCTTAGAATTTTGAGGAAGGAAATAGAGTGTGGTCAGAAAAAAATAATAAATGTATTCTTAAAATTGACCAGATATTTATTGGTACCTAGGGACACGTCAGGAATTAGAAACAGAATGACTAAAGGCACCAAGCAAGAGAAAACTGAGGAACTAGAAAAGTGAAATTCTAATGCATAGAGTACACAAAAGGAAGTCTCAGGAGATGATGGTGAAAATAAATAGTTTGCGATCATGGTAAAAAATGCCTTCAGTACTGGGGCGCCTAGGTAGTTCAGTTGGTTAAGTGACCAAGTCTTAGTTTTGGCTCAGGTCCTGATCTCACGGTTGGTGAAACTGAGCCCCACATTGGGCTTGGAACTGACAGTGTGGAGCCTGCTTGGGAGTCTCTCTCCCTCTCTCTCTGCCTCTGCCATGTTCATTCTCATTCTCTTTCTCTCTCTCTCCCTTTCAAAATAAATAAATAAACAAACTTTAAAAGATAATTTAAAATGCATTCAATATGCATCTCAAAGTCTCTACTTAATTCTGAAAATAATAGTCAAAGTTTTGATTATTTGTGACATGATTAAAATAAAATCACTTAAAGATCTCTTTTATCATAGAAGAAACAGTTTACCAATATTCAACTTGTTAATTTTTATTTTAAAATAGTTAAGCTTAGGGCACCTGGGGGGCTCAGTCAATTGAGCATCCAACTCCAGCTCAGGTCATGATTTCAAGGTTCATGAGTTTGAGCCCCGCATCAGGCTCTGCTGACAGCTCCGAGCCTGGAGCCTGCTTCAGATTCTGTGTCTCCCTCTCTCTCTCTCTGCCCTACCCAGCTTATGCTCTATTTCTCAAAAATAAATAAAAACATTAAATAAAATAGTTAAGCTTATCTCAAAGGATCAATAAAACAAAAATGAATAATTGTACATTCTTTTTTTAAAATGTCTTGATTTATTTTTGAGAGGGGGGAGAGAGAGAGACAGAGTGTAGGGGAGGAGCAGAGAGAGAGGGAGACAAAGAATCCAAAGCAGGCCCCAGTCTCCAAGCCATCAGCACAGAGCCCAATGCAGGGCTCGAACCCCTAACCGTGAGATCACTATCTGAGCCGAAGTCAGACCCTTAACCGACTGAGCCAACCAAGGTGCCCCAATTGTACATTCTGTTATTCTATCTAATAGAATATAGGCAGCTTGGAAGATGAAATTATCTAGCTTCACTTGGTGGCACTGAAATTGCTAGCACTTTGCCTTGTGCAAAGAAGATACTAGAAAAATATTTCCTGTTTAAACACTATCCTGAAGTTACTACTCACTGCAATTCTGGCATTCAATAAATACACTTAACTCAGAAATTAAACTAAATCTATGTGGCACCTTCTTTCTCCTTTTTTATGTTTCTCGAACCACTTCAAAAATTTTCAGACTTTTGGCCAATAAATACAAAGAATAATACTCACTGTCAGTATACAGAAAAATATCACTTGTCTAAAATGTCTTCTTGTCCATATTTTGGATAAATGACATTCAGTGAATTTGAGAAGATGTGTGTTGTTATGATATTAAACTATTTCATGAATTTTCTGCTGAAAGTAGTAGTTTAGATTTTGTTTGAAAAGCAGTTCCTATGTCATAAGATTCTATTATCCCTGTAGGAAATCATTGTAGTTAAGTCCACTTAACTGTAATTGTTAGTGCTGTTAGCAGGTTGTAAGATGAAAAATTGTTGCTTCGAAGCCACAGAAGAAAACTCAATAGTTCTATTTTATGATTAAGAGAGTATTGTGTTGGGGCACCTGGGTGGCTCAGTTGGTTGAGCGTCTGAATTCAGCTCAGGTCACGATCTGATCTCGCTGTTAGTGAGTTTGAACCCTGCATCAGGCTCTGTGCTGACAGCTCAGAGCCTGGAGTCTGCTTTGGATTCTGTCTCCCTCTCCCTCTGCCCTTCCCATGCTCATGCTCTATCTCTCTCAGTCTCTCAACAATAAATAAACATTAAAATTTAGAAACAAAGAGTATTATGTTTTCAAACCTCCTGCATGATTGGCTCTATTTCACATGGCATGATACATAAGAAAAACCAACAGAGTCAAATTTGATTCACATATGCATCTAGATGATATCTGCTTCTGATATTTCAAAATAGTTTTATGGTAGGAGATATTGCACTCCTTCTTGGCTTAAGCGTTACATAGTCATCTTGCTTCATTGAAATAATTGCAATTATCAACCAATGTAATACAAAATCAGGTCAATAGTCTATGGCCATACCACCCTGAATACACTGGGTCTTGTCAAAATCAGGTCAATAAATCACTGAGTAGCTTTTATGTACAAAGAACTCTAAAGGACCCATGGAGGGCAGACTTTCAGGGATGTCTGAAGGAGAGCTCTGCATTGCGGTAGTTTACAATTATTTTCCAGTTAATAACCATAATTGCCCCCAAATCATAAAACAGCAAATTTGCATCTCTCTGTTGCTTTGTTGGTCATCTATTCACTCTTCTTTTTGGTTAGAGCATGGAGAATTGAGATTTCACTTCAGTTTTAGGGGATACAATTCATTTACTAAAAGAAGAGAAGAAGAAAGAAAGAGGGGGAAAAGAGAAAGAGAGAGAGAGAGAGAGAACTAGTGGGTTGGCAAATATATAGTAGGCTCTTAATGCATGGCACACCCCACAGAACCTAACACAACATGTTATTCACTGAAGAAGGAAACATAAATTAAATATATAATATTGTTCTTGTCCTCAATTTGCAAGGACAGTTTAATCTGAGTAATTCATCTCGTGTTCAGAGTAAGATTTGCCCTTAGTTACATTGTGTTGAACAGTATCATTGAATGGATGAGTAAACAGCTCTTGGTGGCAGTGACAGGTAGAGAAGAATGGTGGAGAATTTAATTGCCAGAGACAGCATGTTAGACAATCAGCCTCAAGCCTGGATCTGGGCTTCCTTAACCCGTTAGTACAGTCTCATCTAACGGTATATACAGCACTGCTTCCAAGACCTGAAGTCATAGGAAAGCATCATCAGTGATGGAAGCCCCACAGTGTCCAGATATCCCATATGTAGTCCACTGAGAAAGAACACAAAACATATATACAGCCCATTCCTTAGTTTACTTAGCAAATTAGAAATGAAAGCTTCCCAAAGGAAATAGTTGAAGAATACTCAGTATGAGACCAATACATACTGCTGTTCAGAGGAGAACAGGGATCCATGGATTGGGACAATAGGGGAAGAGCCCAATTCCTTTCTGAACTAAATTCCAAAGCAGAGTCATCCATTTATCAGAATGATGCTAATGAGAAATTCTAGTTTAAACTTGGTAAAAATGAATCTTCTGAAAGTAAGAGTCCCTCCAGTGTTTGGGGGGTGATAGAATCTGATAGGAACAGTAATAGTAGCTTTCTGAATTAATGCCTTTCCCTCATCTGTTTCCTAGAGTCAGTTACCTGTCAAGGCAAGTTTTACATTTAACCACGGGATATATCCGATCTGGATACCAGATGTAGGATTCACAGACAGTCATTAAAAATACATCTAAAAAGGAGGAGAAACCATTCTCCTTTTGCTATAAAATTGCTACATATCATTTATTATTTTGTTTGGTTTTAATTTTAATAGAAATTTAAGACAACATTTCATATTAAGTTTAGAGGGTATCCCCCTGCCTCCAACTTTTGGTAAACCTTACATCCCATAACCTTTGTCAGTACTAGAACAGTCTGTGAAATATAAAAAACAACAAGAAAATCAAAACAATATGAGATTAAAGACAAATACCATATAATTTCACTTATATGTGGAATCTAAAAAATTTCAGTGTTTGTGTGACAGAATTAAATTGAAGAACAGAAGACTAAAGCATTTCTAGAGTCATGCACAAACCCATGGTCTAATGATGTGCAATGAGAAATAAGAATCCCATCATCTCAAAGCAATGGACAAACTTCTGAACCACATTTATCCTCGATTGCTCTGCTCTACATTTACAGGCTCTGCATAAGCCAGATTTTGTTAATTTATAACAGATATTCAATCAGTTTTACAATGCTGGCCTATCAAGAAGTGAAGGTGCTGCCACAGACACACGTCTGTGTGTCTTTGGTACTTGAAGAAAACCTGAATCCCATCATGTGCATAGGGTCAAGAACTTATTGGCTTAGTTTCATCTGCCCTAAGAAGCCACATACAAGTAATTTACCAGAGCAAAGGTAATCTATCCTAATTTACTTAGCAGCAAGACTCTAATGAAGTGATTACAACTACATAAGAATGATAATCTAGACAGAGGAAGTGTTCCCATGTTCATCTTTCTGTTTACCTTACTCACTTTCCCAGAAAAAGTTTCACATATGGGGTTGTGTGAGAAGATACAAAAAGGAAAGAGAGAAAGAGGCTGTCACTCCTTAGTCAAGAGGCCTCAGATGTCTTCCACCTTTCTCTGTGTTTTGATAGGAGGAACAGTATGAACTTCCACAGCAACATAATGATAATTAAATACATTTCTTCTTCCGTGGATTTGTCCTAAGTTTTATCATTACAGACTGCTGTACTAGAGTGTCATTCACTCAATGACTCTTTCTCAACCACTGCTGGAGAATTATGTGATAATGCACTACTGAGGTATGAAGCTCTTTCTTTATGTATCTATCAGTCATGAATAATGATTTATAAGCCTACAGGAACTCATCCCAATTAATGATCCTATTCATTCTTGGTTTATAAATTATTCACAAAAGGCTTGCTAATTAATTCAACCTGAATGATCATTAGAAATAAAATTTTGAGCTGGCTTATGGGGTTCCTTAATATGTTTTATTCATCCTATTGACAAGGTCTGAGAGTCGATGTTAATGAAGCCAAATAAGAGACATACACATAATAGGAAAAAGATGTGAGAAGCAACAGACTGCATGATAAAGACAGATGTGGACAGGATTACTAAGGAAATGGTGATCAATTAACACCCATGCAATTTCTGAATATTTAAAAGACATCAATCAGTAAACAGCAAAAAGAGGCTTATTTCAGAATCTGTAAGAAATTTTCCCACAGCATTTCATAGTTAAAATATCTTAGTTTTCAAGACATTTTCTCCTATTGAGTTAAATTCAGGAGTTAAATATTATTTTTCCCACCTAATGTATTTTTTAGTAGATGTCTTATGAAGTTCTTAGGAAAGAAATATTGTAACGTACATTGTGCAGTCATGGAGTCTCCAAAAGAGAGGCTGTAAGAGATCTTGAATATTTGAGATGGTATCTAAGAATATACAACATGTGCCTGTTTATATCAAATAATCTTTACTTAAAACTATGATAATTAAGAAAATACTGTTATATTGTACTTGGTCTGGGGTCCAGAAATAAAAAATATGTCACTAAATCACTGCTCCTAAGTCTGATCTACTGGGTTTAGATCTTGGATCTGCCAAATCCCCTTGCTATCATTATTGGGTTCTGTGCTATATCCCTGTATGATAGAGTTGCTGCATTTGTTTTAAAAGGATACATGTACATATCTCAGGATGTAGCTCATCCAGGTCATTGGAATAGCCCAGAAAACAAGCCAGTTTTCTACAATGGAGTAGGTAGAATGCTTTGTTCTCAGCTGAAATTGATGGAAAGAAGTACCAGTACAGGAAAATAATGTGATGAATACCCAAAGTCTTTTATGACCCATAGTAGATGGTAGCTGTAACCCAAAGATTGTCAGAACTTGGCAGGAAAGCATTTTCAAGTAAGCAGGTCACAATTCACTTAGAGTACTATCATCAGTGTTTGGAGAAAGTAATGAGTTCTGGTTATGCATCGTCAGAGTTGAACGTAAAGAAGAAGCAGGTAGCAAGTCCAATTCCCTGTACTTTAAAGGACACAAGACAGAAGTTCATTTAACTCTAGCAGAAGAGACAAATCAGGGTAGACTCAGAGCTGATTTGGTGCTAATCACCTTAGGCCCCCAGGTCTTCATTTGTTGTGTCCCTGCTAGAGATTGGGTCTAGACAGTAGAGGAAGGTGGGTTATCAAATTCGGGAATGAAAGCAAGATGATTTGTAAAGGTTATTGTAATGGTTCTCAAATAAGCATGTCAGAGAGCCTATGATGGCTTTGTGAAAATGCAGGTTCTGGACCATCAACTCAACCTTCCCTTCTGGATTGTTTTCATAAAGCATCAAAGTCATCTGAGGATCATACTATGGAAAAACGGTTAGTGGTTAGGACTTAGTCTTTGGAAACACAGTCTCATAATTGTTATCCTTCATATCCTAGCCGTGTGACTTGAACAAGTTACTCAAATTCACTAAGTACAGCTTCTCAGAATAAAATGGTAATGAATTCCACCTCACAAGACTGTCATAGGGATTAAATAAAAGGATAATACATGCCATATAATATACTTTGAAGATTTGCTCATAGACAATAAGCACTTATTCCAAATGGTAAAATTAAGGATGTCATTTAGTTTTGACAATTAACAAACTTTTCACAATTTGCTGTAAATATTATAACAAGGAAATTTAATCTTTGGGAGGAGTTTAATAAAGCAAATAGAAAGCTCATAAAACCCTTGTTTCCTTGATTTCTGAAAATGGCAAAGTAAGGGGGAATGGGCTGATAGTGAAAGGTATAATTACATGTGGATTCCATAGGACATGATATAACAAAATCTAGTGGATATAGACAGTTGAAATATAAAGGAAAGAAAAGGCATATCTTCAAAGTGGTATAATTTACAGTTACCTCAAGTTTAGAATTTATAGTATTTTCCAGAATAGCATTTGATATCTAATATCTTTATTTGTCAATATTTAAAGAATAGAACGGAGGAAGCCAACCACAAGAAAAAATTGGAAAACCACCAAATACAGGAGGTTAAAGAACATTCTACTAAAGAATCAATGAGTTAGTCAGAAACTAAAGAAGAGATTAAAAATTACATGGAAGCAAATGAAAATTAAAACATGATAGTCCAAACCCTCTGACATGCAGCAAAGGCAGTTCTAAGAGGGAAATACATTGCAATCCAGAATCAAGAAAGGTCCCAAATACACAACCTAAGCTTACACCTAAAGGAGCTAGAAATGGAGCAACAAATAAAGCCCAAAGCCAGTGGAAGAAGTAAAATAATAAAGATTAAAGCAGAAATAAACAATATAGAATTAAAAAAAAACAGTATAACAGATTAATGAAACTAAAAGCTGGGGTTTTTTTTTGAAAGAATAAACAAAATAAATAAACCCCTGCAACAGACTTCTTAAAAAGAAAAGAGAGAGGACCCAAATAGATAAAACCATGAATGAAAGGGGAGAGATCACAAACAACACAACAGAAATACACACAATTGGAATACTATAAAAATTATATGTGAACAAACTAGAAAATCTGCAAGAAATAGACAAATTCATAGACACTCACACACTACCAAAACTGAAACAGGAAGAAATAGAAAATTTGAATAGGCCCATATACAGCAAATAAATTGAATTGGTTATTAAAAATCTCCCAAAAAAATCAGAGTCCTGGGCAAGATGGCTTCCCAGGGGAATTATACCAGACATTTAAGAGTTCATACCTATTCTCCTCAAACTGTTCCAAAAAACAGAAATGGAAGAAAAACTTCCAAACTCATTTTATGATTCCAAAGCCAGACAAAGACCCCACAAAAAAGAATTACAGGCCAATATCCCTGATGAAACTGGATGCAAAAATTCTCAACAAGATCTAGCAAATCAAATCTAACAGTAAATTAAAAGAATTATTCACCCACTATTATCAAGTGGGATTTATTTCTGGGCTATAGGGCTGGTTCAATATTCTCAAATCAATGTGATACATCACATTAATAAAAGAAAGGATAAGAACCATATTATCCTTTCAATAGATGCAGAAAAAGTATTTGAGAAATACAGCATCCTTTCTTGGTAAAAACCCTCAAGAAAGTCAGGATAGAAGGAACATACCTTAACATCATAAAAATCATATATGAAAAGCCCACAGTTAATATCATCCTCAATGGGGAAAAACTGAGAGCTTGTCCCCTAAGATCAAGAGGACAACAGGGATGCCTACTCTCACCACTGTTGTTCAACAAAGTACTGGGAATCCAAGCCTCAGCAATCAGACAACAAAAGGAAATAAAAGGCATACAAATCAGCAAAGAGGAAGTCAAACTTCCCCTCTTCACATACAACATGATACTCTACATGGGAAACACAAAAGACTCCACCAGAAAACAGCTAGAGCTGATACGTGAATTAAGCAAAGTCTCAGGATATAAATTCAATGCACAGAAATTGTTTGCATTTCTACATACCAATTTTGAAGCAGCAGAAAGAGATGCAAGGAATTTATCCCATTTACAATTGCACCCAACACCATAAGATACCTAGGAATAAACCTAACCAAAGAGGTAAATGATCTATACGTTAAAATCTATAGAAAGCAGGGCGCCTGGGTGGCGGCTCAGTCGGTTAAGCATCTGACTTCGGCTCAGGTCATGATCTCACGGTTTGTGGGTTCAAGCCCCGCGTCGGGCTCTGTGCTCACAGCTCAGAGCCTGGAGCCTGCTTCAGATTCTGTGTCTCCCCCTCTCTCTCTGTCCCTCCCCTGCTTGCACTCTATTTCTGTCTCTCTCAAAAATAAACATTAAAATTTTTTTTTTAAATCTATAGAAAGCTTATGAAAGAAATTGAAGAAAACACGAAGTAAAGGAAGACATTCCATGCTCATGGATTGGAAGAACAAATATTGTTAAAATGTCTATACTACCCAAAGCAACTTAAAGATTCAGTGCAATCCCTGTCAAAATAATACCAGAATTCTTCACAGAGCTAGAACAACCAATCCTTAAATTTGTATGGAACCACAAAAGACCCTGAATAGCCCAAGTAATGTTCAAAAAGAAAACCAAAGCTGGAGCCATCACACAGCTTAAAGCTGTATTACAAAGCTATAATTTTCAAGACAGTATAGTATTTGCACAAAAACAGACACATAGATCAATGGAATAGAAATAGAACCCAGAAATGGACTCACATATATAGTCAACCAATCTTCAACAAGGCTAGAAATAGTATCCAATGGAAAAATACAGTCCCTTAAGCAAATGATGCTGGGAGAACTGGACAGTGACATGTAGAAGAATGAAACTGAACCACTTTCTTACATCATACACAAAAATAAATTCAAAATGGATGAAAGACCCAAATGTGACACAGGAAACCATCAAAATTCTACAGGAGAAAACAGGCAGCAACCTCTTTGACCTTGGCTGCAACAACTCCTTACTTGACATATCTCCAAAAGCAAAGGAGTTAAAAGCAAAAATACTATTAGGAACTCATCAAGACTAAAACCTTCTGCACAGCAAAGGAAACAATCAACAAAACTAAAAGGAAATCTGGCCATTTGTAGCAAAGTGGATGGACCTCGAGGGTGTCATGCTAAGTGAAATAAGTCAGGCAGAGAAGGACAGACACCATATGTTTTCACTTATAGGTCTAACAGGAGAAACCTAACAAGGGACCATGGGAAAGGGGAAGCAGGGGGAAAAGTTAGGGGGAGGGAGGCAAATCATGAGAGACTCTTGAATACTGAAAACAAACTGAGGGCTGAAGAGGGAGGGGGAAAGGGGAAGGGGGGGTTATGGTCATGGAGGGGGGCACTTGTGGGGAGAAGCACTGGGTGTTATATGGAAACCAACTTGGCAATAACCTATTAAAAAAAACAAACAAACAAAAAAACAAAAAACAAAAAAAACTAAACCAAAAGGATATTTGCAAATGACATATCTGATAAAATGATAATATCCAAAATCTATAAAGAACTTACCAAACTCAACACACAAAAAACAAATAATCCAATGAAGAAATGGGCAGAAGACATGAATAGACATTTTTCCAAAGAAGACATACAGATAGAAAACAGACACATGAAAAGATGTTCAATATTGCTCATCATCAGGGAAATACAAATCAAAATTAACAACTCAGGCAACCAAAGATGTTGGTGAGGATGTGGAGAAGGGAACCCTTTTGCACTGCTGGTAGGAGTGCAAACTGGTGCAGCCACTCTGGAAAATAGTATGGAAGTCCTCAAAAAAATTAAAAATAAAACTACCCCATGAACCAGAAATTGTACTACTAGGAATTTATCCAAAAGATATAAAAATGCTGATTGAAAGGGGCACATGCACCTTACTGTTTACAGTAGTGATATCAACAATAACCAAATTATGGAAAGAGCTCAAGTGTCCATCAACTGATGAATGGATAAACAAGATGCAGTATATGTATGCACACACACACACACACACACACACACACACACACACACACACGAATACTACTCGGCAATCAAAAAAATGAAATCTTGCCATTTGAGACAATGTGGATGGAACTGGAGTTTATTATGCTAAGCGAAATAAGTCAGAGAAAGACAGGTATCATATGATTTCAGTCATATGTGGAATTTGAGAATCTCAACAGATGATTATAGGTAAAGGGAAGGAAAAATAAGATAGAAACAGAGAGAGAGGCAACCCATAAGAGACTCTTAAATACAGAGAACAAACTGAGGGTTGCTGGAGGGTTATAGGTGGTTTAGATGGGTGATGGCATTAAGGAGGGCACTTTTCGGGAAGAGCACTGGATGTCATATGTAAGAGATGAATCACTGGGTTCCACTACTGAATTGAAGACCACACTGTATGTTAACTAACTTGAATTTAAATTTAAAAAGTAAAGAACAGAAAGAGGATCAAACTTAAGCTACAACATGTTTTTGCTTAATAGAAATAAATAGCCAAAAGCAAAGTGCAGAAATAAACAAATTATTACAACAGAGAAGAATTTAAAATTTCGATAATAAAAATTTAATATTCTCAGTGAAAATATTAGTACTTTGATTAGCTTTTATTGCTTCCTATGCAAAATCCCTGCTACTCTATACTCAGCATTTGCAGTATCTTTAATTATATGAACTACTTAACAATACAGTAAACCTTGCATAGTTTTTCAAAAAAATAATCTTTAAAGCAATTTCTTACCTATATTCAAATAAAAGGATGTTAGTTACTTTGGGGTCTAAAGAAAATCTAGCCTCTAATGACCATTACAGACAAAAAGTCCCTTTCCCTTTCCACTGTGACATGTTTTTCAGTGTACCATTTACTCTTTAAAAATGTGAGTTAAAACCTATATCAAGATATTGTTATACTGTTTAAATATATGGCAAGAAGTATTGTCCATGCCATGAAGTAGATTCTCAGTATTAATTTACAATTATTCTTCATGTCCCCAAATTGATCAAATACTTACTAAAATCAAGCAACAGAACTAAATATGCAAAAATATTAAACATTATTGTCTTAACTATTTATATTTTTAATTGCAAAACAGTCAAAAGATTACTTTTGTCAAATATATGACTCATAGACTTTGGAAAGCAAAATGGAATATATGGAGATTCATGGAAAATGAATTCAGGCACATCATATTGTTCCAAATATAGAGTAAATTTGCATTTCTTAATTTATTAATAGTAAAAGCAAAAATGAGAACTGACCTATAAATTTAAAATAAAAACAGAAGTAAAATTAATGAAGTCCATAATTTGTAAATTATATGACAGCATTATAAACTAGGTCCACATAAACTCATAATGCATGGAGATTCTCAAGTAAGAAATCTATTCATAATATATTTTAATGTCATTTCCATGGCCAAAGGGCTAGGAAAAGGGCTCATTAAAAAAATTAGGCTTTAGAGTTGTGAAAATGAGAATAAGAAAATTTTTAAATACAATCTCCCTGTGCATAACTCTTTAAAGTAGCCAGATTGAAATACTTATTTTTATAGCCATTTCTAGAACATTTATTCTCTACCATAAATCTCTCAGGTTTGGATTCTGTGCTCTCACACTATCTTACCTATTATGACCTGCTTGTGGTGGTCATTAAAGATTTCTGAGTCATTCTTCTTATTCCTTGGAAATGTTAGCTCTTGGCTCACTATCATTCTCTTCAAATTTATCCTCTGATAATCTGTGATAAGTTAAATTTCAGATAGATGATCCATCTATACCTTGACTTCTCCTCCCTTGACCTCTTCTTCTGCGGCAATCTTGTCATGAAATATGTCTCAGTCATACGCTTCCATAAGAATACTTTTGCCATGAGCCAGACACCCCAGACTATGCTATAGTAATGAGGATCACCAAAGTCTCAGTGGCTTACCATAAGAAAAGTGTATTTCTCACCCTTATAAAATACTTTGTAAATCTGTCAAATTCTCCAGGGCCACTGACCTCCCCATGGTTGAGTATCTCAAGGTGCTTTAACCTGGTAGAAGCTTAACCTTGGCTTGTAACCAAGTTGTGCCCATCTTTGAGTTGGAGCAACTACCTACTATAAGTTCCAGAAGACTTGGGTATTTATTACATTTCACTTGTTACATTACTCATGACCATTTCAATATGTCCCCAACTGCAGCTTGAATAAAGAGCATAAAGAATGGAGAAATCGGTTTTTAAATGCACCCACATGGGAGTAACCTTCTACTCTCATTTCTTTGACCAATGCAAATTAAAAAGACTTACACAAACTCAAGGATATACGTATAAAAACAGTCTTGCCCTAGTGTTTGGGAAGGAGAGCAAGCAGGAAATGTTGGTGAACACTAGTTTATTATATATTATTATATTAGTTCACTACAACACATTGAACATTCTTTTCCTAAAAAGTACACTCCATCCTCATTTTCATGTTTAGGTCTTCCACCACTTTTTACCTCCCAGCTCACTCCTCTTGTACCCAACTGCAAAAACTCTCCATCTCCTGCAGCCCATCCATCTATTGCTGAACAACTTTTCACTGTCTGTCACACCTCTCCTCTTATTATATCACTTATTACTTCTACTAGGTCCATGGACTCAGCATTGTAATTAATTACTTAAGTACATTCTCATCCCTATGCTCCACTCCCCTTTTATCATCAGGCTTTCATGGAAACACCAAGACCTGGTTAAATCCAACTCTCAGCCTATTCTGCATCTGCACCTGCAGAGAGAACAGAGCAGACAGATTCGTTACTAAATGTCCCAACAGTAACCTCTTTGTCTTGAGGACTGCAGATCATCCTTACCACTTTCCCACAGTGAATTCACTCTCCTATTCTAAGACAATCTCTTGCAAATCTCTCTCTCCTTAAACCTTTGACACCTCCTATATAATATTTCATTTTCAATAAATAACATCCCATGCCCCAGAGCATCAATTTAGCTTACTTTAGTCTTTGTGAAATATACCACATACACGTATGAGTATATAAAGCAGATGAAATGTCCACAGAAGGAATAGGAGCTGTCTGAAAATAAATGACCTCTTCGCGAGGACTTCTCTCCACCTCTCTGCACCAGTGTCCATATTGTCTTACTTCTGTCTGGTATCACCAAGCAGCTGGCTTCGCCCTTTCTAAGGGTAAATCTTCGACCCTTTCTTTCATTCTCATTTCTTACTTGTTCAAGAACTTTTGTCTATATACCCTCTCTTAACTCTACATATCCTGCCAATTACTTCCCTGTTTGCTTTTAATGCTGTTTTATTATTGTTCCTTTTTAAATTAAACCTCTCCGAAAAGTATCAATACTTATTTTATCCCATTGCATTCCTCTTTCTCCATTGAGCACATTGCCATAAGGCTTTATCCTAACACCCACCAAAACTGTCTTTGATCTTCACGCTGCAAAATATGGCATTTATATCTCAGTTCTTATTTATACAGCCTCTCTGTAGGATCTGAGAGTCAACCTTCTCATCTTTCCTAAAACACCTGCTTCACAGGGTTTCCAGAATAGCATACTTCTCACTACTGTGTGCCTCACTAGCCACTCTTCATTCTTCTACTCTTCTAATTCCTCCGTGTCTCCACAACTTCCAAGTGATGAAGTGCCCCACATGCTTCTGTTTCTTTTCTACTTATGCTCTCTCCTTTAGGAAGTTTATGTATTCCCATGGGTTTCAATACTTCTATAGACTGATGCTCCCAAGTTATATTTCCAACCTGACCTCTTCCCTAAAACTCCAGGCTTACAAAAGAGATGACCACTGTGACATCCTGGACAATTCCAAACAGTGGACACTTAATCTCTGCTCCAGATATGTTCATCTCACAATCATGTTCTTTATCTCAGTACACAAGAACCCCAACTTATAAATCCATCAAGTCAAAATAAACTGGATCCACTCCTGACTACTCTCTTTGTTTTATGCCCTATATCCAACCTACCAAAATATCCAGTTTGCTCTATCTACAAACTATATTAATAATCTTGTCATTTCTCTCCACTTCAATCCTGTTATCCTGGCCCAAGCCTCCTTTACCAAGATCATGGGAGGAGGAGGTGGGAGAGGTGCAGAAGGAGAAAGGGGGAAGAGAAAGAGAAGTTGCTATGGTTCCTCATCTCTAACCTCTGTTAGAAGAAATCTTTACAAATTCAGTCTTGTATGTTGATAGGCAATTGTCTTCTTTGGCTGCCTTATGTTTTTAGTCCATTAGTTAAAATAGCCCTTAAGACAGCTCCTGGATCATAAGTTCTGGGATTCTGCAATTTTGAGATCTTGGAAGAGCCCCACATCCCATGAGACATATGAAATGCCAGTGAGAGCACTGCCTTCATGCTGATGAGTGTAGAAGTGGGGGTCTGCCCCATCTGGTGCTCAGCAGGCCTTCTCTCTGATGAGGCACATCTAAATGGCTGTTGGTTTACATCCCTCACTAGACCCATCTGCAAGCTTTGAGCACTAAGGTCGGGAAAATACCCATCAAATTATATTGTTCATACTGATCCTCTTCTCATGGGATGATGAGGGAATCTCCCATATGACAAAAGGAAACTTACCAGCCAGGGCCTGATGTTGTCCTAGCTGAAGTAACTTTATTCTCCTCCCCTGTGATAGGAGACTCAGTAGAAAAATGCTTCTATTCTCTCTCTTCTTTTTTTTTTTTTTTTTTTTGTCAGCTCTTTTGTCTCATCCTGTTATTACTCGGATATACAGCTAGTGCCATAAGAAGTGTTGGGGAAAAAACAAGGTCCCGACTGAGTCAATTCTATCAAGTTAGACAGGGTCACAGCAGACCCTCAATTCAACAGAGAACAGCAGTGTGGTTATATGCATGCAGAAATCTGGGTGAAGTAAATCTGGTCCATACACCCACACCTGACCACTTTTGTTGCCCTGACTGAGACCACAGAAACCCAGCCCATTGTATCTTTCATCCTGAATGCTGTCAGCCTCCTAAAGGTCACTCCTGCTCTCCTTCTCTGCATGATACATATAATAATCTTTAATCTATGACTCAGATGATTTCACTCTCCTGCTCAACATCATCTCATGGTTTCCTGAAACACTTCAATAAAACACAAACTTCTCACTATAGACTGTGCAGTTCATAAGATCCAGGTCTTGCCTTCCTCTCAGGCATTCTTCCTTTCTCCTCTCTTACGTATTTTATCTGCTCTAAATATCATGGACGTCCTGCTGCACCAGGGATGTAGACTTGACAATATCCACTCTTGGGGCTGTGGTCCCAGGAATATTCTCTCCCCAGGAGAGGATACTTCTGTCATTTCTTGGGGTTCTGCCTCACTGTATTCAAGTCTACCTTCAAACATCACCTTATCAGTTGTATTTTTCCAGACCAGTTATCTAATTTAAAGCCTTTTTCATTCTATCTACTTACCTGGCTTTTTCCTTTAAAAAAAAAACAATACTTGACATAAGAATCTATATTTCTGTTTATTTATTTGTTTGAGGCATTTTCACTCAAGTAACAGCTCATTAAGAGAGGGGTTTTTATGATTCACCACAGCACAACCAGTGCCCAGAGCAGTGTCTGGCATATACTGAGCACCAACACAATGTTATATAAAATGAAAAAAAAAATTTATATAACATATATAAAATGTTATATAAAATTAAAAAAATTTTTAATTTTAAAAAATCAAAACAATCAGGACTTAGCAATATGGTTCATTGGCCTAAATCAGGGTCTTAAACTATGCCCAAAAGGCCATTTTCAGCCTGATTCATTTTTCTGTAAATAAAGTTTATTGCAACACATCCATGCTCATTCATGTACCTATTGTCTATGCCTGATTTTGGGCCATGCCAAGAGACCTTTTGACACACAAAGCATAAAATACTTACCATCTGGCCCTTAATAGAAAACATACGCCAAGCCTTGGCCTAAAGTATAAAATTCTGGCTTAATTGCTTATAGTTCCTTTTTATTTGACATCATTACCTTTCTATATTTGTCGTCACCTCAAAGCAAATCTGTAGTCAATAGCAACTTTTATTAACTTTGAAAAAGAAAAATGAAGAAAATTATGAAGAACTCAGTGTAAGTCGTTCAACTTCACAACCAGTCACATAATTACAAGATGTTTCTCTTCACCATATCTTCCTATCACTTAATCAGGTATTTTTCTGAGGTAAATTTCTCAGTGATTTTTAAATTTTTTTAATGTTTATTTATTTTGAGAGAGAGAGACAGAGTGTGAGTGGAGGGAGGACAAGAGAGAGACACATAGAAGACAATGCAGGCTCTGAGCTGTCAGCATAGAACCCAATGCAGTGGTTGAACCCATGGACCGCAAGATCATGACCTGAGATGAAGTCAGACGCTTAATTGCTTAACCGACTAAGCCACCCAGGTGCCCCACTCAGTGATTTTTAAAGAGAAAAACTCTGGGATTTCTTTGTTACTTAATTTGGAAATCTACTTAAAGCAATATTGTTTGACTAAAAGGATTTTAATTTTTCCTTGAGAGAGTTTTATTCCCATTTTTTTATACTCATCTATAAGACATTTCATGAAAACTTTCCCCTTGGAAAAACTTTGCCTTTTACTAGCTAGATGGGCAGGATGCTAAGATAGAAAGGGGGAATGTTTTTGACCAAATTCATTTTTATTGTGTTGTCAATTATCGACTGAGGCTAATTTTTTGATACAAATATTTCCCATCAAGAAATCCAGGCAAGATACATATTTCTTGAGGGGGAGGACAAGATGGCGGAAGAGCAGGGAGCTCTGTAATCCGCGCACGCCCGTATGGATTGAACTGAGAAGGACTGAAGGGATAAAACTTGGATTTGCAAGTGGGGGAAAGAAGAAACAGACGCCAGAAAGAAGACAACC
>CM053561.1:17497410-17552410 GCA_028646485.1 Cryptoprocta ferox
GAATGGATTAGGAAGATGTGGTTCATCTATACAATGGAATACTACATGGCAATGAGAAAGAATGAAATCTGGCCATTCGTAGCAGAGTGGATGGACCTCGAGGGTGTCATGCTAAGCGAAATAAGTCAGGCAGAGAAGGACAGATACCATATGTTTGCACTCATAGGTCTAACAGGAGAAACCCAACAGAGGACCATGGGGAGGGGAAGGAGGAAAAGAGTTAGGGAGAGGGAGGGAGACAAAGCACGGGAGACTCTTGAACACTGAAAACAAACTGAGGGGGGAAGGGGGAAAGATAATGGGGGGTGATGGTCTTGGTGGAGGTCACTTGTGGGGAAGAGCACTGGGTGTTATATGTAAACCAACCTGACAATAAACTATAAAGTTTAAATTAAAAAAAAAAGAAATGAAGCGGCATGATTAGATTCATAGTTAGAAAGATATTTTTCAAAATACTTTAGATGCTTATTAGAGTTGCATTGTAGAAGATCAAGTAGTTTGGTAGATAGAGAGGGTGGTTCTCAATAGACATTGGTGGACTCCTAGGGGGCAGGGCTGTGAGGATAAGTGATACCTAGGAACTGAACTGTCCCCTTCTTCCCCCAGATTAATCTTTTGAAGCCCCAATCTTCAAGGTGACCACATGTGGAGACAGGGCTTTCGTGATACAGTTAAGATGAAATGACTTCTGACAGTGGGACCCTAGTCTGACAGGGACTGGTGACCTTACAAGAAGAAGGAGAGAAGCAAGCAGGTTCTTTCCCAAAGTGCATTAATTGGGGCCCTCCCTGCCCTCTCTGCCCCTTCTTCAAGACTCCATCGAGCCCTTCCTGCTCTCCTGCCCTCCTCTTCCTCTTCCCCCTCCCCTCCTCTTTTTCTCTCTTTCAATGTGTGTGCACTAAGAAGGCCAGACAAAAAGAGAGAAGGCAGCCATATTATCTTGAACCAAGAAGAGAGCTCTCACCAAAAAACAAATTTGTTGCACCGTGATCTTGGATTTCCCAGCTTCCAGAAATGTAAGATAATACATTTCTATTGTTTACAATACATTTTTATTGTTTAAGATACTTAACCTGGAGTACTTTGTTATAGCAGCTCAGGCTGATTAATACAGTGACCAAACATACTAGATTAAGTAGTAGCAACCCGGATCTCATTCTGGGAGACACAATGTATGAATTAGTAGGTAAAGGAACTTCTATATGTGCAGTCCCTCCACATGCCTCCTTCCCACTCAGAGTCTGGAATATCTCTGGAGTACTTCACAATTTCAGGGGCCTTACCTCATCACCATCTATCAGTTATCATGTTGTCTCTTGGTTTCCAGATTATTGGGGTATACCCATTCATTCAAAAATATTTATTAAATATCTCTTGTTTTCCAGAAACTATATCATTGTTTTAAATAAGACAGATGCAGCCTAATCCCTTTTACAGATTTAGAAAAACTGCTGCTCCTGGCTCAATTAAATGTAATAATTTTAGTGCCTCCAGGTTTTTTTTTTTTTTTTGATATCTTGTTGCTTAAATTGGAGAGTGGGTATAGAAGAGGTAAAATATTGTAGTATTTTCTTCTTATAAAACTAATGGAGTGAAAACTGGACTAGAGCTCTAATTTCTACATTCCTCTAATTTCTCAATGGGGAAAGTCTGTGAAATCTCATTTATTTCCTTTGTGAAACTAGGCATGGGTATGGAAGCACACCTAATAAAGAAAATACTAAATTAAATGTGATTTTTATTATTAGAAAATTTTACTTGAATGACAATTTTCAAATAGGCTGAGGAAATTTACTAGTAAGATAGCAGTAAATGACTTTTGACTGGATGACATATTAATTTAATTTTAAAAACTTTCAATTCTCAATAAGCATATATTTGGATGAGAGGTCAATGTGCATTTGTAAATGAGTCATCCCTTGTTCTTTCTCTAAAAATGTTGAAACTAGCATGTTCCATTATAACTGTGAACCAAAAGAAGGCCTTTCATGAGATTTGATCCTTGGAGGATAGTGATAGACTGTTAAGCTTTTAAAAAATATAAATATTTGCTTTTATTACCTAATAAATAACTAGAAGCACTATATTCATGGCTCTTTCTAAAAGAAAAAAAATTGTCATTTCAAGTTATGTTTCACTTTCTGTTCCAGTGTGTTTCTACTCAGTAAATGAAAACAGAAAGTTTAAATGACAGGAAATGAATCTGTTTTCTAATCAGAGAGAGAAAAAGAGATAAAAATATCAGCCAGTTCCATCTCTGAATGGTTCTTATGATGCTACGATAAGACTACCTGAGGGAAGAACAGATAATAAGAAGGGAGATAAACTTGTGAGTTACTAGTAGAGGTCAGATCGAGGTGCCATGCAGAAATGTTCTCAACACACTACCAGCATCAGAACAGGAGAATAAACACAGTGAGGAGCCCCAGCATTTCATATCACCTCACATTTGCCCTTTTACTTTTCACTTTCAATATGGTTGAGACTGGATAACAAAATTATATAAAAACCCAAGCAATGTATAATCATAAAAAAGAAATTTTTAATATTTAATTATAAACCAGTAGCTCTGACTTTTTAAATTTCAAACCTATTCCTGGGGAGGAAAGAAACTACTTTAGGAGGGTATTTAAATTAGTTTTGCCCTCTAACACATCCATTGCCCTGATTGTAAATTCTTCCAAATGGGGAAGCCCAAATTGTTCTCTATTATTCCATCTTGAACTCTTCTTAAGAATCCAGTTCTTCTCAGGGAACACTTCATTTTTAACCTCTTAACCAGCTATCCTCAGCATCCTCAGGGGTTGAAAAGTAGATTCTTGAAGATAGACTGATTTTTAATCCCAGACCCACTATTTAATAATTGATCTTGGGCAGGCTGATTCACTTCTTGGTGTCTCAGTCTCCCCATTTGTAAAATTGGAAAAATAATGGCAACTGCCTCATAGTCTTGCAATCAGGATTAAGTGAGCTAATTATTGTAAAACACTTTGCCCCTGCCTGCCACATGGAAACAACTCTTTAGGTGCTTGTTAAATAAAACAAGTCTTCTTGAATACTCACTCTGAAAAGTAAAAATATATTCCCCTTAATTTGAAACTGAGACTCTGTAGAGGTAGAGGAACACTAATTCTCTACATTATGCATTAATAAAGCAGTTATTTTATTTTGTGTATTTAAAAAAATAATCCAGTTCTTCTAGCCCAATATCAAATCAAATATTCACTTCCCAATAGCTGAATTTCTTGACATGTTGCTTGGGAAAGAGCCTCAGTTAACTTCTGGCCTCCAGTTTATATAGAATGGATCAGATATACACAAGGTCAGCAACATTTGATAAGATATATATAGGGTATATAAAGATTTCTCTTATTAGTCAAGGTAAAATTCCCTTTGGGAAACATCTTGGGTTTGGAATCAAATGGTTCTTAGTTATAATCATGGTTCTGCTACCACTAGCAAAGGAACCCTGTGCAAATTTATTACCCTTTATAAGAGTAATTTCCCTAATGAGTATAAAAAATAAAAAAGAAAAGAAAAAATGGTATTTATCATTCTTACCTCACACAGAGGTTTGGTTTTGTTTCATTTATTTGTTTGTTTGTTTTTTGAGTATGAAAAGAATTGACTATGTCACATGGAGGAGCTTACTAAATTTCTAGCATTTGAAGGTTAATCTTTTTCTATTAGTTTTTATATCATGGACATGTGGTATATTTAACTCTAGGGCAAATTTTAATATCCTCTCCTATTAATGAAAACACTAAACATGGGGTGGGCAGAGGGCAAGAAGTGATTTTAAATATAAAAGATGGCGTCATTGCTGATGTCTCCTAATATTGTTGAACCTGAAAATAAAGGAGCTGAGTGCCCTGACTTCTGTGGACCCAAGCAGCCTTAGGACAGTCAATAGGATCTAGAATTGTCACTACACCTGCAAGTGCCCTTTGAGGAGAGCCAAAAGTCATTACTAACATCAATATGAACTAAGTAGTTGTCTTTATAGGTACCGTCAATTCTCTTCTGATAAGCAAGGTCTTCCCCACAGTGCAGTAAATTGGGCATTCTCTTCAGGCCCCATACATTGCCCTGATTAGAAATTCAGGAATAGCCCTGGAGGAGGACAAGGGATTGCTATTTGGAGCCAAGTAACCCTGAGGTGGCCCATCAGAAACAACCCTGCACTAAGAATACAAATAACCAAGAACAACCAACCCTACCCTGACTAACCATTCATTTATTATTGAACAGGTAGCTGTTGAATTTAGTACTCTGATATAAACACTGTTACAGGCATTTAGGGTAAAACATTAAGTAAGATAAACAAGAATCCTGCTTCATGGAATTCCCACTAGGGTGGGGAAGAGGAACAAGTAAACAAGTAAGTTGATTTCAGAGAGTAAGTGCTATGCAGAAGGTAAAGCAGAATTAGAGAGACAGTGAACAAAATTGGGACATAAGTGTTCAATTTCAAGCAATTTAATGAGGAAATGTCTTTTGAGGAATCGACATTTGAGTAGAACATTGAAAGATAAAGAGGAACAATACCTCTGTAGAATGATAAATCTATTTTTGGGACAATACCTGGAGGAATAGTTAAAGGATGCTTAAAAAGGAAAACAATATGTAGGGATGAGTTTACCTAGGCAGCTACAGGACAGCTCATGTAAAATCTTGTAGATCTTGAAAAGGAGTTTAGACTGTGTACTCAATATGAGGAGAAGCCATTAAAACGTTTTTAGTAAGAGAACGATGTGCTCCAATGTGCATTTGAAAAAGATAATTTGAGTTTCTGTGTGTAGAAAAGGATGTTAACTATAGGATGAAGGCAGCACAAACAGTCAGAGGCTAGTGCAGCAATGATGACCTGGACCAGCAGAGTGATAGCAGTAGAGACAGATGCCTCATACATTGTAACTAAACCTTCCTGATAGCTTGGATTTAGGAAGTAGAAGAAAGAGGGAAGTTAAGGCCAAATCCTAGAATATTGGCAGGAGCAAAAGGATGAATTGTATTTAGATGGGGAAATCTAGAAGAGGGGAAGATTTTTCTTTTGAGGAGTAATACCAAGAGTTAACTTTGAACATTCTGAGACACCAATTAGATTTCTAAGAAAGGTTTCAAAAAGACGCCTGAAAATACTTTTTTGGAGAACATATATTTGGCTAGAAAACAATTTGGAGGTAATCAGTACATGGTATATTAAGACATGAAGCTAAATGAGATCCCTCTAGGTCAGGACAGGTAGGCTCTGAGAATCTTAAATACTTCAAGGTTAGAAAGAGGATATGGGTACAGAAAATAAGACCAATATGCAATGGCTCATGTAATGGGAAGAGAACTTGGAGAATGTGGTAGCATGAATCATGGAAAGAAAACATTTCAAGGAGAAGATCAATTGATAAGAGAGGCTAAGTAAGATGAAAACACAAGTGACAACTGGATTTGACAATAGAAAATCAGTCATTTTAATAAGACTGGTTTTGGTGGAGTGACAAAGATAAAAATATGATTAGTATGCAAAGTAAGCTAGAAGAAACTGGAAATATAAACAAATATTTCAAGAAATTTTCCTGTAAAGGGAAACTAAGACATATTTTAGCCTTGAGAGTGGGTGAGTTAAAAGAAACATGTTTAAGATGAATAATAATACAAAGTTTGTATTTTGGTGGAGATGATCCAGTGAAGAGGGAGAAATATGAATTGAAAGAGAGAAGAAATAATGGCAAAATGAACACTTTTGAGTAGATATGCCAAGCAGCAAACTTTTGTCACCGTGCAGATAGTTAGCAGTAGGATGGAGAAATTATCTTTATTGTGTGTATTTGTTTGGTGAAATAAAAATTTGCCACTGGTAAGAAATGGAGGAAAAGATAGTTTGAGAAATCAGGATGAGATATGACACAGTTGTCTCCAAGTGAGAAAAAGAACATTACCAGGGAAGAGTGTTAGTTACGGTGGACAGATAGTCCTGAAGGATCTCTTGCTTGATAACTGTGATGTTAAGTTTAAGGTAAGGGTGTATTATATCTTTTTAGCTTCCACATAAGTGAAAATGTGGAGTAGTAAGAAATTTTGGTATATATACAGTTCTGGAATTGAAATTTGAGTACGATTAAGAGAGAAAGAACCCAGATGGGTGAAACTGTATGTGTTAGAGTGATTGATGTATTGGGTCATAAATTAAAGCAGAGTGACGAAAGATAGAAGAACTGTACTGGGCATAAAATGAAAGCCATTGGGTCAATGGATACAAGATGTTGACAAGATCATATTTGCTAGTGTTCATGCTAGAATAAGTGAACTAGAGAAACAGGAGGTGATGTTTGAAACAGATTTCAGAGACAGATGTTGAAAATGATAAGATCTAAGATATGGCTGTGGGAGTGACAGAATTAGGTAGAGGGAAATGAAAGTTTTACTGAACAATAAGGAAGAGTCCAAAGACCAGACAGACAATTGATGTGGATGTCAAAGTATATTCATAAAGAAGAGGAGAGGAGAGGAGGAGAGGAGAATAGAAGAGGAGAGGAGAGGAGAGGAGAGGGGGAGAAAAGAGGAGAGGAGAGGAGAGGGAAAGAGGAGAGAAGAGAAGGAAAAGAAGACCTCAAGCAAGAAGTTAAAATTTACAGTGAAGATGAGGGTGTCTACAAGATTGGTAGTGACCAACGCTAAACCGCATGAGGCACATGGCTCTAAGGAGTGGGGCTTTTTTAATGGAAAAAAAAGTCAGAAAGAGGTAATTACCAGTATCACGTCCATTTTTAGGACCTGTCATAGACAGAATGTGGGAGAAAAAAATTCAATCCCCACCTGAAAGACTTGTCTTAGAGAAAAATTATTCAATATTCAGGGCAGAATTTAAAAATAGTCTTTTGTTAATGACAGTTTGTGAGTTTCAGGGTACACTGAAGCCTTTGGAATATAAAGGAGGAACCGGAAAATGAGTTAGGCCAGGGACTTCAATAAATCTTTTTTAAAAGTAATGCTGAGTAACTTTATATCACAAGGTAAAATATTATATATTGGTAAAATTATAATAAATGAAAAGTAAGTGGCACCATGGAAATGTGCTCTTGGAATAGTATTACACAAGATAAAGCAGTATACACAATTGTGTATTTATATGTGTGTTTCTGTGTATGTGTGTATGTGTGTGTTCAATGTGGGAAAACTCTCCTGTGTATGGGAAATCTTTTAGAGAGAGCACACATTGAAAATAGTCATGTTAAGTTGTGGAATTATTGAACTTTTCCTTTATTTTTATTCAGCCGAATTTAAGGTCAATATTCTATGTTCAAATAATTGTCCCCATCCTCTTAAATATCTTCAGTGTGAACAACTTCTTAAAGACTACATAAAATTTAGTTTCAACTAAAAACTTCTAAAAGTTTCACTTCAACATGTATTGTACATTAGATTAATTGCTTATTTGCATATTAAAAACTTACATCTGAACCAAATTGAAAGTAATTTTGAGTTCCTGTGAACACAATCTCTGAGACTTCATATCCTACACCAGATTAATGAAGAAAAACCACAGGTTTCAAAATTTGTCAATTTGATATATTTATGACATTACTTATCAATGCTTATCTAACACAGTCTCATTTTATGGGCCAAAATTATTAGTTGGCTATTGTCCAAAGTAATAAATCCTTTAAAGATTTTATTATTTGTGACATTGGGATGGCACAAAATTCATGAAAATTCCAACACATGTTCAAGTACAGTGTCTGAAACAAGGGAGGCCTTGGTAGATACTATGGACCATAAAATGATTTCACTAAAGCTTGTATCTATAGAGCACAAGGATGTGGATTAAGTGCAAACTGTTGGAAATGCTTTGCATTATCTAAATTCATGTAAAGTAATTAGATATTTGAAATCATCACACAACTGAAATTGTTTTTAAAAATATGCAAGTGGTTAACAAATTTTAGATTTTAAGGAGTATTAAGGCTTTTAGTGATGTACCAAGAAGTTTGAACCTGATTTTATCCAGCATTTTTTTGTTGCTTTTCTAGAAGTTTTTGTTTAAATTCTAGTTAGTTAACATATAATGTAAAAAAAAAAAAAACATATAGTGTAATATTGGTTTCAGGAGTAGAATTTAGTGATTCATCATTTATATGCACCCAGAGCTCATAACAAATGGTGCCCTCCTTAATGCCCATCACCCATCTAGCCAGTCCCCTCTGCCAACTCCCATCCATCAAACCTCAGTTTGTTCTCTCTATATTTAAGAGTCTCTTATGGTTTGCCTCCCTCTCTGTTTTTATCTTATTTTATTTTTCCTTCCATTCCCCTATGTTCACCTATTTAGTTTCTTAAATTCCTCATATGAGTGAAATCATATGATATTTATCTTTTTCTGATTGACTTATTTTGCATAATACTTATTCGTATAATACACTCTAGTTCCATGCACATGGTTGCAAATGGCGAGATTTCATTCTTTTTGGTAGTTCTGAGTAATATCCCATTGTGTATATAGGGTAGGGTAGTTCTATTTTAACTTTTTGAGGAACCTCCATACTGTTTTCCAGAGTGGTTGCACTAGTTTGCTTTCTGACCAACAGTGTAAAAGTGTTCCTCTTTCTCCTCACTGGTTGTTTCCTCAGTTGTTAATTGTAGCCATTCTGATAGGGGTGAGGTGGTATCTCATTGTGGTTTTGATTCGTATTTCCCTGATAATGAGTGATGTTGAGCTTCTATTCACATGTCTGTTAGCCATCTGGGTGTCTTATTTGAAGTGTCTATCCATATCTTTCACCCATTTCTCCACTGAATTATTGGTTTTTTGGGTGTTGAGTTGGTAAGTTCTTTATAGATTTTGGATACTAACCTTTTATCTGGTATGTCATTTGCAAATATCTTCTCCCTTTCCATTGGTTGACATTTAGTTTTGTCGACTGTTCCTTCACTGTGCAGAAGCTTTTTATCTTGATGAGGTCCCAATACATCGTTTTTGCTTTTGTTTCCCTTGCCTCCATAGACATATCAAGTAAGAAGTTGCTGTGGCCAAGGTCAAAGAGGTTGCTTCTTATGTTCTCCTCTAGGATTTTGATGGTTTCCTGTCTCACATTTAGGTCTTTCATCCATTTTGAGTTCATCTTTGTGTATGGTGTAAGAAAATGGTCCACGTTCATTCTTCTGCGCGTCGCTGTCCAGTTTTCCCAGCACCATTTGTTGAACAGACTGTCTTTTTTCAATTGGATATTCTTTCCTTGTTTGTTGAAGATTAGTTGACCATAAGTTGTGAGTCCATTTCTGGGTTTTACATTCTGTTCTATTGATTTATGTGTTTATTTTTGTGCCAGTACCATAATGTCTTGATGACTATTGCTTTGGAATATACCTTGAAGTCCAGAATTGTTATGCCTCCAGCTTCGCTGTTCTTTTTCAAGATTGCTGTGCCTATTTGGCATATTTTCTAGTTCCATATAAATTTTAGGCCTGTTTTTTTCTAGCTCTGTGAAAAATTCTGTTGGTATTTTGACAGGGATTACATTAAATGTGTAAACTGCTTTGGGTAGTATAGACAGTTTAACAGTATTTGTTCCTCCAATCCATGAGCATAGGATATTTTCCATTTCTTTGTGTCTTCTTCAATTTCTAGCATAAGCTTTCTATAGCTGGAGATTTTCTCTGTTCCTTTCTGGTCTTTGCTGCTTTTCATCTTTCTTTCCTACTCAAAGACTCCCCTTTAATTTTTCTTACAGGGCTCGATTAGTGGTTTCAAATCCTTTAGTTTTTGTTTTTCTGGGAAATTATTTATCTCTCCTCCTATTCTGAATGACATCCTTGCTGCATAAAGAATTCTTGGATGCATATTTTTTTTCCTGTTTCAGCATGTTGAATATGTCCTGCCACTCCTTTCTGGCCTGCCAAGTTTCTGTGGACAGATCTGCTGCTAACCTTATTTGTCTTCCATTGTAGGTTAAGGTCTCTTCCCTTGCTGCCTTCAGGATTTTTTTTTCTTATTTCTGTATTTTGCAAATATTATTCCCATAGGTCTTGATGTTGGCCTACTTTTGTTGATTTTGATGGGAGTCCCCTGTACCTCTTGAATTTGGATGTGTTCTTCCTTCCCCAGTTGAGGTAATTTTTCAGCCTAATTTGCTCAAATAAACTTTCTGCCCCTCTTTTCCTCTCATCTTCTCTGGGACTCCTAAAATATGAATGTTATTATGCTTTATGGAGTCACTGAGTTCTCTAAGTCTACATTGTTAACCAATACTTTTCTTTCTCTCGTCTTTTCAACTTCATTACTTTCCATAATTTTATCTTCTATATCACTGATTTGTTCTCCTGATTCATCCGCCCTCATTATGATTGCAGTCAGTTTTGTATCTCTGTTATTGCATTTTTTAAATATTGGCCTGACTAGTTTTTGTTCTTTTATCTCTGCAGTAATGCATTCTCTAGTGTCTTCTATGCTTTTCTCTAGCCCAGCTAGTATCCTTATGATTGTTGTTTTAAATTCTGTTTATATCTATTTTTACTAAATCCCTGGCCATGATCTCTTCTTGTTCTTTCTTTTGGGGTGAATTCCTCCATCTTGTCATTTTGTCCATGTCACTTTTGTGTGTGTGTGTGTGTGTGTGTTAAGAAAGCCTGTTATATTTCCTGCTCCTGAGGGTAATGGCTATATTAAGAAAAGGTTCTATACTGCCCTTGGCCTGGCTCTTCTGGAAGTGTTTAGAGAATACACTCTGCTGTTGTGTTTTGGCTGCTCTTTCTCTCAGACCAATACTCTGCAGAGTTTCTCCTTGCCTGCAGTGGGGAGTGTTTGGACTTGTCTATTGTGTGCCAAGTTTTTGGTTTTTTTTTTTTAAGTTTATTTATCTTCAGAGATAGAGCAGGGAAGAAGCATAGAGAAAGAGAGAGAATACCAAGCAGACTCTAAACTGTCAGCATAGAGGCTAATGTGGGGCTCAAACTCACCAATTGTGAAATCATGACCTGAGCTGAAATCAAGAGTTGGATCCTTAAGTGACCTAGCCATCTAGGCACCCCAGTGTGAGCCAAGTTTTAACTAAGTGTTAAACTAAGTGTTTAACTAAGTGTTAAAAGTTAAAAGCAAGTTTTACCTGCTTGTTAAAAGAGGCTAGATCCTATTTCCCCTACACCTGACGCTTTGCAGCACTCTATGATCAGTAGACTTGGTTCATGCAGGGGATATGTGCTTGTCTTCTGAAGGATGAGCCATTACTGCTGTGACTCAGGCACCCTTGCCCTAGTATAAAAGCACCTGCAGAGCACTGCAGGGCAGGGCTTGGTGTAAGCCTCCACTGTGGGCACTGTGCTGCTCACTGAGGTCTGTATGTGCTGATGACGGGGTGGGGGGGATGGCATAATAAAACCAAAATTCTCATTATATATAAATAGGTATTCTGGCCAGCCTGTGCTTGACTTCCTACAAAGCTGACCAAGCAACATTGCATGATGAGCTGAGATGACAGGTGGTTGGGGAGATGGATGAAGAAAATATCAAATTCTCTTTATAATTAATCATCTCCCAGAGAGACATTTGCAAATTCCATGTCTTCCAAAGTCTGACAATAACTCTTCGGGCAAATGCCATTTTTCATTATGAGAAGTAGATGCTATAAGAATTTCAGCATCAAGTCGTTAACCAGGCTCATTGATAACTAAACCTTTTCCATGGTACCTGCTTAGAATACCTAATGTCACTGCATAAGCACAAATGTTCCACTTTCTATATGTTGGGTAGTTCTTCAAGAAAACTAAAACTGTGTTAAGACTCTTAAAATTATTTCATTCCTTTTATTCATGCCCTAGAGTACATAACATTCTATCATTATAAACTACATTTAAGTGACGTATATTTTCATTTTTTTTTAAGGAAGAGGAATATTCATTAGGGACCTCTGAGAAGATGTTGTTATCTGGAGCAAACATTCCAGGAATTCCATATTTTATATACCCATTAACATATGCACTGATAATAATAATAGTCCCCATTTCTTAAAACTTACTATGTAAGAAGTACTGTGATAGACACCACATATTTTATTGTATTTAATTCTCACAAAAACCTTTTGAAAGAATGAAACTGAAACTTTGAGACATACACACTCAAAGTTACTTAGCTACAAAATGGAAGAGCTGAGATTTTGACCCAAATATATCTGATATCAAATCAAATTGCTTAAAGTATACATACAGGGAAAACCATAGAAGCCTGAAAGCTAATCAAGTATAAACCAAATCAAGCTCCAATTTCCATTTATAATAAAAATATAAATGAAAACAGACATTTTCAAAATGGCAGTATGAATCTATTTCAATTTTTTTATTTGAATTTGGTTGATACAAAATATTACATTAATTTCAATAAATCTATATCTTTTAAAGTTAAAATATTGTGTGACACATAAGAGTACCTAGCAGAAAAACTTAATGGTGAAACATAAATGATAAAGTGTACATCACCATTAGGACCATATCCACCTCTACTGTATGGGAAACATATCTGAGGTAATGAAATTATCCCTTCCCCAAGAATTATATTTAAAACTATTTACAAACAAATAATTCAAGGGGAAAGTTCTACTCTACCCTTTATTAACTTGGAGGAGAAAGAAAACCCTATAGCCAAGCCCTAAGAAGTCACTTAGGAGGAAGTCCTTAGGAAGTCACTCCAATTTCATCAGATCTTAACTTGAAATGAACAACCATCTGTTGCTAAATAGTATCACAAAGTAACCTGCTGCATCTTGGCATAAGTAATTTCCATTTGCAAACTATTTCAAGTAGTAGAGTTTTCAACGTGTAGCATTTTATAGTCATGGCCAGAGTGACTATATAGTTTATCACTAAAAAAAGAAATTCCTTTCTTTCCTTCTCATAGTTGTTTATCTCAAGAAGACTCCCTACTAAGACTTTTGCAAAATACTCACTCTCTTAGTGTCTATGGGTATATAATGTGATGTTTTATATTTGAAATGAAATATATGCACGTGTGAGGAGATTCTGAAGGATTAATTTTATTAGACACCCATGGGATTATCTGATCAGCATTCCTACTTTGTCCCTCACCACAGTCATGCCATTGTTATATGGCAGCCAAAACAGCCATGGTTCAATATATCCCACTTCATACCATAACAGATTGGTCAGAAGAGAGTACCTTGCCCAGCTGGACCAGTCAATTAATCCCCAGGGATGGTAACATAGCTACTCTCTTCCTAATGTCTGGCATTATAAAATATTAACCTTGGGATCTGTCAACTGCTATATGTTATGTCATGTAGAAATGAGAAATGGAAGGGGCATGATTAAAGAAAAAGAGAAAAGTATGAAGCTGATATGCAGAAAGTCGAAAGGAAAAAAAGAGCAATTCCTAACAATGGACAAGTCATTAAATATAATTATTTCTAAATGCAAACTACCTCTCAGTTGGTGAGTTTAATGAGACAACCACAGTCCTCATAACACATTTCATAGTTTCATAGTAGTTGATTAAACTACTTCAAGATGGGCTTGTGCTATTTACAAGCAAAAATCTAAACAAATGCTATTGGAAATGCTTATGTACATAACATAAAATCTATCATAATTTTACTACCTGGTACCCATTTAAAACTTGTAATCTCTCTGGCTTTCTGTGGCTTATCAACAACAATCTCTACATGAGAGTAGGTGTTTGAACCAAATGAAAAATGTGTCATTATTTATTCATGCATTCATATTGCTTTTTTAATGTTTATTTATTTTGAGAGAGAGAGAGGGAGAAAGAGAGAGAGAGTGAGCAGAGGAAGGACAGAGAGTAAGAGAGAGAGAAACCCAACCAGGCTCCATGCTGCCAGCGCTGAGCCTGATGTGGGGCCCAATCTCACAACCATGAGATCATGACTTGAGCTGAAATCAAGAGTTGGACACTTAACCAACTAAGCCACCCAGATGCTCCCATTTTGCTTTTAAATCTCTCAATTACATGGATAAATATTCTTCTACACTGTAATAAATCATTTTAGTTATAATTTTCATACCTATATTAATGTTCAAATTATAAATATATTGTGGATATTTATAAGTTAATATACATATTTGATACATTTAAAAATAGTAAGTATGTTACATTGCCTTATTCACTCAATTTTAATCCAAGAGCACCAGGATTTTCATAGGACTTGTTCTTTGAAAAGTTTCTTTCACGTGTAATGATTTCTTTGTGTGATTCATAATTTTTTACTAGTTTCCTAATATACTATTTTATTTTTTAATGTTTTATTTATTTTTGATACAGAGAGACACAGAGCATGAGAGGTGGAGGGGCAGAGAGAGAAGAAGACACAGAACTGGAAGCAGGCTCCAGGCTCTGAGCTGTCAGCACAGAGCCTGACATGGGGCTCGAACCCACTAGCGTGAGATCATGACCTGAGCCGAAGTCGGAGGCTTAACTGACTGAGCCACCCAGGCGCCTCTATATTATTTTATTTTAGAAAGTGATGGTCACAACTTAAATTTATTCATTCACCATTAAATGTCAAAGGAAAGTAAATGTTGACATATTGATCCATAGACACATTAATGGATATTAATAAAGCATAATAAAGCATAAACATTTACTGAAAAATTTTAATAACTATTTTGTATTTATTATTTGTTAATGTTTATTTATTATTGAGACAGAGAGAAACAGAGCATGAGTGGCGGAGGGGCAGAGAGAGAGAGGGAGACACAGAATCCCAAGCAGGCTCCAGGCTCTGAGCTGTCAGCACAGAGCCCGACACGGGGCTTGAACCCACGAATGGCGAGATCATGACCTGAGCCAAAGTCGGATGCTTAACCGACTGAGCCATGCAGGCGCCCCAATAACTATTTTGTATTTAGTTATATATATACACAAATATATTTATTATACTTATTTATATTAGTTTTAAATACCAAAATATAGATTCTGCCAATTACTTTTATCACAGTACAAAATTAAATGATTTTCTTTAATATTCCTTAAATTTAGAGAGAAATATATTCATGCTAAAAAGTACTCATTTTTTAAAATTTTTTTAAAAAATGGACACACAAACACAAAAATAAAAAAGAATAATCTCATCTATATGCTAGACACATGAAATTCTATAAGAAAAATTGCTAAACCATGATAAAATATTGTTTAAATCATACAAAACACTTTGCACAGTGTCTGGCATAAATTTCTTTAAAAATGTAGCTAACACACAATTTAAAGCAATCCAACGGAAGGTGGGACGATTCGGGATGCCTAACAGCTCTTTAGCGCTGCAGTACTACCCCAAGAGAGTGTGCTTTCACGTCAGTGTTCTGCCATCATGGAGTTCTAGGCCCTCAAAGAATAGAATAAATCAAGAGGCTGTGTCACTGTGATTAATACAAGCTGATAGAGCTTGAAAATCAAACTGTTTACAAAATTTATTGACGCCAACTATGTACAACACATCATATATACTTGATGAAAGGACAAATGTGAATCAAATATGAGTTCCATTCTCAACAACAAATTTTTAACTGAATGAGAGATAAAGTTTTACATAAACAGGCAATAGATATAATAAATGCTGCCCAAACCAGAAAGGAGATGAATCTACCTGGACTGAGCAAAAAAATCAAACATGGCAAGAAAGTTTCCCTTCTCTGTCTACTTGAGAGTGCACCCTTGCCCTAAAGCTGGGTTGGGGAGGTAATGCAGGTAACTCTGTAGGGATCCTAAAGCCAAGCAGAGCAACTAGATTTGTTTTTTAAAGCTTTATGGAGTTTGCAATATTTTGGTTTTATTATTGACTTTCTTCAAAAGCATGTTAAAGATTGTCCCCCATCCCAAATTTGAAGCACTCTGTTGAAAACAACCATGAACCATACATAAGACCACATTTATAGGAGAGAAGCATGGATCTGTCTTTCAAGAGAAGAATACAAGATTCCAATGGTGTGTTTAAAATGTATTTTCTCTGGTAGTAAATAAACTTAATGAAGGGAAAGCAGCTGTCATCTCAAGAGGAGAAATGGGAAGGAAGCAATAGAGACAGTTTGGTTGTTTTTGTTTTTGTAGAAAGTAGGAGAAATTGCCTATGAGATGTTGCTATGTGTAGCATCAGCTCTCCTCTTTCTTATCTTTTCTCTTGTCAAAATCAGCTCAGTGCTGCCTTCCAGCTTTTGGAAATGGCTTTCACTTCCCATGTACTTCCCACATTCGGGCCCACAGGCATTCAAGCCCAGGTACCGGGTCCAGCCCTTGCCTGTTAAGAGGTATCAGAGCAACTACCAGGTCACAATTCCCTTTCCTCACCTGACTGAGTTGCTGATTGATTCTCTTCCCCAGGCCAAAAATACCATCCTAACTAGGACTTTAAAATATTTAAAGCTAATAACTCCTAATGTTTGTTTCCTTGAACTTTTTCTCAAACTTCTACAGTTTTTTCCTCTTTCAGAAAATGGTGATTCTATCAGTTTTAGCCTTGGTCTTATAAACTCTTATTCCAAATCTTCACTTGTTCCTAAGTTCCAATATCCCCTATGTTCCTCCTTGGATTAATACCCTCTGAGTGACAGCCAACACTGGATCTCCATTGCCCTGCCTGTCCCAGTGCACTGTTGCTAAGTAATGTGAGGCTGGTGGAACTGTTTCTATATTTTCTAATTGTATTGTCTCACTCCATCTGCTCCCAAGTCTACCCAGATACATACAGGCAGCCCTAAAAATCTGTATCCTAATGAGGAGCCAATAAATAAGTTGACACTTGTGTTTTCTATGTTTACTTGTTAACTTTTATGGCTTCAGTAATATAAGCCCAGCTAATAATCTTATCTGCTTTGGCTTTTTGTGAACATGTTTCATTAAGAAATTTTACAGTCCCATTAATAAATCAAAATAAAATTTAATCAAAGATATAAATGCTGTTGGCAACCATCTGTTTGAACTTAACTACCTATAATTTCAATGTGTGATGTTTTATGCTGAATAACAACATTGCATTGTGGGTGGGTTGGTGTGTGTTTGTGTGTGTGTGTGTGTGTGTGTGTGTGTGTGTATGACATTGAGACCTTCTCAACTTCAAAGTAATAAAAGCAAATGTGGACCGCCCTTGAAGGGAATATTTGGAAAGGAGTATGTATTTAAAGAATGTTGACTCATCCAATTTTTCCCTAGAATTCTGTTAAAATCTTTCCATTGCTCCTCCTTGGTTTTCTGTGTCCCATACAAATAGAAAATATATGTATATAATGTATAGTTTCAGGCTATATCTGTGTGTTAATGCTGTGTTAGTGCTGTGAGTCTGTTGGAGAAGATGGCAGTAAAATCTAACGCTAGAAGAGATGACTTACTTAGAATCAAAACAATAAAAGTCATGGTTTACTTTGACAAAAAAATCTTCAAATGTTTACATATGTAGACAGGCACACACACATTCAAGATTACCTGCAAAAGAAAAATTTAAATAGTCATTCAGGGAATTATCACTGTGACATGTTTTTGCTTTTCCTAATTTTCAAAATAATCCCATGACTATTCAAACTATATCAAATAGAGATGGTAAGTGCCAGAAGATATCATCCATGAATATGGACCACAAAGTTAAGACTATAATGTAGCTTTTACAATTGATCAGATAATTATAATATCTTTTAAAGCAGTATTGCAAGAATGTTAATATGCACAGAGTGACTGTCAACCAAAGGCAAAACATATCAAAAAAAGTATATGCAAACAATGCATTCCAGAGAAAAATCAAAAGTGGTATTTTCTTAAAACTGATACACTTATAAATTAACAGCTGAATTTGTCCTCTTTGGCAAGAAATCTAAGAATTTCTTCTGGATTATAAACCATTACCTACCCACATGCACTTAAGAAAAGAATTAACCTTTGAACAACATGGTTTGAACTGCCCAGGTACCCACATATGTGGATTTTTTTTTCAGTATAGTAGAATATTGTAAAAAATCAAAAGATTTTTTCAAAAAGTTCATTTATTTTAAGAGAGAGAGAGAAAGAGAAAGAGAGAGAGAGCCCATGAGCAAGTGGAGGAGGGGAGAAAGAGCGAGAGAGGATCCCAAACAGGTTCCACACTGTCAGTGCAGAGACTGACATGGGGCTCGAACCCATGAACCATGAGATCATGACCTGAGCCAAAACCAGTCAGACACTTAACCCACTGAGCCACCCAGAAGCCCTTTCCTTTAGATTTTCTTAACATTTTTTATATAATACATATAACATCCAAAATATGTGTTCATCGAATTTATGTTATCTGTAAGGCTTCCAGTCAACAGTAGGATCTTAGTAGTTAAGTTTTGGGGAGTCAGAAGTTATGGGTGGATTTTCGTCTGTGCAGGGCATCAGTGCCTCTAACCCCTGTGTCATTGAGGGATCAACTATACATCCTCAGCTTCCATCTTCTCTCTTTTTTTTCACTGAGATATGGCAATTTCCTTCTGCTTTTGGGTAGCTGCACTCTGCCATACCTTTGCATGGCTGCCTCCTCTTTGTCATTGTTCCCTCTCCTTAGACAATGCTTCCCTGAGTTTCTGAGTATCCCTTTCACAGGCCATCCTAACCAAAGTAGAAGGTTCCCTATTACCACTCAGCACTCTGGGTTTTTTGTTTGCTTGTTTGTTTTTCTTTTTAGAGCTTAGTACTATCAAAACTATTTATTCCCTTATTTATTGTCTATCTTCCTCCAACAAAATGTGAGTGCTTGAGAGACTGGTACTTGTCCAAAATGCTCACCAGAGCAGCATATGGTTGAATGGATTTCAAATGAACCATTTTGTAGACCCATAAGATTGATCTTTACCTTCCCCTTACAGAGTCTGCACTTTGTAAAAAAAAAAATAAAATGAAATACACTGAAGAAAACAGAAAGAAGTATGTGCCAATGTTTTCAATGAACGTCTTTGTACCCCCCACCTTGTGAACAAACACACTCTGTGAGTGTCTGTAATACTGATTATGATGTGCATAGGTCAATGTTGTTAAGTAACTGATTTTGAAGAGAGGGATATTTGCCTATAAAAAAAAGACGAATAATTCTAAAGACTAAAATTTGGCCACAGGGTCCAATAGTGTTGCCTCATTTCATAGACTGGATGTGGTATCAAAGTTGAGGGAGAGATTAACACAAATTCAACATCAGCCATTTTTCACAAGAAGTTATTTACAAGAATATAAGATGTATAATTTGATTTACTGATTTAAAAAATAATAAAAATCGCTGCCTTTACATTAATATTTAACACTGCATATTTTTCTGTTCAATATAATTTCACATTTTATCAAATACTTCATTTGATCCTAAAAACAACCTTTTGAAGTTAATAATACTGCTTTTGTTTTTCAGTGAAAATAATAACAATGTAATTGAGGCATGAGACTACTGCAGAGAGAGAAATGCCATGAGCACGAGGCTTCAGGTACAAATAGGAGTTGGTGAGATGGAAAGTGAGGGGTATAGACAACTTCCTCTTCTGGTTGCTGCATGTTCTCATATCTGCTCCTCTCTCTCCCTCCCCTTAACTCTCTCTGTCCTTCCCTCTCTCCTCTCTTTCACCACTTTTTCCCCTCACATTTACCTGAAGCATTTACTTTCTTTCCATAGTCCATTCTCAACATATTATGTTTGGCTAATTGAGAATTGGCCAAAATGTCCATGTTCAATAAATCCTTGAATATGAAGAACTTCTTTACAAAACTCCATATACACAGTATGGCTCATTCAACTATGAAATAATTTATTTTTGCTGGTTTTGTAGCCCTTCACATATTTTAATAAAATATTCTTCTTCACTCACACACCATGCTCAGACTTTCTTTGAAATTCTTAAGACACCTGGACTTATGTATGTATTTATCTCTTCAGATTTTTTGCTTAAATATTGGCATACCTGGGTGGCTCACTTGGTGAAATGTCCAACTCTTGATTCTTGTCAGGTCATGATCTTGCCATTTCATGGGTTCGGGCCCCACATCAGGCTCTGCTCTAACAGTGCGGAGCTGCTTGGGATTCTCTCTCTCTTCTTTTCTCCTTCTGCCCCTCCCCCTGACTCTCACTGTCTCCGTCCCTCTCAAAATAAATAAACTCCAAAAAATATTAATTTCATTTGGTAACTTTCCCTTCCTGAACCTACTAATAACATCACCTCTCCAGAACAAGGTAATATCACCTCACAGTTTTCTTTATGTTCATGTATTTTATGGCACTTATCCATTAATCTCTTGTAATCCATTAATTTACATACATATTTGAAGGTAGATTATTATACATTCTTACACGCATCTCATTGTATGAGATTATTCCATGAGCCAGTAATCAAGTGATCCAGGGTAGTGTTAATTCAGGATAAAAATAACATCTTGGGAAAACCTCATTGTTTAAATATTAGTCAATGATATAAATACTCATGGATTTAGTACCAAGTTCTGAAAATAAATGTTCTCCTTCTAAAACATTATAAGACTCTGGCAAAGCATGACACTTCATTTCTATCAGGAATATAGTGGTACCTCATGGACTTGCTCCTTCTAGCACAACACTTGTTCTGCCATGCCAATGTAAGACTGCATCAGGTGCCTATTCTGTTTGTGAGCACAAAGAATGATGGCTTTTCTGCTGACATAATTTTGAAAGCCATTAATTTTATCTGAGGCCCCCCTTTTTCCTGGCTTTCATACTTTAAATATTAACTGTGTAAATTTCTCTTATAACCACAACTCAATATGAACCTGAATCACTGTATCACTGCTATCACATTAACTCACGCTCAGCCTCCTCTTCCATTACCCAGGAGACAAGCTGACAAAGTATAAAGCTTTAATTCTTCTTTTTTTTTTGGTGGGAAAATAATGATACAATGGATAATTTATGTCCTTATTTCAGCCAGCATCAAATCACTGACTTGAATGCTATAAAAGTTTGTAGGTCTATCTCACCTGTAGTCTATAGAATATATATACTTTGTTAAAAAAAATAGTATTATTAAAATAAAAGATATTAAGTACAAAAATGTGGTTTCATTCAATAAAAACATATATTATATCTCACTAGAAACAGTTGATTAGGATTTCACATGATATCTCCCTATCATAGAATACGGGTCAAAAATATTAAGTTAGAACACTCTACTTTTCCACAAGCTTTCATCTACCTATTCTCCAGCTCAGGCGATTCACCTGATCTTCCAGGAACACACATTTCAAGTATTTCAAGTGGTCTTTACTACTCTCTCATATCCAATTTCCAGTGGTTTATTCACTTTCTTCTAACTGAAAAGCAGATAAGCTTCTCAGTCTCTGAGCAGTCAGTGGAAAATAGAATAAAAACAAATATGTTTTTTTCCCTTCTGTTATAATCCCCCTAAAATGATAATAAATAGTGCATATGAGTATAAACCTTTAATTAAAGAGAACATGAAAAGACCATCAGTATAGGTAAAACGGGAATAAATTTCTGGAAAGAAAAGAAAGAAGAAGGAAGGAAGGAAGGAAGGAAGGAAGGAAGGAAGGAAGGAAGAGAGGAAGGAAGGGGAGGGAGGGAGGGAGGGAGAGGCAATAACAGTAACTAGTAAAGAGGGCCTAAGAAAAACTTGTCTTCGAGTTTGTGGGGTAGATATAATCCAGAAGGAGCAAGTTGGTCTGGCAGAAACCCAGAAAGTTTAGGTATCAGAATGACTAAAGAAAGTGGGATTGACCTGAGACAGAAAACATGAAGATGCACTACATGGAAAAGTTGACTGGCCCTAGAATGCAAGATTTCCTCAGAGACAAAATAATGGGAGACAGAAATTCTACTGAGAAGATTAATATTTCTCAAGCAAAGGCCTGTCATTTCTGGAATTTGGGGACAATCTATACAAAGGCTCGTTCCCCAACTAAGCACATGGAAGTGAGGCCCATGCAGAAGCCAGTCTCACCCAGAAGGGAGAGCTCCCAAGCAAGAGTTTTTCAGCAAACAGAAAATTTATAGGGAAACCCCAGGAAGTCTCCTCAAAGAAATTTTAAAAATATTCAATCCATAAAACAAGAATAGCCTATTAATGAAAAGAGAACAACAAATTAGAAAAATTCTGAAAATTTGCAGAAATTATGAAATAGTACTTTAAAATAATTAGAAACTAATTTTGACAAAAATATGGAAATGAGAGAAATAAATGGAAAACAGAGATGATCTCACCAATTAGTCGAAAGTAAGTACTAGTAAGCATTCCACAAGGAAAGAATGGAAAATCAAAACAAAATATGAGAAACCAGATGTGATCTTGGCTCACTTCTCATCAAGTTGTAATTTAGATCCTCATTCTCTTTTCCATTTCTCTCAACATTTCATGACCAGAAGGTGTACTCTTCAATCAATAATCTACTTTATATTAACTAACAGATACTCTATACCAAATATCCCCATAAAAGCACATTATTAAACATTTTTCTTCTAAAAATATTATATATACATATATATTCAATATATAACTGCATGTGCTATACGAAAAACATATTTTATATAAAAATTCATTATAATTATGTCTATATATTTTTAAATACATATTTTTATAAATTAATGCAATTCAAAATATTTATAACAATTGATCCCATAAATCTCCTTCAAAGGCATATATAAAAGTATCTATATATAACACATAAACAAACGTGTGTACATACATATACAAGCATATATATTTATATGCTTTATTTAAAATAATAGTTTTAAAAACTTAAAAAAGTAAATGTCAACCCTTTATTAAACATTTTAAGGCCCTATTGAGAAACAGGAGAGAGAAAAGGGGGAATTCAAAACTATTACTAAGCTTCAGTACCCCGGGGGCTGTCAGTGGAAGCCTCTTTCTCCATGTGTGTGCATGCAGAACTCATTTGTATGCAATACAATCATAGAATGTTTCCACTTTTAAAATATTAAAATTTATATCTGAATGCAACTAAAGGAGATAACTAAGGTAAAAACTTTTCTGAATATCTTTCCACAAAAATGTGTTAACTTCAATAAAGTAAACTTTTAATATTAAAAAGGAAGCAACACTAAGATATTGACCAAACCAATTTTTGTACTCCATGTTTATAGTTTATACCTCAGTATTGACTGCAAGGTATGAAAATTGAGAAAATTATCATTTATAATTCTTCCCAACTTCCCATATCTTACCTTTCAATACTTTGTTTGGAAGTTTATCATTATTTTTATGCTGTCAAATTCACAACATTTAAATTGTTCTCTGATGAGATTACCCCCCCAATTTTAAGGTTGTTCATATAGTACCAGCCATTTTAACACAATTCAGTTTGAACAACCTGAGATGGACTGCATTTCATTTTTAAGCACTATTTTTTCCTTCAGAAGGGCACATGATTGCAGAGCTTTATAAAAACCTTTAATTTTTTTAATTGTAAAATGTAATATACACACAGAAAAATATTGAAATTATAGTGTAATAAAATGAAGTCAATGTCCTTATAACCACATAAAAAGTACACCATAACTCTTCTTTCTCTTTCTAGATATACCACTGTAGTGACAAGAATAACCATTTATTAATATTTTTATATTCTGTAATTTATATATGTATCCATAACATAATGTTTATTTTTCTATTTTTGAATTGTATACAGTTTGACTCAAACTATGTTGTTTTCTGTCTTGCTTCTCCCACTGAAATGATTGAGAGATTTATCTGTGTTGTTTTGTGAAGTGGTGGTTTGTTTCCACTGTGTTTCTGCATTCCATTGTATCATGCACAACTTACTCAACCACTCTATTTTCAATGGGCATTTTTGCTGATTCTAGTTTTTATCTATCATATGCTGTACTGCTGTGAACATTCTTCCAGATCTATCCTGGTACCCTAGTTGAGTTATAGACCTGCATTACTTTCACTTAACCAGAAATGGCAAACTGCTGACCAGGGTAGCTATACAGATTTACACACCCACAGAGAAATGTACAAGCGATTCTGTCACTCCACATTCTTGTAACTACACAGCATTGATTTTCCTGGTTACAAATGAAATTGAACAGATTTTTAATACATTCATTGGCTATCTGAATTTTTTTTATGCAAGATGCCACTCTTCCACTTGGTCATCTCTGTCTCTTACTGTTCAAAAATTAACAATTAGTTGAACTAATTCCTTATCTTTTTAGATTTCCAATATAAAAAGATTTTTTAAAGTTAATTCATAACAGTTATTTAGTTCTGGTCATGACAAGATTGATCTAAATAACCTTCAGGAGAAAAATCTCCTCTTAAGCTAAATGTTCTAAAATTTCACAATGACCTGTCACAGTACAGATTTTTTGCTCAAGGTATTTGGTGAAATATTTCATTCTGAAGGCTCATATCCTTGTATCCTAATATAGTTGATCCATATTATTTGAAGATTCCATATTTAAAAATTGGCCTACTCACTAAATTTATTTGTAGCATCCAAATCAATACTTGAGCACTTTTGTGGTTATCCATGGACATGCACAGAATGGCATGCACAAAATCTTGTCTCGCTGGACATAAACAATCCCCGCTGAAGTCAAGCAAAGCAAAGCTCTGGCTTCTTGTTTCAGCTCTCAGATGGTAAGGAAGTATCCTTTTCTCAGTTTATTTAGTGTCATGTTTTTCACATTTTTGTACTTTTTCTTGGTGATTATTTGCTTAAAAAGTCTCCCAAGCATACTGCTAAAGTGCTATCTGGTGTTCCTAAATGCAAGGCTGTGATATGGCTTGTGGAAAAAATACATGTGTTCGATAAACTTCATTCATGCACGAGTTATAGTGCTGTTGGCTAGGAATTCAATGTTAGTGAATCAATAAAGTACATCTGAAAAAAAATAAATAAAGTCACCAATCACCAATGGATAGAAGAGATCCTTACTTGTTCTAATGCAGAAAAAGACTGACTTAAACAAGGTTGTGCAGAAGATGGAGATCAAAAAAGAAGGGATAGAACTTGTCCACCAAGAGACCATAGAGAGATGTGGACAAACATCTTGGGTATTTCAAGGCATTGTCTATACAGTGATAAGTGTCAATAAACCAAGTGCTCATGAATCTGTTACTGAACTCAAACTTGTCCATGCATCCAATGAATAATTACCCAATGACTGAGATACCAGTTTTGAAGTAAAGAAAGCTTTATTACTAGAAGGGTAGCCCAACAAGAAGGCAGGAGATCAGTCCGAAAGCTGCCTTGCACCATTGAGTCTAAGGACAGCTTATATACATGAACACAAGGTAAGAGGTTTCTTGAAACCCTTGATAGGGGGAGCCTTGAAACAATCTGGAAGTTTACATTCAATGACAACGAGGTGCTACTTGGGACCTGGTATGATCAGATATGCATTAGGTTTCTACCATCAGAGGGTAAACAGGGAGTAGGGGAAAAGAAGGCAAAATTAATGACTGACCAAGCATGAGGTTAAAAGGTGCATAAAACATAATTAAGTAGGGAAGAAAACAGAACATGGAGATAAGTTAATAATACAACTAATACACCTCTAGTCCTGCTTGTGCTTTCAAAACAAGTCCAGGAACCAAGAGTCCAGCTTCAAATCCATAACCATAAATGACTGGAATCAATACATGGAAGGATCAATGACTTAGGAACTAGCTTATTATCCTGGTGGCACATGTGAATTGGCATGTTTGCTATCAATGTAGCAGCCTACAGCAAGGAAGATTTCTGCTGCCTCTTGCTGGGGAAAAATAATTTGAGTTCACTGAGAGGGAGTAACATGGGTGTCAACAGAGTATTTGAGGGAATTGCACAGAGTTAGCCTGGGAAAAGGAGCCTTAGGAGACACATGAAAGACATCTTAAAGTATCTGAGCATGTGGCACACTGTATATCTAACATTTATTTTTATTTCTTAAGAAGGGAGAACTAGAAACAATGGTTGAAAAGTTACAAATAGGAAAATTTCAACTAACTGTTATAGTAATGTTGAACACATATAATTATTCAATAATGCCACTGGATGTCTTGAGGCATTCTGTGTTTCCCTTCACTGACATGATTAATCAAAAATAGAACAATGCTTTTCAGGGAGGCTATGCAGGGAATTTTCCTTTGGGCAGAAGGGTGTGCCTAATGATGTTCAAGTTCCTCCTAGCTCTGATTCTCCAGAACAGTGTATATTATTCTCATTATGAAATGTATTAATACAAGTCAGTAAATAAATAATTAGGTAATAAATAATGTGAGCAGGCAGAAAAACGTGTCAATTAGGTAAATATGACCTTTAATAAAACCCACTTGCTTTATATAAATAATTTGCCATGGGATCTTGCCACATTGTTTGGAATAAAGAAATAAACCCTCTTTTAAATGATTCAGTAGAGAACTATAAAGCGAAAGAGAATTAAATAGTGAATAGCAAAGGAACCACAGGGGTAACTGGTAGAAAGAAAGGATGGATGCAAAGGATTAATTAAATTACAAATGCAATCACCTCAGGGAAAACTAAACACAGGCTACAGAACAAATAGTCATTCATCAATAATTGTATTTAGTCATTCTACAAGTTTAAAAGATTGGTCCTCTGGAGTTGAACAGAACTGAATTAATATACTGGTACCACCATTTCTGGTTTTCTATCCTCCTCTCTAAGAGTGACAACATCTCTAGAGGTGACAATATCTCTAGGCATTGGTTTTCTCATTTTTAAAAACAAATACATAATAATAATATCTCACTGAGTTACTATAAAGATTACATCAGAAAATTAATGTAAAGACCTTAGTATAGTACTAAGAACAGAGTATAATTATCATTATATCATATCGTTATTGTTAGCAATAATAGTAACATAATAATAGTACTGTCATTATTTTATCAGGCTGCAGATAACAGAAATTATTTTATTGATAAGCTAGTATAAGGCGGTTTCTTGAAAAAAGGCTAAGCATTAGAAATGAAATGGTGGTTGGGGAGTATTCCTGGGGACTAAAATACCGTGGGGGGAAAAGCTCCTAGATATAGTATGTAAGACAAGACATGGTTTGACTGATAATCTGATGACCAATTCTATGAAAGTCAAATGAACAAAAACCCAGTTTTCCCACTGGTCCAATAAAAAAAAAAAAGATTTGATATCTTCTGACTCATCTCATTCTCTAATACCCCACATCTGATAAAACAGCAAGTCTTTCTGCTTATCTCTAATTTTTTAAATTTTAATTTAAAATATATTTTTAAAGCTTTGACTACCTGTCATCACCATCATGACCACCATCATTTTGTCAAAGAAATCATCTTTTCCCACTTTATGTGCTTTTTAAAATAAAATAGGCTAAGGAAAAAAATGATCCCAAACTTAAAAATCAAAAGGAAGTTCAGGGGTGCCTGGCTGGTTCAGGCAGAAGAGCGTGTGACTCTTGATCTGGGGTTATGTGTTAGAGCACCATGTTGAGTGAAGAGATTACTTAAATAAATAAAACTTGAAAGAAAGAAAGAAAGAAAGAAAGAAAGAAAGAAAGAAAGAAAGAAAGAAAGAAAGAAAGAGAAAGAAAGAAGACAGGAAGGAAGGAAGGAAGGAAAGAGAAAAAGAAAGGAAGGAAGGAAGGAAGGAAGGAAGGAAGGAAGGAAGGAAGGAAGGAAGGAAGGAAGGAAAGAAAGAAAGAAAGAAAGAAAGAAAGAAAGAAAGAAAGAAAGGAAGGAAGGAAGGAAGAAAAGGGCGTCCTTTCAATGTCATACAGGAGCACTGCTGAACATGCCTACATGAGGAATATTTAGTGTTGACCAAGATGGCCTTAGGTTCTGTTAGCTTGACTAACAGTAGACAGGCTTCTTCCCAAGTCATGGACCCTGATCTCCCTTTTCGGAGAGCACAGACTTCAGAAAAGTTGTCATTGTAAATTCCTTCTCAGTCTGCTTTGTGATGTAAGTAAAATATTTTTAGTCAGTTTTATGACCCAGGAATATTTTTCTCAAAGGAGCCATTACTTTGAAATGTAAATTCAAGGAAGATAGAGCCTCTTTCTCCCAGTCTCTGTGAGAGGGTATCAGCCTAACTTCAATGGGTGTCAAATAGCAAAAACAGCAGGACAAACACACAGAAAAACATTTGAAAACTAAGGAATACTCAATGTGCCACACATATTCCATTGATCAATCACCCCCTAACATCTTCCAGTAGCTTTCCACTCATTCACCTCAGAATTAAAAATTCTCTTGCCTTTTCTTTCTACGGAACTAAGTTCAGACTTTAATTTTGGCTCTCTATCCTACTGCAATAGCCTTGAATAAAGTTTTCCCTGCCTGTTTAACTTGGGTGCAAATTTTGCTTTGCCATTCTCCAAGAGAATGTATATGTCTTTGATTGTATTATATTTTGTTACAGCTCAGACATGATGAAGACACATATTAACTTGTAGATTACTCTCTGATAGAAGATGACCTTAAAGATTCATAAAGCTTACAAAATAATTATAATCTCAATACGTTTTTGAAAAAGTCATTGTAAAATCTAAAGTACATGTCTGGTAAAAGGCTCACAAAACTAATAATAGAAGAGAATTTCCTAAACCTAACAAAGGCATAAATAAAAATCTTGCAGCTAACATTGTACTTAATGATGAAAGACTGAATTTTTTTGTCCCTAACAGAAACAAGATAAGGATGTCTGTTCTCACCACTTCTATATAACATTGTACTGAAGGTTCTAGCCAGTGCAATGAGGCATGAAAAAATAAATAAATAAAAAGTCATCAAAATTAGAAAGATGTAAAACTGTCTTTATCTAGAGATAACAAAATTGTCAATGTAGAAAATCCTATGGAATCTGGGAATTAACTACTGGAACTAATAAGTGACTTTAGCAGGGTTACAGGATTCAAGATCTGTACTCTAAAATCAACAGTATTTCAGGGGTGCCTGGGTGGCTCAGTTGGTTAAGCTTCCAACTTCAGCTCAGGTCATGAGCTCATCGGGCTCTGTGCTGACAGCTCAGAGCCTGGAGGCTGCTTCAGATTCTGTGTCTCCCTTTCTCTCTGCCCCTTCTCCACTCATATTCTGTCTCTTTCCGTGTCTCTCTCTCTCTCTCTCTCTCAAAACTAAACATTAAAAATATTAAAAATAAATAGATACATAAAATCAACAGTATTTCTATGCAGTAGTAAGAAGCAAGTAGAAATTCTAAAATATTGTTTACAATAGTATAAAAAATATCATATACTTAGAGACAGATCTTTCACAAGATGTGAAAGACCTGTACACTGAAAACTCTAACACTTTGCTAAGAGGACTTTAAGATGGCCTAAATAAATGGAGATAAATACCATGCTCATGGGACAAAAAAAAAAAAAAAAAAAAATCAATATTGTCAAGAAAGCAGTTCTCTCCAAATTGACCTATAGTTTCAATGCAATCCCAGTAAATATTGCACCAGATTTTTTCTTTTTTTTCCCAGAAGTTGAGAAATGCATTCTAAATTTCTAAAGGAAATGCAAAAGGCCTAGAATGCCATAACAACTTAGAAAAAAAAATTGTGGACTACTGTTATCTTTAGCTCTTGGTATTTCCTTCCCTTGTCTCTTTGATCCTTTCTTCTACTCCATCTTAGTCTTCTCTTTCTATAACTCCCGTGTGACATGTGTTAAATATAGAAAAGCCTCAAGACTCCACCAAAAAGTTATTAGAATAAGTGAAATCAGTAAAATTGTACCAACCAAATTAATATACACAAATTGGCTGTGTATTTACACCAATGACAAAGTAGCAGAAAGTGAAATTAAAACAAAACAAAACAATTCCACTCACTATTTCACCAAAAACAATAAAGTATCTAAGAATAAACTTAACCATAAATTATAAAATTTTAATGAACAAATCTGAAGACAGCACAGATAGAAAAACATACCATGCTTGATTAGAGGATTAATATTGTTAAAATGTCCATACTATCCAAAGCAATCTACAGATTCAATGCAATCCTTATCAAAATACCATAGTTTTTTTCAAGAAACTTAAAAATAATACTAAAATATATATGGAACCACAAAAACCCCAAAAGCCAAAGAAATCTTGAAAAAGAACAAAGCTGAAGGTATCACAATCCCAGATTTCACGATATACTACAAACACAACCGAAACAGTATGGTACCAACACAAAAAAAGAAATATTGATCACTGGAACAGAAGAGATAACCCAGAAATAAACCCACACTTATACGGTCAATTAATCTGTGACAAAGAAGACAAAAACATACAAGAGAAAAAAGGAAATCTCTTCAACAAATGGTGCTGGGAAAACTGGGGAGCTGCGTTCAAAATAATGAAACTGTATCACCTTTTTACACCATATACAAAAATAAAATCAAAATGGATTAAAGACCTAAATGTGAGAAAGGAAACCATAAAACTCCAAGCAGAATACATAGGTAGTAATCTCTTTGACATTGACCATAGAAACATTTTTCTAGATAGGTCTCCTGAGGCAAGGGGGAAAAAAAGCAAAAATAAACTGCTGGGGCTATCCCAAAACAAAAAGTTACTCTACAACAAGGCAAACCATCATCAAAACATAAAGACAATATACTGAATGGGAGAAGATATTTGCAAATGATATATGTGATAACAGGATAATATGCAAAATAGATAAAGAACTTATAAAACTCAACACCAAAAAAAAAAAAAGCAAAAAGCAAATAATCCAATTAAAAAATGGACAGAGGACCTGAATAGACTTTTTTTTCAAAGAAGACCTACAGATGGCCACCAGACACATGAAAAGATGCTCAACATCATTCATCATTAGGGAAATGCAAACCAAAACTACAATGACATATCACCTTACACTTGTTGGAATGTCTAGCATCAAGAAGTCAAGAAATAATAAGTGTTGGCAAGGATGTGGAGAAAAAGGACCCTGGTACATATCGGTTGGAATCCAAACTGGTGCAGCCACTGTGGAAAACAATATGGGGTTTCTTCAAAATATTAAAAATAGGAATACCATATGATGCAGTAATTCCACTGTTGGGTATTTACCCAAATAAAATGAAAATACTAATTTGAAAAAAATATATGCACTTCTATGTTTATTGCAGCCTTATTTATAATAGTCAAGAAGTAGAAACAACTCAAATGTCCATCAATAGATGACTGGATAAAGAAGGCTCTCTCTCTCTCTCTATATATATATATACACACACACACACAATAAAATACTACTCAATCATAAGAAAGAATGAGATATTGACATTTGCAACAACATGGATGGATCTTGAGGGTATTATGCTAAGTGAAATAAGTCAGACACAGAAAGACAAACACCACTTGATTACACTTAAATGTGGTGTCTAAAAAACAAAACAAACAAACAGAAATGAGCAAAGGGCAGAAACAGATCCATAAATACAGAGAACAAACTGATGGTTGCCAAAACAGAGGGTGGGGATGGCAAAAAGGGGTGAACGGGAGAAAGGAACAGACTTTCAGTTATGGGATGAATGTTACAGGGATGAAAAGTACAGCACAGGGAATATTGTCAATGCACTGTAAACTGTTGTATGGTGACAAATGGTAGATACACTTGTGAGCACAGCATAATGTATAGATGTGTCAAATCTCTATTTTGTACACCCAAAACTAATGTAACACTGTGTGTCAACTCTACTCAGATTAAAATACAAAGAAAAATAATAAAGTATTCAGCAGGAAAATATGTATGTACATAAATAACAACAATTGACAAAGAAGAAATATATGTGTAAGATTGGATACAATCTTGTAAACAGCTATGTTGGGTGGTAAAAATATATGTGCTTTTCAGTTTAATCATTATAGCCTTCTATACTTTTAAAATTCTGTATGATGATCAAATAATGCTTTTTTTATTTTTTTACATTTATTTATTTTTGAGAGACAGGGAGAGACAGAGTATGAATGGGGGAGGAGCAGAAATAAAGGGAGATACAGAATCAGAAGCAGGCTCCAGGCTCTGAGCTGGCAGCATAGAGCCTGACATGGGGCTCGAATCCATGGACCACCAGATCATGACCTGAGCTGAAGTCGGATGCTTAACTGACTGAGCCACCCACGCACCCCCAATAATGCTTTTATAGGAAAAAAAAAACGATAAAAAATGCAGTACCTGATGTCTAGAGCTCAAAATGATGCCACATATTAGTCAGTATTTCTCATCAGCATGCCAAGATGCTATTGATTTCCTCATCCTGCCAACTGTCTAACTCAATTTAATATTGCTGGGTGCTTTATGTCCACACTTTATTCACAAGACATTGGTTAATTTCCTCAGTGAACTCTGTGTCCTTGATGCTTCTTAAGTTCTAAATTGCAAACTAGCTTGTTTTAGACAAGAACTTTAGAATTAGACTAGATCACTGATCTCCTGACACACTATAATGCAGAATTTGAATTAAATTCAGAGGAAGCTAGAAGTATGGATAACAATGATAATATTTTTATAAGATATTTAAATAAAAATTTATTTTTGTCCAAGAATTGAGTTGAGAAGAGGCCTGGGAGATTTGGCAGGTAGAAAGTAAGAATCTTATTTTTTATATACATTAGTATAATTCTTAGAGAAAAAAATGAAAATAAGATACTCAAACAGAAAACTTAAGGAGCAGACATATATCATTTTAAAATATTCTGCAACCTGGATATTTCAGGTGGACTTTAGTTTGGACTCAATTTTCTATTCTGTAGATTATTCCTTCACAAACCCTGCAATCTAGGATCTATTTGTGTGTGTGTGTTATTTAAGTTCCAACCCATGGTGGACCGGCACTTTCAAAAATATAATAAATTACTACAAAAATGACCACCTGCCTATGTATCATGACAATGTTAATTTCAATAACAGTTTCAAAGTATTTACTCTCACTTTCTAAACTTCTCATGGGAGCCAGTAACAAACAGCTCATGTATCATGGTAGTCCATGACCAGCCTTCCAGCAATACTGTCCTCAAAACCTCTAGACATTCTTCCTTGCACAAATTAATATAAAGTCCCCTATTAATCTATGTATTGAGTTTTAAAATAGTAAATTCAAAGACTATATGCATTTAAAACAAACCATCCATTTAAAAAATAATCAATTTGTGTCTGATACTCATCCCCAGTTTTAGAAATCCTACATAAATACATTCACGTGAGTTGGAGCTATTGCTGGTTGTGGATTAAAGAAGTAAATAATGCAAGTCCAGAGAAACACCTCCTTTGGATAAATCTCAACAAATACTATTCTCTGCATCACTGCACATGATAAAATAAAAATTGAACAAGTAACAGTATTTCTTTATGATACATTTAGTCATAATCTCAGACAATAAAAACAAGTAACCTTTTTAAAAACTTACATGTTTCCTCTGAGCATCTAAAATCCATATACCTCCTAAGCCACTCTGTATATATGCAGGTATATAAATATGTATGTATATAGTATGTCTCTATCTTTCTATCTTTCATCTATCTATATTCCTGCTTTTATCTAAATTTACCACATACGCACATAGGATATGCACATATATTTGTCTCTGGAGGATGAATTAACTTCTAAAAGGAGTGCCACAGTGTGTAGCATTTAAAAACACGTTCTCTGGAGTTGGGAACAAGGGTTGGGTTGTTCTGCCCTGTGTGACCATGAGCAGGTAACTTGGCCATGTTGAGCTTTCATAAGATTATTGTTTCTCAAGGAGAATGAATGATCAATGGAATGAAGTATACAAATCCTAAGCATAGTGTTTGGCATGAGAAAACATTGAACAAATGACAGTTGTTATTATTGTTATTAATATATTCACTGATGACCAGGTACTGAACTTGCTCCAATTCAGAAATAAATAAGCATCACAGTCCCATGTATACTGTATCAACAGTTAAGATATGGATACAAATAAAGTCTGGATGTTCTTACAGAACAATCTCAGTCCAATCCCTTAAATTAAAATATCTAAGGTTTGAAAGTATTCCTGGGGAAAGGGCTGATGTCAGGCCCTCGTCTGTATAGACGAGAGGAGTGTGTCATATTATTATGTCAAAAAGTAAAGAACTTCTTTAAAAAGTGATAGGGTAATATCCAATGACATAGCAGCGAAGCTCACTAGGATTTAAAAAAATGCTACCAAGAACGTTATGTCAAAAACTGAAATATAAATAACAGATTTGATAGAAGTATTACATCAAAGATAAATTTCCTTAAGTTGATAACTTAAGAACTACCAATGATAGGTTCAGATGATGTAATATTTACAAATGATTCAGAAAAAGAAGAGTATTATAAATAAGATGATGAAGCTCCTTCTGGGTGTAGGACTGTCACAGATGCCATTCCTCCCTTCCTGTCAGCTAGGAAACTCAGTTCTTTAAAGGCACTCACTCTTTGTACACAACCCATCTACAAATCCACAATGATTCATGGAATCCTCACACTTTGAATCTTTCTACTCCCCTCTTCTACTGTATTTCCCTTATTTCTGATTTTTAAAGGGCTCACATGATTAGATAAAACCTACCAGGATAACATCTGTATCTTAAGGTTAACTGACTTAGGACTCTAATTACATCTGCAAAATCTCTTCGTAGCAGCACCCATATTAATGTTTGATTGAATGACCAACAAACAGGAATCTGGGAGCTGAAAGTAGGGCATCTGTAGAACTCTGTCTACCATAGACAGAGATACAGAGATGATGGCTAAATTATAATAGATTGATCAATAATCATAGAGCAAAATAATAAAAGCAAATCAGTAAAATGTTTATAAGGGAATCTGGTAAAGTGGATAGGAATCCTTCCGTACTATACTTATAACTTTCTTTTAAGTTTGAAGTTATTTTCAAGTAGAAATTTCAAACAATATTTAGAATTTTATAGTAAAAGCATCAATAATATTTTCCCAAACTATCTTTTCTATTTTTATTGACATTTACTTCTGTAAGTTATCTGTAAATACTCGTATTTCTTTGCAGTTTGTAGTGGTTGAACTGTTCCTAAGACAAATCATCATCACCATCATCATCGTCAATCCTGGGTAAGGGGGTGGGAAACACAAGAAACAGAAAAGGCATCCAAATTCTATTTTAACACCGAAGGAGTTCAAAATATAGAAAAGTGTAGTTAGCTTACCCACGTACAATAAGACTCTTGGTGTGTTAAAAGTGGGAACTTCTTCTACTTAATAATTTTGGTTGGTAACCCAAACCCAAAACTACAGATTTCAAAGCATTCATCTGCTCCAAACAAAGGACTTGCTAAGAGGAGCAAAAACCAGCCCCCTCAACTCTTATCCTACTATTTATCTTTACCCTAAGAGATAAAGCTTGAGATTCATTAAGGAAATATCTTTGAATTCAGCCATCTGCTATATAAAGTATGTTGCATGTTCCCCTTTCTCCCTGTGACTAAATGTGTCTGTTTTTCAAGAGAAGAGAGAATTCTCTCACCCCTTTTGATAAAGGGGAGCTTCAAGTAAACCACTTAAAGAGAGGGCACGTCTCTGAGAAGGAAGATGGATACCTCATTGTCTGACTTATGAGTATTGATAAGGGAAAGGTCATACATAGACTGGGACTGCTCAGTGCTGCTCACTTGTCAATAAAAGAGAGAGAGAGAGAGAGAGAGATTTGGAGCATCCTGAACTTTGAGCAACATGAGATAAATATGTATAACATTTTAAATGGATCATCATAGACAACTCAAGGGGTATTTCCCCTGAACCAATTCTAACTTGTAATAATCCTGTCTAGGAAGCATGTGGCAGGATGAGGTCACTCCATCAGGAAGGGTCGGTGGCATGTAAACGGGCAGGGAGAAGGCTCAAGGGGTTATAAGAAATCAGCTGGAGACTACACCACCTGTATCAGATGACTGGCTAATGCAAAGGTTTGCACTTCAGGGGAGCCTGAGGGATTCTGCAGAATCCATTAAAGCTTTCAAAGAAAAAGAGCCAGGGTTTGGAAATATTCACAGATAGACGATGTGACAGACAAAATATAATGACAAAAAGATTCAGCTAAGTTAAATGATTTTCCCTTGGGCCTGGCTTTCTTTTATCTCTCCTCCCTTTCTTGATCTGAAGGAATTAGAAGTCCATGGTAACTGTGGGAGAAGTAAGGACTCCCAAAACCTGCAAGTTCTACAGCCTAGGATTGTGTATATAATTTTTATGATTCAGGAAATATTCTGAACCTTTAAAATTGAATATATAACAGACATTTATTGCAAATCTTCCTTGATGGAGACAGTATTTTCCCATATTTTAAAATATCAGCTTGAATTAGATTGTCTACTCCCTTTACTAGGACTCTGTAACAAATTACTCCAAAACTTTATTATGTTCATGGGTACATTAGGTCAGAAAATCAGATACAATATACTATGGATGCTCATCTTTGTTCCACAATGTAAGGGGCCTCCTGTAGAAAGACTGAAAGACAGGACATGACTTCATGTCCAGACGCTGGAATCTTTGAAAGCACGTTCAATCTACCTACACCTGCTTAGTGTTGAGGTTGATGGTAGCTGTCAGCTGAATCCTTAGCTGTGGCTTCCAGCCAGAACACTTTTATGTGGTCTCTCCACGTGGCCTGAATTTCCTGCATGGAGGCTGGGTTCCCAGGGTGACTGTCTTGAAACAACAAGACACAATGGACACTGTGTCCTTTGTATAAACCAGCCTCAGGTGTTACAAACATGATTTTTGTCCATCTTGTTCTGTTGGATAGAGCAATCACAAGCCCACTGACGTTCCCAGTAGGGGTGGAGTTTGGTATAGATTCTACCTTTTGATGCAGAATAGCAAGGTTTTAGAAAATTACGTTGCCAGAAATATTGCTTTGGCCATTTTTGTAAGGTACAGTTTGCTACACTGCCTATTTTCAAGTCCACACAGTGGACCTTAAACAAAATAACTTAAAAAATCACAAAATTCAGGTTTTTTAATAAAATGAGATGAGCATTTACTCATTGGTTTGTGATGAAGGTTAAATGAGAATATCCATGTACAGAGTTTAATAATACTTAGATACATTATCAGTTTAACTGGGATTTTGGAAGGTATTTAAGCAGATGGTATATTTGGAGTAGGGAAGAGTAATTACTGTTTAATAACAATAACAGTTATTGGGGAGCAATGAACATGACTTAGTTCATTTCATTTATTTGCCCTTTTCTTCTTCTACAAATTACTCTGTCAATTTGGAAGAAAATAAATTCTAGAAGACTTTATATATATACATAGATATATATATACATACAAATAGATATAAATATAAATATATAGGTATATATCATATATAGAAACACAAACATGTATATGTACACAAACATACATTTATATTTATGTTTTATATATAAATATATCTATATAATGTGTATATATGTATATTGACATTACAGAAGAATTTAGACTATGGAAATGAGTATCACCAAATCAGTAAGTGTATTACTCTGAACCATTGGACAGATCATACCAGACTATGGGGAGCATACTCTGTCGTACTAACTGCTCCTCGTTGATTTGATTTAGCTGAGTTTTGGTAAGCATAAATTATAAGCCATGTAATTGATAGTACAAAATTACTGATAACATATCCAGAGGTTAAAATCTGAAGGAAAACCAGCCAAAAAGCCAATTAGGCCTTAGAAACAATTACTAGCCATCCCTGAATACCCATGTACCTTTTGGACGCATTGTTTCTCTCTGCATCTGGAAGAGTTGGGGACTATTCTGGACTGATCCTCAGGCAACCTCATGACTCAACTGCAGTTTTATTGTCACCTCCCCCACATCATACAGACTGCCTACCTTTCAGTTCCTAGAAACTGTCCTTTATCCACAATTGAAAAGCAATGATGTTGTTTGCAAACATCACTCTTCAGTAGTCAGATCAGCAGTATCTGTGGGGACCAAATAACCTCTGAAATGGCATTACAGTTTCTCAGAAACCTCAAATTGAATATGCAAAATATGTTCCCCTTTTTAAAGATATTTAAAGTTGATCTGTTATTATAGTATTAATTTTGTATAAATGTGTAATTTTAAACATGGCAGCAAAAAGTGACAATGTTTTTATTTTGTCTTACAGACTCAGAAAAATACTTCATCCTAAGTACATTGAAAAGCTGTCCTAAGAATCAATGGCTAGTTAAATTTCCATTCAGGCATTAGCCCATTCAATTTGAAATAAAAGTTTTCCCACTAAGAAAAGAGAACACAATTTAAATGGCCAAACATAATATAAAGAATTCTGGATTTAAAAGGCATATTTTATATCACTTTGTGCTCTAATCTTTTTGATGAAACTAAAATCACTGTAATTTAATATATATAACACCTAAGGAAAATTTTTACTAGAAAAATCACCAAATCAAGAAGTACTAAGATGAGTGATATCATCTTGAATTGAATACTCAAGACAACTACAAATAGATCAAATTAAGCTATGTAGCCCAGTGGAAAGAAATTAAGGTTAGCAACCAGAATATTTGGATTTTCCACCTCTGCCAGTAACTATGAACTTAAAATTTAATTGCCTCATTTTCCTCATCTCCAAGACAGAACACCAGTGCTCCTAATTTTCCTCACAGAGTGGTGTGAAATGTCCCATTAAAAAATATGTGGAAAAATGCTCACAATGCAATACTAAGTAAAAAAAGGTAGAATCTAAATCTGAGTAATTGCATACACAATATAATTTCTATTTTAAAGAGAAATGAACATAAACATCTGTAAAACATAAATAGGTAAGAGGCAAGAAAAGAAATATAATTATTATCTCTATGTCATGGATTAAGTTGATTTTTTCTTATGAGGTTAAGAGAAATCATCCAATATTTGGAAATAAGGCACTTGGGTTGGGGATCATAGTCTTTCAATGATATACAAGGACATTAACTGACATTATGAAGCATTTTTTACTTTGATATTTCCTATTTCAGGATATGCAGTTTAGGTATAGATTTTTGTTCAGTAAAAATGATAACCCTAAAAATATTGGTATTCCTTTGTAGGACACAAATCACTTTTGGATCTAAGCTGTCAATCTTATTCTACTATTCTTATTTATTCAGTAGCGAGTTCCTCAAATGTTCTTGGAATCAACTTTACTGTTTTATCGATTACCTTATTAATTGATTACATAAAATTTTGGCATGAGGTTCTCTTACAGTTGTGTGAATCATGATGTTAACATTTTGAAAGTATACCTTGGTAGTACCTTTAAATATTTTCTAAATTCTCATTATACCTTCATAAATCTTGTTTTTAAATGTTAAATTTTTACATTTTTTTCACGTGTTTTTTTTTTTTTTTTTGAGAGAGAGAGACAGAGTGTGAGTAGGGGAGGGGCAAAGAGAGAGGGAGACACAGAATCTGAAGCAGGTTCCAGGCTCTGAGGTGTCAGCACAGAGTCCGATGCAAGGCTTGAACTCATAGACTGCAAGATCATGACCTGAGTTGAAGTCGGATGCTTAATCGACTGAGCCACCCAGGCACCTCTCTTATTTTTAAATTTTAAATTACTGCTGGCGTTGTGTTTTGAAAATGAAAAGCACTATATTAAGTACAAATACTATCATAATGCAAGGAAGACAGGAGGTTGCAATGAAAATGGATTAACCACTATATGAATTTCAGCACTAGCATGTACTGTGTGAATTAGGGGGATAATAACAAAGCACCTGACTGCTCTAGATTTCAGGTTCCTCATCTCGGAAGTAGTAACGGATATAATATTATCATTATTGTGACTAACTTTATTTATTAGGAATAATACTAACCAGTCCAATGATCGTTCTTTAAATCTTACTTCCCTTCGTTTGTTCTTCTCAGGTTCTCATAATACTAAATTTTCAACCCATTTTAATATGGATATTCCAGGTTCAGTTCATATTAAATGCAATAAATATATAAAGCTGCTTTTATTCCCTTTATTAGGTCCTGTCATACTGATGGACAAACTGTACTCTGCCTCACATTTAAAAGGAAGCCTTTACAGAAATTTCAATGTACTATTCACAGACCCATTGACATATATTTGATCAACTTCTAATTCACCAAAGGAGTAGCTACAGTGGAAGTACAATAACTAGATAATAAAGGACAGGTTGAAGCATGGTTCAGACAGGCAAATGTGCATTTCTGACAATAGTTTTTACAACAGAACTTGGAGGAAAACAGTTAAGCCAATAATTAATTGAACCAAAGTCTTCTAAATTAGAAGGCCACAAAGATATTTGGTCATTGGAGTCACCCTGGAGCCCAACTCAGACTCACTAAATTGGCACCATGGGGATAGTACCAAATAATCTATATCCATACACTTTTAATAGTTCTACAAATAAGTCTAATTATAACCCTGATTCTTTTTATTAAAAAATTCATTGTAGGACTGTAGTGATACATTATAGACCCCAGATTTCAAATGATACATTATTTCACTCATTCATTCAACAGATATACATTGAATACTACTATGTCCCTGGTCTTGTATCATATAGTTTATATTACTCCACAAAACTTTGAGTTTTCCCTCATAATCATGGAGTACTCAAATCAATCTAAACTGATAGCCAGAATTATTCTAAAACAAATAGCACTCAGTGCACCAGGGAAAACAAAAACAACATCTACTGTCTTCCAGGCATAGTTTATATTTAACAACAATGTAACATTCTGGGGTACCTTAAATTAAGTTAGATTAAAGTTTTTGAAAACCTTTAATCAATATACCTTGGGAAAACCAGGCTGATGTTCTTAAGATAATTCAACTACTGATATCCATCATTATCACTACCTTTAGATCATACTGCTTACTAGTGTGGAAGTAGTTGCCTTCCAGGTGATTGGTATTTCATCACACTAGTTTGTTGTTGCTCTATTTCCTCTGTCAAACAAAAGAAACTCTTCATTAAATAAACCATGACAAACTGTAAAAAATATTTGCTTTCCTCCATGTCAATTAAAATATCTTCTAGATATCTAGATTATCAGTAAACCCCCTTCAGATATCCCCTCCTCCAATTGAACCAGATAATAAAATTCTTGAAGCCTACCTATTTCTGTTCATTATTCTTATCCCAGTATCGCCAACACTGTAGTATTTTAATGAGTTTTTGCTGACTTGGCATAGCACAACATCTCATTTTGCAACTCAGCAGTTTACCTATGTTGTCAGTCATTTTCTTAGTTATTATAAAATAGCCAATTTATAAGGTAAGGAAAGAAAGAGAAGGACTTGGTTTAGTTTACTATATTAGGTACTCTAAAAGAGAGAGAGGAGAGAGGATAGAGAGGAAAGAGAGGAGAGAGAGAGAAAGAGAGAGAGAGAGAGAGAGAGAGAGAGAGAGAGAGAGAGAGAGAGAGAGAACCATGCTTTAGGGAAAGAGTTTGAGAGACAGAGAAAGAAAGTCATTTGTAGCTGAAATTAAATTAATTTCCACTGCATGAAATTGCTTAGTTTAGTATTCCTAAAATGTTTTTCAAAATTCCCTGATTTCATGATACTGATTATTTCCTCCTTGCAACTTCTCATCTTCATTAAGAATAAAATTCTTACATAAGTAATATATCATATTTGAGCAAACATGTCTCCACCAAATGGCAAAAAGAGGAGAGGAATTAATGTCCCTTCATTGGTTTCATAGTAATGTTTGAACAGGTTAATAAAGCAACATTAGACACCATTGTAATATTATGGGTAAGAGAAAATAAATTTCAGACTTCGCAAAGTTGAATCAGTCATCAATTTATTTAAACACCTCATAATTCCTTCTAGTTTTAATACATATGCAGAAAGTAGAAACTATAGAGAGAGCAACAAATTAGAGAAAAGACAGATTTCCTTGTATTTTACTGGTCAGTTTAATCTTCCCAAACCAGAGAATTATAGAGTAGGAGGGCACAAAGAATGAAAAACTAGCAAGATCCAGATCTTATGCATTACTAAACTCACAGTAATTTAGTGCATTGAATATTTTCACACCAGAAGATATTAGCAATTAGATTTTAATATTATTCATTTAATCTAAATGTACATATTTAAAATAATAAGTACTATTGGTTTTATTCTTAACATATGACTAAAGAACAAATGTAATCTACAATTGTTTTCTTTATAGATTATGAAGTATATTCAGTCATAGGATTTCATTTGAGCCTCATAGAAAAAAATTCCTGTGTTGCATAATTAGACTTATCACACTCATTTGACATAGAAGGAAATGGATGTTCAGAGTGATCTAATGGTAAAAATAGGACTAGAGTTCAGAGCTTATGATTCCCATTCCCATAAAATTTCTAAGCAAGTTTTAATCTAGATAATGATTATTTTTAAAAATTGTTAAAAAATTAGATCATTAAAATTCAAAACTGCTTTATTTTTTTAAAATATGATTTATTGTCAAGTTGGCTAACATACAGTGTATATAGTGTGCTTGTAGTTCAAAAGCCACTCTAATACATTGCTGAGTTCTCTAAGTCTTGTATCATGATCGTTTGCCTTTGTTTCCCTCTTTTTTTCTGCTTCATATTTTCCATAACTTTATCTTCTATATCATTGATTCTCCACTCTGTTTTTTTAAAACTACCATTATGCTCACCTAAGCAGTTTTACTGACCCCAAACATGTCACGGTCTCAGGACATAAATTCTTAAAGATTGGCCAGTAATAGCACGAGAGTTACAATTAAAGTTGCCCTTAAGGTTTTTCTGTGCCACAATCCTGACAGAATCTATTTGCTCCTAGCTTTTAGCAATTAAAATTCCAAATGCAAATGAACATCAATGAAGCTGGTGAGGAAGGTATATCACACCAACATTTGAATGACCCTATTTTTGACTAAAAATATAACTCTCACCTTCAAAATATTTTAAAGAGTGTCTATGTAAATGAAAAAGAAAATGAAAACAATACATGCAATAGGTCAGTTTATCTCATATTTATGTGCATAGTTTTTAAAGCCCCAACTTAGAACTATACTGGCATTTTTATAAAAGAAGGAGGAGGAGGAGAAGCTAGAGGAGAAGGAAGAGAAAGAGGAAAACACTGTGTTCATACCTGGAGATCTAATGACCTGAAGAAAAATGTGAGAACAAGTACTTCCATTTAGAAGCATAGACTGGACCCTGAAAGTGCAGGACCACATCAGGGCAGAGATAAGTAACGTTCTGCTTCCAAAATGAATGCACCATGTAGGGTCAAATCACTGAACGAGCCACTATGGGGGAACTTTCTAGATATTCATGCTGAGCAAGTCTATGTATTAAACTGGTTTTTAACCTTTCCTGATGGAAATCTTTCTCATTTAGACGGTTCAACATCCTCAGAGAATCATTTACATATTTAACCGCTCTTGATGGTTTGGGATCATTTTAGGTATACTTTCTACAACATTTGAGGTATACTTTCTACAACATTCTCAGGGGCCATTACTTCTAGACTGACACCAGCAAATGGTGGAGTCATAGGGTCCTCTCATGGACGTGCTGAGTAATCAACTAAACATGAACCAGTCCCTTCTGAGAGAAATCCAGAAACTAGATGAAAGATTCCTACACAGGGTGACAGAAGACAGTACTTGGTGTAGGCTGGAAATCTGAGACACACGTGTTAGGAACTCGCTCCCCAGCCTAGCACTGCACAAGAGGAGAGAAGCACAGCCTGCAGCTCTGACACATGGAGGGTTGAGACCCACATCCAATGCCCTGACTTTTTAATATCCAAGGAACTGTCTCCCAAGTCACAAAGATCTGGGAGCTGACAGGATTCAGGTCTCAAGAGTCCTCCAGACCTGCAGCGAACAAAGAGACAGTTGGTTTGAAACTGGAGATGAGCCCTTTCCATGGCTATCCTCCCAGGCTCAGCACACAGCCAGCTGCGGGCTGAGTCACCATGCCCACCACAAGGAAGTGTAGCCACCATCTGTCACCACACAAAGTTATTAATATTATTGACTATATTCCCTATGCTGTACTTCACATCCCCATGCCTTATTTATTTTATAACTAGAAGTCTGTACCTCTTAATCTCCTTCACCTATTTGCCCATCCCCCCCGCCATAAACCTTCCCTCTGGAAACCACTAGTTTGTCCTCTGTATTTGTGAGTTTGCTTCTGGTCTGTTTGTTCTTTTGTTTTGTTTTTTAGATCCCCATATTTAAGGGAAACCAAGAGTAGCTGTCTTTTTCTGCCTTATTTCACTTAGCATAATACCCTCTTGGTCTGTCCATGTTGTCACAAATGAAGGTTTCACTTCTTTTTATGACTCTGTGTGTGTGTGTGTGTGTGTGTGTGTGTGTGTGTGTGGTGGTAGTTATTTTTTTAGTTTCTGGAGGGACTTCCATTATGTTTTCCATAGAGGCTGCATCAATTTACATGTCCCCCAAAAGTGCAAGAACTTTCCCTTTTCTCCACATCTTTGCCATTTGTTTTTCTTGTTTTTCTGACACTAGCCATTTTGACAGGTGTGAAGTATTATCTCATTGTGATTTTGATTTGCATTTCCCTCATGATTAGTGATATTAAATATCTTTTTATGTGTCTATTTGCCATCTGGATGTCTTCTTCGAAAAAGCATCTTTTCAGATCTTCTGCCCATTTCTTAATCAGATTATTTGGATCAATTTCCATCTTTACCTCTAAGAGATGAGATTTAATTTGTTAGACAAGAGGAAATCACTGAAAATTACTGGAAAGGCAACTGACAGTGAGGAAAGTGGTAATGTAAAAAAAAAAAATCAGTATGCATAAAGAAATCCAACTGAGTATTCCAAGTCTGTTGCAATAATACAGGTTTATTAAGGAAATGGCTGAATCATAATATATTATGCCACCCATAAAGTTTTGATAGGTGCATTGATTGACTTGTTACAATATGTCTAGGACCATGCTAACTAATTTGCATACATTATTTCATGAAATTGTCAAAAGGGTCTTTGGGGATGGGTACTGTTATTACCCCTTTTCTGATTTTTCGGGGGGTGGGGATATTTGGAAAAAAGAGCAAAAATAGCTGGGATTAGATGGAGACAGATCATTAGGAAAAGATAAATGACACTCCTCTTTCTTGGAGAGGGGTAAAGAATCTCTAGGTGCTGATTCACTTTGACATTTTTTCCTTTCCTTTTTTGAAATTGGCCTTTTTCAATACACTGCGCTGTGGATAAGAGATTGACATTCCCTTCATTCAGGTGATAACTGGCCTTCCCTCTCCCTATTAAAAGCAACAAACATGGTTCAAAGACTGACCCACACTACTGACTCAGCATTTTTAGACTTTTGTCCCAGCACAAATAGAAATATGTTGTTGTTACTAGACAACTAAAATTTTAAACTGTGTAATACAAAATTGACATATTTAGACTATAACATTCAAGTCCTATTAAATACTATATAAGTGAGATTTTAAATAAGAAAATATAAAATTTATGGACTCTTTCATAGGTGGCTAATACATGCAAGTTTCCATTTTGGCCTTCCAACCATGATATACATCACATTATCTTGCCAGTATCTGTCTCTAGAACCAGGATGTGGCTAACACTCCCTAATAGCTAATGCTCACTCTATAGATGAACTTCACTTTCCACTGCTGCTCCAGAACATACTAATCTGAGTCCAAACCAGGTATGACAAGTTAAATAGCAAATTTGTATGTTCTGAAATATTTAGATATACAATACTGATAAAGTCAATGCAGTATAAAGATATTTCCTAATGTTTAATCACTGAATTGAGTGAAAAGAAAAGGCTATCACAAAAAATTGCAGGAAATATTTTGCAAAGCATAAGTATCACATTTATGTGGGGGCACCTGATGAGTAAAACAAATATCCGGAATTGAAAATGCCAAGGGATGTATTTAATGGAGGGAAGCAAAAGCTTCAAGAAAAAATCAACTGTAAAATAATACCAAAAATCTATATTTTGAGAGAATATTCATGCAAAGACTAAGATTTGGTAATAGGGGCCAAAAGCAAAAATAGACATTATTAGCTAGCATACATTAACCTGTCTAGGAGACACAGAAAAAGGATCTCAAGTAGACAAATACTGAAATCCATTATTTGTACCTAGTGAAAACAAAAATGAGCATATATTTAAAATTTTTTATATCTTTCATATTTCATTGTATAGGAAGAAGGCTACAGAATGCATATAATTTTAAGAGATTAATTTCAGTTTCTTCTGGCATTTTAGGAGTCCTCTAGGTCTTGACATGTTGGTTCTATGATTGTATGGACTGTATCTCATTATCACAATCAATATTATAGATCCATAATACTATACTGTACTGAACAAATACAATAGAATCCCATGAAGAATTTCAACATCTATTGATGCCACATGTTACACATGTCAATAGGCTATGAATTGGTATAAGAGCTACCAAGAACCAAACCGTTGGAGAGGATAAATAATCTACTAAAGTGTGAACTTTGAGAGAATGCACAAACCAAGATGTCTTTATGAACCCTGAAAGAGAAGTCTGTGGGTTTCTCTCTAGTTGCTGTTAATTCAGGTGACCAGTGTTGGCAGTTGAGTGTACTGAATCGAGATACATATGAAGTAAGTTTGACTACACTTATATGATCTTAGAAAAGTAATTTAAAATTACTCATCATTAGTTTCCCACTTTGAGAGCAGGGAAATAATGGTATATACCTCACAAGATTGTTATGAGAGCTAAATGAAGCAAGGTGGTAAATTTACTTCACATATAGGGAAGCATTCAGAAATATTAGCTGCCATTGGCTAATAATACTATCTATTGACGACCTCTCTTCTCTGCCCTTGAACACACTTAGGCTCACTTCTTATCAACCAGGCTCTCTTTGTGTGTTTTAGATATATAGCAGAGGTAAAAATATATAGCATGATCACCAAAGAAATTAGCCCTCAGCACAATACTTTTAACCAAAGTCCAAAATTCATTGAGATTTCACCACTTTTTCCATGAACAGTCTTTTTCTGTTCCAAGTCCCCACACTGCATTTACTTGGCATGTCTCCTTAATTTCCTCATGTTTGTAACAGCCCCTCAGACTTCCATGTCTTTATCACCTTTGAAGCACACAAGGCCACTGCTCTATAGAATGGCCCTCATTTTGGGTTTGTCTAATGTTTCATGATTTCTCATGAAATTTTGCATTATTTGGAAGAATAGCACAGGGATGATGCTTCTGAGGGGATCATATCAATAGGTACAAGATGTTGATATGTATTATTGGTGATATTAACCTTGAGCATTTATTTAAGGTGGTGACTTGCAGGATTTGTCCCTGTAAATTTAGTATTCTTCCCTTTATAATTACTGAATATTTCAGACCAGAAAATCTAAAACTATGCACGTATTCTGTTTTGGCTTCAACTTTTATTAATTAGAATTTTTCTCAGGATTTTATTTATTTGGGTCCTGAGAAAAATTATAATTAAATAAAATCAAGAATGAAAGAGGAGAGATCACAACCAACACAGCAGAAATACAAACAATAATTAGAGAATATTATGAGCAATGATATGGCAATACATTGAGCAATCTTGAAGAAATGGTCAAATTCCTAGAAACATATAAACTACCAAAACTTAAAAAAGAAGAAATAGAAAATCTGAACAGACCCATTACTAATAAAGAAATCTAATTAGTAATCAAAAATTTCCCAAAAAACAATAGTCCAGGGCCAGATGGCTTTCCAGGGGATTTCTAAAAAAACATTTAAAGAAGAGTTAATACCTATTCTTTTGAAGCTGTTCCAAAAAATAGAAATGGAAGGAAAACTTCCAAACTCATTCTATGAAGGCAGCATTACCTTGATTCCAAAACCAAAGACCCCACTAATAAGGAGAATGACAGACCAATTTCCCTGATGAATATGGATGCAAAAATCCTCAACAAGATACTAGCCAACCAGATCCAACAATACATTAAAAGAATTATTCACCACAAACAAGTGGGATTTATACCTAGAATGCAGGGCTGGTTCAATATCTGCAAAATAATCAATGTGATCACATAAATAAAAGAAAGGACAAGAACCATCTGATTCACTCACTAGATGCAGAGAAAGCATTTGACAAAATACAGCATTCTTTCTTGATAAAAGCCCTCAAGAAAGTAGGGATAGAAGGATCATACCTCAAGATCTTTTTTAAATTTTCTTCATGTTTTATTTATTTTTGAGACAGAGAGAGACAAAGCATAAGCAGGGGAGGGGCAGAGAGAGGAGACACAGAATCTGAAGCAGGCTCCACATTCTAAGCTGTCAGCACAGAGCCCAACATGGGGCTTGAACCCATGAGCCAGCCATGAGATCATGATCTGAAGTTGTACGCTCAACCAACTCAGCCACCCAGGCACCCCATAACTCAAGACCATAAAAGCCATATATGAGGGACCCACTGCTAATATCATTATCAATGGGGAAAACTGAGAGCTTTCCCCCTAAGGTCAGGTACACTACAGGAATGTCCATTGTCGCCACTGTCATTCAGCATAGAATTGGAAGTCCTGTGCTCAGCAATGAGACAACACAAAGGAATAAAAGGCATCTAAAGAGGCAAGGAGGAAGTCAAACTTTCACTCTTCACAAATGACATGATATTCTATATGGAAAACCCAAAAGAATCCACCAAAAAAACTACTAGAATTGATCTATGAATTCAGCAAAGTCACAGGATATAAAATCAATGCACAGAAACCGATTGCATTTCTATACACCAATAATAAAGCAACAGAAAGAGAAATCCCATTTATAATTGTACCAAAAACCATAAAATACCTAGGAGTAAAGCTAACCAAAGAGGTGAAAAATCTGTACATTGAAAACTATAGAAAGCTTATGAAAGAAATTGAAGAAGACACACAAGAGTAGAAAAATACTCCATGTTCATGGATTGGAAGAAGAAATATTGTGAAAATGTAAATAGTACCCAAAGCAATATACATATTCAATGCAATCCCTATCAAAATAACACCAGCATTCATCACAGAGCTAGAGCAAACAATCCTAAAATTTTTTATGGAACCATAAAAGACCCAGAATAGCCAAAGGAATCCTGAATAAGAAAACCAAAGCTAGAGGCATCAAAATCCCGGACTTCAAGATGTATTAAAAAGCTGTAATCACCAAGACAGGATGGTAGTGGCACAAAAACAATCAATGAATACATCAATGGAATAGAATATAGAATCCAGAAATGGACCCAGAAACACATGGCCAACTAATCTTTGACAAAGCAGGAAAGAATATCCAACGGAATAAAGACAGTCTCTTCAGCAAATGGTGCTGGGAAAACTGGACAGCGACATGAAACTGGACCACTTTCTTAAACTACACACAAAAAACAAACTCAAAACGGATGCAAGACCTAACCATAAGACAGGAAACCATCAAAATACTAGAGGAGAAAGCAGGCAAAAACCTCTTTGACCTCGACCGCAGCAACTTCTTGACATATCTCCATAGGCAAGGGAAACAAAGAAAAATGAACTACTGGGACTTCCTCAAGGTAAAAATCTTCTGCACAGTGAAGGAAACAGTCAGCAAAACTAAAAGGCAACCAAAGGAATGGGAGAAGATATTTGCAAATATCATATCAGATAAAGGGTTAGTATCCAAAATCTATCACACAAAGTTATCAAACTCAACACCCAAAAAAACAAATAATGCAGTGAAGAAATGGGCAAAGAAATGAATAGACACTTTTCCAAAGAAGACATCCAGGTGGCTAACAGACACATGAAAACATGCTCAACATTGTTCATCATCAGGGAAATACAAATCAAAGCCACAATGAAATATCACCTCACACCAGTCAGAATGGCTAAAATTAACAACTCAGGCAACAACAGATAAAAAATAAATATAGATGAGGATGCAGAGAAATGAGGAACACTTTCACACTGCTGGTGGGAAAGCAAACTAGTGCAGCCACTCTGGAAAACAGTATGGAGGTTCCTCAAAAGATTAAAAATAGAACCACCCTATGACCCAGCAATTGCACTACTAGGTATTTATCCAAGGGATACAAGTGTGCTCTTTTGAAGGGGCACATGCACCCCAATATTTATAGTAGCGCTATTGACAATATCTAAAGTATGGAAAGAGCCCAAATGTTCATTGAGAGACGAATGGATAAAGAAGATGTGATATATGTGTGTATATATATATATATACACACACACACATACATACATAGACACACACACATAAACAATGGAGCATTACTCAGCAATCAAAAAGAATGAAATCTTGCCATTTGCAACTATGTGGATGGAATTGGAGGGTATTATGCTAAGCGAAATTAGTCAGAGAAAGACAAATATCACATGACTTCACTCATATGTGGAATTTAAGATACAAAACATAAGAGAAGGGAAGCAAAAATAATATAAAAACAAAGAGGGGCACAGAATATAAGGACTCTTAAATACAGAGAACAAATTGAGGGTTGCTGGAGGGGTTGTGGGGGAGTGGGCTAAATAGGTAAGGGGCATTAAGGAAGACACTTATTGGGATGAGCATTGTGTGTTATACATAGGGGATGAATCACTGGAATCCACTCCTAAAATCATTATTGCACTGTATCTTAACTAACTTGGATGTAAATTAAAAAATAAATAAATAAACAAATAAATAACAATTTTGCAGGTAATATTTTTATTCCTCTCTCATTTATTCAGTTATATACATGGACACATGTATATTTACTTTATTCTTTAGTTTATAATCAATTACCATATTTATTTTGTTGCTCAAGTTGTTCTAGCTTTGGCAATTGAGAGCTCTTTATGATTAGTTTTTATCTCTTTTAATGGGTCTTCATTTTTTAAGTACTTCCTCATATTCTATTTCCACAAGATTCTCCAAAACTATCTTATATTTTACATGCCCTAGTCCCAAAATAAAACTGTTTTCCAAAGAGGCCTTGCTTTTTATTTATTTTATCTTATTGTAAAATAGCATTTAGAAGCTATGATCTGGGTTCTAGGTATGCTTGTGGCCAGTGGGGCATCATTGCTGTAAACTCTTCTCAGTAGACAGGGCTAGGAAATATATATATGCATCCTAACTTGTGCATGGACATAGATCTATATTTATTTCTGTATCTGCATATCTGTATCTATGCATTATATACACGTATAACTTTTTAAAAATGAATCGATATTGGTACCTTCAAGTCCAGTGTAGCATGACAAGGCTCATTTTAGCCTTCCCCTTTCCCTATTTGTAATTTCTTTCTCCAGCAGTGAGAAACTTCCCTCTCATTATCTATGTGTATTTATTTGTTTGATCCTAATATACAAATAAAATAATTTCAGATTCCTAACCTAGATTCCTTAAAAATATAGCAAACTAGGGCCTATAGTTTGGATATACTTTCTTTAGGCTTTTGCTTTAGACTATCCAGTCAAAAACACTATTTTCCAATGTTATTTACATCAGTTGTTGGAGCTATTCTTATGATTTCTGCAATGAAGGTCACTGGAAATATTCATTTGCTTACATGTGGGTATGTGATTAATTTACAATAGTTAGATTCATTTGTTACAGTCTGTGTCCTCCCTCCTCTACCAAATACTGGTTTTGTTTTTGTGTTCATTTAGTAAACATTACTTTTGTGGTGGGCAGTTCTATAGGTCATGTGTCTACCACCACAGTTCCATACAGAACAGCACCATTACCCCAAATTATGCCATGCAACACCATTATAACAACTCTCCCCATTCCCAATTCCTGGTAGCCACCCATGTTTTCCTCCGTATAGCTTTTGCCTTTTCCAGTGTGCCATATAAATGGAATCAGGAAATATGTAGTCTTTCAGTGTGACTTCTTCCTTTGAGAAAATGCATTTAAGACTCATTGATGTTGATGTATGAATCAATAGCTCGTTCATTTTTCTTGCTGGTTAGTATTACATTATATGTATCTACATTTTGTTTGTTCTGAGAAAGACAAAAATCAGCCCCTGAATTTCAGGAACTGATCTGATGTTCACAGCTATGCCTCAAGGTTATTATAAACTGATCTGGAATTTACAGCTAAGGCACACTGTCCTCCTGTTGACAGAACCAATCTTACAAATAGCCGCTTCAGGCAAAGTCACTGTGCAAATCACAAAATAAAAAACATTCCACTCTTTCAATAAATCAGTAACTACTTCTTTACCAATTTGGGCTTAACCTTATTCTTTCCTCCATTCTCTATAGAAAAGATTTATTAAGGTGCTCAACCAGAGAATCACCCCTCTTTCGAACTGTACTTAGTCTAGAATGAACATCCCTTTCCTTAGACTCTCTGCAGAATTACCCAACCAAAGACCAAATCATGGAAGTTCTTGCCAAACCCTTGTAGTAAGATACCTCACAGTTCCCTGGGGTAAGCACTCTCCTTATGTCAATGAATAATAAAGCCAACTTATTCAACTGCAAGTATGTTCCTGGTGTCTTTGGGTGAAGGCACTGACCATGTCATCACTGGTTGAAAGACATCTGGATTTGTTTCTAAATTTTAGTGATTATGAATAGAGCTGCTATAAACATTTGCATAGAAGTTGTTGTATGGACTAGATTTTCATTTCTCCTAGGAATATTTCTAGGAGTGGGATATAGTAGGTGTATGCCTGTTTAACATTATAAGGAACTGCCAAACCATTTTCAAAGTGAATATTTCATTTCACATTCCCATCTGCAATGTTTGAGTATTCCAAAAGTTCACCAGTATTTGGCACAATCAGCTTTATTTTTCATTTTGAACATTCCTGTAAGTATGTAATAACATCCCAATGTGGTTTTAATTTGTACTTGTCTATACATGATATTGAACATCTTTTCATATGCTTGTTTTTCATCTCACATCTTCTGTAAAGTGCATATTCAATTCTTTTACCCATTTTTCAAATTGGATTGTTTTGTTTAGTCTTGAAAATCCTTCACATATTCTAGATACAAATACTTTGTCAGAAACATAATTTGTGAATATTTTCTCTCACTCTGTGGCTTGTCTTTTGAATTGCTTACACAGATGTGTTTAACTTCTGCAATATTTGGGCTATTTTTATGGATTTTGTACATTTCTAAATAATAGTATTTCTTTAATAAAAACAATCTAGGATAGAAATTTACAGAACCCATACCCTCTCAGGGTAGTTTAAAAAAATCTTAATCAGAAAACCAGAGGGGAGATCTAAGGTGAGAAAAATAAGGATGGAAGTTGGAGAGGAATGAAGATTAATAAATTAGTGTATGAAATAACAACCAACAACTCAACAAAAAAACACAACAATGACCTCCACTAGCTTCCCATTGCTCTTAGAGGAAAATCCAAATTCATACCAAACCCAAGCTTCTCCAGATCTTTCTGTTATCCTCTGTCACCATTTATAGGCATATTACCTCTCTTCTTGTCTCTCATTCATGCAAAGATCCTTTCTATCTTAAGGCCTTTACTCTGGCCTTTAGCTCTGCCTAGAGGACCACATCCCCAAATAAAACATCTTCTTGTCATTTTATTGTCAGTACACATGCCACCTTGTCAGATGCGACTTTCCTGAGAGCCTAACAAGAAACCCCTTCACTTCTCACTCCTGTTAACATCACCTTGTTTTACTGACTTCACAGTACGCATCACTATTTGAAATCTCACTCCTGTGGTGACCTTCTCATTGTCTCGCAACCTACGTCTATACTCACTAGCATGACAGCTCCTCAAGAGTGAGGACACATGCCTGTCTGAAGCACGGTTGCAATCCAGAAACAAAATTCAGCACCATCACATAATAAACACTCAGGAAATATATTTTAGTGAATAAGGAACCAAATGAATGATTAGGTGACTTTAAAATGCCCATTATAATGCTGCCCCATGCCCCTAATTTTCTGAACAGAACTCTAATAATAGACATTACAACCTGCAGGCATTAGCTCTCACTAATACTTGTGAGCATCTACATCCCCAAATTTCAACTGTTTGGTTATTCTTGTTGTTAAAGTAACGAATTATCTATTATATTAATTAAATGAATAAATATGATAACATTTTGTTATCTGACTTATTTAAGTAGTAACCTTAAGCAATCCTACATACTATTTGGGTACATTTTACTTCATTGAGACATCAAGATCACCATTTTCCTTATATTTTATGCAGCTCTTCTAGTACCAGCAGCCCTAAAACTCCAGTGATCAAAGGTAGTCAGCATTTTGTGACATAACAGAGTTGGGATTGAAATTTATTCTTTTGGATCAAGAGGTAGAGCCTCTCTTTCAGTCATTTTCCTATGACTTGTTCTCTTTCAGTCATTTTTCTATGACCTGTTCTTTGAGTTCATTTGTTAGTTTCACCAAATTCCCATTCAGTTCTCTGAAGCATCAAGTAATTCCAGATAACCAGTTAACTGTGAGGCCCACAAATTTGGTATATAAAAGCATCTGGGGGATACTTTAAATCACATTTTCACAGTGCTGACAAATGTTTCATTTAAAAAACACAATTTAGAGGGGCACCTGGGTGGCTCAGTCAGTTAAAGGTCTGACTCTGGATTTCGGGTCAGGTCATGATCTCACAATTTGCACAATCGAGCCCTGCACACTCACAGTGTGGAACGTGCTTGGAATTCTCTCTCTCCCTCCTTCTCTCTTAGCTCCCCTGCTACTCGCACTTTCTCTCTCTCTCAAAATAAATAAATTTAAAAAAACACCATTTAGAAAATATTTTTAAAGGTTTTCATTAGGACTCAATGAGTTCATTTTTTTTAATGCTTTTTTATTTTTTATTTTTGAGAGACAGAGAGACAGAGTGTGAGCAGGAGAAGGGCAGAGAGAGAAGGAGACACAGAATCTGAAGCAGCTCCAGGCTCTGAACTGTCAGCACAGAGCCCAACGCAGGGATGGAACTCACGAATCGCGAGATCATGACCTGAACCGAAGTCGGCTGCTTAACCGACTGAGCCACCCAGACGCCCCTCAATGAGTTCATTTTTATACCATAAGGTTGACAGGTTGTCAACATTTGTCCTAAGAAATAATATGTC
>CM053561.1:17554910-17558797 GCA_028646485.1 Cryptoprocta ferox
AACAAGGAAACAGTGGCTTTGAATCACACACTGGGTCAAATGGATCTAACAAATATATTCAGAAGATTTCATCTTAAAACAGCAGAATAAACATTTCTTTCAAATGAACATGGAATATTCTTCAGAACAGATCACATATTAGGCTACAAAACAGGTATCAACAAATTTAAAACCACTGAAATCACACCATGAATCTTTTCTAACAACTATAATGCTACAAAACTAGAAATCAACCACAAGAAAAAATCTGGAAAAAATACAAATATATTGAGGTTAAATAACAACTACTGAACAGTGAATGGGTCAACCATTAAATCAAAGAAGAAATCAAAACACATGTGGAGACAAATGAAAATGAAAACACACAGTCCAAAATCTTTTGAATGCAGCCAAAGCTGTTGTAACAAGGGACATTTATAGCAATACAAATCTACCTCAAGAAGCAAGAAAAATCTCAAATAACCTAATCTTACACCTAAAGAAGCTAGGAAAAGAAGAACAAACAAAACCCCAAAACAGTAGGAGGATGGATATAGTAAGATTATAGCAGAAATAAAAGCCACTGTGTGGCTCAGTCAGTTAATCGTCCAACTCTTGATCCATGAGATTGAGCATCGAGATGCACTGACCACGCAGATGTGGCTTTGTATTCTCTCTCTCCCTCTCTGTCTTCCTCTCCCCTCTCACTCTCAAAAATAAACAAAAAATAAATAAATAAATAAATAAATGAGATAGACACTAAACAAACAAACAAACAAAAACAATAGAACAGAGTACCTGGGTGGCTCGTCAGTTAAGCATCCAGCTCTTGATTTCAGCTCAGGTCATGATCTCACTGTTTGCAAGTTTGAACCCCACACTGGGCTCTGTGCTGACAGTGCAGAGCCTGTTTGGTATTCTCTGTCCCCCTCTTTTTGCCCCTTCCCCACTCATTCTCTCTCTCTCTCTCAAAACAAGTAAACATTTTTTTAAAAAAAATTAAAAAAAAACAGAATGAATCAATAAAACCAGGAGCTGGTTCTTTGAAAAGATCAACAAAATTGATAAATTGCTAGCCAGACTCATCAAAGAGAGAGAGCGACAGAGAGAGAGGTCTCAAATAAACAAAATCACAAATAAAAGAGAAGAAACAACAACCAACACCACAGAAATACAAACAATTGTAAAAAAAATACTGTGAAAAATTATATGCCAAAAAATTGGACAATCGAGAAGAAATGGATAAATTCCTAGAAACAATTCCTAGAAACATATAACCTCTCAAACTTGAATCAGGAATAATACAAAATTTTGAACAGACCAGTAACCACCAATGAAATTGAATCAGAAATCAAAAATATTCCAAAAACCAAAAGTCCGGGACCAAGTGGCTTCACAGGTGAATTCTACCAAACATTTAAAGAAGAGTTAATATCTATTCTCCTCAAAAAATTTCAGTAACTAAAAAAGGAAGTAAAGTTTCCAAATCTATTCTATAAAGCCAGCATTACCATGATTCCAAAACCAGACAAGGACATGACAAAAAAAGAGAACTACAGGCCACTATGTCTGATTAACATAGATGCAAAAATCCTCAACAAAATATTAATGAATCAAATTGAAAAATACATTAAAAAATCATTTGCCATGATCAAATGGGATTTATTCCTGGGATGCAGGAGTGGTTCAATATTCAAAACAAATCAATGTGATACATTACCTCAATAAAAGAAATGATAAGAACCCTACGATTATTTCAGTAGATGCAGAAAAAGCATTTGACAGAGTATAACATTCATTCATCATAAAAATTCTCAACAAAGTTGGTTTAGAGGGAACATACCTCAATATAAGGAAGGTTAGATATGAAAACTCCACAGCTAACATCATGCTCAATGGTGAAAAAATAAGACCTTTCCCCCCAACATCAGGAAGAAGACAGGGATGCCCACATTCACCACTTACATTCAACATACCACTGGAAGTCATAGCCAAAGCCATCAGAAAATGAAAAGAAATAAAAGGCATCCAAATTGGTAAGGAAGAAGTAAAACTTCCACGATTTGTAGACAACATGATACTGTGCATAAAAAACCTTAATGTCTTAAACAAAATACTATCAAAACTTATAAGTGAATTCAGTAAAATCCCAGAATACAAAATCAATACACATAAATCTGCTGCATTTCTCTACCAAAATAAGTAGCAAAAAGAGAAATTAGGAAAATAATCCCATTTACAGTTGCACCAAGAAATAATAAAATACATAGAAATAAACCCAGCCAAGGTGGTGAAAGAACTGTACCCTGAAAAAATAAAAAATTTTGATGAGAGAAATTGAAGACAATACAAACAAATGTAAAGATATTGCATCCTCATGGATTGGGAGAAAAGATATTGTGAAATGTCCATACCACCCAAAGCAATCTGCACATTCACTGCAATCCCTATCAAAATACCAAAAACATTTTGCACCTAACTAGAAAAAATAACCTTAAAATTTGTCTAGAACCACAAAAGACCATAAGTAGCCAAAGCAATCTTGAAAAAGAAGAACAAAACTGGAGGTATCACAATACCAGACTTCAAGTTATTACAACACATAGTAATCAAAACAGTATGGTTCTGGTAATAAAACAGACACAGATCAAGTGAACAGAATAGAGAAACCAGAAATAAACCCGTGGTTATATAATCAATTAATCCATGACAAAGAAGTCAAGAATGTGCAATGGGGAAAAAAGCAGTCCCTTAAACAAATGGTGCTGGGAACTGGACAACTACATACAAAAAGAATTAAACTGGATCATTTTTCACATGATACATAAAAAATACATGCAAAGTGGATTAATGGCCTAAGTGTGAATACTGAATTCATAAAAATCCTAGAAAAAAGCATAGGCAGTAATTTCTTTGACAAAGGCTGTAACTACATTTTTCTAAATATGTCACCTCAGGCAATGGAAACAAGAGCAAAAATAAACTATTGGGACTACATCAAAATAAAAAAAGCTTCTACCCAGCAAAGAAATAACCAACAAAACAAAACAAAAACAACAGAAAACAACCTAATGGATGGGAGAAGATATCTGCAAATAATATATCTCATAAGGGGTTAGTATCCAAAATATGTAAAGAACTTACAGAACTCAATACCAAAAAACCCAAAAATAATCCAATTAAAAATGGGAGAGGACATGAATAGATATTTCTCCAAAGAAGATATACAGACGCCGTCAGACACATAAAAAGATGCTCAACATCACTCATCATTAGGGAAATGCAAATCAAAACCACAATGAGATACCATCTGACATCTAACCACAATGAGACACAATCTCACATCTATCAGAATGGTGAAAATAAAAAACACAAGAAACAACAAGTGCTGGTGAGTATGTGGAGAAATAAGAACACTCATGCATTTTTGGTTGGAATGCAAACTGGTGCAGCCATTTTGGAAAACTGTCTGGAGGTTCTTCAAAGAATTAAAAATAGAATTACCATATGATTCAATAATTCCACTATTGGTTCTTTACTCAAAGAAAATGAAAAGAGCAATGTGAAAAGATTTATGCATGTCTATGTTTATAGCAGAGCTATTTATGATAGTCAAATTATTGGAAGCAGCCTAAGTGTCCATTCATAAAAGAATGGATAAAGAAGATGTGGTACATAAATCTACAATGGAATATTAGCCACAAAAATGAATGAAATCTTGCCATTTACAACAACATGGATGGAGCTAGAATGTATTATGCAAAGTGAAATAAGTCAGTTAGAGAAAGACAAATACTATATGACTTCACTCATAAGTGGAATTTAACAAGCAATACAATTGAACAAAGAAAACAACAAAGACACAGACTCTTTTTTTTGGGGGGGAGGGTTGACATGTGTTTTATTTT
>CM053561.1:17559297-17588946 GCA_028646485.1 Cryptoprocta ferox
AAAAAAGACAACTCCCCTGTGCGGATGGGCGTGGTCTGGCGTCAGGTCAGGTCTCGGTGGCTGCTCTCTCCGAGGTCCTGCCTTGGTGGTTGTGGGGAGAAGTATGGCGCTGCCTCAAAGTTTTGCCGGAACCAAGCGTTGCAACTGCCCTTCTGAGTCCGATCTCCCTGTGCCGCGGGCGAGCCAAACTGTATTCTCCAAGCTCCGCCTCGCATCCAAATCCCAGTCCGTGCAGTTCAACACCGTCACCGGGGATGAGATGCGTTCCCGCTGGTGGCTGGCCTCCCGGCCGGCTTGCGCCACCCTTTTCGCGGAGCCGCTGCCACCGCCGCCGCCGCTGCCGCTTTTCAAGGCTCCCGTTGCGGCTGCGCCCAAGGAAGAACTCGCAGGCCAGATGGGACAAATTTCTCTCCCGGCGCTCGGCAGTTATATATGGGGAGACGGGCGGGGATGAGATGCGTTCCCGCTGGTGGCTGGCCTCCCGGCCGGCTTGCGCCACCCTTTCCGCGGAGCCGCCGCTGCTGCCGCTGCCGCTGCCGCTTTTCAAGGCTCCCGCTGCCGCTGCACCCAAGGAAGAACTCGCCGGCCAGATGGGACGGATTTCTCTCCCGGCGCTCGGCAGATATATATGGGGAGACGGGCGAGTTTTTCCTCCCTTAGAGATGGTTCTAGGTGCGTTTTCCATCTCTCTTTCACTTCCCCTGGTCTCTCCGGGGCACAGCGCGCTCTCCCTGTGTTGGGCTCGGGGGCTCCTTTCCCCTTTACCACCGGGACCCGCCCGTCCCCTAATTTCCCAGATCACAGTCACTCACTCAGGCATCTTTGAGGTTTTCTTCTTTCTGGCGTCTGTTTCTTCTTTCCCCCACTTGCAAATCCAAGTTTTATCCCTTCAGTCCTTCTCAGTTCAATCCATAGGGGCGTGCGCGGATTATAGAGCTCCCTGCTCTTCCACCATCTTGTCCTCCAGACTCTTAAACATAAAGAAGAAACTGGTTTTTACCAGAGAAGTGGCTCGGGGTATGAGGGAAACAGATGAAGGGCATTAAGAATACACTTACTGAGATGAGCATTGAGTAATGTATAGAATTGTTAAACCACTATATTGTGCACCTGAAACTAGTGTAACACTATATGTTAATTACACTGGAATTAAAAAAAATAAAAATTGTAATTATGAAAAAAAGGTCTGTAAGATCATGGCGTATTGTTTCTGTCTGATGAGATGCTACAGCAGAAGGGGTCTGGCAAGGGATTATGTCATGAAGAGAAGTAGAGGCTAGACTAAGAAGTAATTTGTGAGCCATGTTTAGGAGTTTTAGCTTAAACTCCAGCAGACAGGAAGCCATTAACTATATTTGTAAGCAATTTGATGAAATTATATTTGCATTTCATTAAAAAGACCCACTGGGATAAGGAAGGGAAGAGAGAGAAGAACAGAAGTCAACAAATCCAGTCAGGAGACTGCTCCCTTGGCTGAATAAAGGATAGAAGGGCCCAAAAAGGTAGCAATCAGATACACAGACATGGAAGAAGTCTCAATGTGCTTAGGAAGTAAAATCATAAGCCTCGGCAGAAAGGGTGAAGTAGTAAGAATGATACTCAGGTTTCTGAATGTATGGGGCCACTATCCATACGGATGAAAAATATTGGAAGATTCCACCAGGGAGAGTAGGGTAATGAGGAATTCTAGGAGCTCAAGGTTTCCATCTTGGGTTAAGCTTTAAGTGTCTTTTTTAACATTTTAGTGAATATGACAGAAAAGCAATGAGATAATAATTTCTATTCAGCGATTATCTTCCAAGAAGCTGCTATGTATTACACTCTGTGCTAGACACTGTGGATGAAGAATAGGAAATAAGATAATGAGGTGCAGAATAATAAAATAGGCAAGGTTTTACCTTGCCTATTCTTACCATCTAGGAAGGATGATATAAATAGAATGACTAATCACAAGTGTACTGATGAATGCTATAAAAGGAAAAGTATAAAAAGGTCCAGGAGATGTAATCTAATTCAAAGGTGTCAAAGAGGACTCCTTAAAAATTCATATGAAATGGGGCACCTGGGTGGCTCAGTCGGTTAAGCGTCTGACTTCAGCTCATGTCATGATCTCACAGTTTGTGGGTTTGAGCCCCGCATCAGGCTCTGTGCTGACAGCTCAGAGCCTGGAGCCTGCTTCAGATTCTGTGTCTACCCTTCTCTCTGCCCCTCCCCTGTTCATGCTCTGTCTCTCTCTGTTTCTCAATAATAAATAAATGTTAAAAATTTTTTTAAAAATTAATATGAAACAAAAATGTATCTTAAATTATGAGTCTAATCTATAAATTTCATACCCATTTATTAAGTATTATTTTAAATTTATTTTTATAACATGACCCATAAAATTAGTGAGATATTAAGCTTTGAAAGATGCTATAGTTCATAGGCTTGGTGGCAAGAAACCATAAGTTATGGGTATAAGTTAATTTCTTTTTTGCAATTCACTAATTTCCTAAGTGTTTATGTATCAAATATATTTTTGAGTGACTTCTAGAAGCCATTTGTATAGCTCTAATGGAGTATCAGAGATGTTATGCACATAGTAGGAGATAAGACTGACTGGAGCAAAATCCTTTGAGCTTTGCTTTAGAATTTAAGTCACTGACTTTGGTCAGATAGACGCTGTGGAGTCAAGCTTGTGAGCTGGTAATTGTCATGATCATATCTCTGACATGAGTTAATCTGCAAAAGCTTTCCTAACAATCACTACGAGCATTAAAGTATTTTGATATGTTTTAAACCTGTATCCATCTCACACTATTGTCTAATATTGTTTTTGTGACATGTGGTATAATATTTTAAGTATAATTATACCCCCACATTCCTTACAAATTTGATCACTGATATCAGAAAATTCATTAACAGTGCTTATCATGAAGGCATAAATGTAATCATACTATCAATATTCATGCACAAGTATAATAATAAAGTACAAGGAGTGTGCTGGAAGGGGCTGCTATAAAGTCTTCAAGCTTTTCCTCCCCTGTTCAATGCTCATTAGAATATCAAGCAAAATAAGGAATGTGTTTTCTTGTTTTCTGCCCCAGTTATTTAACTACAACACCTTTCTTAAAAGGCACACATAAGACCTTCAAGTCAGTAATAGCATTTCTGTAAACAAGCCAGAGATGATGGGAAATGGGGAAGGCTCTGCATTTTTCCATATGTGATATACAAATGAATGATTTTTAAGATTTGTCATGAAGTCTTCAAGAGGTCTCATACAGGGCACCTGGGTGGCTCAGTCAGTTAAGCAGCCAGCTTCAGCTCAGGTCATGATCTCGTGGTTTGTGGGTTTGACCCCCACGTTGGGCTCTGTGCTGACACCTCAGAGCCTGGAGCCCGCTTTAGATTCTGTGTCTTCATCTCTCTCTGTCCCTACCCTGTTTGTGTTCTGTCCCTCTGTCTCTCAAAAGTGAAATGTTAAAAAAATGTTTTTAATTAAAAAGAGGTCTTGTTCAAATTCTTGATGACTTATACGTGGTGCCAAGGGTCACAAAGTGCAACAACTCATTAGTATCAACAAGGATAAGAGACCTCTCAGACCAGAGTGGCAGATGTCAGCACTTTATCTATAATCACATGGGTAGGGTGGAGAAAGTATGTATCTAGTATTTTAAGAGTGGGGTGGTAGAGATGGAGAAGAGGGGTGAAGTTTGGAATCATATAAAACTTCATGAAATCCTTGCTTTCTAATCAGATTAAACCTGACCCTTTCTTGACCTCATCCAATGGCACAGAGAACAATTTAAAGCAACTTAAATCTTTTAACCTGTATTCTACATTTAACTATCCAGGAAAGGAGGAGACCTGGTTATAGGAAAATTGGCTCTCTAACCATGGGATTAGGGACATTTTTATTTTTAACAACTGTCTTATTTATTTAAATATTATACAATGAACTTACACTTCTTTTATAAACAGGGGAGAGATTAATTCACTTTAGATTTCCTCTCTCACTTAGCATATATAAATATTTCAACAGACTCAAAATTATCTACAAGTCATTTAAGGCTACTATAATGTTAACAAATTCCTAGGGAGCAAATATTATTTTTCAAATAGTTTAAGATTATAACCTGAATAGAGTTTACTGTGACTAATAAAAATGAAATAGCAAGCATTTTGGAGGCATTATTAATATAATTTTTACCTTGGGGAAAAAGAAGAAAAATGCCAGAGGAATAAAATCAAATGGTATATACATCATCATCCTGCTGTTGGTGTCAGAACTCTCCATTGGATTGAAAATTCTAAAAATTTTGTGTTCTAAAACGTAATAAATTATTTGGATACCCAGAGACTCACTCAAACTATGTAATGGAACAGTTACTAGTCGATGAACTTAAAGACCCATGATTGGAGTGCCTGGATGGCTCAGTTGAGTAAACATCCAACTTCAGCCCAGGTCAAGACCTCACAGTTCATGAGTTTGTGCTGACAGCTCAGAGCCTTGAGCCTGCTTTGGAGTCTGTTTCTCCCTCTCTCTCTACCCCTCCCCTGTTCACATACACACACTCTCTTTAACACTCTCTTTAACTTTAACACCAAGTTAAAATTATTATATTTTAAATATAATATATATTTTTTTATATTTAAAAAATATAAATTTTTTATATAATAAATATAATACTTTATTTTATAAAGTATTATATTTTATATAATATAACATATTAATTTTAATATATTATATATATTAAATATATATATTTAAAATATAATAATTAAATATATAATATAATAATTATTTTAAATTATTAAAATATAATAATTAAAACATTTTCGCAGATGACATGATACTCTACATGGAAAACCCGATCGACTCCACCAGAAGCCTACTAGAACTGATCCATGAATTCAGCAAAGTCGCAGGGTACAAAATCAACGTACAGAAATCGGTTGCATTTTTATACACCAATAATGAAGCAACAGAAAGAGAAATCAAGAAACTGATCCCATTCACAATTGCACGAAAAACATTAAAAAAAATTTAAGGATCCATGATTACCAGAAGTGGTCTCTCTAATTTGAGAAGATAATGAAAACAGCATAGTTTGTACACTTGTAACAATGATTTTAATATTTTTTGAACTTTCAAAGGTCTAATCATACATGGCACAGATTTTAGGCCTCATCTCATTTCATTTTCACTACAATCATATGAAGAAGTTATTTACCCCCTCCCCGTTTTACATCTGTGGAAACAGGCTTAACATGAATGAATGATTTGCCCAAAGTTATGCAAATAGTTAAGGAGTACAGAAAGGATCCGAATGACACTCTATCTAATTCTTAAGGCCGTTATCTAAACCACTATGATCACTTAAACATACATGGAGTACTAGTAGATCAAAAAAGTAGAAGTTTACCATTATTTGGGATAAAAAAAATCCATTCACAATTGAATTGGTGAAATTTCAGTGACTAATAAATTGGCATATCTCTATGATTTATGTTTACAAATAAAGATATTCATAAAACAGTCATTTCCATATATTATCTGATTAAGTCACACTGCTTGAGTGACTTACTCTGGTGTTCCACTACTCCTCCCTTTCTTACAGAATAGCTCAAACCAGGAGTTCTTAAAACGTTCTTTGGAAATAGATCTGTTTTAAAAGTGTTATAAAGTTCTGGGTGTTCTCCATGAATCCCTAAATGCACATACAAACATAAAAACACAGTGCTTAGAATATTCCAGGGGGTTTGCTAGTCCCCTGAAATGAGGGTTGCCCAGGACAGGCTCAATCTATTCCTGTTGCCATTTTTCCAAATTATGTAAACTCCCAACTAAAAACTATTCAGGTTAAAAATTCATACCCATTCTTCATTTTAGTTTACTTCTTGGTCAGGTGTGTCTTTGCCTTTCTTTGTCATGCTATTGTTGCCCACTGGTATAAGGTGAGGACGTGAACACTGGACAAACATTAATGAGGGTGATAAAGTAAGTACCTGAAGTCATCACACTTGTTGCCAGATTCCTCTTCAAATTGTTTCCCTACCTGGTCAATTTTCTGAGTATTTTAATATTATAGGCTGAATTGTGTTTACCCAAAATTCCTATGTTGAGTCCTAATCTCTAGCCCCTCAAAATGTGATTGTGTTTGGGGGCAGGATCTTTAAAGAGATAATTAAGTGAAAATAAGGTCATTAGGGTGGACCCTAATCCAAAATGACTTAAAGAAAAGAAAAAAGAAAAAATTCAGACACAGACTATTGTGGAGAAAAGACAATGTGAAGAAACAAATATGGAGAAGAACCAGCCCTGCCAACATCTTGATCCTGGACTGCTAGGCTTCAAAATGGTAAGTAAATAAATACATTTCTGTTATTTAAATGCCACCCAGTCTGTGATGGCAGCCCTAGCAAACTAACACACTCCACAGTTGATCTTTATGTTACTCACTGTGAATGTAATTATGAAAATTCTTTATTTGTATAACCAAAGCTCAGCATTGAATTAGACAACAAAAATCTGTTAGTTGTAGTTTTTACATTAAAGGGTAACTATAATTCCTGCATTTTCTATGCCTCAGATCTTGGAACTGATATGATAATGAGCCTGAAATATTTAAGATTATAATAAGCATTAGCTGCTAAAATGCCTAATAGTACAGAGAAAGTATCATAGTGGGGCATTTTTTAGTGATTTCAAACAGGAAGTGAATTTTCCCACAAAAAAATTTTAAAGAGGACAATCATCAGCCTGTGGGCAGAGGATGCTGAATAAGGCAGAGAAAACCCAGCTGGCCAAGAGCACCAAGAGAAACAAAGAGCTAAAGTTTTGTGTAGACATTCCTGACATCAACCAAAGAGAAGGTGTCCAGAATTTGAAAATTATATTGGAACATAGCAAAAACCTTTCTTATAAATTCATCTCAGAAGTTATGCTAAAAGAAAAATTTGCTGTAGTAAATTTCTTTATATAGGTTATGCAAGAATAAAGTTTTCACCTCTAATAAAGGACTAGCAAGTAAACATGGCCACGTGAAATAAGAAGTATTGAACATGACAATGTGTAATTCACAAGAGACAGAAGAAAAATCTAGTTCAGTGTGGAATCATTTTCCTAATAGCACTGGTTAAGGAGTATCATCCAATTTTAAGAGAGGAATAAAAGACTCATGACAAAAATCTATTATATATCCTTGATTTACCATTAGCTAAATATCTGAGTTTTAAATAATATATAATTATCATAAGGAAGATGGCAAATTATTTTCACAAGTTCTACCACATATTCTTAAAATTCTATGACACCTTTCAAATGTCATAGGAGATGTCAACATTTTGTACAGACAATGAAATCTTGTGCCAATATATGGCAAAATCAGATAAGCATACTTCTTCATGAAACCATATCTTGACAAAGTTTATTTCTTTCTATGTGTAACAGAGATTTAAGACTGTATTATCTATTGGGTACTGTACCAAGTAGTTGGTTCCTCACCAGGTATTTAGATGACATGTTTAATGCATAATTTTCACTTTTCCTATATATTTATGATCATGTATAAATATATTTACAGACACATACATATAATTACATAGGAATATGATGGGTTATTTTAATTAAACTGCTATTTTGATTAATCAAGAAATTTCTAATTTCTTAGTACTTATTAAAAAGGGTAGGATAAAATGTCAGAGAAAATGAAAAGGAGGAAGAAAAAGAAGATGGTGCAAAGAACAAGAAAATACTTCAAGTTCCCAGAAACTTTCCATTTCTGTTGCACAACAAATTACTCCATAATTTTCAGCAGCATAAAGAAACAATAACAACAGGAACAATACCTGGGAACTAATACCTGGGAACAATTTTGGTGATGGATTCAACACTAACAAAAATGAACCCTTGAGACTGATATACTCTACTAACTAAATCAAGCATTAGACTACTGTATTCTGTTATCGCTGTGTGTGTGTGTGTGTGTGTGTGTGTGTTCATAATTAAGGCAATATTTTTCTGTGAATTCTCCAGATCCTCAGAAACATGATCTCACATATCGGTAAAACCTAACTTTAACAGACCTTGCTGAAACCAATTTTGGTGGGGAGGCTACTGAAAGAAGCCATACTTTACTTGAGCCTTAGTGTTCAGGAAAGGTGTTAATGACAACAGGTTATCTTGTTTTACCTAATCTCCTTTTCCTATCCAGACAACCTCAAAACCATTCTCAAATTCCACCCCCTCCTTCCTCAACACACACATACACACACACACACACACACACACACACACACACACACACTTACTCATTTCTTCTGGAGAACTGCTTCTCCTATACTATCTATACCCATGTCCTTCTGGCTGGGCTTCTAATCATTTTTTCATATTAATCAGCCACAGTAATTATTCCAGAGTTTGAGCTGTCTCAAGCAAGACCATTTAGACCCATTACCCCACATTTTTAATACTGATTCTGAGAAACACATTTTCCCTCTATGCTCTAAGACTACCTAACTGTAATAATGCAAGCCTGGAGCTGTCTGCATCCATTCCCTCCCTTCCACATGCTCCATACAGGAATAATGTGTCTTCAGTAGAGAGGTTAAAGGCTGCAAACAGAGCAAAAGAGTTAGTCAACCGCCCAAGTTAGAGAGCACACAGCCCTCCACAAAAGTACCTTCACTATTGATGCCATCTGCAAATTCTAGAGGTTCCCCAAACCACCCATATGTCTGAGGACACACAGAACTCACTGATAGCTATTATTCTCACAGTTATAGTTTATTACAGGAGAAGAAGGCAAGGTAATATCAGCTAAGAGAATAAGTGTATAGGGCAGAATCCAGAAAGGTTACAAATGAAGGGTTTCTTTTGTCCTAACCCCATGGAGTTAAAATGCATTACTCTCCTAGCACTGATATCAGACAACATGCACAGAGTACTGCCAAGCAAGGTAGCTCACCTGAGTTTCAGCATTCAGTTTTTATTGGAAGTCCATTACGTAGGCATGAGTGGGTGTCTATGTGGCTGATCTCAGCCTCCAAGTAGACTAATACCTTATTACCTAAAGCCCCCTCCAACACAGGTACCAACTCACATTGTTAGTCATACTGGCATGGCCACCCGAACCTAAAACTATTCAGGTGTGGTCCACCTCCACCCTAAATCACATTTTTAAGACTACCCAAATGACCCAAGGCCCTCAGGCAAACAAAGGTATTCCCATCAGGCACACATTCCAAGAGCCCAGACATTACTTCCCAAAAACCAAGGGCAAAGGCCAGACCTTCTATTTGGGCAAGGCTAAATTCTTTATCACCTATAGGCCCACATACAGTGAGGACAGAGAAAGAGACAAAGAGAGCATTATTTGAGTCTTATATCTCATAGTGCTTAAATACTATACCACTTCTTTCTTTCCAAGTTACATATCAATAAATTCCTTAAACAAATCTCAGTTGAGTTTCTTTTACTTTTAAGCAAAAAGAAAGGGAATGGAAGGAGTAGAAGTGGGGCATATTTCAATTCTAATAAAAGGTTACTGTGACATCCCTGGCCAATAATGATATTTTAATAACTTTTTACAGACTTATCATATGGTTGTGTGCCTAACATATAAGTAGCCATAACTATAAAAGCAGTTAAGAAATGTGTTGCATTCAAGTGAAAAACTCAAACAGAAATAAATTCCATAGATTTACTCTCATTTTAATAAAATAAAGTATTAGCTAATCCATTGTACATAACTCAGTATTTCTACCCAACAAAGCCAAGATGTTCCATGAACTGAACTGAAAGCATCCTAACCTCTGGTTGCATCATCAGTCAGGTAGCTCTTAAATTTTACTCTTATGGTCACATCACAGTGATGAAACATGGGATTGGAAAGGGACCAAAGGAACTTAGAACCACTCCAACAGCTAAGTGCCTTAGAATAAAAAGTCCACTTTTAATCAGGGTTGTATGTGTCATCACCTGAAAAGACTTTTAAGAGTATATATTCTTTAGGTCCCACTCCAGACCATGTGGTATGTATCTTCTTAAAACTCCTAGAGTGATTTCATGGTCCATCTCAAGAACACCTGCCATTTATTAACTAATTTTCTCTATGTAAGTGTCTCAGCAAAGGTAAAGAAAAACCCCACTGTGGAACCAGCGGCACTTTAAAAAGCAGTATATAATCTAGTGGCTAGTATGTTGTAGGCATCCAGTACATGAATATGTTATATGCCATCATATAAATTACGTGTTATTGATCTACCACAAACTGTGTTACGGATTTCCCTAACACACAAGCAAACAACAGAATTCTTGCTGCTGTCAGGTGCTCCCTTCAAATCTAACATTAGCTGTACGATAAGAATTCTCTTCTCAAACTATTCTGCATCAACAGAACATTCAAAACTCTAAGACACCTTTCAGTCCAACCTATATTCACTACTTACTCACCATGGCTGATGCAAGGTAAAAGGACCTAGTGGGGCAGGATACAGAGTGAGGCAGAAGGCTTAACTCTATAGGACAAAGCCATGATCTCTAAGGAGCTTTCAGTTATGCAATTTGCCTTCCACTACTTGTGTCCAAACTTAGTAGATCTAGGCTGGCTTGGATAGAAGGCAAAGTGTTTATTTCCCAAAACCTCAGTGCTTAGATCCAGGGACTGATGGCTGAACCATTTCTAAGTGAGAACACCAGAGCTGCTCCAATTCATAGGATGCACTGTAGTACTCAGAATAATGGCTCTCTGAAAGATACCCATGTCCTAATCTCTGGAACCTGTGAGTATGTTAGCTTACATGTCACAAAGGACCCTGAAGATGTGATTAAGTTAAAGACCTTGAGTGGAGGAGATTATCTTGAATTATCCAGGTAACCCAGAGAGGCCTGATATACTCACAAGGGACCTTACAAGAGGGAAGCAGGTGGGTGAGAGTCAGAAAAGATGTGAGGATCAAAGCAGAAATTGGTCTGATGCAATCTGAAGATGAAAGAGGGGCAATGCACTAAGGAATGCAGGCAACTTCTAGAAGGTAGAAAAGGTTTCTCTCCTGGAGCCTCCGGAAGGAGCATAGCCCTGGTAACATTTGTTTTTACTTCCATAAAATTTGTTTTGGATTTCTGACTTCCACAATGGTAAGATAATAAGTTTGTGTTGTTTGAAGCCCTTAGTTTGTGATAATCTACTTCAGCAGCAATAGCAAATTAATCCACATGCACAAACTCAATCTTTAAAACAAAAAAGTCCAGAAGTAGTATTCCATAATATGAGGAAGCTCTAGAATCTCTGTTACCCTTCCAGAGTAGAACGGGCCATGACAGGCACTCATTCATATCACATGTAGGAAAATAACACCCTTGTAATTACACCACCTCTACCCCATTCATTCCATATTTTTTTTTCTCTTAAGCAAAGCAGCACAACGGTGTACAGCTTGTGTTTGGTTTGGTTTGTGGTGGTGTTCTGTCCACTATTCATTGCCCATTCTTTAATCATATCTTCTTTAAGGGAAACACTCCTCTTCAACTTCTATTTTCTCAAACTGTGGTAAATCCTGCTTAAAAGCTCCAGGGATGGGTACATGATGCCATATTAACATAATTAGAACATTCTGTACCTTTGACTACAATGATTGGTTCAAGGATAAGCATTTAACCCAAGTCAGTTCAGGGAGAATCAGCCTCAGACTTTAAGCTGGAGCCAAAGGGAGAATGTAGTGCTGGAGATGCTAGTGACTTTATCCCTGCAGTGGAGGTTCCCTTATGAGAAATTAAGGTGCTGGGAGGAAAAGCATGGGAAAGCAATGGAGAACAGGAGACAGACAGAGAGACAATGAAGCTCTCATGCCAGCCATGTCCAAAACAAGACACATCTTTGAACTTCAAGTTATGAACCTCAAAATTCAATTCCCTTCTTGGTTTAAACAAGCTCTGAGTATAGGTTTTGTAATTTGAAAAGCTAGAATCCTAACAGAAGTATTACATTTGCACTCCAATCACAGCAGCATGAAGCCTGCTCAAGATCCAGCTGGATCTCAGGAAGTACAAAAGATGCCAGCTTCTCCATCTTTGGCTTCATTTGGAAATATTCACACAGCTTCACAAAATAAACAGTCATCCCTCACCTATTCATTGATGCCTGAGATTTCTTTACAGAAAAAAAAAATTCACTAAACTAGAAATTTAAAGGCTTATAACTTCATACCCTGAGAGGGGAGAAGATTGCGGCATGGAGATTGGTTTTTGTGTCAGAGACCTGAATTCAAACACTGCCTGTATTACTGCAGGGTTGTGGGCATTTAAGCTCTTGGGACTTTTATTCTCTCATTTTAAAGAAATTGAGATAAAACCACCTCAAATTGTTGGTGTGAGGATCAAAGCTGTAAAGTGTTTGCCAACCACAAAGCCTTATGTCGCTTAGTTTTCTCCTTACTTTTTGGAATATGATTTCATTAGAAGAACAAAGCGTGCTTCAAAACATGAAAGGTGGTCAGGGGCAGCTCTAAACACTTGTTCAGAGTTTACCTTTCCTGCCTGTGGTCAGGAGTGACCTCTCCTGAGGGCAGAGGGCACCACCTGGAGGCATCAGAGATAGTTTAAGTTGCTCTGGCACAGTGGTAAATCCCCATAATGGGGCATTTTGTAGCAATCCCATCAAAGGAACAGATCCTCAAAACACTGGCAGTGTGCTCAGCCACACAAACTGCACTGAACTCTGGCACTATTCTGATCCACTTAACTATGATGTGATCATCTTAAGAAAGCACCTCAGCAAATCTCTAAGTGCACTTCCAACCAACCACTTAACTGAGAGGCAAGTCCCAGCTCTCCAGTCAGTGAGCTGTAAAATATGGTTTCCTAAAATAAGGGCACATCATAACTGCCAGCAGAATATACCAGGTATCTCAACATCTGGCTCCACTAATTGCCCTGAGAAAATTTTTTGCCCCTAAAATCTTTGCCTCCTCAGCTATAAGATGAAAATAATAATAGTACCTATCTCAGACACTGTTACGAGGATTGAATGAGATCCTGTGTATAATGCACTCCCCACGCCACCTGGCTAATGAAATCCATGCTTGACAGCTATTTTCTTTCCTAGGTCCCTCTCAGCCAAAACCTTCTACAGTTAAAATAATTTCATCTAAGCCAATACAGTGGAATTTATCTAGCTTTAAAATTTTATGTGGTCATTGGCTTAATAAGCCCACCTTCTTAAACATAGAGTTATCTTTTTATTTATTCTTGGCTTAATTGAAGATGTGCTAGCTTGTCAATTGCTGACCCATGATCTGCACCCCTCAGGATAACTCTTTAGCATTGGAACAAACCTAATTAAACAACTAAACTCAAATAGAACATCCAAGGAGAAGCCCATCTGCCTCCAAATAATCTCTGCCTCTTAATTCCATGCAGGTTGAAATTTATAATGGAAATGAGATCAGGGCCATGTGTATTTTTAGTTCAGAATATCCAAGTGGGCATATTTCTTTAGATTTAGCATGTACAGTATTTAAAACAACAACAGTTGTTTTAATAGAAGAGGTCAAACTTTTTATGTAGCTGTTGCTTTCAGATGCTGGAAGATAAAAAATTTTAATTTTATGATGAAATAGTTTCATTAGGAGCTTCTTAAAAATATATTTTCGAATATAAAAACTGTCCATTTGTGCTACTTTATCTCAGTTCTCACTACTGAAAATTATTTGAAGTCCAGTACAAATTAAATAGCTTAAAATAGATTAAAATATGGAATCAAAAAATATGAGGTCCAAATTCAAACTATTTAGAAACTCTGTCCTTTTCATTCTAGCTCACGCTACTCCATCAACCCAACACTGATTGAGCAAGTATTGTATTCAGTCTCATAGAACTGGGCCAGCATGATTCCTCATGAGCATACAGGCTTTTATTTAAAAAGTGGGAAAGAGAATATGACTCAGAAAGTTCAGCATTATTTTTGTCTCTTCTGTTACTTTTACTGTATAGAGCAAACCCAATGATCATAATTTACTCAAAAAATGAAATAACTTCTGTAGTGTTTAAAAGTACAGAGACAAATGCAGGTCTTTTAAAATAAACTAAAAAAGAGAATGATCAAGGAACGGTTTGTCTCTTAAGAGAGAAAAGTCCTGCAAATATGCAATACTATCCAGTTAAACACAATTTCAGAAGCTCATATAAAAAACAGACAAGATCTGAAACTTTGAAAACTAACTCATGCTAGGATGCATTTTTTTCTGAGTTATTTCTTTTTCTTCAATATGCTTAAGATCTAAATATACAGTGTTTAAATGTATCATACAGTTTGTGAAAGTCATTTTCATGTATATCCATATGATTATGCATTATTGTACATCCACCCCAAACCTCACATGTCCTAAGAAAGATGAAATTATGGTGGTCAGAGGAAAAAACCCAAACTGATCAAGAAATTGATGAAACTATTATTTAAATAGAGACCTTAAAGAATGGGGAAAATGCTGATAAAAGATTCATGCAAGATCTTTGAAGCCATAGCAATGCAAACAGTGTCTTATGAGCCCTATGATCACATATTAAGACAACTGGCATTTGACTTTTTGGAGAACACCTGGGTTACAAAGGGTATTGATTTTGAGACCAAGTTATAAGGGTTACACTCCTAAGGCTAAAATTAATTAGAAGTATATTGTAAACAAGTTGTTTAACTTTATTTGATCTTAGACACCACATACATCAGTCAAGGAAGCCTTCTTCACATTTTAATTCAAGGTACAAGGAGGGGCTCCATGCAGTCTGGTGAAGGGACAGGATCTAGAGAAGCATGTAACTCCCTAAAGTTTCAGAACTATTTTATTAAATAATTCTTACAGTCTATTTCAGTCTTGACATTAAATACATCCACCCTATAAAAATATTCAAAGAATGCTCGGCATTTTGCAAAATTATGCAACTAAACTCATTAATGACAAATATACATAATTCAAAGAGAAAAGGCAGAGGTGTTCAGAGTCCACTTGTAACCTCTTCAGATGACATAAACAAGAGCAAACATGCCATTCCACACAGATCCCGTGGTGGTTCTCTAATAAACAGTTCAGTCTAGCAAATCATATGTGCTGTTCATTACGATGGAAAATGAATAGAGACATCATAGATGTGAACATTTTATGAAGCAGTGAGAACCCCTAAGGAGATTTTCCCAGATTATTAGAATAATTTTTAGTTATCTATCATAAGAAGATTGACCTATACTTGTTAAAGATTTAAGCAGATACAACTTTGTGCTAAGAATTCTAGAGTCAGTATGACATTGTTGTCATTTTTAAGCTTGTATTCTCATGACATTCCTGCTGCTTCCCCTAAGAGCTTTTTTGACTACTTGGATGAGGCTCAAATTCAATTATGCCTCCAAATAGCTTCTCAATGACTGTATCTAAAGAAGATAAATCCTGCAAAAGCATTTCTAAACAACCAGCTAATATAAAACACAAAATTCCCACTCTTCTGATTTAAATGAGAAAACACAAAATTCCCACTCTTCTGTTACATTATTCTCAACATATAATTTCCAGATTTTGACTAATATCTGTTGCTTTAAAACATACTTTACTTTTCTTGGGGCGCCTGGGTGGCTCAGTTGGTTAAGCATTTGACTCTTGATTTTGGCTCAAGTCATGGTTTCATGGTTCAGGAGATCAAACCCAGCGTCAGGCTCCATGTTGACAGCACAGAGCCTGTTTGGGATTCTCTTTCTCTCCATCTCTCTCTGCCTCTTCCCCCCTCACTCATGCTTTCTCTCAAAATAAATAAATAAATAAACAAACAAAATAAATAAAGATAAATTAAATGCTCTTAACTTTTCTCATATGCCATCTGGGACTTAGTTATGCAATCACTAAGAATATGGAAGTGAATTCCACATTCCATGTGAATGTGGCTATGTTTTCAGCTTCAGCTTTACAGATAATTTAACCATCAAGAATATTATTATTCAGGGTCTCCTGGGTGGCTCAGTTGGTTAAGCATCCAACTTCGGCTCAGGTCATGATCTCATAGTTTGTGGGTTCAAGCCCCGCATCGGGCTCTATGCTGACAGCTCGGAGCCTGGAGCCTGCTCAGATTCTGTCTCCCTCTCTCTCAGCCCCTCTCCCACTCATGCTCTGTCTCCCTCTGTCTCAAAACTAAATTTAAAAAAAGAATATTATTGTTCCACACAGCATTTAGATAACATATTGTTTTAGTTCAGCCACACTGAGATGGTTTTCCTCAGACATTTTGGTGATTTTTAAAAGTTTTCTTTACACTGCCCTATTAGCCTAAATACATAATAATAAGCACACTAATTAATGTTTAATTGATTGATATTTAGTTCTATTACCTCATCAAAAAGAATTTTCATTTATCCATGGTATTTCTTTCAGAGTACTTGCATATAAATTTCTTCAGATATCTTTATCTTGTTCACATCAGTGGGAGATTCAGAAGTATCTGTGGCTCAAAAGCGGGACTCTCCTTACAAAAAAGCAGAGCTGCCCAAGCTTACAGATACAGAGAAGAGATGGGTGGTCAGCAGAGGTAGGGGATGAGGATGAGCAAAATGCGAGAAGGGGGTCAAACCGTACAAAATTCCCATTAAATAAGTCATAGTAATGTAATGTATAGCATGTGGACCATAGTTAATAATATCATACTGCATATTTGGAAGTTGCTAGGAGAAGAAAACAATGTTTGCAACACTGTTTGGTGAGAGGTGTTAACTAGACATTATGGTAATCATTTCAGAATGTTTACAAATATCAAATCATTATGTTATACATCTAAAACTACTCTAACATTATATGTCAATTACACCTCAATAGTTAAAAGAAGAGTAAAGTTGGTTTGAGCACCTTCCCTTGCTTCCCTGCTCACAAGTTACTCTCCTGGCTCATTTGAGCCAGCACACTGCATGATCTCTGCAGTGTCCCTGCTGAAGAAATAACCATTACTGGCAGTATAACAGCTGACAATGTGACTTATCCCGTTTCAAGAATAAAACTATTTTAAGCAGGTCACAGTTTTTCTCAGAAATATTTCTTCAAAGGATGTGAAAGAAAAAAGTTGAGTAAGGGACACAAATGGACAAAAACCAGCTCTAAGAATAAGGAGGATAAAGTGTTGTTTCCCCTCCCCAACTGGTTTAAACTCTGTCCTTCAGTCTATATATTCCTACTCTCAAGACAAAAAGGGGGGGGGGGGCGAGTTCAGTATTACTTAAAAGATAACCTTATTAATATGAAAAACAAAATATTCCAGGAAGTATCCTGACTACCTTCCAGAGTTTTCTGAAGAAATACTAAAATTTTTAGGTTAGTGAAAGAAAAAAATGAATAAACAAAATTTTTCAGTTCCTCTATACAATGACAATATGACATGGCATATAGTTGCCCTTTTGTGCTCTGTCCCTTAATCATGAAATTCCTTTCCTCTACTACCATGTCCATGAGCAGACTATCATCTTTCAGGACTCAGAACTTTCAGTACGTCTTCTAGAAACTATTTCTCAACTCTCTATCCATTTTTTTTCAGTGTAATAAACTGATGTGTTCCCCCAAAATTCATATGTTAAATCCTCACACACAATGTGATGGCATTTGGATGTGGAGCTTTTGAGAGGTGACTAGGTCACAGGGGCAGACTTCAGAGACAAACACAGCACCACCTAAGGGAGTTTGAAGTTCACTACACCTAGAGCTGCACACCTGAACCCTCCAGGCACATCTCCAGTAGAGCAAGTCAGTCTGAGAAACAGACAGGGCTCTCCGCCAAAAGAACAGCACAAATCCCTTCCACCCACTTAGTCTAAGGATCACAGTGTGCTGCAAAGTTTCAATTCTAAGGCAAACTGGATCTAGCTTCATTTGGGTTTCTTTTTGTTCATTTGTTTGTTTTATTTGCTTCTGTTTTTGTTTATTATTTTTCTCCTTTACTTTTTCTTTCTTGGATACAAAGAGAGAAAATGTTTTATTCTATTTTATTATTTTAATTGTTTCCTTTTACTTTTTAATTTCTTTTAAAAAAATTTTTGTACTATTTTCTCTCTCTCTTTTTTTTTCTTTTCTATCAAGCTTCTCTTACTGAGCAAACTAAAATACAGCTAGGATCTAGCTTCCCTTTTTTAACTTTTTTTTGTTTTGTTTTTTCAATTTTAATTTTTAATTTTATTTTTTTTCTCCAAAATGACACATTCACCCAAACAGAAAGAACAGAAATAAATGACAGCCAGGGATCTAATCAATGGATGTAAGTAAGATGTCTGAACTAGAATTTAAAACCACAATTATAAGAATATTAGTATGGATTAAAAAAGGCATAGAAGACACTGGAGAATCCATTTCTGCAGAGATAAAAGAGCTAAAATCTAGTCAGGCTGAAATTAAAAATGGTATAACTGAGATGCAATCTCGAATGGATGTCATGACAGTGAAGATGGACAAACCACAGTAGTGGGTTGTGATACAAAAGAAAAAATTATGGAAAATAATGAGCTGAAAAGAAAAGAGGGGAAGAAAGGCAAAAGATCATGATATAAGACGTAAAGAAATTAGCAACTTGTTAAAGAGGAGTAACATTCATATCACAGGAGTCCCAGAAAACAAAGAGAGAGAGAAAGGACAGGAGATTTATTTGAGCAATTTATAGCTGAAAACTTTCCTAATCTTGGGAAAGACACAGACATCAAAATCCAAGATGCACAGAGAACCTCCATTAAATTCAACAAAAACTGACCATTCTCAAGGCATATAATAGTCCACAAAAGACACAGACAAGGAAAGAATCATGAAAGCAGCAAATAAAAAAGTCCTTAACCTACAAGGGAAGATAGATGAAGTTCACAGCAGACCTATCCACAGAAACTTGGTAGGCCAGAAAGTAATGGCAGAATATATTCAATGTGCTAAATGGGTAAGATATGCAGCCAAGAATTCTTTATCCAGAAAGGCTGCCATTTAGAATAGAAAGAGAAATAAAGAGTTTCTCAGACAGACAAAAACTAAAGGAGTTAATGACCACTAAACCAGCCCTGCAAGAAATTTTAGGGTGGATACTTTAAGTGGAAAAAAAAAAAACAAACAAACAAAAGACCAAAAGCAACAAAGACTAGATAGAACCAGAGAACATCACCAGAAATACCAACTCTACAGGCAACACAAGGGCACTAAATTCATACCTATCAATAATCATTCTGAATGTAAATGGACTAAATGCTACAACCAAAGACATAGGGTATCAGAATAGATTAAAAAAAAAAACAAGATCCATCTATATACTGTCTACAAGAGACTCTCTTGAAACCTAAAGACACCTGCAGATTGAAAGTGAGAAGATGGAGAACCATCTATCATACTAATGGACATCAAAAGAAAGCTAGAGTACCCATACTTATATCAGACAAACTACATTTTAAAACCAAGACCATAAAAGAGAGAAAGAACGGCATTGTATCATAATTAAAGGGTCTATCCATCAAAAATTTCTAACAATTGTAAATATTTATGCTCCCGACTTAAAGCACCCAAATATATAAATCAATTAATCACACACATAAAGAAACTCATTGATAATAATACCATAATAGTAGGGGACTTTAACCTACAGCAATGAACATATCAGGAACCCAGCAGGGATGTCTACTCTCACCACTGTTGTTCAACATAGTACTGGAAATCCAAGCCTCAGCAATCAGACAACAAAAAGAAATAAAAAGCATATAAATTGGCAAAGAAGCAGTCAAACTTTGACTCTTTGCAGACAACATGATACTCTACAAGAAAAACCCAAAAGACTCCACCAAAAAACTGCTAGAACTAATACATGGATTCAGCAAAGCCGCAGGATATAAATTCAATGTATAAAATCTGTTGCATTTCTATACACCAATAATGAAGCAGCAAAAAGAGAAATCAAGGAATCGATCCCATTTATAATTGCACCAAAAAGCATAAGATACCAGGAATAAACCTAACCAAAGAGGTAAAAGATCTGTATGCTGAAAACTATAGAGTGCTATGAAAGAAATTGAAGTAGACACAAAGAAAAGGAAGAAAATTCCATGCTCATGAATTGGAAGAAGAAATATTGTTAAAATGCCTATACTACCCAAAGCAATCTACACATTCAATACAATCCCTATCAAAATAACACCAGCATTTTTCACAGAGCTAGAAGAAACAATTCTAAAATTTGTATGCAACCAGAAAAGACCCCAAATAGGCAAAGTAATGTTGAAAACAAAACAAAACCTGGAGGCATCACAATTTTGGACTTTAAGCTGTATTACATAGCTATAATCATCAAGACACAATGGTACTGAAACAAAAACAAACACATACATTGATTGAACAAAATAGAGATCCCAGAAATGGACTCACTAATGTATGGCCAACTAATCTTCAAAAAAAGCAGGAAAGAATATCCAATTGAAAACAGACAGTCTCTTCAGCAAATGGTGTTGGGAAACCTCAACAGCAACATGCAGAAGAATGAGCCTGGACCATCTTTCTTACACCATACACAAAAATAAGCTCAAAACAGATGAAAGATCTAAATGTCTTTCCTAGACAAACCATCAAAATCTTAGAGAACAAAACAGACAACAAATTCTTTGACCTTGGATACAGCAACTTTTTACTAGACATGTCTCTGGAAGCAAGGAAAACAAAAGAAAAATGAACTACTGGGACCTCATCAAGATTAAAAGCTTCTCCACAGTAAAAGAAACAATCAACAAAACTAAAAGGCAACCAGTGGAATGGGAGAAGATACTTGCGAATGATATAAAGGATAAAAGGTTCATATACAAAATATATAAAGAACTTCTCAAACTCAACACCTAAAAGACAAATAATCCAGTGAAAAAATGGTGACATCATGGCGAGGACATGATTAAACCTCTAGACTTCTTTTCTTTTCTTTTCTAATATAATTTATTGTCAAAGTGGCTAATATAGAGTGTATAAATTGTGCTCTTGTTTTGGGGGTAGATTCTCGTGGTTCAACTAATCTAATCACTTACATACAATACCCAGTGTTCATCCCACCACGTGCCCTCCTCAATGCCCATCATCCATTTTTAGATTTCCTTTCTAAAGAAGACATCCAGATGGCTAAAAGAAACATGAAAAGACGCTCAACATCACTCATCATCAGGGAAATACAAATCAAAACCACAATGAGATACTACCTCACATCTGTAAGAATGGCTAAAATTAACAACTCAGGAAACAAGAGATGTTGGTGAGGATGTGGAGAAAGGGGAACCCTTCTGTACTGTTGGTAGGAATGCAAACTGGTATAGCCACTCTGGAGAACAGTATGGAGGCTCCTTAAAAAATTAAAAATAGAGAACTACCCTACAATTCAGCAATTGCACTACTAGGTATGTTGTATCAAAGGATACAAAAATGCTGATTCAAAGGAGTACATGAAACCAATGTTTATAGCTGTGCTATCAACAATACCCCAGTTATGGAAAGAGCCCAAATGTCCATCATCTGATAAATGGATAGAGTGTGTGTGTGTGTGTGTGTGTGTGTATACATGGACAGGTTCATCGACAGGCTCACACACAAACCCACACAGCAGACATAGCCAGTGACATCCTAAGGGGAAACACACACACACACACACACACACACACACACACACACACACACACACACAAAATGGAATATTACTCAGCAATGAAAAAGAATGAAATCTTGCCATTTGCATCAATGTGGCTGGAACTAGAGTGCATTATGCTAAGTAAAATAAGTCAGTCAGAGAAATACAAATATCATGACTTCACTTATATGTGGAATTTAAGAGATAAAACAGATGAACATAGGGGAAGGGAAAGAAAAATAAAATAAGATAATAACAGAGGAAGGCAAACCATATGAGTCTCTTAAATACAGAGAACAAACTGAGGGTTGATAGAGGGGAGGTAGCTGGGGGCATGGACTAAATGGGTGATGGGTATTAAGGAGGGAACTTTTGGGGATGAGTACTGGTGTTATATGTAAGTGATGAATCACTAAATTCTACTCCTGAAACCAATACTACAGTGTACGTTAACTAACTTGAATCTAAATTAAAAATAAAAAGAAATTTGAGGCCAAGAAAATGCATATGATTTGCTACTGGAATACCCAAGTTTGGGACTGGTCTCCATTAACTCCTATATCACACTTTCTTTCCTTAAAAATCATTTTCTGAGAGTTTACCAAGAGCATGGTAGGAAACTAATCCCTGAGAAGTGAATGAAAATGTGTAATCCATTGTTCTGAGCTCAAAGAAGTAGTCATTACCATGACTGAATGAAAATTCTGCTTTGATGTGTATGCTAGTTTCTCTTTAAAGCCATTATAATAGTAATTAAGGGAGATATCTTGGGTATTTCTTCTCATGACAATCTCAAATCAATGTCATCATATTCATGTGTAATAAATAATACAGCTATTTGTCATTTCATATTGTTGAAAGAGGAAAGAAGCGAAGGAGGAAGGAAAAGATGGATGTAGGAAGGAAGGAAAAGAGAATGAGCTCTTAATTTCAAGTCTTAAAATAGACCTAGCATGGAAATTCAATTTCTTTTGTTTTAATCTCTTTGTTGTTATTGTTGTACTTGTTGTTGTTATTGTTGTTATATTCTTATTCTATTACCCTACCTCTTCATTTATATTTTCTCCTGTAGAAATTATAAGTGACTATATTGCTACCCACACTATGCATTGCTACCAAATTTTGTATACTTCTCCCCCTATTTGGAACTTTAGAGTAAATATAATTACTTCCTCTTATTGATGTTTATTGCTCTGTTGCAATAGCTCATTTACATGCATATTTATTCAAGTTATTTTCTTGTATGAGATTTGGGGAGCAATTAGGTTATATTAGTTTAAATCAACAAATATTATTAAAAGAATAATTATAGAATATATTGATGACAACCCTTCCCTAGGAAACTTAAGTACTATTTATCACCCAACTAATTCTCCCAGAGAAATAAATCATTGGTTTCCAAAATCTGCAAATTATAGAGGAAAGAAGATATTAAAAATAACAGGATGGGCTTCGAGAAAATCACTTAATATAACATAGTCAAATGAGAAAAATAATTTAATAAGTACATTAAAGTGCATTAAAATGACAAAAAATTATTGAATTTTATTTAGTGTGAAATGTGAGAATGATTAACATAGAAAAATTTTAAACCAAGTTCTCTTGAAATCACATTTATTATTGTCATATTAGGCCCTTCCTTTACTACACAGTATGCACAAAATTAACCTTTACAGAAATATTGGAGGCCTATGAACTATTGCCTCCTTTAAAAAATATATAAATTGTTGGCTTCAAAGTTCATTGACTATATAATGTAATAAAAGAGATACAAATAATGCCTGTGAGAAATGGCAACTATTCCTGTTCTGTACTACTCTCATGTTCCCTCCTTCAAAACTGAAAGAGCAATGCCTTAGGGTGAGAGGACACCAATATCAAAGCAATAGTGCTGCTGAATAAGATGCTTCACTGGCAGAAGCCTGTCACGCTGGTAACACAACATGAGGCAATGTGGTTTTGCTCTTTTGTCAATGAAAATTATTAAAATAAAATACCATGTTAAAATTAACAAACCAACAAAATGAGGCATTTCTTTGAATCATAGTTATTTGTAATAGGTAAACAATGGCATATTTTTATTCATATTTTTATTTTTTAGTGTTTTTTTATTTTTATTTTCAAGAGAGAGAGAGAGCATGATCAGGGGAGGGTCAGAGAGAGAGGGAGACACAGAATCTGAAGACAGACTCCAGGCTCTGAGCTAGCTGTCATCACAGAGCCTGACGTGGGGCTCGAACCCATGAACTGCAAGATCATGACCTGAGCTGAAGCCGGACACTCAACCGACTGAGCCACCCAGGCGCCCCTATTCATATTTTCAAAACTGTGTAAAAATATCACATTGACCCCTGTGATCTTAGAGAATGGGATGAACTTTTAACAACTCATCTGCTCCATTTCTAAATGGGCACCAAGTTCTTAAAAGATGAGAAATCTGCTTAGAGAGCAATGATGCCCTTGTCAAAAGTGGTCAAAGGAGCAGGGAAAATAGTACATCCCAGCAGATGAAGTAGAAAGAGCTATGAAAAACAACAGACTGGTGAGTCACTCCCACACAGCAGAACTGGGCCTAATCAAGGAATGGTCTATAACCTCAGAGAAGGAAGACCTAGCAGCATTTTCCCAGCTGGATTTCAGAATTACTATGGACAAATGTCTCCTATGTGATTGTCTTTCTTCCCTCTTTTGAATGGATATGTCTCTTGTAATTATACTGCTCTAGTTTAACCCATATGTTTGATGTACGTAGTATTAACAATCTTATTCATAGGTCTCTGGATTAAGAAGAACACACCCTGATTTAAAATATACCATAAAATATTAGACTCTCAGCCTGATGCTATAATTGGATGAGATTCTGTGGGGACTTGAAGGGACTGAATGTATTCTGCATTTGGCAGGCAATAAATTCTGAACAAAAGATAGACTATGGCAGATTGATTGCTTAATGCCATCAATTAATGTTGTCCCTATATCCATATGCTTTGCCCTATAAATTTGTAGTCCCTTCCCTTTCTGACTCAGATCAAGCTGTGACTTGCTTCAGGCAATGAAATGTTAACAAATGTACTGTAATCAGAAAATTAAAAAGTTCATGTACATTTCCATTTGCTATTTTACACAATGATGTTTGCTCTCTCTTTTGACCTCTGCCACCATCATAGGAACATATGAACCTGCCAGAGGTGGATGAGAAACACTTGGAAAAAAGTTGAGATCATTCTAGACAAGGCAACAGCCAGCAGACCCCAAAACATGTGAGAGAACACAGCCAAGACCAGTTAATATCAGCCCAAATCAGCCCAGTACATAATGCCAACCTAATAGAGAGATTTGTGAGGAATAATAAAAAGGTGGTTGTTTTAAGCCACTAACTTTTGGGGTAGTTTGTTAAGTAGCCATAACTAACTGATGTATCTTCACTGGCATGATCTGGGACGAAGAATCCAAGACCAGGATTAATTATTTGACTATAGCCAGTTTCCAGTAAACTTTGTCGACCAATTCCTTGTCTGGAAGACAACCTTTAAGGAAATTATTGTTGGGCATATTAACCCTAATCTCTCAGTCCACTACCCTGATCACAAAATGTGTCCCCTAAGCCAAATAACACACTCCATTATCAATTCTCTAAGAGCTGTGAGAATAAGAACTGCATTTTCCAAAGAAGATACAAGAGGATTTTTAGCAATGCCTGACAACCATCCTCAGGACACAGATTATTTCCCCGAGAAAGAGGGGGTAAAACCGTTTGTATGGACCGTCCAAAGGGCATACATTACCTCGTATGGAAAGTGTTTACGGGACTACCATCCACAAACATAGCATGAAGGTTGAGAACAGTCTTCTGAGGACCTCTAAGAATTTTCTCAAGCATCCTCCAATGATCTCTAACATTCTGGAGAAAGGAGCCATCCCAAATGACTTTCTCTTAAATCTTGGGATCTAAGAATCACTTTTGACAATCACTTTCATTTGTCAATACTATTATATGATATATAGATCAAGTGTGTTAAGAAGTTTCAGAAGCAGAGTAAGTGTGTTAGAAGGTGCTGGAAATGTTCTCTCTCCTCCTTGTTGAAATATCACACAGATGAACAAAAGCAAAGAATCACCACTATAAAAATTGCAAGCATTTGGGATGGTCTGTCAATTCTGGAGAAATCCAAGGGCAGGACAGTATGCACCCATTTCTAGCCTCCAGTGAATTCAGTGATCCCATCTTACTAAGCAAGGATCTTTTTCTTCCTTATAGTATATCCATAGCCTCATTCCCATGCCAGGAACAGTCACTAACATGGGGGCCAGTAGTTTCCTTATTGTTCTGCTTGCTTTCTCTTTGACCTTTGCCATCACCATAAGAACAAGCAAGCCTTCCAGAAGCATGTAAGAGGCACTTGGGAAAAAAGCTGAGGTCATTCTAGACAGGCCAATAGCCAGCAGACACCAAAACATGTGAGAAAACAGTGCCAAGACCAGTTAATCTCAGTCCAGATCTGCTAACCCACTCCTATGTTCCTGATGTAGTTGAAATACAATAATTTGTACTCATACTAGAGTGAGACAAGCCAGAGTATCATGCTTACATGATATAAGTTGGACCTAGAAACAAATTATCATATAAAACAGGACAATGAGTATATTCTACTCAGGGGTAGTCAAAAGTGCTTCTGATTTTAGTGGTACCTTTAGTCTCCATCTATTCCATGGCACAGGGTGCGGCCAGACTTCTGTAATAATAAGGGTGAATACAAGGTTCTGTAAAGACATATTACCATTGTTTCTTAGTCACTAATCACACCAAATGGGCTGGTGTTTCCCTAATCATAACTTAACATTACATTGCCAAATTGTTAGAGTGTCTCTTGCCAAGCGTGACTTCCGCTGCAGTCTCAATTCTTGGCACTGGCCTAAAATTTAATGACCAACAGGAGACTCACACACTTCTGTTACTGCTTTCTCCATAAATTTTCCCTGATACATGCTGTTCCAGCTTATTTAGTACATGTGTGCTCTTGCCATTTCCCCTCCTTTGTATGAAGCACTTCACTCACATCAATGGACAGTTCATCTCTGCAGAAAATCAACAAAGAAACAATGGCTTTGAATGATGCACTGCTCCAGCAGGACCAGTAGATACATTCAGGACATCCCATCATAAAACAGCAGCATACACATTCTTTTCAAGTTCTCCAGAACAGATCATATATTAGGTCACAAATCAGGCCTCAACAAGCACAAAAAGACTGAAATCATACCATCATATCTTCTGACCACAATGCCATGAAATTCGAAGTCAACCACAAGGAGAAGTTTGGAAAGACCACAAATACATGGAGGTTATAAAACATGCTACTAAACAATGAATGGTTCACCCAGGAATTCAAAGAAGAAATTAAAAAGTACACAGAATCAAATGAAAATGAAAACACAAAGGTCCAAGATCCAAAATCTTTGAGATGAAGCAAAAGCACTTCTAAGAAGGAAACACATAGCAATACAGGCCTGCCTTAAGAAGCAAGACGCACGGGGGGGGGGGGCAAGATGGCAGAGAAGTAGGGAGCTCTGTAATTTTTGCCCGCCCACATCTATCAAACTGATAAGGACTGAAGCCACAATACTCTGATCTGCGAGAGTGGGAGGAAAACAACAGAGTCCACATAGAAGACAGCTAATAGGTGCCTGAGTAAGTGCGAACTGGGGAAATAAAAACGGGCTGGGCCCAGAGGTGCAAAGGGGAGGGAGCCCCTCCCCAGTGCAGAGCCAGGGAGAGAACGCGGAGCCCCAGAGAAACAAGGGGAAGAGAAAGAGAGACTGAAAATGCTCATAGAGCTGGCTCTAGAGAAGAGAAAAACCTCGGCCCAGGATGGAGAGGGATACTATCATCCCATATATAACCACTGGGCATGGGGAGAGAAATTTGTCCCCTTTAGCTGGCACATTATTCCTTGGGCTCCACGGCGGTGCACCGATTCCAGGCGGAACCAGTAGAAAACTGTTCCCTGACTCCCCCTACTCAATCCCGACTAGGAAGCCGCCTGCCTGCAGGAGTACATCTCATCTCGGGTGGTAGCATTAAGTGCACGGACTAGTATTGGAAATGAGGAGGGGCTTGGAAATACAACCTGGCCAGCCTGCATGGCACAGGGAGATTGGACTCAAAACAGTGGCTTGCAATGCGTGGTTTGAAAAGGGCTTGGGGCACTGCCATTCTTCTCCCCACAACCACCAAGGCGGGGCCATGGACAGCAGCCAAGGAGACCTACCTACCCCAAACCACGCCCATCCGCTCAAGAGAGCTGCCATTTTTTTGTCCCCTTCTTTTCTACTTTTCCCCCGTGGAGTCAGAAAAAGACCAACATTAATGAACTGCTATGATTAAATCAATTGTTGCCATCCAGATATATTTTCCCTTATCTCATCCTTATCTCTCCCCTCTGCTGGTCTTATATGCTTAGACTGTCCTTTATCTTTTGTTGTTTCTGTGCCCCCCCCCTTTTTTTCTGTTCTTTTCTTTTCCTTTCTTTTTTTTCTTTCCCCTTTTGGTTTACATGTTTGTTGGATTTGTCTGTGCATTTGCGAGCTTTTGTTCCCTCTGTGTTTGTCTGTCTGTTTTCCTTTGCAGGGATACCTCAAGAAACAAGCCAAAGTATACATGGTGGAGAGTCCCAAATATCACTGAATAGGGAAATAAAATAACCAAAGGCACAACAAGAGAAACCAAGAGACACCATTGAAAGAATACTTCCTGAATGTACAGGCCCTGGACAGTCAATGAGCCTCCTTTAATAGAGCAATACTAACAAGTGCACGGTGCATAACAAGCTTTTAAAACTGATGATAAGAGACAGAAAGCTAGCCAAAATGACGAAACGAAGGAACTTTCGACTGAAGAAATTCCAGGAAGAAGAAAGAGCCACAGAACTGCTCAAAAGAGATAAAAGCAACATAAAAGAGCAAGAATTTAGAACAATTGTCATAAAATTCATCGCTGGGCTTGAAAAAAGCATAGAAGTCATTAGAGAAGCTATTGATACAAAGACTAGGGACCTTCAAAATACCTGTGACAAATTAAAAAATTCTACAGGGAGAAGAGGACAAGATGGCAGAGAAGCAGGGAGCTCTGTAATCCACGCACGCCCGTATGGATTGAACTGAGAAGGACTGAAGGGATGAAACTTGGATTTGCAAGTGGGGGAAAGAAGAAACAGACGCCAGAAAGAAGACAACCTCAAAGATGCCTGAGTGAGTGACTGTGATCTGGGAAATTAGGGGACAGGCGCGTCCTGGTGGTAAAGGGGAAAGGAGCCCCCGAGCCCAACACAGGGAGAGCGCGCTGTGCCCCGGAGAGACCAGGGGAAGAGAAAGAGAGACAGAAAACGTACCTAGAATCATCTCTAAGGGAGGAAAAACTCGCCCATCTCCCCATATATATCTGCCGAGCGCCAGGAGAGAAATCCATCCCATCTGGCCGGCGAGTTTTTCCTTGGGCGCAGCGGCAGCGGGAGCCTTGAAAAGCGGCAGCGGAGGTGGCGGCAGCGGCGGCTACGCGAAAAGGGTGGCGCAAGCCGGCCGGGAGGCCAGCCCCCAGCGGGAACGCATCTCTTCCCCGGTGACGGTGTTCAACTGCACGCACTGGGATGTGGATGTGAGGCGGAGCTTGGAGAATACAGTTTGGCTCGCCCGTGGCACAGGGAGATCGGACTCAGAAGGGCGGTTGCAACGCTTGGTTCCGGCAAAACTTTGAGGCAGCGCCATACTTCTCCCTGCAACCACCAAGGCGGGGCCTCAGAGAGAGCAGCCCCGGAGACCTGATCTGATGCCAGACCACGCCCATCCGCACAGGGGAGTTGTCTTTTTTTTTTCTTTTTTTTTCTTTCCTTTTTTCTTTGCTTCTCCTTCTTTTCTGCTGCCATCCAGATATATATCCCGTAGCATATTCTTATCTCTCCTCTTGGCTGGTTATATGCTTTTGGACTGCCCTCAGATTTTTGCTGTCTCTGTCCCCACCTTGTTGTTTTTTTTTTTTT
>CM053561.1:17589446-17642277 GCA_028646485.1 Cryptoprocta ferox
TGAATGGATTAGGAAGATGTGGTTCATCTATACAATGGAATACTACATGGCAATGAGAAAGAATGAAATCTGGCCATTCGTAGCCAAGTGGATGGACCTCGAGGGTGTCATGCTAAGCGAAATAAGTCAGGCAGAGAAGGACAGATACCATATGTTTGCACTCATAGGTCTAACAGGAGAAACCCAACAGAGGACCATGGGGAGGGGAAGGAGGAAAAAGAGTTACGGAGAGGGAGGGAGACAAAACACGAGAGACCCTTGAATACTGAAAACAAACTGAGGGGGGAAGGGGAAGGGGGAAAGGTAAAGGGGGTTGATGGTCTTGGTGGAGGTCACTTGTGGGGAAAAGCACTGGGTGTTATATGGAAACCAACCTGACAATAAACTATAAAGTTAAAAAAAAATTCTATTAATGAGGTTCATAATAAAATGGAGGCAGACATTGCATGGATTGAAAAGGCAGAGAGGAGAATGGGTGAATTAGAAGACACAGTTATAGAAAAAGAGGAAGCCGAGAAAAAGAGATATACGTTGATCTGGGAGCACAAAAGGAGAATTCTAGACCTGAGTGATAACAATCAAATGGAACAATATCCTTATCATAGGAATTCCTGAGGAAAAAGAAAGAGAAAGAGGTCTTGAAGGGGTGCTTGATCAATTATAGCCGAGAACTTCCTCAATTAAGGAAGGAAATAGACAGTGAAATCCAAGAGGCACAGAGAACTCCCCTCAGACTTAACTTGAATAGAACTTTGGCATTACATATCATAGTGAAACTGGGAAAATCCAAAGATAAACAGAGAATTCTGAAAGCAGCTAGGGATAAAAGGGCCCTAACATACAAAGGGAATCATATCAGAGTGGGTACAGACCTATCTAATGCAACTTGGCAGGCCAGAAAGGAATTGCAGGAAATCTTCAATGTGATGAACAGGGAAAATATGCAGCCAAGTATCCTTTATCCAGCGAGCCTGTCATTCAAAATAGAAGGAGAGATAAAGGTTTTCCCAAATAAACAAAAAGTGAGAGAATTCATCACCACCAAACCAGTCCTATACTAATCCTAAGAGAGACTCTATGAGGGAAATGTTGCAAGGAATACAAGGTATCAGAGACAGCACTACAAGCATGAACGCTACAGAGAACACAATGAATCTAAACCCATATTTTTCAATAATAACACTGAATGTAAGTGAACTGAGCGCTCCAATCAAATGACACAGGGTAGCAGAATGGATAAAAAAACAAAACCCATCTATTTCTGTCTACAAGAGACTCATTTGAGACCTGAAGACAACTTAAGACTGAAAGTAAGGGGATGGAAAAATATCTATCATGAGATCGGCAGTCAAGAGAAAGCCGGAGTAGCCATACTTATATCGGACAAACTGGACCTTAAGGTAAAGGCAGTAACAAAAGACGAAGAAGGACATTATGTAATAATTACAGGGTCTCTCCATCAGGAAGAGCTAACAATTATAAAAATCTATGCATCGATTTCAGGAGCACCGAAATACATAAATCAATTGATCACAAACAGAAACAATCTTATTGATAAGAATGTGCTAACTGCAGGGGACTTTAATACTCCACTTACAGCAATGGATAGGTTAACCAGACAGAAAATCGCTAAACAAATAATCGACCTGAATGACACACTGGAACAGATGGAATTGATATATTTAGAACTTTGCATCCTGAATCTAGGGAATTCACCTTCTATTCAAGTGTGCATGGCACATTCTCCAACATAGATCACGTACAGGGTCATAAAGCAGCCCTCCATAAATACAAACGAATTGAGATCATACCATGCACACTTTCAGATCACAATGCTATGAAACTTGAAATCAATCACAGGAAAAAGTCTGGAAACCCTCCAAAAATGTGGAGGTTAAAAACCACCCTACTAAAGAATGATTGGGCCAATCAGGCAATTAGAGAAGAAATTAAAAAATATATGGAAACAAATGAAAATGAAAATACAACAATCCAAACTCTCTGGGATGCAGCAAAGGCAGTCCTAAGAGGAAAGTATATTGCATTTGAGGCCTGTTTCAAGAAACCTGAAGAAGCGCAAAATCAAAATCTAACAGAGCACCTAAAGGAACTAGAAGGGGAGCAGCAAGAGCACCCCAAACCCAGCAGAAGAAGAGAAATAATAAAGATCAAGGCAGAAATAAACAATATAGAATACAAAAAAATAGTTGAACAGATCAATGAAACCAAGAGTTGGTATTTGAAAAAATAAACAAAATTGATAAACCTCTAGCTAGGCTACTCAGAAAGAAAAGAGAGAACACCCAAATAGACAAAATCATGAATGAAAAAGGATCTATTACAACCAAACCCCAGAAACACAAGGAATTGTCAGAGATTACTAAGAAATATTATATGCCAACACACTGGACAACCTAGAAGAAATGGACAAATTCCTAAACACACATGCACTACCAAAATTCAAATGGGAAGAGATAGAAAATATGAACAGACCCATTATCAGTGAAGAAATCAAATCACCTATCAAAAATCTCCCAATGAATAAGAGTCCAGGGCCAGATGGATTCCCAGGGGAATTCTACTAGACATTTAAAGCAGAGTTAACACTCATTCTTCTCAAGCAAGTCCAAAAAATAGAAATATAAGGAAAACTTCCGAACTCATTTTATAAAGCCAGCATCACTTTGATGCCCAAACCAGAGACCCAACAAAAAAAGAGAACTACAGGCCAATATCCTTAATGAATACAGATGCAAAAATTCTCAGCAAGATACTAGCAAATCAAATTCAACAGCATATAAAAGGAATTATCCATCATGTTCAAGTGGGATTCATTCCTGGGTTATAGGGAAGGTTCAATATTTACAAATATATCAATGTGATACATCACGTTAACAAAAGAAAAGATAAAAACCATATGATCCTGTCGATAGATGCAGAAAAAGCATTTGACAAAATACAGCATCCTTTCTTAATAAAAAACCTCAAGAAAGTCGAGATACAAGGAATTTACTTAAACATTATAAAAACCATTTATGAAACACCCACAGCTAATATCATCCTCAATGGGGAAAAACTGAAAGCTTTCCCCCTTAGATCAGGAACACAACAAGGATGTCCATGTCCTAGCATCAGCAATCAGACAACAAAAGGAAATAAAAGGCATCAGAATTGGCAAAGATGAAGGCAAACTTTCACTTTTCCCAGATGACATGATACTCTACATGGAAATCCCGACCGACTCCACCAGTAGCCTTTCAGAACTGATCCATGAATTCAGCAAAGTCACAGGGTACAAAATCAACATACAGAAATTTGTTGCATTTTTATACACCAATAATGAAGCAACAGAAAAAAATCAAGAAACTGATCCCATTCACAATTGCACAAAAAAAAAAAAAAAACATAAAATACCTAGGAATAAACCTAACCAAAGATGTAAAAGACCTATATGAAGAAAACTAGAGAAAACTTATGAAAGAAACTGAAGAAGACACAAAGAAATGGAAAAGCATTCCATGCTCATGGACTGGAAGAGTAAACATTGTTAAAACGTCATTATTACTCAAAGCAATCTACACATTCAATGCAATCCCAATCAAAATGGCACCAGCACTCTTCTCAAAGCTAGAACAAACTATCCTAAAATTCGTCTGGAACCACAAAAGACCCCGAGTAGCCAAAGTAATATTGAAGAAGAAAACCAAAACGGGAGGCATCACAATCCCAGACTTTAGACTCTACTACAAAGCTGTCATCACCAAGACAGTATGGTATTGGCACAAAAACAGACACATAGACTAATGGAATAGAATAGAGAAGCCAGAACTGGACCCACATATGGATGGCCAATTAATCTTTGTCAAAGCAGGAAAGAGTATCCAATGGAAAAAAGACAGCCTCGTTAACAGGTGGTGCTGGGAGAACTGAACAGTAACAGGCAGAAGAATGAAACTAGACCACTTTCTTACAGCATACACAAAGATAAACTCAAAGTGGATGAAGGACCTGAATGTGAGACAGGAAACCATCAAAACCCTAGAGGAGAAAGCAAGAAACAGCCTCCTTGACCTCAACCGCAGCAATTTCCCACTCGACACATCCCCAAAGGCAAGGGAATCAAGAGCAAAAATGAACTATTGGGACCTCATCAAGATGAAAAGCTTCTGCACTGCAAAAGAAACAATCAAAAAAACTAACAGGCACCCGATGGAATGGGAAAAGATAGTTGCAAATGACATATGGGATGAAGGGCTAGTATCCAAAATCTACAAGGAACTCTCCAAACTCCACACCTGAAAAACGAATAATCCAGTGAAGAAATGGGCAGAAGACATGAATAGACACTTCTCCAAAGAGGACATCCAGATGGCCAACAGACACATGAAAGAAACGATGCTCAGCGTCACTCATCATCACGGAAATACAAATCAAAACCATACTGTGATAACATCTCACGCCAGTCAGAGTGGCTAAAATGAACAACTCAAGAGAGTATAGATGCTGGTGAGGATGTGGAGAAACAGGCACCCTCCTACACTGTTGGTGGGATTGTAAACTGGTATAGCCGCTCTGGAAAACAGTGTGGAGGTACCTCAAAAAATTAACAATAGAACTCCCCTATGACCCAACAATAGCACTGCTGGGGATTTACCCAAGGGATACATAAGTGCTGATGCATAGGGGCACATGTACACCAATGTTTATAGCAGCACTTTCAACAATAGCCAAATCATGGAAAGAGCCTAAATGTCCATCAACTGATGAATGGATCAAGAAAACATGGTTTATCTATACAATGGAATACTACATGGCAATGAGAAAGAATGAAATATGGCCATTCTAGCAAAGTGGATGGACCTCGAGGGTGTCATGTTAAGCGAAATAAGTCAGGCAGAGAAGGACAGATACCATATGTTTTCACTCATAGGTCTAACAGGAGAAACTTAACAGAGGACCATGGGGAGGGTAAGGGGGGAAAAGAGTTAGGGAGAGGGAGGGAGGAGGCAAAGCATGAGAGACTCTTGAATACTGAAAACAAACTGAGGGCGGAAGAGGGATGGGGAAAGGGCAAGGGAGGTGATGGTTATGGAGGAGGGCACTTGTGGGGATGAGCACTGGGTGTTATATGGAAACCAACTTGACAATAAACTATTAAAAAAAAGAAGAAGAAGCAAAAAACCTGAGTGGCTCAGTCAGTTAAGCGGCCGACTTCGGCTCAGGTCATGATCTCACAGTTCGTAAGTTTGAGTCCCATGTCAGGCTCTGTGCTGACAGCTCAGAGCCCGGAGTCTGTCTTCAGATTCTGTGTCTCCTTCTCTCTCTGCCCTTCCCCTGCTCACGCTCTGTCTCTCTGTCTCTCAAAAATCAATGAATATTAAAAAATTTTTTTAAAAAAGAAGCAAGAAAAACCCTGTGGGGCCTGGATGGTTCAATCAGTTAAGCATCCAATTTTTGATTTGGCTCAGGTCATGATCTCATGTTTCCTGGGTTTTAGCCCTACATCGCACTCTGCACTTACAGTTTGGAGCTTGCTTGGGATTCTCTCTAACCTCTCTCTCTGCCCTTCCCCTAATCTCTCTCTCTCTCTCTCTCTCTCTCTCTCTCTCAAAATAAATAACATAAAAAATACTTTGTAAAAAGAAAAATCCCAAACAAGCTAACCTACACCTAAGGGTGTAAAAAAACAACAACAACAAATGAAGCCTAAAGCCAGCAGAATAAAGGAAAAACTTAAGATTACAGCAGAAATAAATTATATACAAACGAGAGAGAGAGAGAGAGAGAGAGAGAGAGAGAGAGAGAGAACAGATCAATGAAACCAGGAGCTGGTTCTTTAAAAGAATTAATAAAATTGATAAACCCCTATCCAATCATATCAAAAAGAGAAAGGACCCAAATAAATAAAATCACAAATGAGAGAGGAGCAATAACAACCAACGCTACAGAAAAACGAACAATTATAAGAGAATATTATGAAAAACCATATGCCAACAAATTGGAGAACTTAGAAGAAATGGATAAATTCCTAGAAACCTATAAACTACCAAAACTGAAACATTAATAACTAGAAAACCTGAACATACTGATAACCAGCAAAGAAATTGAAACAATAATCAAATTCTCCCAACAAACATAAGTCCGGGACCAGATGGCTTCACTGGTAAATTCTACCAAACATTTAGAGAAGAGTTAATACCTATGCTTCTCAAACTATTCCAAAAAAAGGAAAAAAGAAAAGAAAACTTCCAAATTCATTCTATGTGGCCAGGATTACCCTAATACCAAATCCAAATAAAGACACAACTAAAAAAGAGAACTACGGGCCAATATTCCTAAAAACATGGATACAAAAATTCTCAATAAAATACTAAGCAAACTGAATCCTACAATACATTAAAAGAATTATTCACCATGCTCATGTGGGATTTATTCCTGGTCTGCAAGGGTGGTTCAATATGTGCAAAGTAAACATTATTTTTTTAATGTTTATTTATTTTTGAGAGAGTGAGAGAAAGAGAGAGAGAGAGAACTAATACAAGCAGGAGAGGGGCAGACACAGAATCAGAAGCAGGTTCAAGGCTCTAACCTATTAGCGCAGACCCCAACACAGGGCTCCAATCCACTAACAGTGAGATCATGACCTGAGCCGAAGTCAGATGCTCACCAGACTGAGGCACCCAGCCACCCCCAATTGCAAAGTAATCAATGTAATATACCACATTAATAAAAGAAAGAATAAGTTCCATATGATCATTTCAGTAGATGCTTTATAAAAAGCTTTTGACAAAGTACAACATCAATTCATGGTAAAAAGAATCCTCAACAAACTAGGAATAGACAGAACATACATCAACATAATCAAGGCCATCTATGAGAAACCCACATCTAATATCATCCTCCATGGAGAAAAACTGAGAGCTTTTCCTCTACAAATAGGAACAAGACAGGATGTCCACTCTCACCACTGTTACTTTACATAGTACTGGAAGTCCTAGCCACAGCAATCAGACAACAAAAAGTAATAAAAAGCATCCACATTTCCGAGGAAGTCAAACTCTCACTATTTGCAGATAACATAATACTCTATATAGAGAATCCAAAAGACTCCATCAAAATATTACTAGAAATAATACACGAATTCAGTCACAGGATACAAAATCAACGTACAGAAATCTGTTGCATTTCTATGCACCATTAATGAAGTAGCAGAAAGAGAAATCAAGGAATCAACCCCATTTTGCACCAAAAACCATAAGACGCCTAGGAATAAACCTAACTAAAGAGGTAGTAAAGAATCTGTATGCTGAAAACAATAAAACACTGATGAAAGAAATTGAAAATGACACAAAGAAATGGAAAAACATTCCATACTCAGGGATTGGAAGAACAAATATTGTTAAAATGTCTATAGTACCCAAAGCAATTGACACATTTAATGCAATCTCTATCAAAGTGCCAAAAGAATTTTTCATAGAGCTAGAACGAACAATCCTAAATTTTGTATGGAACTACAAAAGACCCAGGCGAACTACAAAAGACCCAGGCAAACTTGAAAAAGAAAAGCAAAGCTGGAGGCATCACAATTCCAGACTTCAAATTATATTGCAAAGCTGTAATGATCAAAACAGTATGATACTTGCACAAAGATATACATATAGATCAATAGAACAGAATAGAAAATCCAGAAATGAACACACAACTCAATGGCCACTTAATCTTCCTCAAAGCAGGAAAGACTATCTAATGGAAAAAAAGTCTCTTCAACAAATGATGTTGGGAAAACTGGACAAAACATGTGAAAGATTTAAACTGGACCACTTTCTTATACCGTACACAAAAATAAACTCAAGATGTACTGAAGACCTAAATGTGAGACAGAAAACCACCAAAATCCTAGAGGAGAACACTCTGACATTGGCTGTAGCAACTTCTTACTAGATAGGTCTCCTGTGGCGAGGGAAATGAAAGTAAAAATAAACTATAGGGACCTTATCAAAATAAAAACCTCTGCACAGCAAAGGAAAGAATCAACAAAACTAAACAGTAACCTACCCAATGGGAGAAGATATTTGCGAATGATGTATCTGATAAAGTATTAGTATCCATAATATATAAAAAAACTTATCAAACTCAACATTAAAAAATCAAATATTCCAGTTAAAAATTTGGCAGAAGACATGTACATTTTTCCCAAAGAAGACATCAAGATTCTGGCTAACAGACATATGAAAAGATGCTCCACATCACTCATCATCAGGGATATACAAATCAAATCCAGAGTGAGATATTATATCACACCTATCAGAATGGCTAAAACTAACAACACAGAAACAACAGGTGTGGACAAGGGTGTGCAGAAAGGGAAACCCTCTTATAACGTTGGTTTGGAATGGAAACTGGTGCACCCACTCTGCAAATCAGTATGGAGAGTCCTCATAGAACTACCCTATGATCTAGCAATTGCACTACGAGGTATTTACCCAAAGGATACAAAAATACTAATTCAGAGGACTACAATGCACTCTGATACTTATAGTGGCATTATCAACAGTAGCCAAATTGTGGAAAGAGCCCAAATATCCATTGACTGATAAATGGATAAAGAAGATGTGGTGTATATACACAATGGAATATTACTTAGCCATAAAAAATGAAATATTGCCACTTGCAATGATGTGGATGGAAGTAGAGTGTATTACACTAAGCGAAATAAGTCAGTAAGACAAAGACAAATACTATATGATTTCACTCATATGTGAAATTTAAGAAACAAAGCAAACTAGGGAGGCAAACCAAGAAAGAGACTCTTAACTACAAAGAACAAACTGATGGTTACTAGAGGAGAGGTAATTATGTGAGAGGATAGGTTAAATAGGTGATGGGGATTAAAGAGTGTACTTGTTGGGATGAGTCCCAACACATTGTTGTATGTGTGTTGAAATCACTAAATTGTACAACTGAAATCAATATAACATTGTATGTTAACTAGATGGAATTTAAATAAAAACTAAAAAAAAACAAATTTCCTGTGAAGCCATCTGGTCCTGGACTATTGTTTTTTGGGATTTTTTTTTTTATTATTGACTCCATGTTCTTTGCTGGTAATTGGTCTGTTAGAATATTCCATTTTTTTCCTGCATCAGTTTTGGTAGTTTATGTGTCTCTTGAAGCATGCAATATTTTATAATACCCTCTTAAAATTGTTTGCATTCCTGTGGTATTGGTTTTTATTTCTTCTCATTTGTGATTTTCTTTATTTGAGTCCTCTCTCCTTCTCCTTCTCCTTCTTTTTATTCCCCCCTAGTGAGTCTGACTAGAAGTTTATCAATTTTGTTGATCTTTTCAAGGAACAAGCTCCTGGTTTCATTGATCTGTTCTGTTGTTTTTTTAGTTTCTATTTCATTTATTTCTGTTCTAATCTTCATTATTTCATTCCTTCTGCTGTTTTGGAGTTTTGTTTTACTTCTTTTCCTAGCTCCTTTTTATGTAATGTTAGGTTGTTTATTTGAGATGTTAATTGCTTCTTGAGGTAGACCTGTATTTCTATAAACTTCCCCTTAGTATAAATTTGCTGCATCACAAAAATTTTGAATCAAGTGTTTTTTGTTTTCATTTGTTTCCATGTAATTTTTGATTTCTTCTTTGACACCTTGATTGATCATTCATTCATTATTCAGTAGCATGTTATTTAACCTCCATATATTTTGTGGTCCAGATTTTTTCTTGTGGTTGATTTCTAGTTCCACAGTAGTCTGGTCAGAAGAGAGGCTGGTATAACTTCAACCTTTCTGAATCTGTTGAGGCTTGTCTTGTGGCCTAATATGTGGTCTATTCTGGAGAGTGTTCCATGTGCACTTGAAAAGAATGTGTATGCCGCTGTTTTAGTATTTAATGTTCTGAATATATATATTAAATCCATCTGGTCATTCATAGCCACTGTTTCCTTGTTGATTTTCTCCTTGGATGATCTGCCCATTTATGTAACTGGAGTGAGAAAGCCCTACTATGATTGTATTACTAATGATTAGTTTTTTCATGATTGTTATTACTGCTTTGTATATAGGAGTCTTCCATGTTGGGTGCATAAATATTTGGAATTGTTGTATTTTCTTGTTGGGTTGTCTCCTTTATTATTATATAGTGTCATTCTTGGACTCTTGTTACAATCTTTGTTTTAAAGTCAATTTTGTTTGATATAAGCATTGCTATTCCAGCTTTCTTTTGACATCAATTTGTATGATTAATGTTTCCCCATCCTCTCACTTACAATCTGTAGGTGTCTATAGGTCTGAAAAGAGTCTGTTGTAGGCAGCAGATAAGTGGGTCTTGTTTTTTTTTTTCCTAGCCACTTTGTCACCCCATGTATTTTGATTGTTTAATTCATTTACATTCAAAGTAATTGTTGATAGATATGTATTTATTGCCATTTTGTTATTTGTTTTGTGGGGTTTTTTTTAGTTTTTCTCTGATCCTTTCTTCTCTTGCTCTCTTTTATGGTGTTGACTTTTTTTTTTTTTTAGTGGTATACTTAGATTCCATTTTATTTATTCTTTATATATCTATTACTTTTTTTTTTAATTTGTGGTTACCATCTGCTTTGTATATAACATCTTCTGCATATAGCATTCTATATGAAGTTGATGGTCACTTAAGCTTGAACTTAAGCTCCTTTCCTCCTCTCCCCATCCCCCAAGTTTTAGGCATATAGTGTCATAATTTATGTCCTTTTATTTTGTGAAACCCTGATTGACTTTTAAAGATATGCTTATTTTTAGTGCATATTTGCTTCCAACTTTTTATACTCTTGTTTATGGTCTTACCTTTCCACTCAGAGTTCCTTTTAATATTTCTTGCAGGGCTAAGCTTAGTGGTCATGGACTCCTTTAGTTTTTATTTGTCTGAGAAATTCTTTATCTCCCCTTTTATTCTGAATGATAGCCTTTCTGGAAAAGTATTCTTGGCTGCAGATTTATTCTTTTCCATACTTTGAATATATCCTGCCTCTCCCTTTTGGCTGCAAAGTTTCTGCTAAAAAATCAGTTGGTAGCCTTATGGGTTTCCCTTGTATGTAACTGTCTTCTTCTCTCTTGCTGAATGTAAAATGTTTTCTTTATCACTAATTTTTGCCATTTTATTTTTTTAACGTTTATTTATTTTTGAGAGACAGAGAGAGATGGAGCATGAGTGGGGGAGGGGCAGAGAGAGAGGGAGACACAGAATCTAAGCAGAGCTGTCAGCACAGAGCCCGATGCAGGGCTCGAACTCATGGACCACGAGATCATGACCTGAGCAAAAGGCGGATGCTTAACAGACTGAGCCACCCAGGCGCCCCTAAGTTTTGCCATTTTAATTACTATGTGTCTTGGTGTGGACCTCCTTGGCCTGAGTTTATTGGGGGATCTGTGCCTCTTGGATTTTGATGTCTATTTCCATCCCCAAATTAAGGAAGTTTTCGTGTTTTATATTTTTAAATAACTTTTCTGCCCTCTTTGCTCTCTTTTTCTTCTTCTGGGATCCCTATAATGCACATGTTGTCACACTTGATGGAGTCACTGAGTTCCCTAAGTATATTCTCATTTTACATAATTATTTTCTCTCAACTACTTAGTTTGATTACTTTTCATTATTCTGTCTTCCAGATCATTAATTCATTCTTCTGCTTCCTCTAGCCTATTTATTCCCCCATTTTTTAAATCTCTTTGTTAAGGATCTCACTGATGTCCTCCACTCTTTTCTCAAGTCCAGTGAATATCTTTGTGATCATTCCTTTAAATTCTCTGACATATTACTTGTATCCATTTTGCTTTGGTCTCTTGCTGTGAGTTTATCCTGTATTTTCACTTGAGACAAATTCCTCTCTCTTCTCATTTTGTCTAACTCTTTGTTTCCCTGTGTATTAGGAAAGTCAGTTACATCTCCTGTTCTTGAAAGTAATGGCTTTATGAAGAAGAGGTCCTCTAGTGCAGCGATTCCCATTCCTCAGGATGTGGCAGTCCAGGGAGTGTCTCCTATGTCTGTTGTGTATGCCCTGCTGTGGAGTCCTGGCCACTTTTTCCTTCAATGTAGGGGTTTGTAGAGTTTATAGAGCCTCTCTTTGCCTGTTGTGGGCAGTGTTTAGCCCCTGGCTGGGTGGGGCACATTTTAATAAGGTATGCACTGGTCTGCTTACAAAATGAGAACACCAAAACTTTGCTGCCACCAGAACTTCTTCAATGTGGCATCTTCTCTACCTTCAGTTGTGGAGTTTGTTCTGCCAGTCTTTGGGTTGTTTTCTGAATTATTTAGACTGAAGTGAGTGTTTTCTATTTTATCCATGGTACAAGTGAGCTTAGGTCCTCCTTCTCTGCCATCTTCCCAGACTCCCCTGACTAAACTTTGATGAAATAGTCTGATTCATTGGGGGGAACCCCTATCTCAGCATTGTGAAGGCTTTTCTTCTTAAATTGATGAGGTACTCCATTCCAAAGTGTTTTATTATCCTACTTGGATTATATAACCTTTGCTTCCAGTCTTCTAGAAATAAAATGAGCAAGGATATAGGGTCTCCATATTCATTATATAAACTTTCTCTTTATCATCATTTCCTGTATGTAACCTGTACCTTTCATTTTGCCTTTTGCTCTCAGTCAAGAGACCTGTCTATGCTCTTCAGATAAATCTCAATAATACATCTTTATAACTTTGTCAGGATACAGCATGGCAGTTATTTAGGTTTCAGAGAAGGGATAGGATATGGGTCTTGTAAACAGACCTTAAAACAATACCCATGTTATTAGCCCTACCTTTATCTGACTTTTACAAAGGTCCTGAATTCTAGCAATTCCTGGGCCTTTGTGAGGATTCTATGGGGTACACAACTGGACTTTACCCATTGCCAGGTTAGAATCCAACTTTCTTGGACATGCTAAATCAATCACAGTCATCAGCTTTCTTCTGAATTTCCAAATATGTATTCCTATTCTCTCTTCTTGTACTCCATAATTGTCAATATAAGCATCTTATTTTTTTTTCTTTCATGTTAGTGGGGTTTCATGAGGGAAAACGTATAAATGTGTTGGTTCAAAACACTGTTTTAAACCAGAAGTCTCAACCCAACTTATCTTAGAAAAACATCCCACCACATTGGCAAAACTGTTCAGTGTTTTAAGCTCACAGAAATGGTGTGGTTGTAGTTATGCATTTCCCAGAGTGCCAAGTGGGGCAGCAGGAAATATGATCATTTCAAAGATGCTCCCTTCCCCAACAACTCTATTTATTTGATCTGTTAACCTGTAATATTTCCAAGAAGCCCTAGTAAATGCAGAGTCCATAAATCTTTTCATATCAAAAGAGTTTTAGTTCAGAGGGGAAAAGCTTCAGTTACCATAATAGTGATTACATCTGGTATCATACAATGCTAGTGTCTTGATTGAAATTATGAGGCACCAGCTGTTGGCGCTAACTGTACCTCTCATAAATGCAAAAGTATACGTTAATATCCCTGCACTGTGAAATGATACAAGATGTAAGACAGCACTGGCAGTGAATATATATGCATGGTATTTGAATGGTTTTCATTCAGGGCAAACAGATACTTCCTGTTAATTAAGTACATATGACATATTTCTTAAGTAACTTTATGTTGTGGTCAATATTAATGCTTTGAATTACTATACATTTTAGAAGAACTTCAAATATTTTGTTAATAGGATTTCTTATCACAGGACTGAAAAGTAAAACTGGGTTCTAGCTGAATGATCTTTAAAGGCCTGTCCAATTCTATGAAATAGCAGCTATTTCAATGGGGGAAAAAATTCTCAAGTCTTTCTTTTTTTCCCAGCATTTAAGGCAACACCTGTTTGAACTTACTAACTTTCATTTTAAGTTGATTTATCAGATTCCATGAAAACAGCAAACCACACTTTTCCAATCCTCAGTCCACAGGGTTCAGACTTTCAAATTATACTTGTTTCCAGCTGCCAATAAGTATTAAGTCATCAAGAAGCCAAGTAACACAGATGAGATATTATAAATGTTGCTTTTTTGAGTATTATTTTTAGTAGGATCTATACTGGACCTACCATATACTAAAATGAATTATAAAAGATATCTAAAAAATGGCTAAACACAACTTCCCCACTGTTTCAAGAAACTAAATGCAGTTGCTATAGTGCAAAGTCTTTACAAACTAAAAACAACATCAGTTTAATGATACTATAATTAATCTTTATAAAGGTAAAATTATAATTAAAACATTAATTACAACTATAGGAACTAAGAAATCACTTCAGCAGGATTCTACTTTATTGCCTTTGATGATTACAACAGATTATAAATATGATTCTATGTAAATAACAGGTAAATAAACCAAATATTAGCTATTTGTACCAGCCATAAATAGTCTGATGTTCTAATAAAGTTGCATGATTTAGAACAAGTTCAAAAGTAAGGCTTTTCAAAAATTTAGTATTATCAAATTGCTTACTCTGTTCTTGATGTAGATTTTAATGATCACATCTTTTATTTTGGTCTGCTTTACCTGCCTTTGTTGGGGTTTTAATATTCACTTTTATTAATTTTATCCTGAATGCACATATGAAGTGTTCTAGATCAAAGACAAATCATTGTACACTTAAAAATACTGACCACATGATTCCTCATATCCCACTTCTTACCCTGAAGGTGATGCAATGAAAGCCAGGTCAGATACCCTACACGCACAAGTTTTAAAGTCTACACTACAGGTAAGGAATGGAGAAAATTGAGTTTTATCTGCTTATCTATAGGAAAAAGAGGCAGTTACCCTCCTCCCCCACAAAAGGAGGGAGAGAACTCTTGCTTTTTGGAGACTGGATGAAAAATGATTTTGAGATCTCACTCTAAATTTTTGGTATATAAATACATATCTCCAAGGATGAGATAAACTCAGTATCTCTGGCTTTTCTGACCTATAAATCTCTCCAAACTTCTACACCTTCCCTTCCCTTGAGAGGTAAGTATATACCTCTGAAGTTAGGAAAATCTGTCTGGAGTTCTCTCACTACCTATACAGTTGTGAATGAACTTCCTACATCTTGCTCTTAGCCCAGCCTCCCAAGATTTCAGCAAAATTTATCCAAAAAGTCCCAAGTCTACAGAAACACAAAAATATTCCCTCACATCTCACACTCTTGCTAGTTCCAATTATTGGCACTATGGACTTTGAGAATTACCTGTAGTATTTCTCACATAAGTAATCAACAGGCATATATAACTCTTCCTTTAGAAAATTAATATGTTATACATGACATATTTAGTTCCTATACTAACAAAAAGTCATTTTTAACCTGATGAATAAAATTAAGTCATTACCTTATCTTACAGGATTCCAGACTTTAGAAAGAAATTTGTGAAATAATGAATAATGTTAATCTTTTAATGAGACCTTTCTAAACTTCCACCAGCAGGTTTCCCTCACTTTGAATCAGCTAATTTTTTCCTTTCCCATGAATTTGACAATGGCATGCCTTTTTTTTCTTTATTACATTAACTTATTTCTGATTTTGTCATAACTATGACATTTTTGGAAAAAGTAACATATCCTTTCTTTAATTAAGACTTGAAAGATTAATCATGTTCTTTGTAGCACTTCATTTCATGATCTTTTTCAAATTTCCATGTGTCTAAAAATTATATTTTCTAAGTTTCATAAAACCAAATTTACATTTAAATGCAATTCATTCTGCAGAAGAAAAGACAATCCTTTAAAAGTATGGTTTAGTTTGGCTTAAAATGTAGAGTTACAGGATTATGTCAAATATATAAAATGGAGCATTTATATTAAATGCAACGCATTTCTGCATAATGCTACCCAAGCTAATTGAGAGTGATTACGTATAATTCGTGATTTAGCAAACTAAGCCAGATTAGTCTCTGAGAAGGACTCAGTGCCAACAATAAGAAAAAAATAAAAATCATACAGTTTGTCAGAAAAGGTTATAAATAAGTTTTTGTCTCTGACTGATCTAGTCTTTCTAGACCAACTGTTTCTTTAAGTAAAATGTTTGATATAATTTTTTTCATATCATTTACAAAAAATCATTTAAAGTCTTGAGGTAAAGGATTATTTTCTAAATTTATTTTAGTTTAAAGATGCGTTAATCATTTGTTAATATAAATTCATCAACATTGTCACAAATGTAGATTTGCAATCATTAGCAACTTAATGACTACCATCACAAAGCCTGAGATCTTTTAGGGAGCCTTAGTTCCTAATTCTCTAGAAACTGGAACAACTCATTTTGTTTTTTGTTTTCATTTTTCCCAAAAAGTGTTTAAAATTACTCTTCAAGGAGTATAAAATTCCTTGTTCACAAAGCTGCATTTCACATGTCAGGTGAGGGAAAAGTACATTCTGAAAACATTATTTCCATAAACTTTCAAAAGAGGTATGTGATGATCATTCCTTAGGATAAACAAAATTTTACATTTTCTTTCTAAATAAGTTTGCCTGGCCTTATACTGATAATTAATAGGGAAAATCCACCAAAAATATGTCTGTGGTTAGCCATGTTACAAAATGCATGCACCTTTAAACATTTTGGGTGTTGTTGTTTTTCCAGTCACTACCGAGTTTATCCTCCACAGGGTTATAGCATCAGCATATCTGTAAACAATCAATCTATGGTCAGTTGTTATAAAACCTCCTGATTCTCTCCTCTGTCCCTGCTGTTGTTTTTCCAAGAATCTAACCGTAATAAAAAGCTATGACATTAGCATTGTAAATTTCTTCAGACTTTCATTAGATATTATCTTAGCAAGTGTGCTAAGATAGGGTCAGCAGCAATTTTTAAATAACACATTTTCAGGTAATTTACACCAGAAGCTTCTGAAATTTATGCAGCCAGTACTTTGAGTATTAACACTCACATTCAATATTCATTTCATTATAGTATATTCTACTTGATTTTGTGCTCCCATTACAGTCAGTAGCTCAGGCTCACTTCCTGGTTATTGAGTCCACTCACTCAACACGTAATCGGAATCTTAATTTTGTTTTTTGTTTTGTTTTGACTTTTCCATTAGATCAGACTTTTCTCTTTTTTTAAATTGGTTTTGGTGATCATGGTCACTGAGAAACGTTAACTTTTTTTTTCTGTTTCCTTACCAGATAAGAAGTCATATTCCCCACACCATAATATTTAGATATTTCAGTTAGATACTCCATTAATAAAAGTTTTCTAAAAAACTTGCAATGATCATATAAACAGATGTGGACACTAACTCCATTTTATACACTACTGATTAATACAAATGTTTCCTTTACTCTTTCACTGTAACACCCTTAGGAGGAGGGGGTAGTGGGAGCTGTAACACCTATTTACTTGTTTGTATTTTCCCAGTGCAAGTGAACTCAAAGTCACCAAAAAATAATAAATGCAATAAAATATCTGTGAACAGCAAATGGAAGAGGTATAACTGTACACCCCAGTCCAGTTCTGATGCCCACTGAGTTTTAGGTCCAAACGTAGAAGAAAAAAAAAAATTACTACAGAGCTTTTCAGATTACGGAGTGGCTTTCATATATTTATGAGGCAGGGAATATAATTACCATCTTCATTTTACAGATGAAGAAACCAATATGGCAGAATTCAGCAAATTCTTTTTGTCACACACACGGTATAAGCAATAGAGACAAGCTTCAAACTCATGCAGTCTGGATCCACAGACCCTATTCTAGACTGACTAGGTCTCTCCAGCCATCTCAACTTGTTCATTATATTCCTTAAGTGGTCCATTTGTGGTCCATGAAATCAACACTGTGACCTTTCACGAGGCCCATGAAAGTGGTTTAGAATATGACCACAGTCAAGATACCACTATTTGAATTTTATATAGTAACTATTTAGGTATCATTTAACACAAACAAGTCATTTTGGGTTTCATTTCCACTTAAGTACATAGATATCTAGTTTGAGTCTCAAATTTTTGTGTGTATGAAGTATAGACATGTCAGCTATGATTTGGAAAGAAGAAATGTAATGATACAAAGCAGTCCCATAACTAAAGATTAAAAAGGGAGAATGAGAGGGTTAACTTTTGCATATTCTAAAAATCATGAGGAAAAAAATAAGATGCTTGCACAACAGCATAGGCATAAAATATCTTTCTAATATTTTTAATTGTTAATTTTTTTATCCTTTTTTTTAAGTTTAGGGGCATCTGGGTGGCTCAATTGGTTTCGCTTCCAACTTTCGCTCATGTCATGATCTACCAGTTCATGAGTTCAAACCCTGTATCAAGTTCTGTGCAGAGAGCTCAGAGCCTGAAGCCTGCTTCGGATTCTGTCTCCCTCTTTCTCTCTGCCCCTCCCCTGCTTGCATGTGCTCGCTTGTGCACTCTCTCTCTCTTCCTCTCTCTCTCTCAAAATTAAATAAACATTAAAAAACATAAAAATAAAATAAAATAAAACAAAATTTAAATCCAAGTTATTTAACATACAGTGTGATAATGATTTCAGGAACTGAAGTTAGTGATTCATCACTTACATAAAACACCCAGTGCTCATCCTAACAAGTGCCCTCCTATTATAATGCCCATTACTCATCTAGCCCATGCCCCCCTCAAGCAACCCTCAGTTTATTCTCTGTATTTAAATCTTTTAGGATTTGTCTCCCTCTTTTTATCATAGTTTTGCTTCCCTTCCCTTATGTTTATCTGTTTTGTATCTTAAATTCCACACGAGTGAAGTCATATGATATTTGTCTTTCTCTGACTTATTTGGCTTTGTGGAATACACTCTAGTTCCATCCGCATTGTTGCAAATGACAAGATTTCATTCTTTTTTTTTTATCACCAAGTAGTATTCTATTATATATATGTACCACATCTTCTTTATCCATTCATCTTTCAATGTACATTTGGGCTCTGTCCACTATTGTTGATAGTGCTGCTATAAACATTGGGGTGCGTGTGCCTCTTTGAATCAGCATTTTTTTATCCTCTGGATAAACACCTAGTAGTCCAATTACTGGATCATAGGTAGTTCTGTTTTTAATTTTTTGGGGAACCTCCATACTGTTTTCCACAGTGGCTGCACCAGTTTGCATTGCCACCAACAGTGCAAAAGTGTTCCTCTTTCTTCACATCCTCAAAAACATCTCTTGTTATCTGAGATGTTTGTTAATTTAGCCATTCTGACTGGTGTGAAGTGGTATCTTATCGTGGTTTTGATTTGTATTATCCTGATGATGAGCAACGTTGAGCATCTTTTCATGTATCTGTTAACAATCTTGATGTCTTCTTTGGAAAAGTGTCAGTTCATGTCTTTTCCCAATTTCTTCACTGGCTTGTTTGTTTTTTGGGTGTCTTTTGATAAGTTCTTTATAGTTTTTGGATACTAACCCTTTATTTAATATATCATTTGCAAATATCTTCTCCCATTCCATTGGTTGCCTTTTAGTTTTGCTGATTGTTTCCTTCACTGTGCAGAAGTTTTTATCTTGATGAAGTCCCAATAATTCATTTTTGCTTTTGTTTCCCTTGCCTCTGGAGACATGTCAAGTAAGAACTTGCAGCAGATGAGATCAAAGAGGCTTTCCCTGTTTCCTTCTCTAGGATTTTGATGTCTTCCGGTCTTATGTGTAGGCCTCTCATCCATTTTGAGTTCACCTTTGAGTATGATATAAGAAAGTGTGCCAGGCTCATTCTTCTGCATGTCGCTGTTCAGTTTTCCCAACACCATTTATTCAAAAGACTATCTTTTTTTTCCATTGGATAGTCTTTCTTCCTTTGTCAAAGATTAGTTGGCCATATGTTTGTGGATCTATTTCTGGGTTCTCTATTCTGTTCCATTGATCTATGTTTCTGTTTTTGTGCCAATACCATACATTCTTGATTACAGCTTTGCTACAGCTTGAAGTCCTAAATTGTGATGCCTCCAACTTTGGTTTTCTTTTTCAACATTACTTTGGCTATTTGGGTCTTTTCTGGTTCCACATAAATTTTAGAATTGTTTATTCTAGTTCTACGAAGAATGCTGGTGTTATTTTGATAGGAATTACATTGAATGTGTAGATTGCTTTGGGGAGTATCGACATTTTAACAATACTTTTCTTCTAATCCATGAGTATTCAATGTTTTCCATTTTTTTGTCTTCTTCAATTTCTTTCATAAGCTTTCTATAGTTTTAAGTGTATAGATTTTTCACCTCTTTGATTAGGTTTATTCCTAGGTATTTTATGGTTTTTGGTACAATTGCAAATGGGATAAGTTCCTTGATTTTTATTTTTTTTAATTAATTTAGAGAGAGAGTGTGCATGCTCAGAGGAGGGGCAGAAAGGGAAGGGGAGAAAGAATCCCAAGCAGGCCCTGCACCATCAGCACGGAGCCCAACGTGGGGCTCAATCCCATGAACCATAAGATCATTACCAGAGCAGAGGTCAAGATGGGACACTTAACTGATTTAACCAACCAGGTGCCCCAACAGCATAGGAATACAATCATGTGCATACTTTTATGGTATTGAAAACACTCTATGCCATTCTATTTCTGTCTATTCATAATCCTAATAAACATACACACAAACCCACACATGAAAAACATACAAAATACTACATATATATTTTGCCACACAATAATTCTCACTGGTTTGAATTGTAATACTTATGTATTTAGAGTCTCTAAACATTTGGATTTCTAAGTTTTGTTTTAAAGTTTATCAGCGTACAGTTTAAACTCATGCAACTTACATCTAAATTTTAGAACATATTGCCTTCAAATAACCTTCAAGCTTCCTGCTATTGTAGAAAGACAGCACAGAAATTTTTAAGGAAAGCATGTTATGATGGAAAGTACATGGAAATAAGATTGGGTTCTCACATTTTATCCTTAATAATGCCACCAACTAGGTATGCGACCTTTCTCTCTGAGCAGCTTAGATAATATCATTTCATTTTCCTAAGAAGAAAAATTGTTTACAAATCATGATAAAATATACTAAGGTAATGCAGGACATTTAGAGAACATATAAAAGTATAAATTAAATAATTTTTAATAAAACAGAAGCTCCAAATAATCAATAGAAAAATACAGTAAAATAATAATTTTATATATCTATCTTGGTCAACTCAGTTGCCATAACAAAATACTATAGACCAGATGCCCAAAACAAAAGGAATTTATTATCATGGTTCTGGAGGCTGGGAAGTCCAAGAACAACATGCCAGCTAATTGGGTTTCCTGGTCAGGCCTCTCTTCCTGGCCTGTTGATGGCCCCCTTCTCACTATGTCCTCACATGGCAGAAAAAAAGAGGAAGAAACCTTGCTGGTATTTCTTCTTATAAAGGCACTAACCCTATCATGACAACCCCAACCTTACGACCTCATCTAAACCTAGTTATCTTCCAAAGGCTTTATCTCCAAATGCCACCACATGGGGTTAGGGCTTCAACATACGAATTCTGAGGAACACAATTCAGTCCATAGAATTCTGCCTCTGATCCCCCAAATCCATGTCCCTTTTACATGCAAAATGCATTCATTCCATCTCAACATCCACAAAAGTCTTAACTCATTCCAGCATCAACTCAGAAGTTCAAAGTCTAAATAAAACCTAAATCATATTATGATTCACCCTGAGGCAGAATTCCTCCCCAGTGGCAAATTTGTAAACAGACAGGCCTGTGCTTCTAAAATACAATGGTAGACCAGACACAGGATAGATACTCTTTCCAAAATGGAAGAATAGAAAGAAGGAAGGGTGACAGGTCTCAAGCAAGTCCAAAACTTAACAAGGTAAATTCCATCAGATCTTAAAGCTTGAAAATAATCCTCTTTGGTTCTGTGCTATACCTTCCAGACCCACTAGAGCAAGGGTTGTTTCCCCAAGGGAAAGACCTAGCAGACTAAACTATGGTCAATCTCCCAAGGCTCCAAATAGCCCACCACCAATATTCCAAGTGGCCACCATCTTAACATTTTGGAACTGAGACCTCTCTCTCTGTCTCTCCCTGTCTCTCTCTCTCTCTCTCTCTCTCTCACACACACACACACACACACACACACACACACACACACCATACACACATTGAAACTAAGGAGGCAGCTCCAATGATCTCTGAATTGCCTTTTGGGATCATTTTCCTATGTCTTGAAGAATAGTACACAATTACAGCTAAATAGTTCTATGGTCAGATCCTGTAGTATCTAAGAAGTCTGACAGTCTTCCTTCATTTCATCCTGTCTCTGTCTCCTTTAGTTCAAATGGACAGTGTTTTCTGATGGTATAATCCCATAATCCCATAATCTATTTATCAAGTGACATTCCAACCATACCCTTGGTGCTGTTTTCCAGACACACTTTCTCATTTCTTGCAACATACACAGATTGAATATAGCCCACATTTTTAAATGTTTTGTTTCCTTTTTGCTTAATAATTCCTTCTTCAATTCATATTTTTCTTTTTTCATTTTACTAAAAGCAGTTAGGAGGAACCAAGTAATTCCTTTAACACTTTGCTTAGAAATCTCCTCAGCTAAATATTTAATCTTACTGCCTACAAACTCTACCACCTACAAAACATTGGAATATGAACATAATTTAGCCAACCAAGTTCTTTGCCACTTTATAACAAAGACCACCATTCTTCCAGTTTCTAATAACATGTTCCCCATGTCTGTTGGAGAGCTCACCAGAATTAACTTTAACATCCATATTTCTAACATGCAGCTCAAAACTCCTCATTACCTGGTCCAGAGTCACTTCCACATATCGAGTTATTTGTTACAGCATCTCACCATTTCTCAGTCCCAATATTTTAGTCTGCTCTGACTGCTATCACAACACACCACAGACGTGAGTGGCTTAAACAACAGGAATCATTTATCACAGTTCTGGAGGCTGGGAAGTCTAAGATCAAGATGCTGGCCAATTCAGTTCCCCAGTGAGGACTCACTTTCAGGATAGCTGAAAGCAACCTTCTTGTTGTGTCCTCTCATAGTAGAAAAAGAGAGAGGAAGAAAGCTCTTTGGTGTCCCTCCTTACAGGAACAGTAATCCCATCATAAAGTCCCCACACTCATGATCTCACCTAAATCCAGTTACCTCCCAAAGGACTCCTCTCCAAATAACATCACACTGTGGTTACACCTTCAACATAAATATTGGAGGTGGGGGGCGGACAAAATTCAGTCCATAGCAATGTCCAACAGGTCTTTTTTTATTTCTTTTTGTTCTAAAACTTAATTTTACTTTGTTATAAATACATTTTACTTTCAATTTTATATAATACAGAGGTATAATATTTTTAGGAGGTCAATGGTATTCCTTAACCCCTTCAATCCCACCATAAGTAACTAAAGTTAACAGGCTGGACTGATTTTTGTTCCACGGTTTTGCTGTATTTTTAGAAACAAAAATAATCATGTGTACACTTTTGCAGGATACTTTAATTTTTTAATGGAATCATAATTTACCTATTTTTCTATAACAGGCCCATTTTCTGTACATGTAGTTCTACCTCATTCTTTTTAAATGATGAGTGATAATCCTTAGTATAAATGTAGTAAAACTGTTCAATCTTTCTCCTTTTCCATTTAAAAGAATTTCAAATTGTTTTCAGTATATTGCTACTAAAAATCCTTAAACACAATAAAAATGTTTACATACATGTTTACATTGCAAGAATATTTTGAGCCATATGAATATGCCTTACTCTTGTATTTTCATGTACTTAATTAATCTCTTCCCTAGTAATCAAGATGCATTTATCTCCTGATGGATACGGTTAGAGGGTGATAGAACTGTTCAAACAAGAATTCAAAGAGAGAGAATTATTATTCATTTTCTGATATCCAATATAAAACCATTGAATCCTCAGCAAGGTAATAGATTTGAAAGATGTTTAATTCCATTATACTCCCTCTTTATAGAGACAGACTACAGGACTAGATGATAGAGTTCTATTATATTCCCAGAATCCAAAGAAGAAAAAGATGAAATGTAGAGATGGAAACCCCAAAGCTCTCCTCTTATGCCTGGTCTTTATTGTAGAGAGAAGAGGGAAAGAGAGGAACAGCGAGGTCATATTTCCCTCTCACCCTGGGGCTGAGCTTACAGGCATGCCAAGAGGTATTCTGTAACATACAGGTAGGTATGGGACAGTATAAAACCTTAGGTCTAATGGAAGACTTGACTGGATTTGGTAGGGGGAGCCTGTAAGCTTTTGAAAAAAAACCAACAGTGGCTATTTCACACATGACCTAAGGCAATGGCACACCAGCCATGGTAGAACAGGTGAAATGGAAGGAGCTTTCCTAAATTCTCAGTGGCCATATAGATCAAAAGACCTAGAAGTAACAAACTATTATCAGCAAAGAAACTAAGAGGTGTGGGAGGCCCATGAACCCTCAGAAGCGTAGAGATAGTGTGAAGAAGCCTCTTTAAAATGGGAGTCAATGCCTGGACCATCCAAATGTCCTTCTCTACCTTTTAGTCCCTAAAATTCTCTCTTTTCTGAATCACTTCCCTTATAGCTTTACTAAGCTATAAGACTTGTCACTCAATCTATGCTTATCCACTCTTCAGTAGCTCAAACTCACTCTCTCTGCCTCTGTATTTCATTAAAGCTACATTAATAGCAACATTCAATGAATTAGCAACAATCACTTTCATCCCTCATTCCTACCTGCACAATATTTTACATGGCCATGATTGAACTGCTCTGGCTGCTACTTCTTCCCGCAATACAACTGATATGGCTGACGCTGATATTTTACCTGCTTTCCCAACTTTCTGACTATAACACAGCAGCCTCAAATCTGAACATAGATCCAAACACACATCCACTCACTCTTCTTTTTCAGAAGAAAAATCACCTTATATCTCAAAGGCCAAGAAAATATAGGTTTTCTTTCTTTTCATAGTAGAAAAGCTTATATACTGCTACTAACTAGCAAGCACTGGGTTGCAAAAGGATCTTACTTTATGAGACAATTGACTTTAGGTTCCATACTTATTGCACCAAGAAAATTAAAGTATGCTTTTAAGAGCATTAATTGTCAATTATCAAGGCCTAATATGTTAAGATAAAATGCCTCTTAAAAATTTATTGCCAATTAACTGTATAACCTGTTCTGAATATTGTATTGTCAAAGGTGCTCAAGTTCAATAAGGTGATATATTTAATTAGAAACATTTTTTTTATATTCCCAGAGGTTGGATCAAAGATATATTTATTTTTCTCCATTAAAAATTTTGTATTTTCTAATTTCCCAATCTTTCTAAATCAACAATTATTATTCAGGAAAAAATTATAGTTTATTTAAAATTAAACATGAACATATATTAAGGCTTAGCTATTATTGAATCAGTATTAAAATATTCAACACATGGAATACTGGAGTGTGCATATGAGCCAATAAATAGCCAGAAGTAGACTAAACTATTGGTATGTTGCCAGTTACCAAGCTTAAGGGAAAACTTAATCCAAAACTCAATAAATGTGGGGGTTTTTTCATTACATTTTGTTCTAAATAAATAATTTCCTTAAAATAAAATTCCATATTTAAGGTTGAACATTATATAAGGGTGAACAAAGTTTAATTTTTTACAATTTTTGAAATGCAAGTATTTGTAAAAAGATTGTATTATAGGCATATAATGCATTGTATACAAGTGTAACAGATACTGTTTTCAACTGGCATACATTTCCTCTTCCCTATATTACTTGATATTTGTTGCTTGTTGATAGTTGAGAAGCAGTGGGTAAAAAACCAAAGCATTTTTTGTAAAAGAAGTAATTGTAACATCCAAGCCACTTTTTTTTTTTTTCCAGAGTTCATTGTTGTTGAACTTCTTTGAGAGCTTAAGACAGTCCAAAATGGAATCACTGCCCAGGAAAGGATTGGGATGCCTCCTCCCCTCTGCTCCCAAGGAAGGGTAGACCAGCACCAGGGGCCTATTACAAAGCTCAGTGCATTGCTGAGGTTGCAGAACTCTCCTGTCCAAAACACTGGCACTATTGGTAAGGTCAGGGCTCTCCCAGGCACTGGACTAATAAATATAGAGCTGTGACTTCTGGCATGTCATGCATACAGTGCTGTGGGTCAAACTTACCTGAGTCTGAACCTTGTTTACTTGTTTTAAAACTTAATTTTGTTTTACCAAAAACATATTTCCATTCAATCTCACACAATACAGAGATACACAATTTTTGTATATACACTATTGACTTTTAGAGAGTCAAACCCTCAAACCCTCAAACCCATCCCTCTCAGGGTAATTAAAATTAACAGGTGGGTGAGAGGGGGGACCTTTTTTCCTCCTTTGCCTTCCTGCACTATTCAAGCCACTGATGTCACCAGAGACCCCATCTCAGCAGGTGTTGGACTAGTGTCTCCATCTGTACGATGCTGATTCTTTCCAACAGCAGTTCTACGTGGAGCATCAAAGTCCCTATTTCTCTTTCCTCAAGGCTTCTTCTGTGAAAGACACTTATGTTGCATCAATGTTGTCTCTCGTGGGAAAATTCTAAAAAGCCCTGACAGTGGGGTTGGGGTAGATGGAAGGGGTCCCTGCTTATTTTATACTTGTCAGCAAGACACTGGCCAAAGATTTGGCCAGGGATGCTTTTAGAAGCAAGTATTCATAAGATGGCAGGTCTTAGCACCTACTCCAATGCATAGGAAGGAATATTTAAGAGTAAAATATTGGGTTTAGGACACTAGAAGGTTATTACCCCAGACAGGCTAGCCATGCTAAAAGAGACTATTCCCATAGTGAAGTTATAAGTATGGAGTCACTGATAATATTACTGATATAAACAGGATTTCATTTTTACCCCAAGCTGATGCATAAGTTTATAATAGTATCTGTGAACTCTAATTCTGCCCCATAGTAAACATACTAGGAAAATTTCTTGGCAGACAACTCATTGAAAAATTGAAAAATTTAAAAAATTTAAAAATATGCAAGTTGAAAAACTGAAAAAGGATACATAAGGATACAAAAAGGAATCAGAAAGACCAAGTTTAAATACCAATTTTATTGACTACTCAGAATGAGATTTGAGCCATTCACTTAAACTCTATAAGCTCAGATTCTTGGTCAATAAAATGTGAACACGAGTGACAACCCTGAACATTTTTTATGATATTTAAAAGAGCTGTTGAAATATGTATTAGTTTTCTTATCTCTTTTTCTGATCACGCTGTGCTTCAAAATAATTACCACATTTTTTCCATTTCATGCAGCATCAGTAAGGAAAAGCAAAACAATACTTATGTCACATTTATAATAACAATATTAGATATTTACTAATTATACAATAAAGTTTAACAGCAGAATTAGAGCCAGAACTACCTGGATACACCTGCCATATTTATCAATGAGAATCTTATATTATTTTAGTTTGAGTAGGCTAAAAGCACCCAGAGCATTGAGCCAGAGTTGCAAATCTTATAAAATGCCATTAAAACCCAAAATCCATGTAAAATCAAGAACTCAAACTTATTTTTAGGGAGGAAACTAAAATATTCCACAGCGTTGGAGATTTTAGACCAGCTCAGATTTGGGCTGGCTCAGAAGAAAATGTGTCATATGCTCAGTGACCTGCACAAAAACAAAAACAAAAAACAAAAAAACACTGTGCCTTCTTCCTCTAGCAAGGAAGAAGGACTTAATTAAGGTTATCTCTTAATCCTTTGAGTTCCAACAAGTGGTGGGAAACATGGAGCAATACCAAGACCATGGAGAGAGCCCAAATAGGGAGAGGGCCCTGCTGGAATCAGGCTCTCCATCCTCACTCACACATGCACACATATGTTCTCATGCTAACCTGAGATAGGAAATAGGTCTGTTGTCTGACCTGTTGGCCAGGTGTATGGGAAAGGGTGGTTAGAAAAGAGAAACATTGTGACAAATAACTGCTATAGATTGCTTTTTAAAAGTATTCTTAATAAATAAGGGGGAAAGTAACTACAAGTTTGCACTTGTTGCCTTAGGTAGATGGGTTTTTGTATTTTTTGGCTCACTGATTGCTTTTAATTCAATGTCTGAAATAAAACGTATATAGCTAACAAACAATCAAGAACAAGAACACCGTATTTTTAACTCCAGTCACTATGCTGTATTGTAGATCCTCAGAACTTATATTTCTAACTGAAAACTTGTATGTATTCTTTGACCTACATCAATGCATTTTCTCCTCTGCTGGCCCCTGAGAACCACTATTCTATTATCTGTTTCTGTAAAATCAGCCTTTTTTTTTTTCTTTTAAGTTTCCACATATAAATGATGTCATACAGGATTTGTCTTTTTCTCCCTGGCTTATTTCACTTAGCATAATGCTCTCCAGATTCATCCATGTTCTACAAATGGCAGGACTTCCTCCTTTTTATGGCTGATTCATATTCCATTGTGTATACATGCCACATTTTCTTTATCCATTCATCCACTAATGAACACTTAGCTGTTTCCATACCTTGGCTATTGTGAATAATGATGCAATGAACACAGGTATGCAGATCTCTCTTTGAGATACTGACTTCAATTCTTCAGAAATATAGCCAGGTGTGGGATTACTAGGTTACATTGCAGTTTATTTTCAATTTTTTGAGGATCTCCAAACTGTTTTCCATATGACTGTATGATATTATGTTCCTACCAACAATGTATTAAGAATTTCCTTTTCCAGGGGCACCTTAGTGGCTCAGTTGGTTGAGTGTGTGTGCTGACAGTGCAGAGCCTGCTTGGGATTCTCCCACTCTACCTCTACCTCTCCCTCATTTGCAATATCTCTCAAAATAAATAAATAACCTTTAAATTTAATTAAAATAAAAAAATAGTTCCTCCCCTTCTGTAGATTGCCTTTTCAATATATTTCCTCTGCTGTGCAGAAGCTCTTTAGTATAGTCTCATGTTTTTATTTTAGCCTTTGTTGCCTGGGCTTTAGATGTCTTAACTCTTTTTTTTTTTTAACTAGGCAAAAACTTTATTAACCTTGTTTCAACTTTATTCCCAGGCTTCTTCAGCTTAATTAGCTGCAACAAATGAACTGTGTATAAGCAAAAACTGAAAAGAGTTGCAGTGTCCAAGGAGGTTGGACTTAAAAATATTAAAGATCTAAAGTTTAGCAGATCCATGAATAAAATTTTTAAAAAGCAGTCATAATATAAAATAGCAGCTCCCAGTAACTTCTTCAAGTTTTATTTTCTTCAAAAGTTGACTCAATTCAGTTTGCTTCCTTCTTGGAAGCTTCATCAAAATTCTCCACAATTTCTGGAACTTCATCATCATCCTCTCTAGAAGTGAGCGGTGCTTTCCCATCCACAGATTCTTCCTCAACTAGTCAGACTGGCTGCACCACGTTGGTTTAAGATCCTAGGGAGCATTTCTGTCAGCTGTTTCGTCTCAGCGTGGCCTTTGTAACAGTGAAAGTGTTCCCTCCCGGGGATGTCTAGACTTAGGGTTGTTTAAGTGAATCACTGTTCCTTGGTTTGTGAACATATTCACTTCTTCAATGCTAGAAATATTGTCTACCCCTGACTTCTTTAAGGAGAACTGAAATGTGTTATCATCTACTACAGCCATTCTATGAACCATGTTCTGTTGGCCAGCAGTTCCTTTCCCACCAATGTGCCACTGGTGCTTGCAGTTTGGTGAGTTTCCCCAAACTCATGAGAGTTTATGGCTCATGATAGTTTATTTCATCTTGGAACAAAATAGGACCATGCGGGGGACTACAGCTGGCACTCAGGGGATCTCAGGTAGACCAGCTGAGATTAGGTGCGCTCACGTGGAAACGCAAGATGGCAGCTAGCTCACTGATTTTTAAAAGTTCTCTTTCCACATGAGTACAACCAACCACTTCTATTCCCCATCCCTACCACCACTAAACAAAACTGTAGAAATCACTGCATTCACCTCAACTCCTTCCACAACACACAACTCATACAGGTGGAAAATAAAACCTACAGGAAGCAAATGATATTTTCCAACACCCCACACTCAAACCTGACCCCATCAGAGGTAGCATGGGCCTGTTATTCACCCTAAATCAGAATTCTACCAGTGGGTCTGGAGTCTTATTACCAAGCCCCCTAGTGATGTAGCAAATCCCGGGCCCTGATTTTTCCTAACATTCATCTAACGAAACAAGTTTAAAAATATTTTTCTAGAAAAATGCTGACTACAAGGAAAAGAAAATAGGCTATTTCATGCATACTAAAAAAAAAAAAATGTAAAAGATTTCAGGAGCCCAGCAGAGATTTAGATTAGTAAAATTTACATTCAAATGAAGGTAATGGGTATTTTTTTCAATGTTCTCATCATTTCTTTACCAATTTAAAGGCTGGTACTGATGCAAAGCACTAGATAATTAGAAGTTACCTGCAATCCCAAATTGCTGGCCAACAAATCAAAGTAATTCACATTTATGGAGATTTTCTTTCAAAATTAGGAAGGCAAATGGAAATCCCAACCATTACTCTATGCCTAAATAATCTAACAAAGCAGTTACCATCTTGATGAGAATTCTGACTAAAATGATGTACTAGAACCCACCCATGGTTTGCATAGAGAGGCAGTACAGTTTCTTGTGAAATGTATATGCAGGTTATTCATTATGGCTGGCTTCAAATCCTGGTTTCATAACTTACTATTTAGGTGACCTTGCAAATACTGCCCGTGAAAGATCTAAAACCAAACAGTGCTAAAAGTTAACACTTCAAAGGCTTTTATCCAAACCACTGTTGGAGAAGTATAATTTGAAACACAAATCTCCTCCCAAACTAGAAAATCTTTCTGCAAAGGTAGAAGAGAACAAAGACAATTTTACTACTGAATAAGCATTAGCATTAAAGCATAATGTGATACACATCACAGGAAATCTGCTAAGAGATTGCAAAAGGCAGAAAAAAGTTTCACCCTTTTGTAGAGCCAATAGAAACACCCATTACATACATATTCTCAAAAATAAAAACAAAAACCCATAACTACCCCTCAAGTAAGAGGACTTGATAGCACCATCTGTCACACACAGTCCATCTTAAATTCACCTGGTAATTGGGGTGATAATCAGTGTTTACTAATTGTCTTTGCCTGAAGGAAAAATAAACTTCTCATATCTTTATGACAAGAAGTAGTGTTACAGTGTGCAGGTAGGCACCCGCCAAAGTTAGGCTCCTATCTACCACAATTACTGGTGCTTTATCTTCCCTGATGGTTACATGTCAAGGGGGTGGCTCCCAGGTCCTTGAGAAAGATATTCCTGGGTTGTCAGCTAGTAAGACATTAATTTTTAAAAAATTAATATACATTTCAAAGTGACCAAGAAAGACGTCACTTTAGTTTTCTAAAGTATATGCTCCAAGAAAAGGGAGATGGTGGGAAGTCTCTTCCTTAATTTTCAGTTGGGAGAAATAAGCCTCTTATTTTTAATTTGTATTTGCTCTCATAATTTCAAAACTCTTAAGCAAACCTAACTTTCTTATTATTTAAAAATGTAAACTGAAGTTCTACAAGACTCTACTTTCTAAAATTCTATTAAACTTATTTTCTTTCTTTTTTCAGAAACAAAAATCAATGTTTCTGAACCCAATAATAACAAGGCCCAAATGTCACTCTTAAGGTGGGCTAAGTGTCATATATTATTCAGTTCAATTTAGCTATACATTAGCTACAATTTCTGCTGTGTTACTTTCCATATATACACTTTCTTATTTTCCCTTATTTTTCATGAAAGCTCTCATCATGGGAACACACTGCTGATACTACCAAGGGCCTCTTGCACCTGGCAGAATAAGAGAATAAGGAGGTAAATGGGTAAGAGAATGAGCAGCCACTGTCTTTCCACATTCCTGGAACATATTCATCAAATACATATTTTATAAGATTTCAAAATCAACAAAAGATAGCAGCTAATTTCTTTTGATAAAGCTGCCAACCTTTTAGTTTCTCTCTACTCCAGACTGTGGCCTGTCCTCTTGTATCTATTAGTAGGTTCACAACTATGTGCACAGAAAGACTCACATGAGTAGGCTCCTAGATCCAACTGTTTAAAGAACATTTCTACAAGAAACTATTAAAATTCACTACTTTAAGGGTGCCAAAAAAAGTAAGGAGAAGTAAGTCATCTCTACTAGAATACATTATTTTCAAACAGAAGGGACTAAAAATGTTTAAATAGATTATGGAAAAGTCACTCATAATTTCCTCTTCCTTTCTTTTTTCAAAAGAAAAAAAAGCCTATAGTGATATGATTTTATTTACACATCAGCACAAAAAGAAGGCAACTTTGGCAGGAGCAATATTATAAGCAAAAAGAATAAACCAACACCAATGTGGTATAGTTTGGAAACCATAATGAGAATTACTTCTCTCATCTCAGCCTGGCAATTTGCCTGATATTACACCATTAGAGCTTTATACTTTTAACTTCTTAGGAATATCAATTGAAATGTACAGGCCTCCCAAAGAGATAAGATGAGGCTACTTCATGGTCATACGGTTCTTAGTGAGACTAAAACCACAAGATATTTAAAACAAAGAACTCAAGCTGCGATGCAATGATACAGGGGGACTTTTGAGAGGCAAATGCACCCCTAGGTTAAGTTCTGACATACAGTCTATTTCTGAAGGACAGTAGCAGGAAACCCTCAAGGAGACATGTGAGGCATCTGCACATGTAATGGAGATGTTTTCAGCAAGAAGGAGATTTCTGAAAAGGGAGAGAAAACAATGACCACAGCCCATCTTTGCCACCTGTATCATTTTGCTTTTATAGATCAGGTAATTCAGAACAAAGTACGAAAGATACATATGGTCCTTGCCCTTTCAACAGTCATACAGCCAGTCAGATAAGTGGATTCAGTGAACACTAAAATACAAGTGTACAGAGGAAACAGTTTTCACTATAACAATAAAGTATTATTACTGCATTTACCCCGTAAACAAAATGGCTTAAAAGATTACATTATGCCTTCCTTAAGGGATATTTCAAGTATCTTTTGAAACATTTAAGATTTAAAGGAATTTATGTTTTTGTATTTGTTTTTGTTTCTTAGTGCAAAATATTCCAGGTTTATCTTATGCTTTCTATATCCCAGTCCTGAAATCATTCATTTCTCTAGGCACCTTGGGTCCTGGTAGGAGGAAAGGAAAAGATTTAGAAAACAAGTTATAGACTCTCGGGGTACTTACTGGTACTGTCATTTCCTTACTGCTAGGTCCTCCCAGAACTACAAAAGAAAAACAAAAAAAACAGATACATATGTTTGTATATCATTAACCATTTCTCTATTTTACATGTATATAAAACCTTGATTTCATACAGATAACTGCAATTCTAAGCCAACTACACAAGATTCAACTAACCTTTCTCTTTTCCTTATAATTATTCCTCATTTTACAGATGGAGAGACTGAAGTCTTGGGAGATTATCCAAGGTCACATGGCTGGAAAGAGCTCTTAACCACTTTAAATTAAAATTTTTTTAATGTTTATTTATTTTTGAGAGAGAGACAGACAGACAGAGTGCAAGTGGGGGAAGGGCAGAGGGAGGGGGAGACACAGAATCCAAAGCAGACTCCAGGCTCCATGCTGTCAGCACAGAGCCTGTCCTGGGACTCAAACCCGTGAACCACAAGATCATGACCTGAGCCAAAGTCAGACAGACACTTAATCAACTGAGCCACCCAGGGGCCCCTCTTAACCACTTTAGAAACAGAAACAGTCCCCTGAAAACTCTGTCTCTAAATCATTTTGTGGAATCCAATAAGTGGCTTTGGGATCCCAACTTTAAATAGGCAGAAAATTTGCCCAGTGGAAAACACAAAGTCCTGTTCCAGTTTGTTCACCTTCAACAACGTGCAGTCTGTTAGTTCCAGAAAGTGTACCTAAGTGTAACAGAGCCATATTGCCATTGCAGGAAAAACAGAGGACATAGAAGATAAACTAGTGTTTTCTTTGATTTCAACAGTAAAAGTTTGCATGGAATGGAACTACACACTTGAAAAAAAAAAAAAAACTGTAGTCCTACATTTGAGCTCTTAGTGATCCAAGTCTCTCTTTTCTTTTCAGATTTCAGAAAACCATCTCCAGACAATCAAAAATACTAAAAAGCTGTCAACAATATCCCTACTCATCTGAGTCCTTTGACCTTATGTTCATAAATTACCGCTTACATTTCTTCTTTGCTTCAGTCTTCATTCTTGGAATCACTTGAAGATTTATAAACTAGTGAATAATATCCCTTTAAATATTTTGTAATGCTTTTAGAATGTGACTTAATAATTCAAGGAATGTTTTGCCAATTCAAGATGACAATTTTTATAGAAAAAAAACATCTAAAATTACACTATTTACTCAAGTGTATGCAAATATATAAAGTTTAACATACATGCCATAAACCATAGATCACATATGGCATAACTGATACTTCATTTAATTGAGAGAGCAATCCCAAATTAATTACAGATCAAAATAACTTATATGAGCAGCAGTAATTTCCTGAAGCTATTCCTTTCTACTTATAGCATGATTCAATTTGATAAACTTATTTCATTTGAGGAAAAAAGTCCTTTTCTGTCTTTCAAAAATTGGTAGGTATTAATAAGTACTTATTTTCACTGTTCAATCCATTTAAGAGATAGTTTAAATAAAAACACAATTTAAGGTCATCAAAATAAACACTAGAAATATAAAAGATTCTTACAAAAACAGATTTATGAAACATGTCAAAAATAATACCTTATAAATGTATCATAAAGAAATACCAACTCAGAACCTTTCCATTTTGGAAGAAAGATATAATAATTGCACCTATTAAAAATAAGAGTTATGGCTATTTTGTCAAAAATTGTTAAAACTGACAAGAGAAATGATATATTTTTCCTTAAAAATTTAAAGGTTCTTAAATACAGATATAACCAATTTATATGAAACTTGTAAAAGAGCTGTTCCCATTAGATAAATAAACTTGTATTTATTATATAATATATTCCCTGTATTTGCTGAAATACAAAATAGGATCAGAGTTGATACAGAATACATAGTAAATAATTCTAAATCAATATCCCACTGATTAAGTCCTTTATATCTTCAGTTATGATAAGTAAAAGACTTCTAAGTGTGCTTCCCCAGCCCAAGTGGGATCAAGCCTAGTTAGTACTGCTTTTCAGAGAAGAGACCAGAAAATTGGGTTAATCCACTAAAAGCCCTTTTTCCCTCTGTTGCTGACATTGCTTGGTATCCCTGCTAGAACAAGGATTCCAGAAGTCTGGTGCAAACACCCAGCATCGGTGGCAGGGTGCGGGGTGGGGGGGGGAGCGCGCTGCGCCTGGGTGGCTCAGTCAGTTAAGTGTCTGGCTGGCTCTTGGTTTTTGGCTCAGGTCATGATCTCATGGCTTGTGGGTTTGAGCCCCGTGTTGGGCTCTGGGCTGGGGGTGTGGAGCCTACTTGGGATTCCCTCTCCCTCTTTTTCTGCCCCTTCCTCACTTATGCTCTAACTAACTAAATACATAAACATTTACAAATTAAAACAAAAACAAACAAAACACATGCAGCAAGGAAAGCATGTCTCAAAACCTGGAGATCTAGGAATTAGAATGTAAAGCCTACTTACTGCATTATCACTTTGATAGTCGAGGCTCTTTCCCTTTATTTTAGAATTTTGAAATTACTAAGGTAAGAGTTCATAGTCTCTGTTGGGTGGCTGGAGGAAGGGGAAGAAAATACTTCTTTTCCAGTGGTATGAATGCTTTATTCCAATGTAGGTCTTGTAGGTATCAATGAGGTCAGCTTGTTCATCTTACACAGATAGCCCTTTCCCTACATTTAGACACTAGCCAGGTAAGGGAGGATTCCAGCATCAGAACCAGCCCTGACCTCACTGCAGGGGGAGGACTATGGTTGTTGGTTAGTTCTTACTCATCTCACTTTGCTAGAGAGCCAGAAATCAGAATCCCTCCCTTGAGGCTGAAAACTGTATCACTACCACTCATCTCCTTTGCTCCAAGTAGCAAAAATGCAGAGGTTTGGGGGCATTACTCACACACACTCTGCTTCCTCCCACCAGGTCTGGATCACTGATGAAAATGCTCAGCCTGACTCCATAGCCCAGAATAGAAAGTTCTCTCTCACTGTACCAGGATTGGCTTCTATGGTGGTTTCCTTCATGGCAAAAGCCCATATTGACATACAAGACAAGGAAAATTTTTGTTTCCATGTCACAAACATTAGATGGTTAAGATTAGCAGACTCCAACATTCACTAGGCTTAGAGAAGACAGATTCACTTCTAAGTCTCAGTTTTAGCTGTAAAATGGGAATAATGATACTTGGTCTCATTACCTCCAAAGATTGTTTTGAGAAAATGAAATTAGATAAGACAAAGAGATTAAAAAATCAAGATTGAAATAATTGTAGCATTTTATTATCTTCAAATCCTTCTATTCTCATATGACAGATATTAATTTTTCAATTACCAAAAATCACTGATCAATTGGTAAACTGTATTTTAAATGACAGGTGTGGAAATGTTATCATTTTACTTATTACCTAGTGATGTTGAGAGAGACATATAACAGTTATGTCACATGTTCCGATATTGGTATTAGGCTTGTATCTATCTCATTATATTCATCCCTGTCTTTCACAGTGTTGTGTTTCATTTTTCTCCCTTCCCCCTTCTTCATTTTCCCTATTCTCATTCGTACCCAAGGTATTTCTTACTACACCAAGATCTTCAAATAAAAGGTATGTTTCCACTGAAATAATATGATTTACTTCAAATTAAATATGGTAACTATTTTCTTTCCTATCTATAAACCAAATCCACGGAACAAGTCCATATATACATATGAATTTTTTTAGTGAAAAAGGAAAGAAACTCTCTATAAGTTTTATCTAACATCTTACACAACAATGCAATAACTCCCACGTGAAAGTAACGATTATTCACCGAGCAACTGGTCACAAGGTAAAATAAATTGTGTACATTGGTGCAGTTTATAAATGTTCAATGTTTGAAATGAAGAATATTTCAGGGTAACTAAGGGTAACATTAGAAGTGACCTCAAAAGGAGGAGTTTATGTGCAGTCATATTTTAATAGTGATGGGGAAATACTTGGGCATTGGCTGGAACTGCCAGGCATGGACAAGGTCAGCATGAAGACACTGACCAAAGCAGCCCTCAAAGCAGCAAACCTTGAGTCCTCAAGACCTGCTGATACCTGGAGGAGATGCAGAGGAGCAGGATGAACAAGCCACAGGCCACAATGTCCTATTTAGAACTTCAAAGACATCACTATGAACCTCACTCAGGAGAATGGAACATCTCTGGAAAGAGACATAAGCTGAAGAAGCATAAGTCCTCGGTCTGTCTCTGGACCAACTCCCCTAAATCCTGAGGACTTCCCCACAAGCCAGAAATCAACTTCAAAATCAGACATAAACTCCCAGGGGTAGCAAGAGGAAAAGCTATGGAGAAAAATAAGAAAAATTTCCCAGGGCAACTACCCAGATGTGGCAACCAGACTTGAAAAAAGAGAGACAACTTCAAAGTGCAGGAATTTATCACTCTCTCTTTTTCCTATTTTCATTTTTTAATAAGTATAGAAATGAATAAAGGCCAAAGCCATAGTGATAGCAATTAAAAACTAATTACACTTACAAAGAGTAAGAATCTTTTAAGGATTATTTCTACATAAACTTTGGGTCTTTACCTATTAGTTCTTATTTATTAATATTCTCCAATACAAAATTTTTGAACCAAACTTCTCATATGTGTCTTGTCCCACATATGACATATTTGCTTACACTGTGAAATCACATTTTTAAAATGCTGCACTTATCCAAGAAAAAAGTTTAATTCACATATCAACTTTTCTAGGAAACACTTACTGAGACTCCAGACAAACTTGACCTTTCCATTCTCTGGTTTCTGTCTATTGGACTTGCTGTCTATACCATGTTATGCCAACCAATTCTATAACATACTATAGAGAATGGCCACCCACCATCATATAATTATAAAGAAATAGAAATTATTCTGAGGCTAAATTATATGCAATACAAAAAAATGTATAGTAAACCTATGCAGATTTGAGGGGAAAATTCAAAATATTGATAAACTATCATAACCCATGACATACACAATAATGAATCTCTCTTTCTTTAATGTTTATTTTATTTTTGAGAGACAGAGAGAGAGCACGAGCAGGGGAAGAGCAGAAAGAGAGGAAATTAGAGGATCTGAAGCAGGCTCTGCACTGACACCAGGGAGCCCGATGTAGGACTTGAACTCAGCTACCATGAGAATATGACCTGAGCTGAAGTCAGATACTCAACTGACTGAGCCACTGAGGTGCTCCAATAATGAATCTCTCTTATGGAGAGAAAATAGTCAAGTTGATAAAAGATGATCTTTTGTCATTTTCAAGTGAAGTAGCCCAAGAGTTGTAAGGATTAGTTAGAGAGGAACTGGAAAACCAAAGAAAGGATTTTTGAAGGAAGTAACATTCATCAAAATGAAGATTATAACTCATGATGGGGTCTGTGGAAAGGAGGACTTTAAAAAAAAGAATGTTTAATTTCAAGTCTTCCAAATACAGCAAAGGAACCATTTTAATGAACATGCCTTGAATATTCCATTTTTAGTAGTCATTGCAAGAGCAATGACAGTGAAAATATATATGAACATAAATGTGGAACACTAACCTTATTCATCTTACAAAAACTCAAATAAAAGGTAAATAATACCTATTTGCTGAGAGTGTTCAACCTTTTGACAATGGTGGCCTCTCAAATATATATACTTAAAGATACATATTCTTAAGGAGAAATACTCTTTAAATACAAAAAATATAGGTTAAATTTTTATATGCTATTTTTATATGACATTAAAAACTAATGTATTTTCTTTTTGCACTTATAAAATTCACAATTATAAGAACTTCAGTTGATACATGTGAAGTAAAAATGTTGGTTTACAGTGATATATGTGAAATAAAAGTGTTGGTTTACAATGGGTGTAAAAAAGTAGCCATTTGTTCTAAACAAGTCATTGAATAAATTTTAATACATTTTTGAAGAAAACATCTTAGCAATAATTATTACTTTTGGGAGATTTATGAGAGAAGTACTGTATCTTCCCATGAATCTGTTCTTTTTTGGGGCCTTTTTAAAATGTGTTCCAAAATAATATCAAATGTAATTATGCCTATTCCTTTAAAATTCATAATATTGACAAGAAATAGTCATTTAGTAGAAATACTCATTTAGGGTTACTTCACATGAAAATGACAAGATCATCTTTTGTTAATTTTACTATTTTTACTCCATAAGAGAGATTCATTACTGCATATAATATGTCATGGGCTATCAAATGTCAATATACTCTGAATAATGTTTGAGAAATCTTAAATTCCTTTTCTCAACAGATTAAAGGGAATCAAACACATTTTCTCTCACCTGAGCATGAAATAGTCAAGTTTCTTTCTGGGCTCTAGAAACCATTTAACAGGCATTTACCCTCAGAAAAATAAAATAAATAAGTGTGTATAATTTATTATGAAGTACCATAGCAGATATAATATACTTAAAGCAAAAGCTGAAAAAATTCCCACTAAGGAACAAAAGTTGGTTTTACAAACAACACTGTCTAGAAATGGCTATTTTTCAAAAAGAAATAGACTTCTAACCAATCTCTGCTATCAAGTCAAGTGTTATTGCCTTAATCTCAGCAATATTTCAAAGAAATATTATCAAAAAAAACATAAAAGAGGATAAATAATCTGAAACAAAGTTAACAAAAGGAGGAAAACTAAATGAGAGGGGCGCCTAGGTGGCTGAGTTTGTTAAGTGTCAGACTCTTGATTTTAGCTCAAGTCATGATTTCACAGGTTTGTGAAATCAAGCTCCATGCTGACAATGCAGAACCTGCTTGGGATTCTCTCTCTCCCTCTCTGGGCACAGGCACATGCTCGCTCGCGTTCTCTCTCTCTCTCTCTCTCTCTCTCTCTCTCTCTCTCAAAATAAATAAATAAACTTAAAGAAAGAACAGGAAATCAAATCAGAGCAAGAAGGATTAAATAACTGGGAACTGACAATGGAGAAATAAAACACTGAAAAACAGAAGTAAATTCATCTATTTTCTGACATGGTACAAAGTGCAACATTCAGAACAGAAGCAGGCAGTATTTTAATCGATTATTTAGTAATGAGTTTATAAACAATAATAGCAAAATCAAACGGAACCCAAAAAGGGATTAATAGAATTTATGGTGGATTTCAAGATATACGCCGAACCCTACTACTTTCATCTAATTTTGAAAGTATTAACTACACATTTTCCCAGTACTGAATTTTTTTAAATGTTTATTTATTTATTTTTAGAGATAGAGGTAAAGAGCAAGCAGAGAAAGGGCAGAGAAAGAGGGAGACAGAATCCCAAGCAGCCTCCGTGCCATCAGCACAGAACTCCACATGGGTCTGGAACTCACAAATCATGAGATCATAACCTGAGCGGAAACCAAGAATCAAATGCTTAACGTTAAGACTGAGCCACCCAAGAGCCCCTCCCAGCGCTACAATTTTAAGTACACATTTTCCCAGTATCAAAAACCTAGATTAAACTCTACACATAGTAAGTGTTCAATAATTATTTGATTAAAGTATGAATTTAGAGGGGCATATGGCTGGCTCAGTTGGAAGAACATGCAATTTTGATCTCAGGGTCATGAGTTCAACCCCATATTGGGGGTAGAGATTAAATAAATAAGTAAACTTAAAAAAATGCTTTAAAAAATGAATTTAGAGTATCACTGTACTTTATACATATGTTCATTCAAACAACTTACTGAGATATTTTCCTAACTATGTTCTGCTGATGCATCTGAATGACTATGATCTTTGCATATAGCATTAGCTCCAAAAAGGGTTTTTCTATGTAGACTCAAGGGAGTACCATTTTACAATGTCTTTGATAAACTACACAAATAATGCCTAAATTATCTTTGTATTAGGAGATAGGCTAAATCAGGAGGCTAAATTTTTTTCTTTATATTAGTATATATAGATGTCAATAAATAATAAGTAAACGAACCAAATAACAAAGGAATCTAGGGAGTTGGTAATATTATTTTCTGTCCAAGTTTTGCTGTTGACTTTTTGTGTAATCCCAGGTGACTTGCCCTCCCTGTCCTTCATTTCCTCAACAGCAAAATGAAGATTAACGACACTGTCTTATTTTGAGGTTATTTTGATAAAGACGATGGCCAAATATTTTTAAAGATGAAGACTGACTGTAATACTATGGTTTTTCAATTTTCAATTCCATCTTAATTTAAATTAGGTCTAGTTTGTCATATGAAAAAATAAGCATGAATCCCAAAGGACACATTGATTTGTATTAGAGGAAAATATGGATGTTTATGAAAAGCAGCCCTGTTTTTCATATGATTACATGCTATTGGGGCCCACCAATTATATCCATGTAAAACTCCTGGAAATATTTCAGCAATAAGCAAATAATCTGGTTTGTACCTTGACATTATCTGCAGAATGAAAGTTGTACAGAATTAAGCTTTATACCCATGCCAAAATCAGATGTTTCCAAGCCCATTCCATTCCTTGATTATAGACTTGCCTTAGTAGGAGGCTGAAGGCAAGACAGGAAACAAATCTTGTTTACTAACAACGGGATACATTAGGGCTAATCCTCAAGCCATCTGTTTATATCCCATTGTATCAATCAGATTCTCTTTAAGCCCAGTCCAAAGTGACTTGTAAAGAGAGTCCTAGAGAAAAGAGATTATTCAATTTTATCAATCAGATTCTCTTTAAACCCAGCCCAAAGTGATTTGTAAAGAGAGTCCTAGAGAAAAGAGATGACAGGAAGCAATGTGTCAATGAGCTATGTGTTCAGGTATCTTCCAAATGAGAGGACCATGGAAACACAGGTTAAGATAATAAATGGAGCATAGTGCCCACTGAAGTTGAGTGAAAAAAAATCTAAATAAATTTCATTAACCACAAATCCTCACAACTGTCCTAATCTGGGAGCCAACATGATGATGAAAGAGACACAACAGAAACAAATTTTCCAGTGGAAGTGAACAAAGTGACCAGAAAATGAGTGGATTATGTCTTCAGTATCAGAGGAAAAGATAAAAAATATGAGGTGTAAAAAAACTGATAGTCACAGTTGATTACAAGCACAGAAAGGACATTTAAATTACTCCCTTGAACAGGTAAGAAAAAAACTCAAGTCTGATATTTCCAGCTCTTTTTGCTTGTGACAGCTAAACCAGGATGATTCAGTTTTGCTATTATTATTGCGACCATATTGTATGGAATAGCCAGGGAACAAGAACTTTTTTTCTGGCATTGAATTTTGTGGAAATATGATGATAAGGAAAGGGGACAAAAAATTGAGGGCAAACATTTCTATTATAGTAAGGTTTTGCTCAAAGTCATTTATTTACTTACCAGGTGGTATGTAAAAATCATACTCTGGTACTGAGGCTCCATGACTTAAAAACGTAGGTTTTATAATAAATTTGGAGACCTTTTTTGTGTGTGTGAGGCATTTGGCTTGTCTGTTAAATCTGAAAGTAAAATGAACTTACTCAGTTGTGAGTTGCTCTCACAAGTCTATTTAGTTATACCTTCTAGTTTTCCAAACTAATTCTCATGAATCATAAAAGCCAACTTTTATCATGCCTGATGATTTAACATGCTTTATGATTAATTTTTCTACTTAGGTGATTGCCTCATCTTTTGAGAAGAAACAATTTAGCATTAAGCGACAGTGCTTTTTCTCATGTGGCTCTTTTTAATATCTGTGCCTGGATGACTCTTGAACTTCTTACCATTTCCACTACGGTAGTCAAATATCTGCAGAAATCTGGATTCTTTTATGAATTTAACAGGGACAGAGTTTGGAAAATAAATCAGTTTGACAAATGCATCTTTATTGGATTTTATGACCATATCCATAACTCTTCTGAAGACACTCTTCAGGAGATAGGAGAAATACGCAGAGCGTAAATATACCATTAAAATTCAAAATGCTGGATACAGAGTGAATATAAAACATCTAAGGGATTGTACAAGTTGCAGAAAAGAGTTAATAGAAATGAAAAAGATGAGGTAAGTCCTTGGAGTCAGTTAATAATAGTAAAACAATTCAACAAGAGGATATACATGTTTAGGAAGAAATTATCTTTCAAGATGCCAAGTTTAAATTAAATGAAATCAGCAAAAGCCTTCTTCTGTCCTCAAACTGAAGACGGACAGAGAATGATAGTCAAGGGCTGGCAGAAGGATGTGTAGTCAGCATAGCCCAGGGTCTAAGCCACCTCAAAAACAAATGGAGAAACAATGAAACTAAACATTAGGACTCTCTGCAGAGACAGACAGGGTTGCAGACTTAGGGAAAATGCCACTCTTACCCTGATAATAAAAAATGGCAGTATTGTTTTCCAAGTGGAAAGAAAACCTGTGGTTTTGTCATAGACTTATCATTGAAATAAAGGCAATTAAAAAAGAAAAGTCCTTTCATACTGATGAAATGAGTTGGGTGAATTTGTAAGGACTATAATGAAGGTTTCCACATTAGCAGACTCCCCTTGCTTTCTGAAATTTCGCTTTGAACCACGTTTTGCATAACTGCTCTAGATTTTCTTATACTCATACAAGATTGTGCTATCAACTTTGGGTACACTAAAACAGCATGAAGAATTTCTAACTAGAATTTTTAAAACTCCTCAGCCTTACCGAATTTATTTTTCTCCTTGTAAAAGTTAATTCTGTACTGTTTGTATCTAATTATGTTTCCATTGTTTTACCTTTTCTGGGGGATACAACAGACAAATCTGAAGAGTTTAAATGTATATTTGTTATAAAATAAACTCATTGTTCTTTCTTTGCTTAAGTCATATTCAATCAGTAAATTATTCAACAATACTCTGAAAGCATAGTTGTCTTTCAATTATATCAGCAATATTAAAAACTTACAAATTAATTTCTTTGGAGTTTAAATTTTCTCTTATGCCCACCTACCAATTGCCATGGAAAAATATATATAACATAGCAAGAGGGAAATCAGCCTGCATTTGCAAAACAATGAGTGTCGAATTGTGTGCTGGTAACTTACTTGTGGAAAAGAAGAAAGAAATCTGTTGTATGTCTCCTTCATCTTTGAATGCTTTCACTCTATAAAAACAAATGCACTCTCCGAAGTAGAACTTCCATTCACAGCTGTCATGAAAGTCCAAACTCCAATCAGTTTTGTCCTTAGGCCTTCTTGCTCCTAGCAACAGCTACTGCTTTCTGACAGTCTCAGTACCACTGGATAACTTAGCACTATCATTTCTCCAACAGCGTTTTCTTTTATAACCATAAGAAAAATAACCTCTTTCAGTGGAAGATTCTGCTTTTCAGTGAACTTTGAAATCATCCTTGCTAGGATTGGCAGGGTTACTCTCATAGAACCCTTTGTAATCCCAAGCATTATGTCACTTTAAATCATTGCAAGATCTCCATAACACTAACATCTCATGCATGTGGTTTTGCATGTTTTAATCTAACAGGAGACTTACTTTTCATGTTAACACACCTTTCTCTAATGGTAAATAACCATATGCAGTACACAAGTCCCCCTGTTCTTCCGAACTCCTTCTTCTAGTAAAATTTAATTCTACTTGCTAGGAAATTGATTCGTATTTGGAAAAAAAATAATACACCTATGAAAAGCAGTAGGCAACCTTTTAGGTTTAGTTCCTGAAGTTGCAGGAAGGAAGCCAGTATACTGAGAGCTAATTTGTCAAAAGTCAATTCACCCAATATGTACTAAATGCCCAATCTCTGGAACTTTCCTCTTGATATGTTCCCCCAAATAAAGGATCCCCCTTACTCAGCCTCAGCTATAACCAACTTGGTTGTGGGGGTATGGCAGAGAAAGAAATGCAATAAACCTTAAAAAGCTCTTAGCAAAATAAATTGAAAGCCAGGTAACTAATACAGAGATCTTTAAAAGCTTCAAAAATCAAACAATATGAATTACTCTAAATTTTATAAATGTTTAAAGAAACATGCAAATTTCTCTAATAGGTCGTTCAGAAATTATCCAATTGATAATCCAATTGATAAACTTGATTTTGGTGAATTAAATTTAGGCAAATTGATTTATATTTGAAGTTTCAGGTTTTGGGCCAGAGGAAGTTAAGGATTTTGAGGTTATCATTATGCTATCAATGAAGTCATAGGAATATATCAGAAGCCAAGGTGAAGACAAGGTCATAGGGGTTTTTACCCAAATACATTTATACACTACTCCTGATGTCAAGAGCAGAGCCTCTCATTTCACCCTGCGTGAGAAGGGAGGGAGAAACAAGGTGAAAATAGGGCACTTGCCTCTGTCTGTACCTTGGGGAACACATGCCCTTTTCCTTGCTGTAGGAAGACTGAGTTGACTAGAATATTAATGTAATATCCACTGCCCACACAGCTGTCCTAGTGCATGAATTGCACAACTGAAGCTCTTGGGACAAGGCTCCTTCCAGTTCAGACTCAGCTGGAAGCCCCTCCACTGGGAGGCAGAAACCCTCCCAGCCAACTGTACAACTTAGTTCCTTCACCTTCATATTATCCAGTCATGTGGACTACATGCCTACTGCACCTACTGATCTTACTAACCAGAGGCCCTCTGTTGCCCTAAGCACACACCAGGGCCTCTCCACAGAGAATTATTATGCATCATTCATCCATTCATTTTTGGCACTTCGAAGGTTGTTGTCCATACGTAGTTACTGAAAGAAGCAATTAACTCCCACGACAATCAAAAGGCCTCTGGTGTAAAAGCCTAGTGCTAGAAGGGCTTAATTCAACTGGTTCCAGCATCTGGTTTGGGGAGGACAGACAAAATCCTCCTACTCCTAGGACAAATACATCTTTTTGGTATTCAGTCCAGAGAATGCAGATCTGATAATACTTCCTAGAGAGGTAAAACCCAGGGTATCTTTAGCCCAACCAAAAACAAATGAACCCTATAATATCAGAATATCAAAATAATGGTATTAGCACATGTGAATTTTCATAGAGAGGTAGGCTAAAAAACAGAGGCAATAAGTAATCAAAAAAAAATATGTTTGGTTTGTATATTGCTTGCCATCTTCTCTAGTAATTCTTTTGGGTGGAATGTTCTGCTTTCTGACCCAAACCGCATCTCCCTATCCCCTACACTTATTTCCTAAATGACAGAAACTACAACAGCCAGAAATAGTAATAGGAGCTTAATGCATATTAGATAATAATTCTTATTACAGCCTTATCAGGCAGGTACTATAGTCTTACTTGTTGGTAGGGAAAAAAACAGCATGGGAAGGATGGGTAACATGCCCTGGGTCACATGGCAATTAGCCAAAGTCAACATTGGTAACTAGGTTTATGTGAATCCAAAGCCTGTGGTCTAAACTTGGTTTTTACCATTCTCAGGGCTATAAATTTGAGATCTTTAGCCATCTTCCAGAATACTAAAAGTAAATATATTTAAGATAAAATTTTTCAAGAGGCTTTTTTTGTCAGAGATATGCTTTCTACTTGCTTATATTACAGTCATGCCCCTCCAGCTAATGTACAAAGTCCCGCCACGATAGTCTGATGTGAGCCTGCTGCCAGGAGACACATCCTATTCCTGAAATTGAATTGCATCTGAGCATCGCATTTTCTTAAAGACACTATGTAATCACCCAATGCCGGTGGCTCTGATGGTTATGGGTTGTCTGTTCTGACACTAAGAAAATGTGCTTTATGGCTGCAGAGCAGCAAAAGGTGCTTAACATACTCAATGTGAGGCACTGGCCCAGAGAGGAAAAAGCACTGTTTGACTTCCATCTATGTCCAGCAATCTCAGAGACAAAAGCATGTTAAAAACCATTATTTTCTGATCACTTTCTGAGGCACTCATAAAACAGCCTTCTAGTTAGAGCTTTCGATTTCACTCAATTTGTTTAAGTGTTTCATAGCTTGGAGATGGTCACATTCCGCCCAATAAGACAATCTGAAAGTGCAAGGAGACTTAGGTAGAAAACATTAGGTTGTTATACAATTTCACATCTTAAGGTTTCTGTTTCAGATTATTTGTCAGTGAAGGTTTGGTCCTTCTCTGACCAACTGAGACAGAAAATGAACTTGTATTGTGTCATTTCTCTTAAAAACTACTCTTTAAATAGTATCAAAATACTGTGAAGACATATCTACTCTTACTCTATGTATGTTGGACCTGGGCTTCTCCTTAGGTCACAGGGGTGAATTCAAATACTGACTATACCTGATAAACTATACAAATGTTAACGGAGTAAAATACCAGTATTTTCCACAACTACCAATCAATCATACATCAGCCAACAAACTCCCATTAAAATAGGCACAGTAATCTTGCAAAATCCCTAAGATAACAGAGGAGGGACTATGAAAAGTGCATGGGCATGTTTGCAGACAGGTACAGATTATAAGTGCCAGAGTAAGTATCAACGCAGGAGGAAGAAGAGATAAGACACACACACACACACACAAAAGGGTTAAGGAAAAAGGAGAAATATTTAGATGAGGGAAATGAGTATATGAGTGGGTGAAAAGAAAATAGGTCTTTAAACGTTGGAGACATGATAAAACAAGCCCCTTCCTCTGTAAATTCATATTCCCCATAGTCTCTCTTCTTTTGCCTAAAAACATGCTTTCCTCATCTTAAAAACTGGAACCAACAAAATAAACCACTTCCCTCAGTTGTGAGATCTCTTCTAGCTAATGGCTCCTCTGTCCCTCCCATTTGTTAAACTTAAAAAAAAAATAAAAAACTGGTCCACATTCATATTTGCAATTCCTCCCCTTTTGTTCCCCCCTAAGTCGCCATCTGGTCCATTTCACTCTACTCATCCTGCACTCACCGAGATGAGGGCCATCTTCCCTACCTAATCCAGTTGGTCTTTCAGTTATTACCTTACTTCCTTTCTGCAGAATTTCACACTCACCTCTTAAATATTGTTTATGGAAATTCCATCCTTGACCTGTATTTTTTCTCATTAGCTTGGTGGGATCATTCATTAACTATCATGATTTTCTTATGAATTCCAATTAGTAACTTCAGCCCACACTTCCAAGTTTGGGGTTAAACTGTTTACGCGTCTACCTGAAAGTTTCTTAGGTATCACATATTTAACATATTCCAAGTTTATGTTAGCTATAATTGAGGCACTAAAACGACTTATTTTGCATTCACTATCTTATCACTTGTATCTACTGAGTCATCTAAACAAGAGAAAAGGAATTCCTCCTAGATCTCTCTCCCTTTCTCAACACAAATCGAATAATTCAGTGCATCTATCACAAGTCACAAGTCTCTTCAGAGTCGACCGGAGACTCTAACCCAAGCAGTTTAATTCCAGAGTCCACGTTCCTTAAGAAAACCAGGCGAGACGCTACTAGAAGCCACAGGTCTCCAGACCTGATTTTATAAGACATACGTTTAAACATTTCACTTCCACGAGTCATTGTCAGAAGATGACGGTCTTGTAAATTTTAACACAAAATTGACAAAATGCGCGTTTACTAACTGTTCTGTTCTCTGATGACCTATTTAATACTTAAGAAGACGAGATGTAAAATGGGGACCATGGGTCCGTTCCACACACTAAGTACACACATAAAATATGCAGAACAGAGAGGCCCACGATTGACACAGCCTGACTATGAACACCTGGTGTCCTCTCCCTCCTCCGGGAACAGCGCACAAACACAAACTGCACGAAGACCCAGGTGAGCCTTTGCGTCTCCAGAGGACAACACTCACGTGAACTTTAATAATAGATATTTCAGCAATGCGCTAGTTTACAAACTCTGCTTTTCGCACGCGGAAGGCACTGAGAAGATCTAAAAAGACGGAATGCTTCCTCAAAAGTACCTAACGTTGCGGAGGGTACACAGAGCGGTGGGGATGAAATGGCGCACACAGGACAAGTGTCGTCTCAGTGTGAGCAGTACAGCCTAGAACACGTTCCTCTTCAGGGCCCTGTGCTCCTCTGATCCACGGACAGGACGCGGTCCTGTGTCACCACCAGAGACGCTTCAGGAGGGAGGCCAGCATTTCCACACACGAAACTCCTCTCCAGAGGACACTTCTCTACAAAACCTGGGAGCTGCTAACTCCTCAGCTAGAAGTTAAAAGCGGCTTTTGCCCAGTATGTACACAAACTAGTAAATCTCGCTAAAAAGTGGTGGACGCGCCTTGTGACCAATGTAGTGTATTCTCCTTACCCTTTCTGTCTCCCAACAGTAAGGCCTGCAAGAGATGAGCCTGGTCCTGGAGGCTGCCGGTCCTCCACACAGACACTGCGGTTGTCTGGGTCGTGTCCTGTCATCATGGAGATGGGGACATAGAGGATGTCAGGGCCATGTCTTGTCATCGTGGGGACAGGGACCTGTCGTCCACACGGACACAGAGGTTGACCGGGCCGTGTCCCGTCACCGTGGGGGCAGGGACTTGTCGTCCACATGGACACTGAGATGTCCGGGCTGAGGCACCTTTGGGCTGTGTCCCATCATCGTGGGGATAGGTGGCGTGCCGTCCCCACGGACACAAGGGTCACGAGCCCCGTCCTTACAGCCCGGGGCTGAGTCCTGACGCCCCGAGGCTTCTGAGGAGAACTGGTGTTCTCCAATCTTCTGGCGTCAGCACGCGGCGGTCTGAGTCATGGTCCAGGGCCGCCACTTCTGGGCTGGAGTCGCCACCTGCATGTCTGCAGGATGGCTGAGGCCTGTGCAGCCCGCAGGCGGCTGTGGTAATGGATCACGTCTTCCCACTCTGAAGGAAGATCCTCAGGTGGAGAGAGCCGGGGCGGGGCAGAGAGCGTGAGGGGCGGGGCGGAGTGCCGGGGGCAGGGCAGAGAGCGTGAGGGGCGGAGCGGAGCGCCGGGGGCGGGGCGGAGAGCGTGAGGGGCGGGGCAGAGCGCCGGGGGAGGGGCGGAGAGCGGGTGAGGGTGGGGGAGGAGCGCCGGGGCGGGGCTGAGAACCACGGGGCGTGGCAGAGAACCACCAGCGGGTTGGAGAAACAGGAGCTGGACGGAAAGTCGGCGGAGGGGGGCGCCGCGGTGTGGAGACTCGCAGCCTTGAGGGTGGAGGGCTGGTGGAGACCGTGCTCTCTTCCTCCTCTTGGATGCTGGGTCAGTCTGGGGCTTTTGTGGCACCTGCTGTTGTTTTAGCCGGGTCGGCTCTGAAATGTGTCTGCCAGTGCCGATGCCAGTGCCGATGCAGCTCCTTAAAGTATGCCTGAGAACCACGCAAAGGAGTTGGTTTTAAACTGCTCTACGTAGAAGAGGGAGGAGGGATTGGATGGTCTCAATCAACTGATTCATCAATTTCACCTGAATTTAATTTCCTGCGTCTCATCCAGGTGTGACCTGGAAAAGTAGTGTAACCTTTTTGCTTTGAGTTTCTTACGGCATGATTATGGTAAGAAATAATGAGAAAATGCGGGTAAAAGTAAACAGCTCATTACTTGACACAGAAAACACTCAAAAGTCGTGATTATTATTCATTAATGTTTTAGAAATTAGGGGTAGAGCAGAGAGGAAAAGAAGCAAGGATGGTATGGGAAGAATGTTGCTATTCTCATAATCAAATCCACTGTAATTCAAGTTCTTCATTTGGGAATCCAAATAACCCAATTCTTCAACCCGAATGAAAAACATTTATGTAACATTGTGATAGTCACCTATTTACTTTTGAGTTTCAGCAACTACACATCTATATAAATATATACACTTTAAAACTTTCCATCTACAGGAAAAATAAAATTCAACAATTAAGAGAATCGTTTGAGACTCTGCAGTGCCCAGTAACTTTCTGCATCCAAAGTATTAAACTCATTATGAAACCCTTGATCCCCTTTAATACTATTAGTGAAGTTCAAATTTCTATCCTGGGACAAGTTCTTCCCGCTGAGAAGCTGAAGCTGATTGAAGTCAATGGGAGTTGGGTATCAGTAAACAGATGGGAGCTTTTGCTCTCAGATCAAGTAACTTCTATATTCTCTCCACATCAGGAGATTTTTCTCTTCTTTCATTTTAAGACAGAGGTACTGTACAATGGTAAGGCATTTCTTCACCCAACATCTGTGATGAATTTTTGGAAAACTCATTGGGATTTCAAACACACAGCCTGCATATTCAGCCATTAGGTAATCTGCCAAAAATAATAAGAATTCCCTTTCCACAGAAAGAATGAACCAATGATTTACTTCAGATCTCTACCATTTGCTTTACTGTGATGTAGCTTGTCTCTTTTTGCTACTCCATTTCTATTTTCAAGAAGTCTGCTTTTTAAAATTTTTATCAAATAGTAAAAGATTCAAATAGAATACCATTGAAGAGAAACAGAGTACAGCATAATGGAACCATTACCAACTCCCAATGTGTAAATTCAGGCTTAGGTCTTTGTCTTACATCTTCATCATCTTTCAGGATATAGAGAAGGACACGTATACTCACACTTCCCAAGATTATGTCAAAGACAATAATCACTTGGATGATTTTCTCCTCATTTGAATGGAAAGCTTCAGAAATGTTCTATATTGCTGCCAAACAATCATCATAATTGAGCAAAACCGAACTATTCAAAATAGCCAAAATATAAGATGTAATGGGTAAATTAAACTGAATTTGATCCCTGTAGGTAAAGAGAATGCACTTATTACAAAGGGACAAAGGAGAAGAAAAAAATGGGTAGGCACAAATATTTCAGGTTATTTTTCCAAAGCGCAGGATTTTGCAAATGCTCAAATTGTGATACAAATGTGAAATATGTCATTTATCTTTAATAATAACTGGTCTATTCTTTTTCCTTTTTTTTTAATCCTGAAGGAAGGAGGATTAAGATGCTTTTCATGAACAGAACCAGATGTGGTTTGATCTATCATCCCATACATCCCAACAATGAGAAATACATCTTACTTGATTGATGAGAATAATAATATACTAGTCTCTTAGAGAAAACAAATGTCTACTGAAATTGGACAATGACCTATCCTATCATCATATTACAGAGAGTCCTGGGCAGGGGTGCAGGATGACCCCCAAGGAGTCTTCAGGATCTGAGAGTGGGAGGACCTTACCCCGCTTCCCAAACCAGATTCAGGAGTTGCATTGGGCCTCTTCATATGACATGCAATGAGGTATTTGTATGCTGAGACTGGCCCAAGTAGCATATAATGTTTCCATTTGTCTTCATGAGACAGCAGCTTGTATTTTTTCATGCCTCCAAGAAAGCTGTAATAGTTAGCTGAGAAAGAGAGGGTGGGAGAGAGAGAGAGAGAAGATATCTGAAAGTATCTTGGACCATAACAAGAGGGACCATAGAGTGAGTGACCTAGACTATACAGAGCAAGGACCGGATCAGAGACTGTGTCCACGTGGGCAGGTGCCAGCACAGGAAGACACATAATGTCAGGTGACCCCCACCTGACACCACCCAGCTAAATGAATGTAAAAGAAGGGAAAATCACTAACTGGATTTAAATGTCACTAAACAAAATCTAGTGCACATGCACCAAAATCACATTGTCTGACACCAGGCAGAAGAGGCACTTTATAAAATTTGAATAATAATAATTGAATAATTGAAAAATACTTATTTTGCACAACTGGGTACATGGATTATCAATTAAAACATTTTTGGACTAGAAGAAATCTTAAAAGTCTACTCCAAACTTTTCATTTAGTCAATGAAGAAGCAAAAATTGGAGCACATGCGTAGCTCAGTCAGTTAAACGTCCAACTTTTGATTTCAGCTCAGGTCATGATCCACTGTTTGTGCGTTC
>CM053561.1:17642777-17827241 GCA_028646485.1 Cryptoprocta ferox
TGAGGGGGGAAGGGGAAGGGGAAAAGGTAAAGCGGGGTGATGGTCTTGGTGGAGGTCACTTGTGGGGAAGAGCACTGGGTGTTATATGGAAACCAACCTGACAATAAACTATAAAGTTTAAAAAAATAAAAAAAATAAAAAAATAAAAATAAAAAAATAAAAAACAGTTGCCATGGATGCTGGCAAATCTGTTTAGAGTTACATCAGCAAATGAGTAGCATCCTGGGCACCTGCCCCCTCCCACCATTTCCTAAGTCTTCCCTGAAGACCATGGGGAAGGGAAGGGGGAGAAATAGTTACAAATAGAGAGGAGGGAGGCAAACCATAAGAGACTCTTAATACAGAGAACAAACTGAGGGTTGGGGATGGGGTGGGAGAGAGGGGGAAAATGGGTAATGGGCATTGAGGAGGACACTTGTTGGGATGAGCACTGGATGTTGTATGTAAGCAATGAACCATGGGAATCTACCCCAAAACCAAGAGCACAATGTATACACTGTATGTTAGCCAATTTGACAATAAATTATATTTTTTTAAATAATAAATAAATAAATAAATAAATAAATAAAACCCTTTTGCTTCACCTGGACAGGAACATGGTCTTTGGGACATTAGTCCACCTTCTTCCCAGGTTGCTGGCTTCCTGAATAAAGCAAACTTTCCTTTCACATTATCACTTGCTCTTGAATATTGGTTTTCAAGTGGTGACCAGTCCAGCTTGAGTTCAGAATTGGCTTCCTGTCCAATAACATAAATATTCTTGATCTTTGTTCTGTGAAACAGTTATTAGAATTGGTTTGATCTCTTGGATTTTTCTTTTAAGATTCATTCATTGCAACAAGGGCAGTGACCAGTCCAGGATAATTAGTCCCCTCTCCTGCACAAGCCCCTTCTGTGCAATCACATAAGTACCCCATGAAGCTCGAGGGCTCCACACCAATGTGTGGGAGCAGGCACTACTCCCAGCCCTGTGTGGGTGCCCAGCCCTTCTAGCTCTAATCCTTTTGCTGCAACTCCTCCTCCATCATACCAAATACTAATTTTCTGAATGTCTTCTGGTTTTCCTATGTCCCAAAATTTTTCTCTTCATGACAAATTACTGTCCACCCTTCAATATTCATCCAAAACTATACTTTCTATGTGAAGACTGCCACATACACAATGGATGAGCTCTCTGTAAACATTCCTTAGAACTGTATTCTCTCTTGATGCACAGCACTTCTTACATCTTGTGTTTCTGTATTTAAAGCATCTGAATATCCAATAGATAGTAAACCTCTTGAGCTCAAGGATCACATATCACTTGACTTTGGATATGCCAACTGTAGGACAGAATTTGCCACATAGTTATTGCTTGTTACCTAATTGATTTATAACCACTTCCATCATTAGTTCCCACCCTCAGACCTTACATATACAGATGTGCTATGCAAAACCACCCCAAATGCCTCAACACAGACCTCTCACTGGGGATTCTCCTTGGGTTTATTCTATTTGATCTACTACATATTTTCCTCCCACCAGCTCACATCCAGTAGTGTTTGCACTATCCATCCTCTCAGAATTACCTTCTCCATTTCTTCCAAGATGAAATAAACAAGATCAATAATAAATTTATTTTTTAAGAAGCAAATCTTCAGCAATCTCAAGGCCATTGTTCTGCAGGACGATGCACATGCATTTTAAAACCGGCAATATGGAGACGCTGTTATTTGTACTGGCAAACACATAGAAAATATTAAAGTGCTTAGAATTATAGCCCAGAAGGAAAGGAACATGGTACCCTTTAAAGACTTATAGGTAAGATATTAGGGAAGAACCAAGCCTTGTGCACTCATCAATATCATGAGATAAAGCCTGCCTACTCTGTCTGTATTGGGGACTTGGGAAGACAAAGTTAGGTCTTTGAAAGAAACTGGATCAGACTAAATGTTAATCAGATAAATCAGACTTTAAGAGACAAAGAATTATACTAAGGAAAAAAAGCAATAGAAAAGATGGAATTATCTTTTGTTCTTTTTAAATACAGTGCTCAGGTCATTTTGCCAGGTAGATCCATGTGAAAAACAAGTGAAACCTCACACATGTTTTTCACTCCAAAATTTACCTAAACCTCAAGGTTGAAATTTGAAGCTAGGTTTTTTGGAAACCCCTAACTATTTCAAACATTGTACATCAACGATTTTATTGATCCAGGTGGAGGTCTATGGCTTACATTTTTACAACTTTAATATCCACTTAACTTGAGCTCACCTGTCTTCAGTCTTTTCACCTTGGCAGTGCCTTTAAGAATATTGATGAGTGGGCGTCTCGGGAATATTACAGCCCTGCCTCTTCAAATATGCTTTTCTTTCTCAATGTCATTTTTAAAGCAGATGATACACTTGCTGTAATTCGATTTGGAACTAAGTATCCTCTTTAAATCAAAAAAGGCAGTTTCTAGGAATCTGGTAACAATTTCCTCTCCCTAGCTATTAAATTAGCTGAAAAGTATGGGTGTGGCTAAGCCTATAGGGAAAAAAGCAAAAGTCAAGACTTCATAAGAAACATGATTTGCCTGTTTTAGTTAATACACATGACTCTTTAACAACATGTGTTTGAACTGTGCAGGTTCACTTATATGCAGATGTTTTCTGTAAATACTGAACAGTCCTGTAAATGCATTTTCTCTTCCTTATGATTTTCTCAATAACATTTTCTTTTTCCTCATTTACTTCATTGTAAGAATACAGTATATAATATACCACAGTAGGCTATCAGTAGTTAAACTCCAGGGAGTGAAAATCATGCATGAATTTCCCAATTCAGGGGGTTGGTGCTCCTAAATCCCCACTGATTAGAGGTCAATTGTAGTAGTACTTGACCAGCACCTTCCCCCAACCTCTTAATTTTTCATATTAACTCCACCCCTGCTTCTCTCTCCAAATACCAGTATACTTGCTTCCTATGTCCCCCCTGCTCTGATAATTCAGTGCTGTGCCCTCTCTTCATGGGATGCTATCTCAGACAGGACTCTAACAAAAGTCATGTTAAAATTGAAATTAAATCTTCAATCAAGCTGTTTATTTATACTCCCTTCTAACTTTCCATAAATAATAAAGGTCACTACTCCTGTTCAAATAGGAGGTCTTAATTGCATTTTAATTACCATCAGAGGCTTTCATTCAAGACAAATTTCACTTTGTTTACACATAATTTGTTCTCTTGCTGCTTTAATTGATATCCTAAGTATTTATTTTGCTCAGTGGCCAGTTAACTTTCAAAGCTATTTTTAGCTTGCTATTCTGAATTCACTTGAAATCTCCTTAGAGGTTGAGGAGACCATTTCTATTGTGTAATGTGCACATTCAATCATTTCTCCCATTCCACCCTATCTCCTTCATCCTTTGTCTTTCTGCTTCTCTCCACTTTGTTCCACATACTTCATAAAGTTGTACTAAAAATTTATGTCCATTTTTTTACAAAGGAAGAGAAAAAATACTCATTATGTGACATGGTGGGCCTAAAGGTAACCTTCTGGGAAGCTTCTCTTTTAGGTAGTAAATAGTGAAAACTAAAATCCCTACAGAAAACTTGATGCCCGAAGGTAGATATTATGTCAAAATCTATAGACAAATAAAACTTCACCAATACCTACAGTAATGAAAACACAATTTTGTTCTCTGTTAGAAGCCTTGAACTTATGTCGAAACTGTTCTCAATTTGGAAAATAATTTTATAATCTTTCCAAAATGATTATCTAAAATTTTTATTTATACATCTTTTAATATTCCCCTTGTGTCTTTATATAAAAACTGTGTGTATGTGCGTTTGTGTGTGTGCGTGTGTGTGTGTGTGTGTCTGTGTGTGTGATGAACCAGGGCTTACCTTTGCCGGTGAACCTCACCTCTCACTGGCCTGTCCTACAGCTGATGTGTAATTAATGTTTGCTGTCACTGCTTCCCCACTCTGCTCTCCAACTTCCCAGCCCTTTCCCAGTATTGGGGTGGCTACACGTCCCTCCACACCTCTCAGGTGATACTGATAGTGACAAGTCTTATTTAAGACATATTGTGTGTCCAGCATTCCCCTACTTGAACTGCACATTTAATTCATCCTCATAACACTTGATGAACTAGGCACTATTGCCTCTATTTTATAGGTGAAAAACTAAGAAGGCACAGAGAGACCAGGAGATGTGCCTAGCAGATGGTAGAGCTAGGATCCTGAGGACCAGATGTCCAGCCTGCTCCACACAATCACTCTCCATCATCCCTCTTAACTAATCTTAAAATAAATCATAAGTGCTCACAGTCTTTCTACCCAAAAATAATGCTTAAGTTTTTACCATCGTGAGGACAGATGACACGAGAACTTCAATGGTGTATATTTGATTTCAACTTTATTTTCTAAAGCACATATTAAAAAGATTTTTAGAATGTTTTAAAGTCAAATATTATTATTTTTAAAAATATATGCCTTTGAACATAACTTCTTTGGCCTTAGGGGACAAGTATTAAAGAGACAATGATAACCATTCTCTCCATTACCTGCAGCCACTCCTCTACCTGCTACATGGTCCTCCCTCACTCAGGTGGAGGCCAACAGCTGTCACATCATCATGCAATTTCTTTTATCCTTACAGTTTCCTTCACTCTTCATGCTCCTGACTCTACTCATGATTTTTTAAGCATCACATTGCACTTTATTTCTCACTCAGTGTGCAGCTGAAACTCTTGCAACTTTTCTGTTTGCTTTATAGGAGAGTATGATGTCACAGGGTTTGAGGTTAAACCATGTATGTTTTGCATTTACCTCTGCTGTCAACTGCATGCCCAAAACATGCATAAACTGTGTAAATGCAAATAGCTTGTAGGATGGCAGTCCAGTCAGCCTCCTATATCCCCTTCATCATCCTCCACATCAAGTGTGGAGGCACATCCTGCTAATGGGAGCTCTCATCAACCTCCATTGTCTCTACTTCTCAATGGAAGATGATCTTTCCATTGACATTTTCTTTACCTGCTCTTTTCTTTCTCACTTTCTATGTCTTCTTTTTGTCCTTTTACTTTTTTTCTCTCCCTCAATTAGGAATTCATTGAGATTTTATTTCAGCCATCATCATATGACCAAATAAAAAACTGTGTATTTTATGTCTGTTTTATTAAGGGAATCAAATGTAAGAAAAATAATATAACTTCATATATATCTTTCATTCCCAGCCTGAATCTGCCTCATTTCTAATAAGAGGGAGAGTTTAAGCAACACCAATCATCTACAGCAGTGGGTGTGTGGAAGGTATTGTGTGTGGGTTAAAGAGAGCCAGGAGGACACTTGAAATAACTGTCTAACCAAAAAGTGCCAACTTTGTTTATTTCCCTGGCAAAGTAAATTTTCCCACATTATAATGAGGTTATACAGAGTATGGACAAAACCTCACATGGGTCTTCCTGAAGAGCATTTCTTAATATCTTAAATGTTGTAATGAAAATTAAAACAATGAATCATCTGTGACAGGAGACAATGTGAAATGGGAATTTTCATATTCTGGTAATGAATTGGCATTGTTCTACCCCTCAACCAGAGACTTAACAAAATGACACTCCTGTTAAGCCATCAAGAGGCCAATATCCTGGTTTAAACCTTTTCACTGGTTAAAGGTAATGAATTTGTTAGGGGTGCCTGGGTGGCTCAGTTGGCTAAGTGTCCAACTTCTGCTTAGATCATAATCTTGAAGTTCATGGGTTCAAGGTTCATGGGTTCAAGCCCCGCATTGGGCTCTGTGCTGACAGCTCAGAGCCTGGAGCCTGCTTCGGATTCTGTGTCTCCCTCTCTCTCTGCCCCTCTGCCACTTGCACTGTCTCTCTCTCAAAAATAAATAATCATTAAAAAAAATTTTTTAAGGTAATGAATTTGTTAACCTTCTCCATGACCAGAGCACCAGCCCTGATAAGATGACAGGTTTTCTATAACTCTAACTTTGACTTGTGTTTATGTGGAAGTCACCTTCCATTCCAGAGAGAAATGTCACAGAACTTAATGGAAGTGACTTTCTTCAAGGCAATGTGTCCCTGTACCCTGTAACTCAGTGTTACCAGAGACTTTTCATGTCCATATGAAATAGCATAAATAGCAATTGCGATAACTTCTTTCCTAACAATTTACCAGGTCCAAAACAGACCCCTCCCCTCATGCTTGTTTACCTGATTCTTATATTTTTCCAGTCTTACTTCCCTCCTAATCTTCTCTCCACCTTCCTTTCCTCCTCACCTTTCCTTCCTTTTTTGGTCCAGGGGCTCTCTTGGGAGGACAATGTTAATTTAACAGCTATTACACCTGTTTCCTGTAACAGCAGCTGTGGGGCATCCTAAGGTGAAGCCCGTTTGGCAGACTTTGGTTTACAGTCTTTGGTTTACTTTGGTCAGAGCTCCCCCCTGGCTTCTCAGACCCACGTGGAAACCCTGAGGTGGACGCAACCTGGCTTGGACTGGCCCCCCCTTTCGATCCTATCCATTTGGAGTGGTTTGGGGACCCCAAAGGCTTTGCTCCTGTTGATTTGCCCCTGACGGCAAGCAAAGCATTGCATTGCCTTCTATTTTCCCCCTTTATTTCTTCTGAAGGACCAATTTTATGGTACTTGTCCTGATTGTTTTCACAGTGTTCAAATCTGTAGTTCTGCATGGAAAGGAAAATAATGTTCTCAACACTAACTGCTAACAAATATTGTATTAAATTGTCATGAAGGAGCCCTTCTTTAACAAATGGACTTGTAAAGATGGAAGAAATACTTTGCAGGTAGCATTAAATATTGTATGAAAAATAGACTCATGGACTGAAAAGCTGCAATTTATCGACTATGAGATCTTTAGCAAATCATTTATGGTCTTTAAGCCTCAACTTCCTCATTCACAAAGTAGAGCTAATAATGCCTATTTACATTACAGAATTATTGTTAGAATTAAATTACACAGTCGTTGTGAAGAACTTGGGATATGTAGAAAATTCAATACATTTAAGCCACTATTTGAAAATATCATTTCTTCCTTGCTTTCTACATCCTCCCCTTCCTTCTTTTCCCTGCCCCAAATATTGTGTGCAAGGCACCGTGTTAGGTTCTGTGGAGACAAGAGAAAGAAATAGTATTTCTCCTTCCAATTAGTTCACAGTCTACTAGGGGAAATAAGACAACAGCAAATATGGTTGAACAGGCAGAATGAAAGGCTCCAAGTGTCATAAGACAGTTCTAGACAAGGGCCCATTCATTAGAAAGAAAGTTATGCAGAAGCTAACAAGGAAATCAAAAGTACCATCTCTTTACCATTTCTCTCTTTTATAGCAGGAATAGCTGACAATTACAAAGTGCAAGCTGAATAACATCTCTGTGCTGAGCAACTTTATGAGCCAGCTGGTTTGTTAAAGCTCTTATTTGTTATTTCCTTACTTTTAAAATATTCTTGCTCAACAGGTCTTCCTCGAAGTGATGTATTCTCACTACTTGGACTTTCTGGGTGTGTTAAATAAGCTGCTGTTGATTTCATCTGAATCCAATTAGATAATAATAGAATCTGTCTTTAAATGCCTCTTAAAATAGCAAGAACACACAATGTCCTAATTCCTCCTATTCATCTCTTTTATTCAAGCTGTACTTTCTTTTCCAGTATTATTTGAAACCTAAAATGAGTGAATCTTTGCTTCTAATTTTTGCTTACATAGACCTCTTTCTTTTGATTTGTTTAAAACAGGCTTGTGTCCATAGAAGAATTCATACTATCTTTAACGATCAGACGCTGTAGAATATAGCCTCTCTTTATATTATTGTCAACTGTCACTTAATTTGTTCAAATAGCCATGAAGAAAATAAAATTTTCGTTAAGCCTCTAAAAATCTATAATGGACAATTCTTAGCTCACAAGATTTGAGCTTAGAAACCATGAATGTAGTGAAATAGGTGTATAAGCCAGAGAGACCTATGACCAGATGTGGTTTTCTCTTTTGACAGATGTTACTCTCAGGCAAGTTCATTTGTCCTTCCAATCGACACATATTAATTAAGAGTTAACTGTGAATTGGGCACTGTTCTGAGGGATACATTGTTTTCCTGACCTCTCCTATGCTCAGTTTATGAATCTGTTATGACCACTTTACTAATTCATTAAAATGAGACAACACAGGGTTCAGAATATAGGTCCCACCTGAAATCACAAGACTCCTTGGAATAGCTCTGTAGAAACTGAAGTTAATGTCAAATTTAATACATAAATACGACCTATGGATACAATGTGGGGCTACTAACAACCACATTTTAAAAACAATACCCTATTTATTTCCTTCTTAATGCAAAATTATTTAAATAGCAATAATTTATTGTCCCATAGCAAGAGTGGCATCCAGGTCCATGAGCAGAACCTAACCTTACAGTGAAAAGTGTTTTGTAATTGATTTCACAACAGCAGAATTTCTCCCAATGGTGAATAGGATTATCAAAATATTCTGGCAAAATTTGTGATAAAATAATAATAATAACTGTGAAGCTGTTAAAAAATGGGGGAAATCTGAGGAAAGAAGAAAGGTGTATTGTTTACGTCAGCCCATGAATATCAAAAGAACTACAAACAAAGAAATGCAATTGTCATAGAACTCTTCGTAGCTCCCTGCAGGCGGTCCTTGTTTTCAGAAGCCAATTTATAAAATTCCCAATTGATTCCCAAAGTGATTATCCAAACTAAAAAAAGCATTAACCTGGGGTCTCTTTACACAGCCAGCTACCCTAGGGCATTTCAGATAAAGCTTGACTTATACGTGACTTTTCAGAATAAGAGTATAAAATGAAATAAACCTCCAGTTAACTTAGTCTCCACAATTCAATTTGAAAAAAGATTTGTTTTCAGATGTGCTGAAGGAGAAGCTCATTATTAGTTAGCTACCAATGCATTGACCTTGAAGGTGCTAACACAGAATGCCATCAATATTGTGTCTGCCTCATTTTAGGGGAATGATAAGACATAATGAATATAATGGGTAGGAGTAAGATATGACCTCATCTTTAGTGCTTTCCACAAGGAGTGAGCCAAAGTTCTGGAAGAGGGACCCCTATTCCCTTTCAACTTGTTGTTTCTGAGGAGACTTCCTGGTGAGTCAATTATGAAGCTTCTGATCTATTCAGAAAAGGTAAATATATATATTTTTGAGCTGATATATATATATATGGCTCAAGGAGCATAAAAGAGCCAAGTGGGGCTGATGGCAAACCAGCCTGACTTCTGTTCAAGGGGACTCAGTATTTCATCACTGAACTCTAGGGCACAAATCCCATTTAATGTTAGTAATTTTCACACTATTCATCTGCTGTTATAACACCCCTTGTGGTTTAGAAGGCCGGCTCAATCTAGGACTAGACAATCTTGTCCTCTACAGAGCTGTTGGCCTGGGCACGGAGAATATTTACAGAATAACATCTGAGAAAGAAATAGTTAGGGGCAAACTTGGACAAACAAGGTGGAGACAGACACAAAGTGGTGAATGGGAGGCTCCATTGCCTGTTGGAATTTCCAACCATTCATGAGGAGGTATTCACTTTCCACTGATGATATGCGGTTTTTCCTGGTGACAACCACTAGATTATCATTTAAGTCACCATTTCTGTTTGCATTCAGAATGCAAACTGGTGCAGCTGCTCTGGAAAACAGTGTGAAGCTTCCTCAAAAAACTTAAAAAGAGAACTACCCTATGACCCAGCAATAGCACTGCTAGGAATTTACCCGAGGGATACAGGAGTGCTGATGCATAGGGGCACATGTACCCCAATGTTAATAGCAGCACTTTCAACAATAGCCAAATCATGGAAAGAGCCTCAACTAATGAATGGATCAACTAAGATGTGGTTTATCTATACAATGGAATACTACATGGCAATGAGAAAGAATGAAATCTGGCCATTTGAGCAAAGTGGATGGACCTCGAGAGTGTCATGCTAAGTGATAAAGTCAGATCAGCATTCCCTGTGACTGGAGTAGTTGGGCAGACTTCTCAAAATCGGCAGAGCTATTTCTGGAACTTGAGGAATAGAGCCTCTGATAGAGATGCAGAAATGTGAGCACTAGATTGGGGAATTCGCCTGTATATAAATATTGTATTATGCAGAGTAAATAACGTTCACTACCATAACACACACAAAAAAAATTCCAATGCATTAGCACAGTAAACCTTTGTCACCCACGTTCCTTAGGCAAGCGGCCCTCACCTATCTTGGAGTTATGCCATTTACAGCATATAGGCACCAAGTTCATCATTTAGGGGAGGAGAGGAGGAGTCATAACAGCTTCAAACTTCCTTAACCTGGAGGTGACATGTCGCTCTGTTCACAGTCCACCTGCCAAAACTAGTCATTGGCCCGAAGGGAGGGTGAGTGTCAGGAAAGCAGGTGAATATCTGGGAACAATGGCTGTCACAGTTTGGAATTAAAAAGTGAAACAGGGTCTTGTTCTAATGAGGGATGGCAAGATATGAACACAAAAAAATGTTGACTGACTCTGAACGTATAGATCTTTTAATAGACATGAAAGTTGGATTTCATCTTGTAAGTAGCTAAAATTAATTAGAGAGCATTATAATCCAACAGGCATAATAACTAAATGAGGACAGTGTGACTGGGGTGAAGCCTTCTGTATCTACCAGGTTATAAAAGGTAAGAACAAAGAAGGTGAAACAAACAATTGCCTCCATTTGTTTCTTCAAGATGAGATTGCATGTTTTTCTTTATTTCCTCCAGCGCTTTGCAGCAAACATTTGTGTGAGTGTGTGTATCTGTGTAAGTGCATGTACCATTCAATAAATATACATTGAGAACAAAATCCATGCCAGACATCATTATGTGCTGGTGGGATACACCAGTGAACAAAAGAACAAAATCTTTATCCTGTAGTAGTGGGAAATTTCCTAATTTATTTACATCCCTAAGCATTAGATTGACCAAGATACTACCTTCATGTAACTGCTTCTGTAATGAGCAATTTACAACAAGTTCCTTTACATGAAATAACTTCCTCCATTAGAGGTAGCATGTGTATTTTTGAAATAAAGATTATTTGAAACAAAGATTATTGAGCAAGGAATAATAATTAGATTCGGGGCATCTGGGTGGCTCAGTCGGTTAAGCATTCAACTCTTGCCTTTGGCTCAGTTCATGATCTCACAGTTCATGAGTTTGAGCCCTGCATTGGGCTGTACTCTGCTGACAGTACAGAGCCTGCTTGGGATTCTCTCTCTGTCTCTGTCTCTGTCTCTCTCTGTCTTTCTCTCCCCCTCTACCACTCACACTGTCTCTGTGTCTCTCAAAATAAATAAACATTAAAAAATAATTATATTAGAAGACAATAATTAGATAAATAATCTTTGAAACACATTTTGACCAGGTAGAGAAAAATAGTCTCCTTTATCCTTAAAAACTATGGTTAGATAAAACCAGTCTGATAAAGACAATAGGATCAGATTTATAGCTTAATGAAGACAGATTTATTTTCTTGCTGCAACGAGGGAGGCACTTCAAAGCAGCTGCGCAATGGTTCTCATCAAACAAAGGAAGAAGCAGGGTTATTGTAGGATTCATGGGGAGGGTAGAGTTTAGGTAAAATTAAAGTGAAACAGAGTTTCGATTGGTTCAAAGCAAAGTAAGAGCTTGATGTAAAGAGGCTTACATCCTGTCTGGATGGCAAACTGGACTCAAGGTTCTGTTTCCTTAGAAACAACAGAAGTAAGATAATTTAGATTATTTTATTTAAAAACTCCTATCTGTAGTTCTGAATGTATGGGTTAGCAATTCAGGTGTCTCAAAGTGACTCAGATCCTCTATGAAAATGGTTCCATTCTTATTGATATGGTTTTCAAACAGCAAGGTTTCTGATATTCTATGATTTTAGGAAACAAAATACTTTCTTAGAACTATGTCCATATGTTAATCAACAAAATCAGTTTTTGCAGGTTCCTGATTTCCTCATTCCTTTCCACCTCCATTAGACTTACATAGAATTACCCCCTAAGAGGCAATAGGGAATTATAATCTCTACCCTCTTCCTCCACTCAGTATCTTTGATATTTATTGAATGCCTACTATAAACCAAATGTACACTATAAGTAAGAAAAAAAAAGAATGAAACAAAAAACCCCAAACAAATAAAACTGCTCCCTGCCTTCAGGGAACATCCCCTCACTTCACATAAAAATGATAAGTGGATCACACCACAGGACACCCTTTAGATGAGAGGATTTCTTTAAGCTCTGGACCTTTTGTTCTCCTGACTGATAGAAGTAAATGACCAAGTGAATAATTGATCAATGTTGCCACAAACAAGGATCCTAAAACCAGAAGCCTGAGCATCACAGGAAGGGACGTTATTTCTCAATAGTGGAAGGGCATCTCTCTTTTCCCTAATTTATCTAATTACTAATCATCATTCATGTCTTCTCCACAGTCCCAATTTCTCTGCCGATCCTCCCCTAACTGCCAGAGGCCACACCAACTCCTCCTCACCTTCATAAGTTGCTTTCGTAGTTGGAAGCAACAAACCAGTGGTAAACTCGTTGTCCCCTATGTGGCTACATAGTAAGTTCCTAAGAAGTCGGTTTGCTGATACATTCTGTATAGTACAATAATCTTCTCGTGAATATGATACTGCATGAGTCATGGACAATGTGTAAAGTAGATCAGCTATAATTGCTGTTCACTTTTGTGTTCCAAGACACTAGGTAAGGAAGATTCAATATAAGTCTGTTGAATGGACAGATGGGCAGAGAGATGTAATTCATTACAGTTTGTGATAAGCAACTTCATGCCCCTTTTGTCAGAGTATATTTTTTAAAGTGGCAATAAATGTCAGTTTATGTACTTAACAATCATTTCAAAGTCACTGATCCAAGTAGAATTCTAGATTTGACATTTGAAGGGAAACCAAATTTCACTTTTTACTCAAGAAGGGTAATGAATGGTCTCTTCGGGGAAAATAGCTAATAGGCATAAATATATGGCAAGACTGAGATAACTCAAGCCTTAGAAAAGGGAGCAGGAAGAAGGTTTTAGGGAGATTTGTCCTTTATCTAAGCAATTAACAAATTTAACCTAATCTTTTAGGTTGAGTTAATGGAATATAAGTTAGAGTATCAACAGAATAGGTGATATTGGAATGTGGATAAGGAGCATTTTAGTAAGGAGAGTAAATGACAAAGAGAAGTAATTGGGGTAATAACTAATGTTGCTGAATCTCAGACTTGGATATTAAAAATTAGCTTTCAGATTACTACCAGTATCAGATCAATTGATAAGGGCAATCACTTTTTTCAATGCTTATTATTTTTGAGAGACAGAGAGAGCAGGGGTGGGACAGAGAGAGAGGGAGACACAGAATCCAAAGCCGGTTCCAGGTTCTGAGCCTAACGCGGGGTTCGAACTCACAAGCCACGAGCCCATAACCTTAGATGAAGTCAGATGCTTGAGCCACCTAGGCACCCCTAGGAAATCACTTTTAATTGTAGGGTTTATCTTTTCCCTTTTGGGTGTCTTGGGCATGTAACATATAAGTGCTGACTGATAGAAACATTAGTTCTACCTGCCATTTTGCCCTGAGTTTGGTATGAGTTGCATGGACTTGCTGAACAATAAATGAAAAGATGTTATGCGATTCTGTCTCCCTCAGGAAAACACATTTGCAGTCAGTCCCATGAATGACTAGGAGAAGGAAGAGCACACCAGTGCCCTTAAGTCTAGGCCAAAATTAGCTAATTACTGTCACATTCACCAGCTCCAAAAGTGAAAGACATTGTATGATTTGAAGCCCAAGACAGACGATGCTGAGCAGAGTGTGTGTCCAACACTGCCGGAGTCCAGCTCCAGCAGGTCCAGGGGTCCCAGAAAGGATGAACGGTGTCAGCACAAGAGAGTGATGAGAGAGCCTCAAGTTTCTTTCTTGATCACCAGGCAGGCATCTTTGCTCTGTCTGCTTTGGTGTCTTTTTTATTGGTCAGGCATTAACATGACATCAGAAAATAGAAATTTTTTACAGTGGTTAATTCTTTGTGATAAGATGCTTTGATCATTGAAAGTGTATAGAAACAAGTTTTACAGATGTATTTTTGTAGAACCATCCCAATTTATTCTTGGCATCAGTCCCCAAGATTAGGAAAGTAACAAACCTATCTTATTTTGAACGGGTTGGTTTTTGGCCAATAATTATGACTTTGTTTTTAATTAACAAGTTATAACCGAGTCATGTAATGCACTTACAGTGAGGTTGAGTAAATTTTATAAACAAGAGAATAACAGGATGTTTTTAGTAAAAAACAGGATAACATACATATTATTTAAGTTAGTAATGCTAAGATTAAAACATAGGTTAAGTTGTATATAGATAGGCTAGGAGTTATTTTATCTAGCTCATTAACCATAAAAGAAACAATGCTTGTTAACAAGTTGCTTGAGAAAGCCCTTTCTTTGATGTAAGCACAATGGGGGCCCTATGTGTGTTGGCCTTGTACCTGAGTTTTTAGTTTTTTATCCATCCTCATAACTGAAGTCAGTACAAGGGAGGGTATTTGTGGCTCCAATTAGCAAAGGTATATGTAGCAACTTATGTCCTGTCCTTGTCTGTTTCTTATCTCTAAATTGGGCTCTTTGTCATCTTTGGGCCAGAGTTAATTGTAACTCTTGTGTTCTTAGCCTCCCTTATGTGTTGAGTCTGCAAGGCTCATTAGAAGAACCTTTTGGCAAACATTTGCAGCACTTTGATCTAAAATCTCTTATGAGGGGGCAGGAATATGCTTTTCCTCATGGGGTAACTGTGTGGGGAATATTGGTCTGATTTGGAACATTGTGATGCCTAATCAATAACAGTGGTCCCATTCCCAATATGAGCCAATAATAGAAGGAGATACCAGTTTTGCTTCATGGCAGAAGCTGAGCAAAAGTCTGCCATTTCTTCGCTGTGGCTGTGTCATCCAGCAAAGCCGATGTGGCTCCCAGCACAACACTGTGTGGGCAGCCTTCTCTTCCTCTCCTGCCTCTCCCAACGCTGCTCCTTCTCACCTCTCCACCTCCATTCCTGGGGTTTGACAGCTACTTTTTCCATGAAGCTTACATGTAATATGGTTCTTGGGCATTGAATCCCAAGCTTCTAACAACTAAAACAGTTAGTGGCATCCACAGGTCCCATGCGTTGTTTTGAACCTTTCCTGTAGTTCCCATGTTTTTTCCATTGTTAGTTGCATCTGTGTTCTTCCCGCCAGACTTCTCAAGAGAAGTGTTTGTATGTGTCATTCACAATGATATCATATGTAATGCCTGTCAAAGTGCCCTATGAAATAAACGGAATAAATGCTTACTGGGTTTAATTAATAATGCCAGGAATTCATGTAGTTTTAAAAGTCAGCTGATAACTCCTTTTGCTCTTTTCCCTCAAATGTTCACAAAGCTTAGAGATCAGTTGAAAACATCAAAACAAGTAATTGACTTCTGGTCATATATCTTCTAGGACCTTCTACTGCAATTGATTTGCCCTAAATCTGCTGTGTTGGAATCATTTTAAAACTTAAAGCCCTAAGGGAAAAAGTATTGAGAGTGAAGAGTGAAGAAAAAACATTTTATACTAGGACAGAAAGATGCCATTTTATACTATGGACAGAAAGAGGCCTGCCTGAAGGGCTGCTGGCTCCCTGGGAGCAGTGAAGGGGAGGTAAGATCAAACAGGGAGCCACAGCACTCCCATCTCATATGGGTTGGGAAACAGGGACAGATGCCCAGAACTAAAAGGATGACAGAAGTCAGAAACCAGCAAGGAGTCCAGCTGGAAATCAGGTGCCTAGAAGGGCGGGTCACATGCACCTAACTGTTCTCTGGTGGTCCTCGACTGGAAAGGATGCAGCAAAGTTCCTTGGGTAGTTTTCTCAAATCTAATTACAAATCTCTCCTGTCACCAAAGGAAAGATTGGAATCTCTGGAGAGGAAGATCTAAGAGTAATAATTTTGAAATTTTCTCTTAATAATTCACAAATACAAAGTAACTTGTTTCCCCTATCCAGTGCCCCATATTCACAGCTACCCCAGGTAAGAGCTAGCAAAGTAAACAAAGAAAATAAAGTGAGTATGAGACAGTTTCTCACAGTGGTTAGGTGCTAAATTCCAGGAACCCATGACAGATCCAGCTCCACCAGGTGGACTTGTGTGACCATAATAACATGTTTAGCCTGCTTGAAGTCTGGTTTTATTACCTACTGAGCAGAGGTCATTTCCAAACCTGTTGCTGTGAGAACTGAATGAGGTGACCTCTCCAAGGCACCTGACACAGCCTCTCATAGAATAAAGCTCTATGAGTTGGCTGCACATAGTAAGAGCAAAATGAATATAACTACCAGCAGAATCCTGAGGCAGCACAGGGACTGTTCAGTGAAGCTCAGTGGTAGACTTCCATAAGAAAATGGCAGTGGAGGCAGCATGGGAATCTCCTAGTTGCCGCCCTCTTCAAAGCCAGTAAGCCAGAGCCACTGGAGAGCTATTTGAGATCAAAGACAGTCCTTGCTCAGTACTTTATCCCCTGTACTTATCATAACACTCAAGATACACTTTTTAATAAAGAACAAAGTTAATCCTTAGCGGACTGTATGTCAGCCCAGCATCCCCACTGGAGCAATGCTAAGCACAACAAGAGAAATCTGAGGTAGTAACTTGTAAAACAAGTAAGAGGTCCTGATCACAGGCTGTGAACTTCACAGCCACGTTCTGTCACCTGAAATCATAGGAAATCACAATTCCGGGATCCTTCACCGTAGTCAGAAGAGAAAAGGGAAAAATCAGGTGAAGGTCAGAGAGATGAGTGATAATTACTATTCAAATGGTCAGAGTAAGTCTTGTCTCCTCTTAGATGTAGTTTTCAGTTATAAAGACATCTTGAAAAACCAGAAAAGTTCACCTATGCCCACTATTTACCACTTTGAGTCCCCTCACTCATTTCTGCACAAGACCTAGTATTAACACAAGGAAAAGTTTAGGTTATCTAGGACTCTGTATAACAATGAATCAGCACAATGTTATTAAACACTTATTCCAAATAGAATAGGCTTCAATTACCTGATCAGTGAACAAAGGTTTATTGAGGTTCTTCTTGCTTCTACCTGTTTACCACGTGGTTTAAGAAACCACTTATTGTGGAGAGAATTATTAACATAATCATGAAAGATATTTATATGCAAACAATAAGAAGGCTATTTATAATAATATTCAAATATTATTGAATGTTCAAAGTTTTATAAATTGGAAATGTATGACTTCTCTTTGATTTTATAGACTTGAAAACATAGCTCTGGAAAGATATTTGATTGTCATTTTTTAATGAAATTTGAAGTATTGCAAAAGCTACATGCATATATTCATCACCTAAGGACTGAATATACTAAAATAATGTCAGAATTTACATTCAGCATAACAGAACTGTAGAGACAGGGAGAGTTTTCTTAGTTCTACACTATTCTCTGAAGAACCAGTCTTATCTCTGGAGACAGAATCTTTCCCATGCCCTTTGCAAACACAGATTACACTTTAACTTTACTGGGTGTTCATTATGCGTAAAGGTTGATTAAGCTTCTGTGGGAAACTAAACTGTAGTAAAAACCCACTTCAACTGCTCTAATTAGAAATATTTAGGGCTTCCTGCTTAAGGGAATTTATACTTTTTTTTCTCTAAATGCAACTTTCACACAAGATTCATAAATTCAGTGATTTTAAAAAATATACAGGTTTCAACAAGGTGATTTATATTTTTTAGTGGTTGGTTAAAATATGTCATATGTTTGTGGTCATTTTGCTGAGCATTTTTATTAGTTAATTGTTTTAATGATAGCTATAATGTTGACCCAGGACACTGAATATTACCAAACTTAATTCAGTCCTGCTTTAATTTAACTGTTGGAAGTAGAGAAAGGACACAAGAGTGGAAATAGCTGATAAGAATTCAGAAACCATCAGTGTTGGTATTACATCATATAAGTGCATTTACAAGTGAGGATTTGACAGGTGACGGCATCACATTGCCATGTTTATGACAACAAAGTAAACTTTCATGTGATGGAACTGACTATTCCCTTTTGAAAGGGACTAAAATGAAATGCTACCCTAACACTGACTGATTCTATCACTCTAAACAGACACCAATTAATGGCAACTGTGAATTTTACACCATATAAATATTGTCATTGGATCTGTCCCCCCACCATGGGTGAGACTAATGCTGGAGAAGTGACCTGGGGTACTATTTCATTTGGTGTGCTGGTACATATCTGGAGTTCTAAAACACCATGGAAATGTTATTAACATGACCATCATAATAATGGCTAAAACATAGAGTATTTGCTATGTGCCAGACACTTTTCTAAAGTATTTACATATATTACCTTATTTAATACTTACAACTTCACAAGATATACATTATTATTATTATTATTATTATTCGTTATTATTATTTACAGATTACAGGAAAGTAAAGCACAAGAGAAGATAAGCAACTTGTCCATAAAGCATATTGTGTTTACCAGAATTCCTCCCAGGACAAGTATTCTCTATTTTTGGAAGGAACACTTTGATCAGCCACTTTTTATAAGAAGTAAGATTACCATTCTCTTCTAAACCCAACAAACACACACAAAAGACTTCCTTTAAATGGAACAAATGATCTTTAATTACCACTTCAAGAGGATGGGTCATGTTACCTTTGGGGAGTTTGGTTTGCTGAATAGAGTAGGCAAATTTTCTTCCAAAACTAAAGTGATTAGAGCCACATTGCTCCCTTCACTCCGTTTAATTCAAAGCCTTGGCTTCCAAGCCTTGAGAGTGGAGATGTTTCTACTGACTACATTTCTCTTCTGCTCAGAAATTCCTTAGGCTTTGCCATTGTTCTTTAGAGTAAGAATTTGATGCCAGATGAGAAAAAGAAATGAAAAGAAGATATCTCGATTGTTAAATTTACTTTGTAAATTTCCCATAAATGCAAAAATGTCCAAAGAAATACTCCAATTTGAAAAGTAGAAAGTAAAAAATTTGAATAAAATTGAACAAAATCTCAGAAAACCATAGTACAAATTTAAATGTATCAATATATGTATAATAGTAGTCACAGAACAAAGGGGAAAAAATAAACTTCAAGGAAAATTACTTAAGGGTTAGATTTCCCTGATTTGATGAAAGAAATTATTATATAGATGCAAACATTTCAGGAACCCAAATGAGATAAACACAAAGAGATACATATGTAGATACAACACAGTCAAGCCACTGAAACCAAAAGAGAGAGAATCTTGAAAGCAGCAAAAGAAGAATAATACATGTCATACTAGGGAACAACAATGTGATTAATGGCCAACTTCTTATCAGAGACAAGGGAGGCTGGAAGTCAGAGCAATGACATATTCAGAGTGCTGGAGAAAAAAAATCTGCCCACAAAGTAAAATTACCCTTCAAAGATGAAGGTGAAACAAAGAATCATACATAAATAAAAACTAAGATAATTCATTTTCAACAGATCTTTCTACAAGAAATACTAACACAGTCTTTCAGACTGAAAGAAAATGACACCATACAGTAACTTGAATCCACAGAAAAAATGATGAGTAAAAGGCTTGGAAAATAGGTTAGTAAATATAAAAGACCATATGTTTTAGAGTGAATGTGTCCCACCCTCCACATTAACATTTTGAGATTCTAACACCTGATACAATAGTATTAGGAGATAGCAATTTTGGAAGGTGATAGGTCATGAGAGTAGAGCCTCATGAGTGAATAAGTGTCCTTGTAAAAGATACCCCAGAGAGCACAGTTCCCCTTTCCACCATGTGAAGACATAGCAAGAAGAGAGTTGTCTGTGAAGCTGGAAGCAGCTCTTACCAGACACCAAATATGCCAGTGCCTGGGTCTTAGACTTTTCAGTCTCCAGAACTACAAGAAATAAAGATTTGTTGTTTATAAGCTATCTAATCTATGGTATTCTGTTAAAGCAGCCTGAACTAAGACAATATGTAAATATATATTTTCTCTTTTCTCCTCTTATTTTACTTTTAAAACATGTTTACATAAAGCAATAATTATAGCACTACTAGAGTAAGCTTATAACCAATATAAGTATAATATATATTAATATTAGCACAAAGGACAGGAAGAAAATGGAGTTCTATTAAAGAAATTTGCTATGTTTTACCAGAATTACATTATTATTAACCTGAAGAAGATTCTGATAAGGTAAAATGTATATTATAATCTCAGGAGCAATCACTAAATAAGTAACTCAAAATGTACAGTTAAACATCAACAGGGGAATAAAAAAGGCACAAGGAAAAAATATTCATAAAACAAACAGAAAAAGAAGACACTAAAGAAAGAAAAATGATATGAGACATATAGGAAAAAATAATAAAATGATAGCTATAAATCCAAATAAAGCAATAATTATATTAAGTATGAATGAATAAAAGGCTCTAATCAAAAGGCAGGGATTGTCAAACCAAATACAGAAGCAAGATACAACCATATGTTGTCTCCAACAATATACAGAAATAAATGGAAAGTTAACAGATGGAAAAAGACAAACTGCAAAATACCATCAAAACAACTGGAATCAGTGCATTAATACTAGACTAACTAGACCATAAGCAATATTCTTAAAAACAAAAAGAGTAATTCATAATGATAAAATGCTTAGTTTAACAGGAAAATATAAAATTTATAATGGTATATGCAGATGCAACTGAGTTCCAAAATATGTGAAGCAAAAACTTATAGAACTGAAAATAAAAATAGACAAGTCAACATGTACAGTGAATATTTTAATGGTCCTCTCTCAGTAGTTGAAAGAATAATCAGATATAAAATCAGTATAAATAAAGGCTAACACTAACAACCAAATTGATGTAACTGGCATTTATAGAGCATTCTACCCAAAAAATAATGAACCATATGCTAAATCATGTGTGACACAATGTGTGGTAACAGACTGACCATGAACATAGTCATTGTGGCATAAGGCAGTTTGTTGTGGTAGAATGACAACATTGGGTCTATCCTGGATTTGAATTAGGCTTATTAAATTACTAGCTGTTAAATTTTGGACAGGCACAGCTTGTTGAAATAATTCAAGATATGATGTGTAAATAAAGCAGGAATTAATTAATAAAAGGTGACTATCATTGTTATCATTATAATGAACACTCAGTAGTAGCCCATTAGTAATTATTGACTTATTTTACCTTATTAAGCAAGAAGTGGAAAACACTGTTTCTACTCTAAGCCATGAAATAAAAATGAATGGAAACAAAAATTTGATATGGGAACAAAAAGCAATCGAAAGGTATACTTCTGGTAGTTGAGAACACAAGCAAGGTGAAAGACCCATTAAAGAAAGAAGTGAGTAATCTTAAAGAAAAATAGTGGGTATTTTATACATTTAGGTAGAGTAGAACTTTAAAATTGTCTTTTCCAGCATCTCTGCAAGAAATCATCAACTGAAGTTCTAGAGAATACTCAAAGCATACAAACATATGTGAACACTAGTCCAAACAGATCCATGACTACCCCCACAAAGACTTACTTCAAGCATTATACTTAAAACATCCCTATGAGCAAAGGAATTTACATGGAATGGAATTTGTTTTTTACTAGAGAAAAGTGTAGTCTGATTAAGTTAATATTCCAAATGTATCAATGGAAAAGTCAAGAATACTAACTTGCATAGCTGAATTATTTCAGCCACTCTTTTTGTTTTAGCAAAAGAAATATAAATGGTAGAAAGGAACTTGGTAATGAAGAGTTTAAAATTTTTTTAATGTTTATTTATTTTTGAGAGAGAGACAGAGAACAAGCAGGGGAGGGGTAGAGAGGGAAAGAGACACAGAATCTGAAGCAGGCTCCAGGCTCTGAGCTGTCAGCACAGAGCCCGATGCAGGGCTCAAACCCATGAATTGTGAAATCATGACCTGAGCAGAAGTCAGACACTCAACCAACTGAGCCACCCAGGCACCCCTAAAGAATTTAATACTAAACATATTCCCATCTATTGTGAGTCTTTGGGCCCAGGCACAGGATAAATCACTAGCCAAAATAATTTATACTATGGTTTCTGAAGGCTAATGTTATTTTAGAATGACAAGAAAACAGATTTGTTTCCAAGTTCATAACAAGTGGTAACAATTCCTTCATGCCTTCTACTTTTATACTTTTATTTGTGTACTTGTACCAGGAAATAATAGCTATTTTTTACTGAGGTTTAATGAGTAGATAAAAAACACCATGGCAAATATTTAGTAACAATTTAAGTATTAGCTCCATGTTCATTGTAGGTAATTCATTAACATGAATATACATTCAATTTTCTCTAGTCTTTGAAGAATTTCAAACAATGTACTACCAAACAACAAAAAAGTGAATTTTACTCCACTCCAGGGAATCAGAAGTAATTTTCTATTTCCCTTTGGATCTCAAGCAGGAGAAGAAATTAATTTTCAAGTATTCTTAACCCTTACTCATAGAAAGGGGATGAGAATATATTATCAATTAGGTTTTCTAACAGTTATTATATCGTTACTATATCATAAAACAAGGTGCAATAATTAGATTCAATACATGTAAGAGGACAAAAATCCTCTAAAAAAGGCACCTGGGTGGCTCAGTTGGTTACGTGTATGACTCTTGTTGTTTGTTGTTGTTGTTTTAATGTTTATTTATTTACTTATTGGAGATCCAGGGGTGAGGGGCAGAGAGGGAGACAGAGAATCCCAAGCAGGCTCTAAGCCCAGCACAAAGCCATACAGGAGGCTTGATCACATGACCAGGAGATCATGACCAGAGTCAAAAGCAAGAGTCAGATGCTTAACCAACTGAGCCACCCAGGTTTGGTGCCCCAAAACTTAAATTATTTTTTCTATTACAATGAAATATATTGGGGTGCCTGGGTGACTCAGTCAGTTAAGCATCTAACTCTTAATACTGGCTCAGGTCATGATCTCAGGATTCATGAGTTCAAGCCCTGCATCACACTCTGTGCTGACCATGTGGAGCCTGCTTGGGATTCTCTCCCTCTCTCTCTCTCTGCCCTTTGCCTACTTGCTCTCTCTCTCCCTCTCTCTCTCTCAAAATAAATAAATAAAATTTAAAAAATCACTTCTGTACCTTTATTGAGTGACCAATTGAATCAACTTCTGAAGAATTGGAAAGTGGCTATAATTCTTTAATTTTGAATATTTTCTTTTATCTTTGCTTCCTTTCTGTGAATCCCTAAATTTTCATTTCTTTTCCTCCTACCATACTGCGCCCTGCAGGGCATATTTCTATTGTATATATAATCTCACATTAGGGAGAGTAATCTTCCAAATAGAGCAGCCCCAATATCAACTCCAATTAATTGCATTTGTCACAGGTTATATAAATAGTAAGTTCAGTTAGTTCTCAGGATTAAGATAATTATTTCATGCACCAAACATTGTACTATACATTTTCATATATATTTTTTTGCGTAATATTACAACCACCTTACAGCATGAGTAATATTTTAGAATAAATTTTATATATCAGTAAAAGAAACTTTAAAATTTTAAGGTAGTTGACCAAGATTGTTCCCTAGTAATTGCTGAGCTGCAGTTCAAACACTGGCAATAGGACTCTGGAGTCACACTCTATACATTCACCTTACTGTTGGCTTAGCTTTTAGGTTGAAATCAACCCACCAAGTCTAGAGGGATTAATTTGATGTTACAACTAAGAGAACAGAAACCATTACTGCAAAATGGACACTCAATCTGTCATTCAACAGCACATCAGTCTCACTTTTCAGCAAAACATCTTTATCTTCTGTTTCTCCTAAGCTCCAAAGATGATGATTATATCCAATATCAGTAACTTCTAAGTACACTGTAAATATCAACTAAGGATGAATATTCAGCTACAAAATCAGTAAATACTGAGTTTTGACAATTTTAATAGCACAAGAATAGGCAGAAGACATTTGAGCACAAGATATGAAAGATGACTTTTATGCATTGAAATGTTGCTAAGTGTAGAAAAATGAATCCAAAACCACATTTGAGTATTGAGTTGCTCTTCTAATAAACATGTAACTGGGTCTCATATTTAAGGTGCCATTTTAACTTAAAGTAACAGAGTTTTGGCATACAGCTTATTCTTAGTATGCCCTTCCAGATCGATCATCAGCCTCTCCGTGCCCTGTTCTGTGCCTCGGGAGGCTGACTTGCAAGAGCTGCTGTCACTAAGCTCGCCTGCTCTCTGGCTTCATGTCTACCCTCTGGGAGGCTCTTCCTGGGATCAGAAGGGAGGAATAGAAGTAGGGCAAGGAATTTATTCCCTTCTCTGCTTCTGCCTGTATGTTGTTTGGTCCTTTCCTCCTGTCTATAGACACAGCCCCCTTCAGAGCTACATATCCTATGGGTTCAGCTAACTGCTCCCTCTACTTGCCATTTTATATCTAAAAGTGGTAACATCTTCTCATCTTACCAAGCCTGTGCTTCTGACTGGTTTCCTTATTCCTGTCCACACTTCTGTAAACCCTCCATTTAACCCTTCAGATATCCCCTTGAGTAAGGCAGCTACATTCAAGCAGGGCACGGACATACCTTGTTTAAAAAAACAAAAACAATACACAAACAATGAAACCACACTCTCCTCTCCACAGTGGAAATGGCTTCTCACCACAGTGCAGCAAAAATAATGAACTCACTATACAATCTCTGAGGGTTTGCTGGTCTCCTTTGTGTTCAACAGCTACACTTGTGACCCACCTGAAAATCTGTAGACTATTTCCCAATCCATTTGATGTAAATTTTTGTTACAAAGGACTGAATTGTAAGAAATCTCTTCCTGAATAAAAAGTTTTGATGCCTTAACTGAGACATGGATTACGAATTAAAGAGAAAATACTTCTAATCACCAAGAACTGTCTTCTTTTGTGTCCTTTTGAATCAGTTAGAAAGTCATTTATTTTTGATAGTTGAAATCATTTACTATGAATTATTTTGTCTTAATTTCAGAGACCATCGTTTTAATAACTAATATAGTCTTTTTATCTTAGTTTCACCAACTATAGATATAAGAGAGATATTCCCAACTTCAACACTATTTTAGGGAAGTGAGAAAAGGGAAAATGAGAAGATCAAACATAAAGGAAATTGGCATCCTCCTACCTAGCATACTGTTGAAGGTTTTCTTTCAGACTCTGCTGAAGGAAAATGTAAAAACACTGGGACACTCATTTAAAGAAACATAAAAACAAAAGGACATGAATAAGATCTTCAAAAACTAGTACAGATGTTTATTGTTGAATATAAGGAAATAATGACAGCTTTTCAAGATCTCATAGGTAATATGGCAAAAAATTAAATATTAATAAAAACAATGTGGAATTTTGTTACTGTATTTTTATAATTTTAATCATTCAAAGATTTATCTTTTGAGAACTTTCAACTCCTCTTCATGTTATTAGGACTACTATGATGATTAGTAGGAAGAAACTAATATAATAATAATAACATTTATTAGGCATTTATTATGAACCAGGAACTATGCTATATGTTTTATATACACTAACTTATCCTCCAAGTGACTAATATCAGTTGACATTTACTGAGCACTTAGCAAGTACCAGATACAGTTCTACATGCTTGTACACATTAATTCATTCAATCCTACATCAAACATATAAGATGGATACACACAAAAACACTAAGGCAGAGACAGGTTAAGCAACTTGCTCAAGGTTACACATCTGCTAAGCGGTGTAGCTAGAATATATGCACCCAAGGACCACTTCAGAAGTCATTCTTTTAAACACTCTATTTTTATCATTCACATTTTACAACGGGGAGAATGTTTAAAAATTAAATAATTTGTCCAAGTCACAAAGCTAATAAGTAGTTGTTTGTTTATTAAGACTATCATAACAAAATAACATAACCTGAGTGGTTTAAACAACAGACATTTATTGTCTCAAAATTCTGGAAGCTAGAAGTCCAAAATCAAGATGTTGGCAGAGTTAGTTCATCTGTGAGGGAAATTCTATACCAACTCTCACTCCTTGGCTTATCCATAGTTGTCTTCATGTTCACATGGCATTCTCCCTGTACATGTGTCTGTCTCAAGATTTCTCCTTTTCGTACAGATACCAGTTAAAGCGGGTTAGGGCCTATCCTAATGACCCCATCTTAACTTGATTATCTCTATAAGGACACTAAGGGCAAATAAAGTTCATTCTGAGGGACTGGGGGTTACAACTTCAATATAAGCTTGGGGGGTAGGACACAGTTCAAACCATAGCAGTAATTTGAGCTAGGGTTAAAATCTAAATGCACTCTCAAGTTTCTGGCAATGCAATTTGACAACAGAAAACCTTTCTCTCAGCAACTCAAACAGAAATATCACTTACTTTCAATCTCAGGACCCAAAGATGCAGAGTGATCAGTGGCAGAGAGAAGCCAAGACCATTGTCCTCCATTCTCCCTTAACTGGGATACGATGTTCCTTCTGAAACACTATGACATTGTGTCATATATGACATGATATATTAGGACCCTAATTCTCCAAACGAAGAAAGGTCGTAGATGAATGGAATGACCATTTCTCTTCTATTAGTCAGAGACCTCTCTTTGAGCAACAAATTCTGAGAACTTATCTGAGCTGCACATCTCTACTCTTAAATCACTTTATCAATAGTCACAATGCTGGACCCATGATAGGTCCAGCAAGAGTTGCTGCCACACATATAAAAACAACCTATATTATACATCAACCAAAGCCCTAGGAGGACTAAACAGCTTTAAATTAACTCGAATTGTCTAGCATTTCATGATTGAATAAACATAAGGAAGGGAATAAACATTCCCTTTATAGTAACAGACTTAAAATCCTAATTTTTTATTTTCTCAAATAAAAGCTTTTCAATAGTCAGCAATGTGATTCTAGGGGTGTAAAAAGCAGATGTTCCTTTTATGAAAAAAACAGAGACCACAGGGCAGCAATATTCCCCTTAATATAATTTTTCATTTCCATTGTGTATAAACTATAATTTTAGAAGAAAAAAGAATGAATTCAAATGCTGAGCCAGTATTTTTAAAGTTTCATATTAGCAAGCTTATTCTACAAGATTAGTCTTGGATATTCCATAAAACCTAAAGCAATTACTTAAATCCAGCCCTAAAGCAGGAGATATACCTTGCACATACATTTTCAATATTGCTGTAGTTGCTCCTTAGCACATGTGAAAATCTGATCATGTGTCTTAATTTTGGTATAATAATAATGATGGTGAGAATGATGATGGTGAGGAGGAGGATGATGATGATGACGATGATGATAAACACTTTGAGAACCCAAAGCTAACTTTCTCATAAAAGGAGCATTTGATGCTCTTTGCAGGAACCTCTGCCACATATCTAGAATATTTAGGCCTTGTTTATGCATTTTATCTAATGTACCTATTTCTTAAAAGAATTATGTGTTATAGCTCTCAGTGTTCCTATTTTACAGATGAAGAGAATGAGGCCCAAAAATCTAAGGACAGTACATGGAATGGTATTATGTGTGAAAATCAATATCTGAAACCTAATTCTTCTTTCCTGATACCTCCATTACAGTACAGGGTGCCAGAGAGACAGCTAGGCAGCAAGGGCTAGCATTTGAATGCTGAAGAAAGGGAAGAATTCCACATATACCATTGGATCCAGTAGACAAGGGGCTCAATCTCAGGATTTGTGGCTAAAAGAGAAGAGGTCAAGTTTGAGCAAGTTCTCAGAATTAAGCATATACTTGGCATCAGGAAGAGCACTGGTGAGCAGACCTGCTGAGCTCTATGCCTCACTTTTTTTGCCTGATTCAAATTGCTTGCAGGTAGTCCTTTATATGTAGATGCTGACTGTGACTTCATGAGGATAATGAGGCTTTTAGGTGATTCTTTTCTTTCAGGAAAAAAAGGGACAGAAATATGAGCATGAAACCATGATTTTCCCTAAATTAATCAGGGCAGAGTTGGTGAGTTGGTTATACAGCATTCTTGGCACCCTCTCTGCTCCAGGACTAATCTCCCCATAAAGGCATCTCTTTATGAGAACCTAAAATCTGGATTAAACTGCTTTTTGGTCTTTCCAAATCTACTGCAAGTCTACAGTAAGATTTCAGTCACTGAACATCTTGAACATCCTGGCAACCCAATCCTTTTCCTATGTGTTCATTTGTTCACATATTTGCTAGAAACTTTGCAAAATGAACATACTCTTTTCAAAGAGCAGCAGGCAAATAAATTTTTACTAAAAAGGACATATGGTACTTCCTAGGCAAAATAGTGTTTGGATGGTTGTGATGTGTCTTATATTCATGTTTATAATTTATAATTAAGTTATTTATAAATAATTTAAAATGTAGATATTTATAATGTTTCTAAATTCAATGTTTATTAAAAAGAAAAAAATTTTAATTGAAATATATTCCTTATATCATTTTGGTCTCAATCTAGTTAAATACATACATTTCTTCCCAGTTAGAAAGATCTCTGATGGTTCTTTGACAGATGTCTGGGTCAGTAAGAACGTCATGTGCCCACCGCCCCACCATGGTGTCTACACTGATTTGTTTCCTTCTTGTATAAAGTGCTCATTTCAGCATTTCTGTCAAGATCCACTGCCCCCCTTCAATTACAATAGAGTGATTAAGGAGGAAAAGAAAACCATTAAGGATAACTCATCTGTTCTCTAGATTTTCAAGTTGTTCATTCAACTGAAAGGTGATTTTCCAACAGATGGAGGGAGGCAAGTTGTTGATGGCAGCGATTGGTTCCAGAGGCAATTCAGTCCTTTCTATTTAGTTCACATTGGTCTTGTGCATGAAAGACTCAGGAACTTCTCTGACAGTTTCCATTGTCTAATAGTAAATTAATGAGGCAATCCTGACTCAGCAAGTCTAAGTGGGAAGAAGAAAGTAAGCACTTTTTCCCCAAGTAACAAAATGTATAAGATAGGGTTTTTTCATTGGGAGGTGGGGGGTTGGGGTACTGCTCTGTTTTGTTTTGTTTTGAAGTAAAGTAGGAAAAACCCAACTCAAAGGGAAATGGAGGAGTTATTCACATCTTGGAGTTAAAAGAGTCAGAAAGCAAAATGATTTTTTGGATCAAAGCCGCTTTGCCTGCACATAGCAGAGGCTCATGCAGCCAACTCAAAGATGTCAGATCTCACTGATGTCATGTGAAAACATGATATTAGACACGACTGGGCAAAAGAGGAAACTTTGCTGGGAATGGGTACCACTGAGGTTCCCCCTTCATTCCTCTTTGCCTTTGCCTGACCTCTCCTCTTTTTTCTCCCTCTTTTTGTTCACATTAGCATTTCCCTGTCTCTCCTCATACTTGGCTTTAGCTTGTCAGGATTCCAGCCTTTACCCAGAATGATCTTTCATCTTCATCTTCCTATTCCCAAATACCTACAGAAGGAATTTTACTGGATCAACTGGAAATAGATGTGAATGTCTGAAGTAGCTGTTGTAGGAAAGTGGATCACAGTACACAACTCTGACTACTTCGTTTTTGCTGGAAAGAAAAATGTTTCTATGCCCTTTAAGACTCTTCTACCTGATATAAAAATTAAATTGACATGAGACAGATTAGCAGGAGGGAAAAAGCTCACAAAGTTTAATCACATGCACACAGAGGCTCAATAATGAACTTGAGAACCAAAGAAATGGCAAGGCAGGAGGTTTTTATACTTTTTAGACACAGAGATGTAAATCTCTGAGATATTGACAAGGCAAAGAAAACTTATGTTTGGGAGCTTCAATTAGTAAAGAATGCTAAATAAAACTTGAACTGGGGTAGTAAATTAGTAAAAGTGACAAACTTTGCTTATATAGACTTCTTGGCTCTGAGTTTCCTATCTCTGGTGATAAGGAAGTCTCTTTATCTATTGGTACAGAGATGGTACTTTTCACATGGGAGATTTATTTCCTGCTTTCAGGGGGCTAAAGCAGAGCCAGTTGTTCTTCTTGCACTGGTTGTTTCTTAATTAACTTTAATCCAAAATCATCAATATGCCATTATTGCATATTTTGGGGCAGCCTTCCCTGGGCCTCTGCAGTACTGATATGTTATTGCTATATGGTTTAATTCAAGAAATGCTCAAAAAAGTGCTCAGAAAATGCACCTCCTAGAATATCTGCTACACTGAGGAATCACTAGCATCAAATTTAGCTCACCACTTATCTCCAGAATGAGACAATTACTGCCTTCTGTATCATCAATAATGGGGAACATCTCTACCTTATATCTCTACCCTGTCACACTGTCCAGCAGTCTCTCCTCTACCAGGAGTGGCTAAAAGAGCTCCAGAACAACTATTGAGACCTGAGACAATTCACACCTAACAATCTGGTTGTATGGTCTTGATTAAAACACTTTGCCTATGATTCTGTTTTTTGGACAGTAGAGTGGGGAGAGAGGTGTTAAACTAAATAATTTCTGAGATTCTCTCCAGATCAAATGTGTTTGTGAAATGCTTTGTTCTCAGTCATTTTGATAGATTCAGTATTAAACTCGGTTTGGTAAATGTCAGAGAAATGACTACAGTTTCTCTGTTTATAAAAGATGGGTGTATTTCCTAGTGAGCTCTCTCCCATCTCACAGCACTTCATCCCATACTAAACATCACCAATATCACAACCTATAGTGGCCTGAGCATGTCACAATGCTCCTCTGTGTCCTTATTGCTCTTCTCGTAATCAATGATGCCCTTTGCACCTTTCCCTGCTGTTGATGCATCATCATGAAATTCAGTGGAAATATTTTGTTCTATATTTGGAATCCTCTAAAAGGCAAAGTTTCTATGTATCCTGCTTTTTATGCCTACTCTCTAGTGATGGGCACCTCACCTTGCTGTGTTTTCTGACTTTATCTTCAACATCATTTAAATACTTCCACTAGTTCCATCTTGTAAAAATGTAGCATGGTTTGCACGCATGAGGGTGATATTTTATTGTCTCCCATGTTGACTTGAACTCCATGGCTACATACAGTTATTTTTATAAAGACGAGTTATATCCTTCTTTTGGGTGTTGCTCAATTACATGAATGCATGTCCTAAGATCTTGGGCTGGAATTAAGAGTCTCTTCTGAGGGATATTTAGAAAATACCAACACTCCAGTATGTGGGTTTGTAATCAGTCCCTTAAGGTGTTGTGTCTGATCCCTATGACTGCTTGACTAAAAACAGATAAGCAAAAGATGATGAATGGCAAGAGGGAACTTCTCTGTGATTTCTCAAATCAAGAATTACAAACTAACTGGAAACTAAATTTCTCCCAAGAATACTACTACTTGTATTGTTCTGTCTTCATAGTTCTATTGCTTTCTGTCCTCCATTCTGAAACTAGTAAAAAAGTAAGATAAATTTTGACAATAACTGTTACCCTCCTTGAAAATACTTCAAAGGAGGAGTGCCTGTGTGTTTCAGTCTGGTAAGCATCCACCTCTTGATTTTGGTGCAGGTCATGAACTTACAGTTTGTGAAATGGGTCCTGCATCAGGCTCCACACTGACAGTGCAGAGACTGCTTGGGATTCTCTCTCTGTCTCTCTCTCTCTCTCTCTCTCTCTCTCTGTCTCTCTCTCCCCCTCTCCCACTCACACTCTCACTCTCTTTCTCTCAAAAATAAATTAATAAACTTAAAAAAATACTTCAAAGTAAAATATAGTCTTATCTAGTTGAACTGGTTTATGTTATATAGTTGAAATGGGGGAAAGAACAATGATATATTAATGTTTCTTCCAGCATTGTGATTCAATGTTTTAAAGAATTGAAAATAATTTAACTACTTCAAAAATATCAAAGGTTCATAAGTGAGACAAGTTAGCTCCAAAGAACTTGAAATTGAAATGGTTCTTTGAACACGCCAGCAATGAACAGATACGATTAATCATGTGGGGGAGTTTACTAAAAGATCATTAAATGGAAGACACACATGCAAAAAACACAACTCTGTGAATCCCCCAAGGTAATCTGGATATCATCTCCCGTAAACAGAGCTGAAGTTGCAATTGTCTGAAACTTCATCACTTGTATTGCCCTCCAAAGGCAATGCAAAAAGAAAAAAAATCTATGAACAGAGAAAATGATCACCCTGTACATGAGAAACTGGAAACCCACAGAATTTAGAGCAAGCATTGTTTACATAGCACCCTCCAGAACCTGAGATCACACCTGGGAGATGCTGGCACAGGCATCTGGGGCAGGAAGTACTCTGTTGTGTGAAATAAGTCACTGGCACCAACACATTCTAAAAAGAAACTATCTATTGTTACTTACTGGCCTCTGCATTCATTCAGCACTCACTAAAACCACCTTCTAATTATTAATTTGACAATAATAGAAGAATTTACCTAAACAAGTGACTTGAATATTTCACTTAATGAAAATCATCACTCACTGTAAATTAATGCATCTGTCTTAATTTACTCATCATTTTCCCCTATAAGTTTAGTTAAAATGAATAAATTGTTCTGAACCTAAACACCAGAAAGTGTCCTGATAAAGATATAATGTGGATACGCTGAATCATGGAAAAAAAATGAATAAACATTTTGCCAAGCATCAAGACTGTCCAACCATCTAGTTAAAGAAACTCATCATTAACCTCTTTGTCTTTTTAATGTTACATTGAAGTATAGTATTCATTGATGGGTTTTCAGGCAGTTTTTGATCTGGGACTATTACAGATGGTGCTGCTTTCAGCACACTTGGGGTATATTTTAGGAGCAGAGGGACTGAGGGTGGATATGACCTGCTTTGGTAGCTGCTACCTAGACAGTTCTTGCAAGGAGTTGAACGGGTTTCATGTTCCTGAGGAATATGGGTTGCAATTACTGCATGACTTCATCAGTGCCTTATTATCTTCTTTTAATCTACAATAAATAGTGTGTCCTCTTTGTTTACCTTGTGCACCGATTTCTTATGAATATTTTTAAATCAAAGAGTTATGAACTAAGTATGTGATTTGTTGCATCAAATCCTGTATTAAATTAGCATTGCTGTCTGAGCTCTCAGGATGTATTTCAGTAAGTGATGCAGGCACTTAGGTAAACAAATCTATTCCAACCAATCACTGGCAAATAACAAGTAACAACAATAATTTCCTAGCAACTAGAGTTTTAATGCAAAATGGATAATCAAGAAACTTCTTCATTTCTTCAAAGTAGAGGAGAAATAATTTTTACCACACTATAAAATATGAAAATCATTTATTCAAAAAATGTTTCCAGGAATTTTAATTAGAAAGTTTAAAAGCCCCTAATGAAAATTCCTGTTGAGTTTGACAGTGATTAAAAGAATACCATCGTTCAGATACTAGCTGTCTAAGAATGAAAAGTTCTTGTCTCTGAGAATGATTTTTTTGGAAAAAGAATGTTAAGAAAATTATGCAAATATGCAGAAAGTGGGAAAGACAAGATTTTAAGCCTCTTAATATTACCGAAGACTGCATTTTCAAACCACACTCAGCTTTTATAGCTATTATGGTATAAATCTAAAAACAATGGCAAAAAAAACCCAAAAAAATATTATGTGCCCACCAGTTTTCTGATGTTAATCTGAAACAACTGTGACCTCTGCTGTCCACATGTGTTTGTACATTCAAATTGTCAATGCAAATCTTAGCATTATTACTGAAAATTCTTTGAGTTTCTAGTGAAAATGGCCACTAGACAGGAAAACCAATGGATAGTCTAAAAATATGCTTCTGATTGTCAAGAAAGGGACAATTCAGCAAAATCTGAGGGAAGGACAAATGTGTCAGTATAAAATAGTTCTACTTTTTTCTGAAAGCTTCCCTGGAAACCGGCTGTAGACACAGTGCCTGCCCTACTCCAGCCCACATGTGTGAATGGAGTAGACTGTAATGTTGAAAGAATGGCTCAAGATATTAAGTTTAAAAGGGCATATTAAGACATAATGTCACTGATAATGGCAGCCTCTATTTTGATTGATTCTTCAGATTTCTAAGTGTAAACTCAGGAGTTAATGCAAGTTTCACCATGTAAAGAAAAATATACTTAGCTGTAGATTAAGCATACTAGTAGGCTCTCCAGATACCTGGGTGGGACTTTAATGTAATATTTAATGAGAAAGATTAACTGTACATCTCATTAGACCAAAGCAGTGTTTACTTACATATACAGCTTGGGATGAAAGATGTAGAAAAAAGGGAATTATTATTATTATTATTATTATTATTAGGACAGTCACTGTGCTAAATAATTTATGTGTATTTTCTCAAGCTAGTACTTGGGGCATTATGGGCTATTGATTATTATCCAAATTTCAGAAAGTCTAAGTAAAACTGTCCAAGGTTACATGGAAATTGAATGGAAGAGCCAGAACCCAAGACCAAGTCTACCTGACTTCACAGCACAGACCCTCATATAAAGCCATCCTGCCTCCCACATCCTACTGTATTCAGGATTCAGAAAGAACACAGAGATCATCAGTTGTAACAAATTCACCACCCACTGGGAATGTTGTTAATGTGGGAAGCTATGCATATGTGGGGCAGGAGCTAAGTGGGAAACCTCTTTACCTTCCTCTCAATTTTGCTGTGAACCTAAAACTGATCTAAACAACAAAGTCTTAAAAAAAAGAAACACAAAGAAACAGAGGAAGAAAAATACAATTTTGTCAAAGACCAATAGGACATACTTTCCTAACTCTATAAATTAAATTGAACAAATTTTTATTTATTACCACTATGTAACTAGAACTTTGTCTTATTCTAAAGAGAAATTACACATTCAACCTCATTATTATTAAAATATTGGATCAAGCAATAATGAGTTAACTGTTTTTATTTTACATTTGGCAAAATTAACATTTGACCCTAGGAAGTATTGGCAAGGATATATGGAAATTGGCTGTGCTATATATAGTTAGTGGGACTCTAAAATGGTTCAACCTGTTGTGAGTTGGAGAAGCAATTTGGCAAAGTCTAATAAAATTAAAAAGGAATAATCTTATGACTTAGCATTATCATGTCTGGTAACATACCCTTACAGAAATTTTTATGCAGAACTTTGTGCAAGATGCACACATAAACATATTTTGAGCATTTTTTATAATATTAAAGAGCTAGGAACAACTTAGAAATTCAGCACTCAGGAACAGATAAATTAAATGTGGCCTAGTCATATAATGAAATATTAAATACCAATTAAAAGGCATGAACTATGTCAAAAATATAATATTGCAGAAAAGAAGCAAATGTAAAATAACGTGTCTAGTGTAATAGTGATCCTGTTTGCCTGCACATGATGTGAATGGCTTCTCCTAGAACTATGCGGTGCCTTTACTAGTATTTACAGAGATTTTTCAGATAGACATTAAAAATAGATAAATGGTAGATTGTTGATCACTAGATAGATAGATAAATAGAATCTGTGTTTGCATGTGCCTAAGTGTGTATCTATGTATAGTACTATTTACACATCTATATTTATCTCTATATCTATCTATTCACAAAAGAATAATGATGACCAGAAGAAAACACACCAAGTTTACAACAGGACTGCCTCTAGGAATAGACATAAGTGAATTTGCAACTAACTGTGGTTGATAAAGGGAGCTTTAATTTTATTTGTAACATTTTAATTTTCTTTAGGAAATGATTGTAACAAAATTAATGAAATGTTCATGCTATTCTGGCTGGTAGAACTATAGTAGTTCTTTTCATTCATTCATCCAAAACATAAGTTATTGTACCTATAATACGCCAGCCATCTTTCTTAGTAGTGTGAATAGAGAAGCTCAAATCTCATATTCTGTTTTTATATTAATTTTACTTTTATGTATTTTATTATCAAAACCTTCAAAAGCGAAATATTTTCAAAGAGATAATGCATCTTTGTCAGCAAAATAAACCTACAATGGTATGAGCAAAAGCTGACGTATATAAAACAAACCATGGAAAAGAAAGGAAAGAACATTCATGACAGTGAGTACATGGATAGGCGTTTTTGAGCTGAGGAACCCACCTCTCTGGCTTACTTGAGCTCCAGCTATCCTCCACCTTAACCTGGTTTTAGGCTTTGAAAAGAGATGGAGATTCAGAGCCTGAAAAATTACTGTTAACCATTTTATGCTGCTATTTTATGGCACCACCACCTCCTATCAACCTGCTAAACTAATGAGTACTCTCAGAGCTTGATGGGTTTTTTCTTTCCTCAGTACTTTAAAATGTGTCATTCTATTGTCCAATTGTCCAATGCTTTACATAATTTCTGAAAAGGAATCTGTAGTAATTCTTCTTCTCCTTCTCCTCCTCCTTTTCCTCCTTCTCCTTCTCCTCTTTCTCCTTCTCCTCCTTCTCCTTCTCCTTCCTCTTCCTCTTCCTTTTTCTCTTCATCTTCTTTCTCCTCCTCCTCGTCTTCCTCTTCCTTCTCCTTCTTCTTCCTCTTCTCCCCCTCTTCTCCTTCTTCAGAGACTGAGTGAGAGAGATGAGCAGGAGAGAGGGAGAGAGAGAGAGAGAGAGAGAGAGAATCTCAAGCAAGATGCACAAAGAGCCCAACGTGGGGCTCAATATCACAATCCTGGAATCAGGACCTGAGCCAAAATCAAGAGTTGGATGCTTAACCAAGTGAGCCACCCAGGTGCCCCTGTAGTAATTTTTATCTTTTTTTCCCCTCTCTCCACATGCTTTTTTTTTTTCTCCAGCTTCTTTTAAGATTGTTTTCGTTATCACTGGATTGCAGCAGTTTGATGGTAGTGTGCTTAGATATGATATTCTTTGTGTTTATCCTTGAACTTTGTAGATCTGGATGATTTTCAGCCATTATTTCTAAGAATAATTTTCCCCCTCCCCTACTCATTCTGGGACTTCAATTACACAAATGTTAGGTTGCTTGATAATTTCTTATAACTCATCAAGCCTCTGTGGGTTTTTTCCATCCCAATCACATTGTTCTCCGGTTTTCATTTTGGATTATTCCTATTCTCATGCATTCAAATTAACTGTTTTTCTAGCGCAGTGTCAAATCTGCTGTTAATTTTATACAAAGAGATTTCATTTCAGATATTGATTGTACTTTTCATCCTGAGAAGTTTCATTTGGTTTTTCTACTTTCCATCTCTCTCTTCATTATGTCTATGTTTGGTTTAAATATTTGAGACTATACAGCATTCTTACAATAGCTGTGTTAGTTTTCTTTTTCTGATGTTGTTATCTCTGATAATAGCTTGTGTCTGCTTGTATTAATTTTTCTGGTTATGGGCCATATTTTCTGCTTTTTTATATATTTAGTTTTTATTTGAATGATGGACATTTTATATTATTTCATGATAGATTTTGGGGGGGAGGGGACAGGAAGTTAAGTTATTGAAGATCAGTTAGATCCTTTCACACCTTTTATTTTTTTAATTTTTTAAAAACTTTGGTTGTTTTTAAAGGTTTATTTATTTCTGAGAGAGAGAGAGAGAGCACAAGTGAGGGAGTGGCAAAGAGAGAGAGGCACAGAATCTGAAGCAGGCTCCAGGCTCTGCACTGACAGCAGAGCTCAAACCCACAAACCATGAGATCATGACCTGAGCAAAAGTCAGACGCTTAACTGACTGACCCACCCAAGTGCCCCCTTTCACACCTTATTAAAAACTCTATTTTAGGGAAGCTCAAGTAAAGACTGCTCTTGGATTAATTTAATTCCACTTCTACGTCATGACCCTTCTGCAGTCTCTATTGAATGCCCCATATATTAAATAAGATCTCTCAACTTTGACTGGTGGGAACTCAAATGATCCTCAGTCCTCTGTGAAATTCAGTATTGTTTAACTTTCAGATTCTCGATAATTCTTTCCACAGAACTTGTCCTTTCCTGTCTTCATAGGGTGCTGATGCATTCTCAGATTGGCACTCAACTAAAACCTAAAAGGGACTCCTATGCAGGTTTCTGGCACTCTTTCTCTGGGCAGCTCTCTCCTACTGGGTACTAGGCCCTCAAAACACTTTCCGGAACTCCATTCTCTGTATCTGTTGTTTAAGTCCTCTCTTTCTCCATCACAGTCTGCAACTTACCTCTAGGTACAAAGTCTGGCTTATGTAGAGATAAACTTGTTTTCCTCCTTCTCAGTGATCAGAGTCTCATGGCTGCTTGTTTTCTAATGTCTGAAAATATGTATTTTCTATAGTTTCTTTGTATTTTTTTATTGTTTGTGATGGGAGGCTAATTTCAATTCCTCTTACTCCCTTATGGCTAAAAGCAGAAGTCGGATTTCTTTTTTTATTAACAGTTGGAAATATCAGATTCTAGTGGAATATTAATGCTACTAGGGAAAAATAAGCAGATAAAATTTGATAAAACTAAGACAGAGAATTAGTTACTTACATGGGCAGAAGCAAAAGGATATATTATTTGTAGAATTGCAGTGGTTTATTAGATAAAATCATGGATGCTGCATGTCTGACTATAGGAGAGGAAATATTAGAGGTTAGGAAGAAAGTACAAAATGATTGTCTAGGAAAGTAGGAGGCCGAATGAACTAGCAAGATGAAGCAAGGTTTCTAGGCAACAATAAGGTGAAACTGAAGTTAGTAGTCCTGAATTTTTTTTAATGAAGTATAATTAACACACAGTGTTATCTTAATTTCAAGTGTACAATATAATGACTCAATGATTCTATACATTACTCAGTGCTCATCACAATAAGTGTACTCATAATCTCCTTTACCTATTTTGTCCATTCCCTTCCCCACCTCCTCTGTGGAACCACCAGTTTGTTCTCCATATTTAGGAGCATATGTTTTTTTGTCTCTTTTTTCCTTTGTTCATTTGTTTTATTTCTTAAATTCCATATATGAGTGAAATCATATGTTGTCATTATCTGTTTGACTCATTTCACTTAGCATTATACCCTCTAGATTCATCCATCTTGCTGCAAATGGCAGGACCTTGTTCTTTGTTATGACTGAGTAATATATATAAACTACAGTTTCATTATCCATTCATCTATGGATGGACACTGGATTGCTTACATATTGTTTCTATTGTAAGTAATGCTGCAATAAACATGGGAATGCATGTATCTTTTTGAAGTAGTGTTTTTGTTTTATTTTGGTAAATACCCAATAGTGGAATTACTGGATCATCATTTTATTTTTAATCTATTGAGGAAAAGATACTGTTTTCCATACTGCTTTAGTAGCTGCACCAATTTGCATTCCCACCAACAGTGCACAAATTTTCCTTTTCCTCCACAGCCTCATCAACACTTGTTATTTCTTGCCTTTTTGATTCTCACCATTCTGACTGTGAGGTGATACCTCATTGTGGTTTTGATTTGCATCTCCCTGAAGATTAGTGATGTTGAGCATCTTTTCATGGGTCTTTTGGTCATTTATATGTCTCCTTTGGAAAAATGTTTATTCGGGTCCTCTCCCCCTTTTTTAATTGGATTATTTGGCGTTGTTTTTTGTTTGTTTGTTTGTTTGTTTTTGTTTTCATTTTGGTATTGAGTTGTATAAGTCCTTTATATAGTTTGCATATTAACCCTTCATAAGAATATCATTTACAAATATCTTCTCCCATACAGTAAATTGCCTTTTCATTTTAATGATGATTTCCTTCACTGACAAAAACTTTTTATTCTGATGTAGTCTCAAGAGTTTAATTTTGCTTTCATTTCCCTTGCCTGAGGAAACATATCTAGAAAAATGTTGCAATGACCAATGTCAAAGAAATAGTAGTGCTGAATTTTAAATGTGTATTTTTAATCACTTATTTTCAAACAGTGCAGCTGCAGACCCACAGGGGCAAAGATTTTAATTTAATCAGAGTTTAAAAGTTTTATTTTGGTGACCCAGAATTATATGGCTTTCTGTTTTATTCACTAATTTGTTAATTTATGTGTTCATTCCCTTGTCATATATATTCATGGTCCCTATAATAGATAGATAGATAGATAGATAGATAGATAGATAGATAGATAGATGATAGATAGATAGATAGACAGATCTAGATAGATAATATAAATCTCTCTTTCTCTCTCTCTCTCTCCAAGGTAATGTACACCATAACTTAATTTGTTTCTTTTGTGTCTTTTGTATGCTCAAGGATTGTGTCCTGAAGCATGCCCAAATTTCACGCTTTGAGCTGCATATTTTAAATAATTTAACTGCATAATTCTCATATTTTTTACTTTTTCAATTTGGCCCATTTGTGTACTTTGCTTTTGATACTACTCTGATAATTTCAACAAATCGCATAGAGCACATGATGTTTATTTTAAAGTTAGTGTATTTTATTTTCAGAATAGGATTTTTAATCCATGGTAGAATACATTTATCATTAAATACTCACAGATTGTTTTGTTATTACTGTCTATTACTTTTACTGGTTATATATAGCAGAAATTTACTGTATAATAATTGTGAAAATATCAAGGGACATAGCTACACCAATCCATTATTACATTACACATTCTTTGGGTATTATCTGTTTCTTTAAAAGTGATTGTAATACAGAAGTCTCAAGCCTGATTCTCTTTCACTTGAGATATTTTAAGAAGCAAGGGATTTTTATAGCTTATTTCTCAATCTAAAAGTGTTCCATCATTCTGTGGTAAGAAGGAGAGACTTTAAGTCATGAAAGTATATCTATGCTCCTTGTTTGCTCTTAACTTTAAAATTTATTAAGTACTACCTTTAAACTTATAAAATACTATCAATGCATGAATATATAAAAATTATATAATAAATCAGGACTTAAAGAAAAAATAAGAAATTATTTTACAAAGTGAAATCTTAGTACCATTCACACTTTCTTCATAATTCTTTTTCTTATTCTTCTAAAGTCATAAATTATAAAAATATAATGAACCCAAAAGCAAGGCCAAGACCTATGGTGTCACTGGCAAAGTATTGGTATTCTTATTGAGGAAAATTCTCCCCTACAATGAAAATCAATTCTCTAATTTTAAAAAACCATATATTTGTGGGGTGACTCGGTGACTCAGTCAGGTAAGCATCTGACTCTTGGTTTCAGCCTAGGTCATGATCTCACAGTTTGGTGAGTTCTAGCCCTGCATCGGGCTCTGTGCTGAGTGTGGAGGCTGCTTGTAATCCTCTCTGTCTGTCTGTCTGTCTCTCTCTCCCTCCTTCACTCATGCATTCTCTCTCTCTCTCTCTCTCTCTCTCTCTCAAAATAAATAAATAACCTTAAAAAACAAAACCAAAAGGCCATGTATTTGAGAGTGAGAATAAGTCACTGCATTCTTCCCGTTAAATAGTTTTAAATTTGTATTGCTTCTGCATATCCATTCAATTTTGTCACAGTCACTCTTTAAATACTGCACTAAGAACTTTAAACAATTATGCAAAGGTTCTGACAAATGCAATGAGACCCGTGGAATTATCGATGCCTTTGCACTGAACATTCTACTTCAATCTAAGCCAAGGTCTTTACTTTCTTTGACAACGTCATAAGGGGGACTCATTTTGAGAAGGTGTCGCCATTTCAGTATGACCATTACAACTCATTACATTTTTCACTATTAAATTTTTCTATTAAGTTGTTTCAACTCATGAAGTTTTTATGTTTTAATTTCATTAATTAACATTTTTGCTTTCATTCAAAAGTATAATAAAAATGTCTCTTTTTCAATGATTCAAGGTTTAGGTTTTGTGTGTGTGTGTTTTAGACACTGCTAATCATATAGGTTAATTCATCCCTTGCTGTCACAAAGCTTAATTTTGTGGATTTCTAGGTCTTGAAACAAGTAGGTATTAAAAAAATACTGAGTAGAGCAGAGGAATGGCTCAGCACAGCTTTATTATCAGTCATCCCTATCATCTTAGCCTATCATCCCTATCATCTTAGCAGCCCCCTCTGAGCTGCTGAAGCCCAGTGTGTTCAGAACCCAGTATACAAACTCTGAGCACACAGCACTCGGCACAACACTGAATCCCCGTGATGTGTTTTCTCCATGACTGCATCCAGAGTCCTTGACTTTTCATCTCAACATCTCAACACCCCAATTATCATACTTTCTGAATATGTTAGTTGAGCTGTTGAACTGGACAAACCAGGACAAGTACAGAGATGTGGAGCATGATATCCATTCACACAAGAATGAAAACTCCCTCTAGCTTTCTTTCAAACCATCAACTTTCAATTAAACAAGCTACAGATTTACATAAATTTTTATATCCCTTGGTAGATGATAGATAGATAGATAATAGATAGATATAGATAGATGAAGTTATACACTGATATAGATGATATAGACATATATAGACATATTCATCTTTTCTGTAAGACTATTCTAAGAAATACTTCAGTTCTTCAAAAATTCCTTGCTCTCTCTAGTGTCTAGGCTCTTGTATGTGAAGTTCCTTTGCCTCTTCTTCTCTGGCCAACCCCCACTTGCCCTCAGTTCCCTGTAATCTCATTCCCAGTAAGCCTTATCTGACCCTCCTTTACCAAAGTTGGCTTCACCTCTCTGTTTATAGAATACCTTGAATTGCCCTACTTTAGGCCACTGTACTGTATGTACTAGTTTAGTTGTCTTATCCTCCAGATTCTTGGCTCAGTGAAGGACAGTATGTTTATCTTCCTCACTCTTACATCCCCAGCACCTCACAATGTCCTATCACAGAGTAAGAGCCCATTAATAATCATTTGTAAAGTGAATTGATGGAGTTCAGGGCAGGCCACCCCAGCATGTGCCACTTTGGCACATGTGGGTTATTTCATCAAGGCCCAACAATCAAGACAATCAAAACCAACAGACTCAAGAAGAGCTTTTTACTTCTCCTTTATCCATATAAAAGAATATAGATGGGGGCCCAAACAAGGAAGGCCTATTACCAGTGTAGAGGGCAAGCATAGGCCCCTTAACATGGGCTACTTGTTTGTGGACTATTTTGAGCTGAAGGCAATCTAGACCCTGTAGGCTCAGGAAAAAAATGCCCCTCCCTTAACTGTATAGAAGAATCTAAATTAGTGGTCTTTCCCAAAATAATAAGGGTATTAAAAGAGATAGATTTTACCTGAATGACCCATCCATACAGCAGGGCAAATGTCTAATTACCAAATATATGCTCTTAGTGCCCCATGAACTGCATTCCTTCTCTCTGAAGTCCCAGACCCTACCCCCTTCACCTCAGTTCAGGATGACATGTGTACCTCATCTTGCATGACTGTCTGGAATTTCCATGTCTATGTGGATTCCCCATACATATGAAATTAATCTCTCTCATGTCAGTTTGGTTCTTATTGTAGCTAGAGGGACCTTGAGGAGGACAGGTAATTCTTCCTCCCAAAGCCAGAGATGACTTCTTTACTTCGGAAAGACTTATCTGCATGACATGGCAAACATTTGTTTACCAAACATTTGCTCTCCCCTGTTCTATGAATTGTCTTCCTCCCTTTTGAAGTCCCAGACTTCCACCCCCTTCTTCTTAGCACAGGATGGCACATGTGTCTCAACTGCCTGTCTGAGAGCCTCACACGCCTTTTTGGGGCTCCTGCACATATAAAATTTGTTCTTCTCCTGAATATCAGTTTAATCATTAGGCCAGCCAGAAAGCCTAGAAGATAGGAAGGAAAACTTTTCTACCCCTACAGAACGAATGATCCATACTATTTATGGCAATTTTCTGGATTGCTCAAACTTTGATTAAAAGGGAATAAATGTTTAAATATGAAAAATGTTTTAGTCTTGCATAGCTGCATACAACTAAAATTAGAATCTTTGATGTGATAGTGAACATGGAATGCACATGGTATTTCACAGTCTGACACTTACTCACATTCCAATATTTTATCTCAATATTGCTCTATATGGACCCAAAGAAAAATGCATTTTTCTGAGTTACAACTCAGAAACTTAACCTTTCTTTTGTATATTTTATTGGGCACTTAAACACATAATTCTGAGAATTACCTCTTTTTCTTTTACCAAACATTACTGTTTAACTCTTACACTAAAAAATTTTAATGTATACGTCCAATTTCCCAAAGGATTGAAAGTTTCTTGAGGATAGGGGCTGCATGTTGCTTTATCTTCATATATTCTGAAATTTCAGTGCTGGGTATTTTTATTTTTCAAAAAAGAATTTCTAAATTTCTTTTTTTTTAATCATAAGAACTATGAAAGTCACTCAGGTCAACTCACTTCTTGTAGATCTGCCCATATGCTAAATGTTGCTGAGTTTTACATCAGAGAATAAGAATGTTGGTATTCTAAAAACATTAATTCAGATTAAGTTTGGAAAACCCTCAATTCTTCCTGAAAATTCCTAGTTACCTTTTATATTATTCACTAAGTTGATTGATGTTGACCTAAAGAAATCCAATTCTTATTGCAGTTGTGTTTCTCAGCATGACTATATCAGCTATTTTTATGTCATTTCTGTTTTTGCATTATTATAATACATAAAAGGTATTTCGGACAATGCATAATTTATGATCGTTAGTAGATCTGCAACATAACTGGATGAAGTAAGAGAATTTGTTGTTAGGTTTACAAAAAGCTAGGAACTCAGGTAGGGCTCTTGAGCAGAGCTCCTCAGGTATTACCATGTGGCAGGGGCTTCCTACAGCATGGTGGCTAAGCGTTGAAATGGAGCCCTACAAAAACAAACATTCCTAGAGGACGAGCTCTAGTGTGCATGTGTTATCAGCCTTTGAACGAATCATGCTTGCTAATGTTCCATCCCAAAGTAACTACAGGAGTGTGCAGACTAGTGGGGACATATTGGGAGGGGGTCATCCCAGCGGGGAGAAGTGTGCTATTTCTGACATGGTTTCAAATTGAAGTACATGGCAATAACAAAAAGCAGACAAACTCAGTTGATTTTATCACTATTTTTAAATTCTCTACAAGAAAAGCCTGCATTCCAAGGCTGATTATCCCCATCCCCTTTGGTACACCACTAGGAAAATGCATAAATACTGGAGGCAGAATTCATCTGGGGACCATCCAAGTTGCAGTCTACCACAATGTGAGAGTTTGGGCTCTCACATGGGAGAGTTGCTCTCACATGGGAGAGCAAATATTTTAAGGCAAAAGTCAAAGACTTTGAGCAATTGATTAACTATAGAGAATAAAGGAGAGGAAGAGTCAAAAGTTATAGTGAAGAGTGTCTTAGAATATAGTTAATGTCTTAGAATATTGGTTGCTTCTCAGAAATTAGACAAATAATAATCCCAAAACAAGAGTTTTTATAGTAAAATAAGATGAGCTTATTGTAAAATGCTGGTAAAATGTACAGGTGGAAATTTCCCAGATGTAACTGAAAATATGCCCATAAGTGATATTGGAGGGATGACTAGAAATAGTTTTCTGTTTGAGATACAAAAGCATGGAAAGAAGGATATGGAGGATGTTGAATCACTGCAGGGATGCTCACATGCAAATGCTGATGGGAGGAGAATGGGTCAGAAAACATGATTTCATGAGAAGGGACAGGAAGTAGGAGAAATTTTCAAGAAATGGGAGATAATTGGGCCAAATGTTAGAGGGAAATATGGTAATAGTGGTATCTGAAAATAGGCCAATTAACTTAGTAATCAAGATGTCCCTTCCAACAGAACATTTCAGTTGAATAGAGCAGGGAGAATCAGGCTGTAAAGATTTTGGAGGAGAATGCGTGGCAATCTACTGATAGTAACAGCACCTGGCATGTGAGTGATCACTATATAATTTGTACGGGCTTAACATACAATCCCTTATTTACTACAACAACCCTTAAGGTAGGTCAGAATAACCACATTTCATAGTGTCAGAAAAATTATCTCAAACTTGGAAACAGGTAAGACAGCACTGCTTTTTCTTTTCAGTGCAATGCTAGACATGACTTTTATTGTCTGAGCAATTTACAAGTCTGAGAGGCAAAGGTTAATGCAAAGATTTTTGCCTAGTAGAGATGCAAATAATTTCTCTCTGGTGGAACAGGAAATGTCAGTTGGATGTTAACCAAATTAGTATCTAAACAAGCAGCTTTCTTATAAAATTCTTCTTAAATTGTTTATTATTCCTAACTTTTAAAATACTCTTGCTTATTTTGAAACCTTGGTTGTTCCCACACTGCAGTTTTCTGGAGGGAGTAGCAGTCAAGGACTGGGAAGGTGGGGTGCTCCCCAGCCTGGGCTAGAGATGCTCATCTGCATATCTACACTCCTAAAGCAGGCATTCTCATCCCCAAGGGGACATTGGCTAAGGACTCTATCTCCCCTCTGATTCAGCACTTGCCCACTTTTAGCCCTGTCCCTATAGTCTCTCCCCAGACCTAGGGTTCATAAACATGCATAAGTCCTTCATTCAGAGGTTGTGGGAAAATCCCCCCTATCTCTGCTACCTTCAAATGAACCTCTCCAGGTGCTGTTTCTTGGGGGAAACTGGAATACCAGGGAGTGGGTGCCTCTTTTTTGTTTCTTGCCTGCCCAGTTATAATAAGTGAATAAGGGCTCAACTTTGACTTTCCATTTGGCTCATTATTCTCATGACCACATTCATACTCAGAAGCTCATCAATGTGCAAAGCCTAATATTAGCAACTTGACTTAACTAGAAATTATGGATACTAGGACAGAACTACTGGGTCAGGAAGATAACTTAATAAGGATAATTAACATTTGAGTGGTTACTTTTTGCTGGTGTAGGGGAGGAAAAATAAATTTTCCTCTACTCTTCTAGGTTCTTGGCTGACATCTCCCCCCCATAATAAAAGACAGATTAACAGGAGAAAAGCAAACATGTTTCATAACATGTGTACCACCTATGTACATGGAGAAATGCAGGAAAAGGGCAACTCCCTGAAATAGCCCAGGCCACCACCTTGAATGCCATCTCTAGGTACAGACAAGACCTGGGGACAAAGGAGACAGTTATGGAAGGTTACCAGGAAAACAATGGCCAGTAACGAGGGTTCACAGGTAACAAAGACAGTAAACAGTGTGAGATTATATGTCTAGTCCCTGCCTCCTCCATCCATAAGCCTTTCTGGAGAGTTAACCATCCTCTTCCTGGTACAGGGAGGGAGACTCTCCTACAGACAAGAGACTCCCCGTGTATGTGTAAATACCTCTTAGGAAAGGGTAAGGTCTACTCAGTTGTCCGCTGTTTCTAAAAATAGCCAGCTCAGAATATTCAATATGCCAAAGAGACATATTTGGGGAGGGGGTGTTGCTCTCCTTCACCAGGAATTCTGCTAACACTTTCAGAGAGTTATTTATTGTTTATTCAGTAATTACAGCAGCCCAGATAGGCAGGTGTTATATGGAAAGAAATTGGAGCAACAGAGATACACAAGTCCAATGCTCTTTTCTTAAGTTACCAACACATTGCCAAATAATCATGGGATGTTTCCACCTGTGCATGGGTTTGGTGAGGACAGGAAGGACGTGGTAAATTAAAGGGTAAGGGGACACTCATGATCTGGAAAAGATATTTTCAGATTGAGTACAGCACGTGTGCATGCATTCTGGCACCAGAAAAGCAACAGGTGCAGAGGAAGAAACTGAGGTTCCAAGGAGAGGGAGGAAAGCAGAGGAGTGCCACAGAAGGAAGGGGTGGGGGGGGGCAAAGCACAGGGGTGGGGTGGGGTGTCAGCATCATGGAGGAAGGTTACCTGTTTTCCTAAATCAGAAGGAAAGAAAAGGGGTGAGCAAAAGCACAGAAATAATTAGATGCAGCAGGGTGGCATTTTGGCAGGCAGCAAGAGCTGGAGGGATGAAGGAGTTCTCACTAGGTGGCCTTAATCTACTCAGGAAAATGGGAGACAAGGTCATGTGGTGAGAATCAAGGATCTGAGTTTGATTGGAAGGGACAGGACTGGAGGAGCCACTCCGATGATGAATTAGAAAGTGAACGTGATGTAAATAAAAGGATTGCTAAGCAGCAGAGAGAGCAGTGTGGTTACCTGGTCCAGCCATGCAGCCTGAGACGGAGGGCAGGTGGGGGGGGGTGTTGGACAGAGGGGAGGTCACAGGAGAGGAAGGGCAAGCCCCAGACTGGGGAGGAGAGAGGGGAGGTTACGGCAGAGGGAGGGCAAGCCTGAGACTGGTAGGGGGCAGACAACTGAACAGAAGGCTACTGCAATTCAGACAGGTGGGGGCAGGACTGGGGTCCCTGATAAGTGTTCCTGGAGCACCTGCACTGCCACAGTCACAGCTTTGTCACAAAGAGATGTAACTGCTATTTTGCAAGTGTCCCCAGCTCAAGTGTAAACAGACTGGGGGCAGAGTTGTGACACCCTTGCTGCTCTCTCAGAACAACAAGGGGCACAACCCACCTCTTATCCACTCAAGGGCCAGAAAATAGTTGCTACCTACTTGGACTTTGACCAACTGCCCAGTAGCCACCAGGTTTTGTGCTGTCCCTGGTCACATGCTCTCACCTGAGTTTTCTCCTGATGGAGGCTGTGGTTCTCACAATCTGTCTCTCCTGACCGTGACCTGTCTGGATTTGTCCAGTGCACCTGTCCTTACCCTTCAGAAGGATTACTTGCTTCCAGATCCACTCTTCTCTTTTGGTTAACAGTTCCCAGACATCCCTATCTCCATCTGTGACTTCGATTCACGGCATGTGCTGCCACTTTATGCTCAACACTAACCGTGATGCAGTGATAGCAACATGGGATGAGAAGTAAACATCATGCTGTGGTGTAGACAGGGTCCAGGGACAGAACTGAAAAGGCCAAAGTGAAAACAGGAGAGAGGGGTTCCAGCATCTGGCATCAGTAAGGAGAAGAGAAACAGAGGAGGTGAGAAACATGTCAGAGGCTGAAAGCCAGAAGTCAAGGAGGGAACAAAGAGAAAGTGGAGTGAAGGGCGGGCTGAGGGAAATAACTTACAAAGAATACATGTGACCTTGTGGGTCAGAGCCGGTGAGGCCGAAAGCCCATTCTCCTGAATAGCTCAGCTCTGGCACCTGTGACTTCCTGGGGCTATAGAAGTAAGCCTGACACTTGATGAGAGCATATGTTCTCACTTTCATGCCTATAAGCCTGGTGCATTGTAATTATCATGAGGGGCCTACAGGGTCAGGGCTGGTCTAGTATCTAGAGTCAGGGCTATGAGTCTATGCATTCCCAGGATATTTGTCGAATATCCTTTTCATGCAACTCGGGAATACACAGAGCAACACGAAAGCAGCTGCCTTCCTTTGGTAGGCAGTGCGGGGGAGGAGTGAGGTGAAGCTGTCCTACCCTGGAGGGATCTGGGAGGACTTCCCAAGCAGGAGTCATGAGACCAAGTCCTAAAAAATGATACCCATTTGCTGGGTAGGAAAGCTCTTCAGGCACAGGAGAAAGAATGTCTCCAAATACGTCACCGAGAAAGAACACCTTGTATTTGGCAAACCACAAGTATTTTAGCATGGCTGGCACATTGGAGAGGTATCAGACAGTGACAGGAGGTGAAACTTTAAAAAAAAATGAAGCAGAATTTAGATGATTAGGATGCTTGTCATGATAAAATATTTAGCATTATTCTGTAGGTGAGAAGAAATATTCCATAAGAGGCTATAGGAACAGGACATTTTCAACCAAGGAAACATAGAATTTATGGGGAACATTATGCTTTTCCAGATATCAATGGGAAAAAATGCAGAAATGTAAGTTTCCTGTGTGTGTTTCATAAAACTAGAGTCAATCTGTAGAATTTAAAGAAATGCTGTGCATAAGAATGCCTTGTATTTCAGGAAGGCTCTCTAGTAATGGAATGGTATTGTGAGGGAGTGAGCTTCCTATCACAAGAGGTATTAAAGTAGAGGCTGAAGTTTGCCCGTGAAAAGCACATAAAAGAAGGCGGTATGAAAAGTAGAAAAGATAACCAATAATACCTCTTCCAAGTATAGGATTTTCTATTTCTTCTGCACTTCAGAATCAGAATGGAGTATGCTTCACAGATACTGAGCAGTAGGTTATCTGCAGCAAAATTCAAAATTAACTCTGATGCAAGCCTTTAACAAGCAATTTCCAGGCCTCAGTGATTCCCTGCAAATACAGTTATAAACCCAATTTCTTTGTCTAAAGAGTTTCTCTGACTTCAGAGGCTGAGATTTCAAGCTCAAAGTACAAAAAGGGAAAGCCCTAAATTATAGCTAAACAGTTTAGCATTCTTAAAAGTCCATTTCCTGCTGTTAAGGATATTTTAGCTTTCATTCCACAAAGATATAAAGTTAATTATATTCAAGATTTTAAAACTACCTTCTTGCAGTTGGGGTTTATAACATGGCTTTGTTCTTCAACAAGAAAATTGTTCCTATACTCCGCTTAGTCTAATTTGTCTTACTTGAATCATTTTTCACGGAGATTGAGGTCAAAAGGTGTGCCAATCTAATCATTTTCAGCCTCAATGTGACAAGATCTCAGAGTTACATTTAGCTTATCAATATGTTTAATGACATACAATTATTTGTGCTAAATTTTAATTATATAAAGGTTCTCAAATGCATGAAAGTCTATGAATGGTGTTTTTTTAATCTCATTTTTTCTCAGTGAAAGTATTTGACAGACTAATCTTTTGTGTTTTAATGTAATCAATTCATAATGAGAATCTTGGAATTGGTTCTTTAATATAGTTAACACTTCTGAAATCCTGTTTGGTTTAATCCAGACAAATTCTGCAGTTCCTAACAAGCCAGGCAAAAATACGATACAAACAGGGAGAGTTTGTTTTTCTCCATTGCAATTTATAAATCTCCCTTATGGAAGTTTAACTCAGGAAGGTGAAGGTCAGTCTCTCTGGAGAGTCTGCACCTGTGTGGCCACAATCTCACTTCCTCACCACCCGTCATGTGCCATCAGAAATTTTCCCTATGCCCTATGAAGTATCACGGAAGTGTTTCCCAAGCCTCATCAGAACACTAGGAGAAAAAAAAAAAAGATGTCTAAGCCTCACCTCAGATTGAGAATCATTCGGTGTACGGCTCTGAAATCTATTTTCTAAAAAGTTCCCAGAGGGGAAATGATAAAACAAAGCCATTTGCTGATGTGTCCGGATTTAATGTCAGTTCCTTGATAGCCAACTCTTTATTTTTTTGACATCCCATATTCTCTACAAGTGGGCTCTACAGTTGTTCTGGAAGTTCCATATCAAAAAAGTGCCTGCGATAAAGTCTCTTTCTACTTTGTCATATTGTATTTAAGTTTCTCCAGTGCTTTTTCTACTCCCTCTTTGGGCTCAACTTTGGGATGTGTTTTCCCCATCACTAGTGTTCAAGCCCTGAGATAACCTCAGAATCTTCCTTCTCCACAGTGCCTAACAAATCGTGTCCTCCTTACTTCACCATGTAGAAGTGCCTTCTTTATTTCCTGGTGAAATAGCCCTAAGCCTGTGTAAAACTTCTGCCTTCTTTTAACCTTTGGGTTTTTTTGTTTTTTGTTTTTTGTTTTTAAGTAGGCTCCACACATGGAGCCCTATGCAGAGCTTGAACTCATGACGCTGAAATCAACACCTGAGCTGAGACCAAGAGTCGGACACTTAACATATTGAGGTTTCCCAAAACTTTGTATTTTTAAAATCAGGTTTATATAGGTATAATTTGCATACAATAAATACACCCATTTTAAGTGGACCTCTTGGTGAATTCTGAAAAATTTATATACAAGTGTAATCACTTCTACAATAGAAATAAAGAACATCTTCCAAAGGTAACCTGTGTCCCATTCTCTCCAAATTCCAGCCTCAGGAAACACCTGACTTGCTTTCTGTCACCATAGATTAAATGTGGCTTTTTCGTAGGGCCATATAAATAGAAACATACAGTACAGGAGACCCTTGGACAACCTAGGATTAAGGGTATAATGAAAAATCTACAGGTACCTTTTTACTCCCTTGAAAACTTTACCAATAGCCTACTGTTGATCAGAAAGAAGGCTTACCCACAACATAAACAGTTGATTAACATGTATTTTATATGTTGTATATATTACACACTATGTTGTTACAATAAAGTAAGCCAGGGAAAAGGAAATGTCATTAAAATCATAAGGAAGAGAAAATATACTTACAGAGCAGTGCTGTTTTTATCAGAAAAAATCTGCAGATAAGTGGACCCATGTGGTTCACACACAAATTGTTGAACGGTCAACTGTATGGATGCTTTTGTGTAGAGCAGCTCTTTTTAAGCATAAATGTATTAGTCAGTGTTCTCCAGGGAAGCAGGATCAGTAGGATGTGTGTGTGTGTGTGTGTGTGTGTGTGTGTGTGTGTGTGTGTGCGTGTGTATAGGGCTATACAATTGAGTCGTACAATTTTAGAGGCTGGCAAGTGCAAAATCTGTGGGGTGGGCCAGCAAGCTGAAGCCCCAGGAAAGAACGATACTGCACTGCAAGTCCCAGGCCTTCTGCTGGCAGAATGTCCTCTCCCTCAGAGGAGCAATGCTTTGTTCTACAAAGGCTTCAACTTACTAGATGAGGCCCACTCACATTATGGAGAGCAATCTGCTTTTCTCAAAGTGCACTGATTTAAATGTTCATCAATGAAACGTTAATATAATCCAAACAACCCCCTCACAGGAACATCTAGAGTTATGTTTGATCACATACCTGGGCCCTGTGGCCCAGCCCAGTTGGCACATAAAATTAACCATCACAATTATGTTCCTCATATTCATCTATGTTTTACACAAATGAACAGATTGGTCCATTTAAATACTGAATAATATTCCAATCTGTGAGTACACCACAGTTTGTTTACCTCTTCTCCTGTGGATGGAGACCTGGATACTTCTGATTTGTGGCTATGAGGAGTAAAGCTGCTCGGAGTACATACGTGTAAGTATTTGCAAGAACAAATGTTTCATTTATCTTGGGTAAATGTGTATGAGTGGGGATTGCTGGGTCATATGATAAGTGTGTATTTAACAATGTAAAAACTGTCAAGTTTTTTTTTCACCATGGGCTTATATTTTAAATTTCCAAAAGTAATCTAGGAAAGTTCTAGCTGCTCTGTATTCTCACCAAATTCTTGGTACTTGCGGGGTGTTCTCATTTTAGTGCTGTCTAAAAGCATCTCACTGTGGTTTTAATTTGCATTTTCCTGATAACTAATGATGTTGAGCATCTTTTTATGTATTGACTGGCATTTGTATATTTTCTTTTGTGAAGTGCTTCTTCAAATCTGAAGCCCGTTTTTAAATTGTTGAGTTAGTTCCTATCATTGAGTTGTAAGTGTTCTTTACGTGTTCTGAATACAAAAAGTTTGACAAGTGTATACATATTACAAAGGTTTTCTCCCAATCTGTGGCTTGCCTTTTTTATTTTCTTGCTGTTTTCATTAGAAGAGCAGATGTTTTTAATTTAGAGGCCACCTTGTTTTTCTACATGTTCCTAGAGTTTGGTTTGCATGCTATCTTTGCTTACCATAGGTCAGAAAGATGTTTTCATCTAGGAGACTTTTAATTTTTGCTTTTACATTTATGTCTATGAACTATCTTGGTTTATTATTAGTGTACTGCATGAGGAGAAAGCTGATATTTGTTTATTTTCCATATGGATAGCCAATTGTCCTGACACTATTTTTTTGTAAGGCCCTCCTTTCCCCATTTAATTGCCTTGTCACCTTTGATGAAAATCAATTGACAAATATGTGTGGACCATTTACTGGTGTCTCTGTTCTGTTCCCTTGATCTATAGGTATATTCACACGCCAACACAACATTACCTTTGTTACTGCAGATTTCATGGTGAGTCCTGAAATCAGGCGATGCAGGGCCTCCAACTTTGTTCTGCTTTCACAAATTTTCTTGATATAATCTTCATTTTAACTCTAGTTGTCAATGCATTTAGTATTAATTTGATGTTTTCATAGGATTAAGTCAATGGATATACATATGCATAGGCAGGAATATAACATCCTCTTTTGGTCTTGCATAATTATCCTTTTAAATTTACTTTCTTAAACATAGTGAGTCTTTCAGGGTCACCTGGGTGGCTCAGTCCATTAGGCGTCTGACTTCAGCTCAGGACATGATCTCACGGTTCATGAGTTCGAGTCCTGTGTCGGGCTCTGTGCTGACAGCTCAGGGCCTGGAGCCTACTTTGGTTCTATGTCTCCCTCTGTCTCTGCCCTTCCCCCATTCATGCTCTGTCACTTTCTCAAAAATAAATAAGCATTAAAAAAAATAAAACATTGTGAGTCTTTCAGTAGCCTACATGCATGTGCTTTCTGTATTATGGCCAGTATCATTGTTCCGCAGATTAAACTACTGTCACATTATATCTCTTCTCGTCCTCATCCACAGCCGATCTCTGCATCATGACTCTATTCCTTGTCCCATATTCTGCTCTCAAAACAATCTCCTCAATGCTTAAACATTTGAATTTCTTTAAACCCAGCCCACTGCTGTCAACCTGATTTTCTTAATCTTAAAGACAGCACCTGAGGTCTGACCTTGTCAGAGCTTAGATGCAGAATAATCACCTTATGACATGTACAAATGTCACTGCACATTTTGATGGCATTCTCACTGTGTCAGAGTAAATCCAATTTCTGCTCTACTCTGCCTGGAAGTTTTCTTCTGCCTTAATGATTCATAACTCATGTTAGCTATTATGAATCCTCCCCTCCAAACAATCATGACATGACTCCTTTTTAAGTAAATCATGATGGATGGTTTGCATTCATCTCCAATTATTTATTTTTAAAATAAAGGCTAAAAGAACAAAAGGAGGGTTGAATTTTTATGCCCAATTGTGAAGGACTGGTATGCCCAGTTATTTCTGAGGGTGGGATAAGCTGGGGGAATTGCAAATTAAGAGCAGAGGAAACAGAGGTAGAAGAGGAGCTTTGCTCCAGAAGGAAAAAGAATTGGGTGAAGATGAAAGGAGCAGGAATTCAGAGAAACAGGAAGAGCCTCACATGCATATTTTGATCCCCAGCAGCCTCCTCACCCCCCACAGCCTTTGCTCAGTAGCTTCAGTCCTGTTATTTGTCAGCACCATCATTTAAATGCCCCTGGGTCTGAAAGCTTATGACTCTACCCCAGACACCTCCCCTGCAACAACAAAGGTCACCACTGCCATTTAATTCTGCAACTCCATCAGCGCCTGTCCTTATGATCATGTCCTTAAAAATATAGAAGGGACTACAGAATATGTTTCTTCTTCCTGATGACCTTGTGGTCCCTTTAGTGTGAGAGAAAATACACAACACAGTGACCCGATAAGTTACTGCAGCCACCCCCATGCAGGGTCTGGATTCACAGGAACTGAGCATCAGCATTGACCAAGGCACTGACCGCAGAATTCTTTAGGAAAAGCTGGAAAGTGCTTCCAAAGAAAGTAGCCATGCCTGCCCTCTGTGAGCCCACAAACCGGACAGAGGGGAGCCAAGGTCTTTTCCATACCCTCTACTAATAACCAACATCTATGCATTTTGGAAACATCCTCACCAGCACAACTATCTAATTTCATGATAAACCCTAAATTTTAGAATCAAAAGAGGCACACACAGGCCATTGAAGTGTATTGTTAGGAGGTATTGTATGGTTAGGAGGAACCACAACAATACCGTTTCCAAAGAATCTCCATGCATTTTGCTATTTTATCATCTAATTAATTTTTTTACAGGTGTAAACATTAGAAGAAGAGAGACATTAAATGGTGTAAGACCACATGCAAATCTAATGGAACAAGTAATTAATGCTTGTTTTCTGTTTCTATCTTACCAAACCAATCTATACCAATATTCTACACCCTCGGCTTTCCTAGATCCTTTGCGGATATTATTTCAAAGATGGAAGAAGCATTTCTGGAGACAAGAGGAAAATGTTACTTTTCATTCAATAAGAAACATGAAATGTCAGTACTTTCGGAGAGTTGATGCAGAACATCACTTCAATGAAGCCCACTGCACTGGGATCAACGATACCTATACCAGCTGACTGATAATATATACAGACGTCCAATGTCTCCAAAATTAGAAAGAAAAATATTCCAAACTAGAGCAAAGAACTTAAGTCATTGTCTTCAACCATAAAAATAAAAACCTGCTTCAATTTTCTAAGAAAATTTTTTAAATAGAAAGTTAATCATCGTTTCCCCTTTTCATTTTACTCCACATACTAAGAAGAACAAACTTTAAATCTATCAAAAACAGGATCAATAATGATCCAAGGGATATTTAATCAATTATATGGCCCAGGAAATTCAATGCCATCTCAGCAGTGTCATCCTCTTCTTCCCAGTCACCTGCCATTGACAAAGTGGCAAAATGCATGGAGATTCTTTGGAAACGGTATTGTTGTGGTTCCTCCTAACCATACAATACCTCCTAACAATACACTTCAATGGCCTGTGTGTGCCTCTGTGTTCCATCCTCAGTGACAGAGGAAAATGAAGTGTCGGCTTTCAGCACTTACCTTGCCAGTGTGTCTCAGCTGACAGATAAAATTTTCTCCATTATCTTCCCTGTAGAAGGTCTTACATGTTACATCACTGTCACCTAGAATGCAAAATAGCAGTCATTGTGGTTGTGTCAGGGTCCTGAAAGCTACAGATATTGCAACATGACTCACTCCTGATCATTACAGATCATAAAATTGACGAATAAATACACGTTTTGGCAAAGGAAGGCCATCAAGACACATATGTATTAAAAGTTTGCACCTTGAAATGAAAGGTGGGCAATGGTTTCATTAACCATTTAGTGTTATTGAAGGACAAAATCAACAACAAATGAATTTAGCCGATGGAAGGGCAGCTGGATGCAATCTTGTGTGGGATTTCATAGTCCTAGCTCTTAATCCCTCTACTCAAATTCTAATAAAAAATATGATCTGCACAAATACAAGACAAACATAAAGCCCAAGACCATTATAGTCTTTATAAAACATTGAACAAATTCACCTCTTTACAACTGGAAATTGTCAGACTAAGAATACCATTTTCTTCAAATCATAAGGCAGTTTATAGGGCATCACATTGTGACATGTGCTAAAACTGGTAATGTGTGGATTCTGATTTTAAACAACCTTAGGGTGCTTGGGTGTTAGGACCATTTGCAATCTGTTTTGGGGTCTATTAAAAGCCACTGATGTAGAAGCCATCACCTTCTTGATTTGCTTGTATTATTACTGGCAGTCTCCAAAAACTCGAAGAGCTAGTTGGAAAATGAAATTGTTCAGTCAATTATCAGCCAGCTGGTAATAATTTTAGTTCATGTGAGCATTCTGTGCCAGGCCAGAGTTTTATTTACAAAGGATAGTATATTTTCTGCCAGAATTCCTGTATTAAAAAGGCTGTGTATCCACTGTCCATTATCAAAGAAAGCTGTAAACTATAAATCCTTAAGACTGTCCTCATCAACAATAAGTCATCTCAATGGAAATGACATTCTAAAAAAGAACAATACATTCAGCTGTCCATTGGAATTCTAAGACAGCACGGGTTTTATAATGAGAAGCACCAGTGTTCTCCCCAATTTCCACACCAGCTATCTGCTCCTCAGAGGTCATTGCTTTTAACCATGTCTGTCTTTACTTCTGGCTATTACTTCCATTACGTTAATAATATGCTTATGTCTCCATTTCTTTATTTTCCTTCACTAATTTTACTCCCTACTATAAAAAATGAGGACTTATTTATTCATGACACTTGTTTCTTTATCCTTTCAATTTTTGATATATACAAAATTTCCCAGTTCTTTTATTGATTGGGTAAAGTTGAATAATATATCTAAAATTCTGTATATTTTGGTATCAACTTTAAACAGTGTTTAGATGTTCACTGTGTAAAATATTTGTGTTTGTATCCTTTTTCTACCTGTCTTCCAAATTTTGATCTCCAATTTCTGCCATTTTCTCCATTCTTACATTAATAGCACATAGGTTTTTTTTTCTTTTTTTTTGGTAAACATGATCACATCATCTATGTTCTGACCAAAGCCTGATGGTAACGTTGAAAACTAATGAAGAGGCTACAATTGATCTGTCTGGAGAATGATTAATACCTACAGAAAAGATGAGGCTGATTCTCGGAAGCTGCAGAATGGCTGGCTTTGTTTCCTCCACAGGCCTCATAGCTGAATGGCAGAGCCAGTGGGCTGTCTGCAATGGAAGAGTGTGCAGCGTGGGACGCTGACTTCAGGACACAGAGCAGGAAGCCAACTGATGGACACCTCGGTGTCTAAATGAGAAGCACATAAGTGTGCAGGGTCAACGTCCAGCCAGGGACCCCCCTCTAATTCCTTGGAATATGGTCTTCAGTGTGTGGGCTCAGACAAGCAGCAGCAGCACTGTCCAAAATTTGTGAACTGAAAATTCTGGTTGTCCACTCGAGAACAACTGCATAAGAAACTCTGGGAGTGAAACCAGCAATCTGTGTGTGAACAGGGCTCCAGGTGATCATGAAGGAAGCGAAGGTTCAAGAACCACTGCTTTAGAGGAGAACCCTCTAGGGTTTTGTATTGAGGTGAATGCCAAGTAGCAGGCAGAAAGAGGGTAAAAGCAGTATGGCAAACTGACACTGCTAGTCTAGACCTTTAATTTTCTGTAGTCTCTTTTGGGGGCTCACCCTTCATTCTTACCTATCAGACCAGAACACCCAAAGTTTGTATTTTCTATGGGGTTCCTTTCAATGATGTGCTAGTAAATGCTTAAAAACCAGCTAATGAGAAGGGAGTTAGGCCCTGATCTGTACCCTCACATGGCCAATTTCAAGCTGCCATTGTGACATCTTGATCATCATGAAGAAGATGGGGAGACATGAGCACAATCCCAGAGTGTTGGGAACTGACTCCACCACCACTGGTTCCCTGGGGAATGGACTCTTGTGCAACTCCCTTCTGCATGTTTCCAACTCTGTTTCCTCCACCAATGTGCCTTCATAAGCTTCTTGTCTTCTAGAAATTCTGTTGACATCTCTTTCAATTGTTGATGTTTTACTGTTAAAGGTTTTATCACTTTTGATTGTTCTTCACTAACATTCATCTGGGGTTTTATATGCATGTGTTCAGTCCAACACCTTGACACAGAAACCTAAGGACATATTAACATCCAAGGTTTATGACCCATTTCACCGGGTAAAGACAAAGTGACTACTCACCGATGCATTGTTGAGGTTACTATCTATATTTATACATGCTGTGACCCCCACAGTAAAGGTCAAAGGTAGCACTGAAATTCAGTGATTCTCTATAATCACTCATCATTTATGTGTTCAACAAATATTGAGTCCTTCCTATATGCTAAGAATGATTATAAGTGTTAGGAATAAAAAAGTAACAAAAGAATAAAATTGTTCTAAAATTTCCATCCTGGGGACACTGAGATGGTATAGACAAGAGATCCAGCCTAGAATGGGAACATCACCAAAGAGCATCTAAAAGGAGGGTCGTGGCCTGGAAAACTGGCCCAACACTGCTTGATCTCTGACAAAAGTTGGGAGAAATGGACAAGCCTGACTGTAACCATATAAATCACACCTACTGCAAAACAAATGTGAAGCATATAATGGATACATATTACACACAATTTCCAGCAAGATTCAGCCCTCAGTCATACACATGCATTTCTGATATACCAGACACAGTCACCGTTTAGTTACTGGAAGACAGTGGAACAGGATCCTCTAAAAAGATGAAGCTTAAAATAATGACACCAATGCCTTCTATGACTTCTTGCCTTGCCAGCAATGAACTCATTCCCAGACAAGCCTCTTTTGAACTCTAGCAGGTGTTATCACCTTTCAGTGAGGGCACAGACTTGGAAGGTCAGCTTGACCATATGCCCTGGATTGGCCCCTCCCAGCCTCCCAACCTCTGCAGATTCACAGCTCTAAGCAAAGTGTCCTTATCTATAAAACTAATCTGATAACAACACTTCAGAAACGTGCTTGAAGAGTTGAATGAATAATGCAGGTGGAGGTGAGGCACGCAGTACTTGCTTATTAAGCACTCGCTGTGAGCACCGAGTTAGCATTCTCTCTTCTGCCCTATTGCACCATAGTCAGTGCTGTCTTCCGCCCACTCAACTTTGATATTGCCAAATCTGGGGGATGATTTAAACTTTTTTTTTTAACAAAATATGCTGCATGTCAGCTCTCAAAATTCTCTAATTTATAATGAAGAAAACATTTCCTTTTCCAGAGCTTCACTGTTCATCAGCCCCCTCTGCCTGGGGCCGCACACTGATTTTTCCCACAGCCGCCTGAAGTCTCAGAAGGGGGCCCTTCCTAATTTTTCAGCTGTTCGGGTAGAGTTGAGTCAGCAGTGAAGGCAAACTTTTGTCCTTAGAGGAGAAAAAATCTAGGTCTTCCTAATTATAAAGCACAAATATACACACAAAATGGGTTGTATGATAAGCAAATGTTACACGAGAGCGCAAAACATAAACAAATACACAGTTTATCTGTGGTATTAAAATATCATGGGGAGTCTCTAGGAAAAATTTCTAAAAAGGCTAGAGGGGAAATGAACAATATTTGAGAAAGAAGAAAAACATCCAGTTTTCAATTTACAAAGGGGTAAGTTGATCATAACTTAGAATTTTCAATGGAGAGGACATCACAGGTCAAAAGACTTTTAAGTAGCCCTCCTCCCTCAAAAAATAGCCTACTTTACTTCATAATGCTTTTTAATTCTTACCTGGCCAGTCCAGGAAAGGGCACTTCCCTGCCTTCCAAGGTGACCGCTACAACAGAAAGAAGGCCCTGCAGAGTCAGCAGGAAGAGGGACTCCTCCACAGTGGTAGGGAGGGAGCGCACAAGAATATAATTGTAATTCAAGCCTCAACCACAAAGTGGGGAAACAGATACACCTGTCAGAACAGCCCAGAAAAGACTATGGTAAGAAATAATTCCACTCTCTCTGTGGAGACTCAAGGATCTTGTGAGTAGACTGGCTGGATGACCTTGAAGATCCCTTAATCCAGAACACTCTATGACACTGCAGGTCATCCAGGTTCACACAGCTCATCAGTAGCTGGTCAGTGCAAACATCTTTCTCCCAAATATACATGCATACAGAAAGGGGAAAGCAAAGCTCAAAGTAATTTAGTGACTGGCATTCAGGTTCCCTTGCTCTAATATATAAATGTTGGAAAAAGTCCTATCACATATCACTCCTTGATCAGTATACATCAAATGTCTGATGTTGGTTCGGTGACTAAAATGCCATAAATTATTACTATTCATTAGCAAACTGTCCGAGTACTCTGGGTTTGCTGCCCTGATGTGGTTCTGAATAACGTAGAAGCATATTGGCACTCACATGTCTATCACTCCCCCAGACACATATATTCTCATGGGTTGCATGATAAATAAACAAATATTCCACTAGAGCATGCAAAACAAGCAGAATTATAATACATCATTACTTAAAGGAAAGACTGTCCTTGAACAAATGAGTTGTACTGAGATCTTAATTTTTAAGATATTTTTAGAACTATCAAAGATATAATTTACTTACTGATGATTCTCCTTCCTCCTCTTATTCTACCATGAGTTTTAGGCTTTATTAGCACTAATTTCTACAACACTGTATTTCTAATATGATTACTTGACAGAGTGATCTGAATTTTTACCACCTGTCGAATGAAACTGTAATATTGAAAATAAACCTCATTTTAGTATCTTAAACATTTTACCAAAAAATAAAAAATAAAATCCCACCTTTTTCATCTAACCCTTTCCTATTATCAGAACTAGGTAGGCATTGAAACATGCAAAGAGTGATGGTATCTGCTTATTGTAAATGTATTTGCTCATTCATTGTTCATTTCATGCCTGGAGACCTAACATTGAATAATTAAAAATATATAAATAGAGTAAAATTTTCTCTTTCAGAAACAAAGAAAGGTTTAGTATTTCAGGAACTCAAGATACAGAATCTTGGTGGTACCTCAGCCCATCCAGGGCCCATCGAGCCAGAAACTAGCAGCACAGTGTTCACAGATGAAAGTCTTGTCAACCTGGTCCTCAGTCAGTGACCCAGTAAATCATCTTCTTCAAACTCAATTTTAACGGAGGCCAACCATTTAAAACTGATTTCAGTTTTGGCTCTCAGGAAGCCAGAAGTCATGAAGGGACAGGTGGTCCAGAATGCAATATGTCTCTGGCAATATTTCTTCAATAGTTCCCCATGAGCTCTTCCCATGACATGGACTTTGACTTGACTGTGGGTACAGTTTGGGTATGGCCAACACCAACACCTTCCTGGGAAAAACTCAAGTCCCACTGCCGAGTATAAACAATTAGGAAACATAAAGAAGTACCTTCTGCCTCGTGAGATTTGCTCCCAGGAAACAGCAGAGAACTCCAGAGTGATGTTTTCCCATCATGATAGCTGCTGAGGGGCACAGAGCCAGAGAGGTACCACTGTGCTCAGATGAAGGGGCCTGAAGAAGTGTGTCTGAAATCAATTCAGCCTCTAAAGAACCCATGGGTGATTTTTTCTGGTAAAATCCCATTTTACTATATTTGACACATCCAAGCTCATATAAAGGACATGATGACTCATAACTCTTAAGGAACATTTCAGGTATTTTTAAAAGCTTTGGTGACTAAGAGGTGTTTCTTTCAAAGTCAGTTTTAAAATAAAGAGTTGGGGGAAAAAAGTAAAGTGAATCCTACTTTAAAAAAATCCTACATTTAATGCTTAGAACTCTTTCTTCATGGGAGTTTTTGTTTAGGTTTCAAGCTATTTTCTGGATTGGTCATTCACACAAGCAGTTCTTTCCACAAGATCATATCACGTAAATGTGCCAAGTAGACCACATTTCACATTCTGGCATGTAGGGAATACAGAGCAAGGCTTTATTTTTTTAAATACTACTTTATTTAGTGATTTTCTTGGTATTTCTACTTATATAATGATATTAAAAATTTAATCTCAGTCTTGAATCACTGTTCTCCCTAAGGGTCAGCAACTGCTCTTTTTTTTTTTTTTTTTTTTTTAGATACAAACACATCTGTGATTATTTGAACAAATAATAGTAACAAAATCTGAAGTCTGGAGAAACCAGGGATGCCAGAATAAGTCTCCCTACATTTAAATCCCAGCGTGGCCACTTCCCTGTTTGATGGCTTTTGGGAAACCATTTAATCTCTCTGTGCCTCAATGTCATGTCCTGTCAAAATGTTGATTATAATGATACCAACCTCATAAGGTTATTTTCAGGTTTAGATAGCTAACATTAATGGGCTTAAAAAGAGTCTGGTATTAGGGTGCCTGGGTGGCTCAGTCAGTTAAGTGTCTGACTCTTGATTTCAGCTCAGGTTATGATCACGAGGTTCATGAGATCGATCCCCCGCATCTGTACTGACAGCGCAAAGCCTTCTTGGTATTCTCTCTTTCCTTCTCTCTGCCCCTTCCCTCCATTCTCTCTCTCAAAATAAATAAACATTAAAAAAAACTTGGTACCATATACATATTTGTTGTGTAATTAAACACAATAGAAAGCAATGACCAAAATACACATAAGAATTTTATACATGTCAGAATTATTGTGCTAAATAAATAAATTGATGCAGGTAAAATGCTCAAGAAAGTCCTTACTCTTTTAGCAAAAGATTAACAAATGTTATGTAATCTTAATATGCTAAACAAGGCCCTGGGTAAATAATCGATGTGATATTTCATATTAGTGATGAACAAATGGATTACCTGGTAAGCAGTGTGGAGGCAGCTAGCACATAGGAATGTAATGTTAGATTTTCACATTACATCTTAAACCAAAATAAATACAAATGTAAAAATGAATCCTTTAAATCTAGTTGGAAATCTAGGTACATTTTTTTTTAATTATGCCAAAGCACAAAGAAAAGGCTATTCATTGATTGGCAAACCTTTTCTACAAAGTGCCACAAATTTTAGATTTTGAGGCCCATAGAGTTTCTGTTGCATTCGCTCAGCTCTGCTGTTGTAGCTGCAAACACTTACAGAAAATCAATGACCAATGAGGTATTGCTGTGGCCCAGGAAAACGTCATACAAACAGGCCAAGGGCCTGTTAGCTCCAGGACCATAGTTTTCCAGTGTCCCAACCAAAAACTATATAAAACCCTGTAAAATTCATGTTGAGTTAACAAGTTCATCATATTACCTTGGAGTATGATGAAAAAAAATATAATGTGTTTTCTACTTTCAAGAGCATTGTCATCTAGTCAAGTAGTTCCAGATAAAGTGATACACAAAATGTTAAAAAGAAGCACACAGGGGTGCCTGGGTGGCTCAGTCAGTTAAGCTCAGGTCATGATCTCACGGTTCGTGAGTTCGAGCTCTTCGTCGGGCTCTGTGCTGACAGCTCAGAGCCTGGAGCCTGCTTCAGAGTCTGTGTCTCCTTCTCTCTCTGCCTTTCCCCTGCTCACGCTCTGTCTCTCAAAAATAAATAAACATTAAAAAATTAAAAAAAAAAGAAACACACAGATGTGTGATTGGAATTACAAATGGTTTGTAGTCAATACAAGTCACGTCAGTGCTTGAAGAGAATTATATGAAATACACCTGAAAGATTTCCCAGAGGGGCAATAATTTTATCTGGGGCTCATTTTCCATGGACACCAACCTGTTTTTCTTCAAAAATATGAAGGAACTTGAAGATTTAATGTTCTTTCATAAACTGTATCAACCATTCACATAAAATATGATATATTTTAATCCACATACTTTTTGAGAATCTTTTAAGAGCTCCAACATGAAAGTGCCCTCTCTGGGCTTTCCTTGACAAGTGTCTCAAGACAAGGAGGCTTCTTAACCCCATTTGTTCATGTTTTTCTCATCCCATAGTCAGACACTGCCTTTCATTTCATTTGCCTTAACGAATTGGATGGTAAATTGATTTTCTAAAATGAAGAGTTATACCTCAATTAACTTGTTAGATTAAATACCAACTGTGCCATCAAGGAATTCTTTCCTAGTGAATAATTAAGTTTTATAAGCATTATTCTGTCTGTTCATTCTGGCATGACAAATATAACACTTTAGGCATCAAGATTTTATAAACTGTTAATATTAACATATAATCTGATTCAGCACGAGAATGCACATTGTGTCCAGCAGGAAGGATTCTACACAAAGCACACTGAAGGAACGGCAAAACCATGTTCTGCTCTGATGACTCCATTAGTCATTTCAAGTTCCTTGAAACCATCCCACTGAGTCCTACTAGGGATCAATCTCTGATTCCCACAGAGGTCTCTATTTTTCCCCACCTCAGAAGACAGTGGGGTTAATGACTTGGTTCTCTCCAAGTGTGATTCACTACATCCCTGCCACACTATGCTTCTCGAACTCCAAAAACATTCTTGGGTCTTTGCATTTGCTGTTTCTTCCGCCTGGAAAACTTTACCTGCAATCTTCTTATCAATCTGTCTTATTAATGAGTGTTCTGCAAGTTTTAATTCATCTTTAAGTTCTCAAAGTACTTTTTCCAGATTAAAGTGTGACACAAACATACCCTCCATCAATCACCATCAGATGACCCTATTTCATTTCTATTGCCAAGAGCTGATATTATCCTGTTTGTGTATGCATTCCTGTATTTTATGACTCCCATATGTAAGATCTATGAGAGCATCTTTGTGCATGTCCAGCTCCTAAAAGAGGGTCATCAGGAATACAGTAGGCCCTCAACAGTGGAATAACAAAAAGAATGAGAAAACAAAGGAAAAGAGACAAAAAGAAAGGAAAGGAAGGCAAGAAGGAAGAAAAGCCAATGGACAGATAGTGCATGAGGTCAGTCCAGCCTCATCTGGAGCTCCAGGGACACACGGCTTCTTAAAGGTCCTTCCTTACTCTGTCTGCTCCAGCAGGTAAAAGGCCACTTGAGGTTTTGAATGCAGTTTGAGGCTGGTTCTCTTGGGAGAATGTCCTGTGATATGCAAAGGCAAGACTAGTATGCTAAAGCTGCTATTTTCTTTGCTCATGAGTTCACACTGGTGTGTGTGTGTGTGTGTGTGTGTGTGTGTGTGTGTGGTTTATTCTATCCAACAACTATTGGTTATTCTCTGAGTCCAGTGTTTTTTCAGCCCTCTTATTTATTGTTTCCCTTACTTAAGTCCCACAAACTTCTTTCAATCTGTATGTCTCTACATAAAACAAAATTTGATTTAAATAACCTCTTTCCATTCTGTGTTTCAAATTTTGATCAAAAAAATTACTAAATGATCTTTTACTAAATGATATTTTAAATATTTATCCACATATTTGGTCATTTGGTCATTATGGGATTTCTTCCATTAACATTCTTTTCCATATTTTTACTAGATTAGCAGAAAAGACTTTCAGAAATAAGCTCCCATATCATTGAAAACACTGTCCCCTGGCAATGACTACTGCAACTCTTTTTACTATACATTATAATCACATAAAGTTAATTTTCGTGTTAACTGTAATAGAAAGAAGAGGCACAACTTGGGTGTCTAATATTAGTGGAAGATATCTTGTAAATGAAATATCATGCAGCTAATAAAATGATGTGATTATGATGTGTCCGTGTAAGCTCATCAGTTGTAATAAATGTACCACTTTAGTGAGTGCTACAGAAGATATGCATGTGTCCAGGCAAGGAATATTGGGGAAATCTCTGTACCTTCTCAATTTTTCTGTGAATCTAAACTGATCTAAAATACGAAATCTTTAAAAATAAAAAAATAAAATAAAAACAAAACTACAAAAAATTAATGTGTACCTGATCTGGTCAAAGATGATAAAAAGCACCATGAGAGTGGTCAACAGTTCATGCACTTGCAGGACTTTTGTAAATTTATTAACTGTAATAAATAATAATAAAACAAAATAGAACAAAATTATATTTATACCTGAAGAAACGTAAATAAATACCCATCTAAAGTAATTTTCAAATCAACACAAAAATCTTTTTTCATTCACTGAATGAAACCCAGAGCTTTGATAGCGTGGACATTTTAGGGATTTCATGTGAAGCATCACTGTGGTTTCTAATCTGCAGAGCTGATGGTATCATAGGGGAGCTTAAAAACAGTTACAAAAATTCCTTCTCTGCCAGATAGCACAGGAAGAAGCTGCTTTGTATTTCAAAAGTAGACAGAAGGCTTTGGACAAGGAAGAGAGGAAAGCCTCCTGGTGGGAAGAGCCTTTGGGTTGGACCCAAGAGAGACAGGTAGTCTCCACGGACAGCGTGGGCACCATACAACTTCCAGCCAAGTGTGGGCGATTCTAGATCTGATTTCCACAGAATCATTGAATCACTATTATAAGCAATTGGTTGGATTTAATAAGTTCTTTCTGCCGGAAGAGCAACCTATCTATGAAACTTCTTTCAGCAAGAATACACAGGAATACAAAGGCTGGCTTGCTTTAATTATGAGTATCAGCTTTTCTTCAAATGTGTTTTGCAGAATCCTGACTCCTGGAGACATTCCTCCAAGGCCACCTACCCCCATCACAGATTAATAGTCCTGCGATCTGCACAATGAAGTCAACCTTTCTATTCTCGTTTCACCATAAAACCCTTTTGGGTTAGTAGGTAATGGTTATTAACACCTGAGCAGCATCACAGAATTAACGGGCAGTACAGTGTAGTGGTGAGAATCCTGGACTGTAGAGATGGGCTACCAGGGCTGTCATTGCAGCTTTTCATCTAGTGCTGTGTGACCTCAAGCAGGTTACTTAACCTCTCTGTGTCTTACATTCCGCATCCACAAAATGCCAATGATAATAATCACTGGACATGATAAGCACTAGGTAAGGGTTATCATTAGAGCAGTGTTCTCTGGATTCTCTGTGGGAAAAGGAAGTTTCTGAGATGCAAGCAAATGCAACATGGGCTTGCCGATGCTCATATAAAAATCCAAGAAGGCTTGCCTCACCAGTGCCTCTGGTCTCTGCACAGAAGCTTCTACACAGAAGCTTCTGCTTTCCTGCACAGCAGAGGATCGCAGGAACGAGTGGTGTGCTCAGGTGTATGACTTGTTAAATTTGAGACGGTCTGGTATGCACAGTAGACTACAGGCCATGCAGATTTCCAGTGTAGAGCCAAGGACAAGGCTTTTCAATGAACTCCCACTGTTGTTTCTCCTGATGGCTTCAGGACATGGACCTTGTCATACTCACATACGTTCTATTCCAAAGACTGGCCAAGTCTCGATGATCTGCTGAGAGACTTCCCTAAAGCAGTACTCTATTTGTGGACATGTCTCCATTCCACCGGGAAGGCCGGCCCTGGTGTCCGAGAATGTGCTGAACTGCCTCCTCCTGTCATTTACATGTCCCTTATACCTGCATGGCTGGCTCGAAGCATTTCCCACCAGAGGGCAAATCACAGTTCCAGGCCCCAGACCTGACAGAGTGCACCAGCCCCTACAATGAAGATGTCTCTGAAAGCATCCTCCCCACCCCCAGGGGAGCTGAATATGGTCCTGTCAAATCAAATGGACCTGGAGTTTTGCCCTGAGGCTAGAAAGGTGTGGTGGCATGTAACAAAGTTGACTGAAAATCTCAGGAGCCAAAGAATGAATCAGAACTAAAGTTTCAGGGAGCACAGAGGCTCAAGGCTGGGAAACAGCCATCAAATTCCAGAAGCCTTCTTGAGTCACTATAGACCTTTTAAACCACTGATCCTTCTTTGGGAATCCTGGAAGGGTCTTCCTATTTATTCATTTTTTAATTTATTTTTACTTTTATTTATTTTATTTTGTTTATTTTATTTGGGTCTTCCTATTTAATCTGCATTGCCACTGAAATGTTGTGGTCATTGCACTACCTCCTGTTGGATTATGATGATGAGGATGATCTTGTATAATCCAGTGATTCCCAGACTTCTCTAGTCTGCAAAATCATCAGTTTCTGCTATGAAGCCATTAGATGTCACTGGTTGATATATGTGCCTGATTTACAACATTTATTTTGTTCTCAGTCACCTGTACCTAATGATGTCCCACCAGCAACAGTGGTACAGTGGGTGAAACACTCTGCTATGGACTGAGTGCTCATGTTCTCTCCCACTCCCACCCCCACATTCCCCATATCTACACCCTATTCCTACCAGAATCCATATGCTGAAGCCCTAATACCCAGTGTGATGGTATTTGGAAGTGGAAACTTTGGGAGGTAAGTCCATTTAGACTAGGTCATGAGGATGGGGACTATGATGGTATTCTTACCTTTATAAGAAGAGGAAGACGCCAGAGGCCCCCTCTACCATGTGAGGAAACAGCAAGAGGTGACCATCCACAATGAGGAAGAGGGTATTCACCAGACACCAAATCCACCAACATCTTGATCTCGGACTTCCCAACCTTCAGAATGTGAGAAACACATGTTTATTGTTTAAGGCAAGTGGTATATAGTACCTTGTGATGGCAGCCCATGTTGACTGAGGTCTGCTCACCACCCAGGTGAGCATAAAGTTAGGGAGTGAGTACACTGAAAAAGATGCCCACGGGATGCCTGGGTGGCTCAGTCAGTTAAGCATCTGACTTTGGCTCAGGTCATGATCTCACAGTTTGTGAGTTTGAGCCCCACTCCGGGCTCTGTGCTGACATATCCAAGCCTGGAGCCTGCTTCGGATTCTGTATCTCCTTCTCTCTCTTCCCCTCCCCCACTTGTGTGCTCTCTCTCTCTCTCTCTCTCTCTCAAAAATAAATAAATGTAAAAAAATAAAAAAAGAAAAAGATGCCCGATGGAATTCTGATGCTTCCCATACTATGCCTCTGAGAATCACTCTTGTATAAAAACTGCCAACGAGATGCCTATTAAATATGAGCTATTCATTAATCTGCTTCCGTGTACAAAGGTATTACCATTTTTTAAATATACAGGACCTTGCTTTTCTTTCTCTCTCAGTGAATTTAAAATTCTGCAGCAGAGCAAAACCCAGTAAGTTAAACATTAGGCAGATAGAGATGTAGACTTTGATCTACATATGTTTATATGATTTCTTCTTCCAGTTTATCTGTCACAGGCATTTACAATGTCTAGTAGGTCTTGCCAGACTCCAATGCTCTCAAGTCTATAATAGGGACAATGATGTCTTGTCCTATCTCACAGAGTCATTATAGAAAGCAAATTAGAAAGAACAACACTGCCTGGGTGGCTCAGTGGGTTGAGTGGCCAACTTCAGCTCAAATCATGATCTCATGGCTCGTGGGTTCATGCCTCCGATTGGGCTTTGCGCTGACAGCTCAGAGCCTGGAGCCTGCTTCAGATTCTGATTCCCTCTCTTTCTGCCCCTCCCCTGCTCTCTCACTCTCTCTCTCTCTCTCTCTCTCTCAAAAACATTAAAAAAATAAAAAAATTGTAGTAATTAAAAAAATAATAAAGAGATACCATTAAAAAAATAAAAAGAAAGAACAACTCAAATGTTTCTGGTAGAGTATAAAATATTCTACTAATTAAAATGGAATTTATTTTAGTATAATTATCATCATTACCATCAAGAAAGAAATATTTCATTTTAAAAGTTTAATGTTTCACTAAGTCACTATTGACACAACTCAGTTCTAGTAAGGGGGCCAAAGATAAGAAGAATAACCTGTCTTCCAAATGAATAAACAAACAAAAAGCAGACTAAGAGAACAAATTGATGGTACCCAGACAGGAGGTAGGTAGGGGATAGGAAAAACTGGTGAAGGGAATAAGTCACAGGACTGAAAGGCACAGCACAGGGAATACAGTCAATAATATTGTGATCATATCGTGTGGTCACAGATGGTAGCGACAAGTTTGGTGAGCACAGCATAAGGTACAGAGTTGTTGAATCACTATGTTGTACACCTGAAACTAATATCACATTGTGTGTCAACACTCAAATTAAAAAAAAAAATAGCCTGTTTTTGCTAAACCCTTTACTAGTGAACAGTAAATTGATATGCAAACAAATATGATAAATAATATTATAAAATGGCATTTACAAATTGCTTTGGATTTGACCATGAAATAACCAAGCCATTCAGTGCATTAATTTTCATGATCTATCTTCAACCATCGCAAGTGAATCAGTTGTGTGATGCACATCAGTCATTATATCAGTCACAATTTTTTTTTAATTTTTTTTGTTTATTTTTGAGAGACAGAGAGTGACAGAGCATGAGGGAGAGGGGCTGAGGGAAAAAGAGGGACACACACATAATCCGAAGAAGGATCCAGACTCTGAGCTGTCAGCACAGAGCCTGATGTTGGGCTCAAACTCACAAACCATGAGATCATGATCTGAGCTAAAGTTGGATGCTCAACCCACTGAGCCACCCAAGGTACCTGTCAGTTGCCCTTTTAGATATGGCCTAGGCTCCAATGCTACAGGTATTATGTTTATTTCCAAGAAGGTATTAATTAGGTAATAGTACTTTCAGCCTTGGGCGAGTTGTCCCATTTATCAGAGAATAGGGACAATTCTGTGGTTTGACAGCCCTTCAGAAGCATGAAGAGAGTCCAGTTTTGAGGGTCTGCAGTACACGCATGAGCATATGATTCCCCCAAGAGATAACAGAACTTATGCTGCTGAAAAGGAACCAAGTTGCTGACCAGCATCGCCCCGAGCACATGGACACATTTTGTTATTGTAATTCTATGTGGCATTCGCTAAGGACATGCAGTATATTCACATTTCAACCCTGCAAATAATTCCTTAACCTTTAATCAAGAAAGCTGGAGAATGCTACCCCTACCCATTGCTCTATTTCATTTAAGAGAGAAAGTCTTTGCTTCAAGCTTTGCCTTGAATTTGGAAACCAAATTATCCATTGTAAAATAACATGAAATTTATAGCATATTAAAAGAATTCTCTCTGGACTTATTTTCATCATATCACTGAGAACACAATATTATGGGTGACTCAGAGGAAATAAATAATTCACCAGCATGTTACAATGGCCCTTTCTGAATTTAATTGTCAAGGCTGAGATATTATATACTGTTTTGGGGAGAAAACCTAGCATTGGAGTTGATTTACATGAAGAAATAGAAATACAAGGAACTAAATAGAAGCAGAACTCAAAGTTATCAAGTCACTGACAAAGAAGCTAGTCAAGGACAATTTTACTCTTGTGTGAAAAAAGCCACAGGGTGATGAACATTGTGTGTCACATGAGCTGCCTAATTTATAGTTTGTGAAAATTGGAAAGATTTGTAAGGGCAGGATTGGGGCTGGTTGGATCATCAAAAGCAGACACATTAAGTGCAACTAACTTTTCAAAGATTCTTTAATATGAATGCTATTTTTACAATCAGATAAAATAGCAAATATTCTAAGCAATCGAGTAACTTTGCAAACAATGTTCACCTCTTGCGTAATATTTTCCTAATCATATTTTAGTCAGTAAACATTTGAATAAAACATTTTTACCTGATGTCTAAAATCCAATATACAAATGTATAATGGACAGAGAGAAAAAAAATGCTTCTCAAGTCTATGAGTTAACGGAACTAACCAACCTCTTCATCCTACATCTAGTAATCACTCAGTTTCAATTTAAACCTTTATCAGTCAGGCTTCAGTTATTGAAAACAAAATGCATCCAGTTGGTTTATGAAGAAAGACTCTGCACCACTTCCAGAATTATTAGGGGACTGAAGATGTGGTCTGAGCGACCAGGACGTACTGGGCCACCCGTGGGCAGCTGACCCTGACAAGATCACAATTGTCTGGACTGAATTAAAGAGCCACCAGCCAGCCACTGACTCCAATACAACCACCTCTGCTTGGGAAGTTACCACCCAACAGGGAAGCCATTTGGAGGAATCAGAAACTGTTAGTTTCTCTGTGAAGAAAATGTCTGCACAGGACAGAGATTCTACAGCTTCTGCAGGTACCTGGTCACAGCAGCAAGAAGTCACCTCACCTTGAGAAACTGATTCAATATCCATCGTATTTAGTCATACCAAACCCCACTCTGTATATGGTTCTCAGTTTATTCCTATGTATTTACCTCCCTCTGGAGACTGTCAAAGTCATTGGACAACTTGTTGAACCAATATTCCAGGAAAATTTAGGATGATGAACAGCTATAGATAAATCGTTATCATTTCACTAAAATTTTAAGTGTCATTTTTAACTTTAGGACACTGTTCAGAAATCATGGCATATGAATATTTTGCTAACTGGTACTCATGGGACACATGAGGCTTGCGTCTGTGAGATTATGACATCCAAGAGCTGAATATGCCCTGAGGTCACCTGGCTCGCCCACTTTGCAGGCCAGCATGTCTAGGGTGTGGTCATGCCACTGTGCTCAGGCACAGTGGCAGATGCGTTATTCGACTCCATTCCTCCCCATTTTTGCTGCCACCACCATCAGGGAGATGGAGCATATGCCTCTGTCCCTTGTCTCTTCTCAACCTAAAGCGATGACTTTCCATCTGTTGTCAGTGGCAATAGGGACACTGTTGGCGTCACACCCAGGTCTTTAGCGTCACTCTGTCCAGTTACTGTGTGTGTTGCCACTGACTGCCTTCTCCCGATACCTTCTCTAAGTAGCACCCTGGACGGTGGACTCTGCCCTGCCCAGAAGCACAGCAAGGTGATGACTCATGTCCACCACGTCTGGCTGCCACTGACTATTCTGCATGAGGGGCACAACAGCCCAATGCTCTTGACTGTGGAGACCTCACCATAGGAGGAGACCAGAGCTAGACTTCACCTGGAAACACCTGGTTAGCTTCTCTCTCCAGCATCCTTACTCTCCTTCAGGTTTCTCTGGAAATCACTGCTTTAAACACCCATCACAGACATCTGTGTCTCGGCCCCAGTTCCAGAGGCCCACCTGCCACACTGCCCACTCCCAAACACCTCCTCAGAGACACTCTCCCAGCCGCCCCTCTGCACCCTCCATAACTGCTAGCACAGGGAATGGGGGACCCAGGAAACACCCAACAAATGTCTGAAGAAAGAGTATCAATAACACTTTTCAATGAAGATTAAAAACTTGTTGTTGCTACTGCTTTGTAGTTTTCCATGACTCCTGAGTTTACTTTCTGAGCAGCTCTGACCATGGGGGGCCACGGCTATCTTCCTCTGAATTATTCTGTAGTTTTACAGCATAGCCAGTGTGTATTCTAAATGTATTGGATTTTCTGATAAACACAATTTTTAAGCCACAGAGCAAAGTTTTCTCTTTCCCAGAACTTTTACAGTGTTTTTCTGCAGATTTTGTTTTTATCAGAAGATAAGAAAATGCCACCTTTATTTTGTGTTACAGGCAGACAGCTGTGCTGGGTGGGTGGCATTAAGAGTCCTGGGATCCGGGATAGAGAAGGATCCACATCATTTCTACCCAGGCCCACGACAGCTTCCTAGAACAGCTGTGTCATGTCTCATATCCGTGTGACATGTGGCATAAAAGAACATTGCACAGCCATTCCAGGACTCTCCTCTCTTTTGAGAATAGCACAATAAAACAATATTGGACAAATGAACCCATGAACCCAAGCTTTTCAGGTTCCACACGGTGCCGTGAAACCCTGGACACACTCAGGTCATTCACTAACTACCTCTTCATATTGGTCTTTCCAGCAACATGTGGTGCTGGTCGGTGCTGCCTTTCTTCCTTCTCTTTCTTCCTCTAACACAATTTCTTTATCCCTATGAAAGAACATTTGACTGCAACATTCTTCTCAGCTCTTTAAGTTTTAATCATCCGTACACAGCCACAATCTCTCTGCTAGCACTGAAACAATTGAAGCACACCATCCTTGCCAGCCTACTGAAGGAGAGGAATTTTAAATGTGCCAGGGGCCTGCATTGGTCTGCCCTCTTGCCTTCCTCTCGTTTAGATTTTTCTTTATTCTCTTACTTCCCTTTCTATGGTGTAGAGTAGTTTTGTATTTTGTATCTTTGGGCTTTAGGCCTGTTACAGATTCCTTTGTAACTGGAGTACAGATAATGACAGATACTCTACAAAGTCAAGAACAACAGAGCTATATTTATAGAATATTTGCATTTTCACTTAGGGAATGTGGTGGAATAGTATATGAGAACATAGGAAATCAGAGGAAATGGCTAGTCAGCAATGGGAGAACAAATGCACAACTCAAAAGTAAAAGGGAATATAGAATATTTATGAAGCACCCGCCAAGAAAGGAAAAAATGGTGTGATACTGAAATCATTATGAAGGAAAAAGAGGTTCTTTTTTTCACGCAGCATTTACAAAATGTGTTACTAAAATAATTTAAATTAACTTCATTTTAAACACAAATACATAGTTGAAACTTTAATAACATGGTAAATAATATAGTAAGGCCCTACAGTGACCAAGCAGTCACTTTTTAAAGAGAATGTAAGTTCAGTGTAAAAAAAAATTGTACTTGTGTTGTATGAATGAACATAACTTTAAATTTTTTTTAATTTACTTATTTTTGAAAGACAGAGAGACCAACCATGAGCGGCAGAGGGGCAGAGAGAGGGAGACACAGAATCTGAAGTAGGCTCCAGGCTCTGATCTGTCAGCACAGAGCCTGACACAGGGCTCAAACTCACAAACTGTGAGATCATGACCTGAGCCAAAGTTGGATGCTCAACTGACTGAGCCACCCAGGTGTCCCTAAATATACATAACTTTTGAGCAATGTTATAGGGAATCACTACTTGTTATTGAGGGAGTAAGGAATTCCCCTAAACAAGCCATGTAAAGATCATCCCTATGTTAAGATGGTAATGATAATCTAATATGAAAGTTTTTCAAGGAGGCAATTTTGAGAAAGTTTTTTTTTTGTCTATGAAAAGAGATTATCTGATTAACACAAATTGGTTTCATTGAATTCTTTTCAAGACTACCTAAAGATGTTTCTATTAGTTCTTAAATACATCTTGCATTTCTATAAATTTGTACTATACATTGAAGGCAATGTCACTGACGCATTTGTATAAATCAGTGTAAAGAGAATGATACTGCGGTTAAGAATATAAAAACAAAGTTCCTGATACTTAAATGAAAAGGCATTAATGGTTGCATTAAAAGTAGCATCATGGGGCACCTGGGTGGCTCAGTCGGTTAAGTGTCCAATTTCAGCTCAGGTCATGATCTCGCAGTTTGTGGGTTCAAGCCCCACGTCAGGCCATGCTGACAGCTCGGGGCCTGGAGCCTGCTTCTGATTCTGTGTCTCCCCTTCTCTCTGCTCCTCCACTGCTCATGCTCTGTCTCTATCTGTTTCTCAATAATAAATAAATGTTTAAAAAATATTTTAAATAAATAAAAATAAATTAAAAATAGCATTACAATTAAAATTGAGTACTATAAAAACTCTGATTCTGTGAAGTATTTTGTCTTGAATATATGAATATGGGCGACAGAGCACAATTTCACCTCTTCAGGGTTTAGCATTGAGCAGGAAGCACCAGACAAAAAGACTTGGATTTGAAATCCTCTGCTGGCTTAAATCTATACCAACTTTACACAGCTCGAGATGCAGAATCCGCAGTCAGGTCCCGGAAAGAAGGAACAGACTCCACACAAGTTTAATGTTCACCGTGTCCTGGGACCAGAACTCAGAGCATTGTGTTGCTGTCAGTAACTTCATCAACTGGCTGTGAGGCTTCAGATTGTCACTCAGACCTCAGATGCCATGTGCCAATTGTAGGCACCTTCCCACCCACATCAGATGGGTGACATGAAAATAAAATAAGAAAATAGACTAGCAGTAGAAGAGACAGTAGCCTGCCTGGCCTGGTCCTCTACCCCCAGGGGCCCTGCCTCACACCACATGGCCCCCTGGCTCCCCAGAGGGCCTCCCTCTCCAGGCGCTTTGCCTTCAAGTGCTTCCTTCCCCTTGAGCCCACCCACAGTCCTCCCTCCTGCAGCCATTCATATCCATCAGATCTTGGCTCCAGCACTATTTCCTCAAGGGAACATTCTTAGACCTCCTACCCTGAAATTAGGTCAAGGTCTCTCCCATTCAATCCTGAGGCATCGTTAACATGTATTCAGAGCCCTTGTCTCCATTCCAAGCTTACATTCATGCATGATTATTTGCTTCATTTTGCCTGCCCCAGAAGTTTGGAGGAAGTGGGGCAGGGTGTGCTTGTCATTTTATCCCCCCAAATGTGCAAAATCTCATGCTAATTACATTAGTTTGAGAATGGGTGAGTACAACAATATTTAATATAGACTCACTTATCTCAGGGAGTTTACATGAAAAATTATAAATATAACTCATTATATGATATATGCTGAGAAATAAACAACATAATTGCTATAAAGTAGTAGATAGAGAGCTTGTTTACTGATGTAGTGAACAAGACATCTCCCTAGAGAAGGCTGAATTTGCCTGAGCCAAGGCAAATGGCTTAAGACAATGCTGTAGACAGTAACCTCTACAAACTATAAATAATTGGAATTCAACTCTTCCCTGACCTAAAACAAACAAAAAATCAGATGAATCCATATGACCTTTTCGAAAGAAGTTAGGCCCTTAGAAGACTTAAGATCCATCTCCTGATCAAACTTCCATTTCTCCTCCTGCATCAAAAAAATGGCAGACTGAATTATTAAGAACTCTATCTGGATATACATGAAGTTTTGTTCCAGAAGCCAAAACGCACTTCTAATAACTTATGAATATACAACAAATAACTAAATAAATAAATACAAATAAGTAAATAAACTGCATATATGATTCAGTAGGATTAAAGAAAAGTCATTTTCAACTAATAAAATGGAATTTATATTTTTAAAAGGAAACTTTTTTCTTAAACTTTCATGTATTTACAAAAACCAAAAAGAGGCTTACCAAGTATTACGTAGGAAATGATTTACAATTACATTAGAATGTTTTCTATTAGGATATAAGTTATGTGAATGAAATAATATTCTTGTGCTTAAAACTTCTTCTCTCTGGTAGTTTTAAATATTTCCTTTACAGTTGTTATATTATTGATATTTTAGCCAATCTTTTATCTATGAATAATATAAAAATCAATTTAAGTGCACCTATTGCTTTTAAAATTACAAATTCTGAATGTAAAATATTTAAACAGTGATTTGTGGTTAAATTTCATTCAGTTGGAGTGTCTATTTTTATCTGTAGAAATACATTTTCTGGGAATTATATCTTAATGGAATGAAATTATAGTGTCTTCAGAGTTGGGCCTTCTCTTCTAAAAGTTTCTTAGTTCACTAGAAACATTGTAAAGGCAGCTGTCATGGCCACACAGAGCTTGGGAGAGATTTATTAGTTGGAATGGGTCAGAAATCAAAGCTCATTTTAACAGAGATAAACCAGGCTGGTTTTAGAGAAGCCTGTCCAGTCAACAGTGCCTAGAACCCTGTGAACTCAAGCATCCCTGATGACTTTGACTCTATCCAGTTTAAGAGGCAGCATTTTTCAAATTCCAAGGAGACAGTTTTTTCATCTGATTTCATGAGCATGTCCTAATTTCCATACTGATGTCTCCAGGCAGCTGTGACCCTGGGTTATGGCTCCCTGAGGATTCGTACCCAGCACCTGAATGACCCATCATTAGCCAGGGAGCTGAGAAGTAATAATTTTCCTTGGATGAAGTTAGTTTTAGTTGGAAGTGAAGATTTATTATTTCTTTTTCTCTGGTCCAGGTACAAGTGATGGTGCATTTAATCTCAACTTCCCTGGTTTGCCAGACACAGAGTTTGCAGATTTATTGTTCAATCCTCATGCTTCAGTTTTATTATTATTATACAATTTATTTTCTGTTTAAATGAATGGCGATATTATATTCTTTGATGAGGAGCTAGAGAACTAAAATATTAATGCTCTGAGAAAAAGATTTTAATTTCTGACTGATATAAGACTGAGAAATCTTTCCACCACAAGGCATTGCTGGTGGAAATATAAATTGTCATAGCCTTTTGAGAATGAGGGAAAGAATCAGCTGATTAAAACTTCTGGGATGTTATACCATTTCTGGGCATCATTCCATTATATAAGGCACTAGTACAATGGATACATGTAAAGGGAAATTTATAGCAACCATGTTTGTAGTGCAAAAACAAAACCCTAGACACAAAAATATAAATGCCCGTTGCTAAGTAAATGGTGTCAGTAAATGTGCATCCATTCCACAGGATACCCTGCAGCTGTTCAAAAGAGTAAGTTGTCTTCAAATCCCAGCAAAATAATAAACTTGTCAGAATAAAATACAAAAAGAAATTTCTAGGTGCCAAAAGCAAGAAGGAAGCTGAAAACCAGGAGAACAGGTGCATTTGCTGATGGTGCAGCAGCCCTGGGGAATTATTGGAGAAGGCAGGGGCTAGGGGTGTGAAGCTTAACACCCGCACAGGACAGGACAGTAGGTCTCAGGCCCATATCAGGTTAAGGATTAGCACTCAGCACTCTGTAGAACCTCTGGACCCTGAAGGCTACAAATCCAATGCAAAAAACCTTTAATCATTCTGCCCACTGACCCAGAGATATGACAACATTTGACAGATGGCTTCAGTGCTGTATCAACGTCTCCAGAATTCAGACAGCAAACACCTGAGACTGTGAAATGTACTTGCTTGAGCGGTGGGTGTGGATTTGGGGCTTGGTGCATAAAGAGAGCAAGCTCGACCTGTTGGAAACACTGTCCCTCAGAAGTGTCCCCAACCAATGATGGGCAGGAAGTGGCCATATAAACATCTCACTACTCTTCCCCCTTGGCTGGGATAACAGTGGTATAGGCTCTACATTATCCTCAGGAGGATGTGCTTCAGGTGCCCTGCGGTAACTGATTCTATACACTAAACTTGAGTATGAAGGAAATAAACACGAAAACATAGTAGCATTTCCAGTTGCCAACTGATCTTTGCCAGTTTGCTCACTTTTTTGTCTTATGTTAGCCATTCCCCTGCAAATGTTGCCTGGATAACTTCCCAAATGAACTACCTGCATTTGAATCCTTACTTTGGTGTCTTTTTTCTGGGGGAACCCAAACTAAGATAGATTATGTCTGTCCCAAATATGGAAGGAAAAAAAAAACACATTTTTCTGTGAGAAATTACAGGTATGCCTCCACTGACTTGGAGTCAGAATCTACTACACACAGTGACACAAAGAGACCAAGCCAGAAAGTTATTTTAGAAATTGGAGAAAGGTAAGTAAATGTACCTAAGGCCTATGACAAAAGCAAATTCAAAACCATTTCTGAAGAACACTTCTCCAAAACTTGCCATATTTACCTTCTTTAAAGGAGAATTTTTAGGGATTGCATGGATGTATCAGTCAGAAGAGTACACAACTCTTAATCGTGGGGTTGTGAGTTTGAGTTCCACATTCGATGTAGAGACTACTAAAAAAAAAACTTTAAAAAATAGACTTTTTGTGCTTAAAATGACTTTATAATATAGAATATTAAATTTATTTTTTTAATTTTTTAATGTTTATTTATTTTTGAGAGAGAGAGAGAGAGAGAGAGAGAAGGGCGTGAAAGGGAGAATCTGTCAGCACAGAGCCTGACACACGGCTCCAACTCACAGACTGTGAGATCATGACCTGAGCTGAAGTTGGACACTTAACCGACTGAGCCTCTGAGGTGCCCCTATAATACAGAATATTAAAACACACAAAGAAACAATCTACCTTATGTTGGAATCAAAGGACAAAATAAATAGAGTAATATCCCCTCCCCCCAAAAATACCTGAAATAACAATTTGAATGAATTCACAAAATAAATATTTTAAAATTATCAGAGTGTTTTTTTTAAATTATAGAACAATAAGAAAAAATACTTAATATGGTAATAGCTAACTTTTCCTCAATGTTTCTCATGAGCTAGGCCATCATTCATGGACCAAAATAATGTATAATTCAAGATGAGCTAATAACTTGATTTTTGTTTACTATTTTTTTTTGGTACTGACACAGAAAAACTGGTTTTCTAATAGTAATAAATGTATATATCACCACTCTTTTCAACATGGTGCTGGGAGTTCTAGAAACTTCAGTAATGCAAGGAAAATAAATAAAAGACATGTTTATTGGAAAGCAAAAAATAAAACTTTCCTTCTTGACGACAACATGGTTGTCTGTGCAGAAAATGCCAAGGAATCTAACCAAAAAATCTTAGACTAATAAGTGAGTTCAAGAAGTTTGCAGGAAATAAGCACACAAAAATCTATTGCTTTTCTAGAAACTAATCTCAAATGAATTATGTGAAGTAAAAAAAAATCGAATCTCCAAAATTTACATATTGCAGGATTCCATTTATATAACGTTCTCACACTACTTTAGAGACAGGTTAGTTGTTGGCAGGAGTTGGGGATGGCGGGGTAAGGTGGTTGTGGGACGTGGGTTTACAAGAGCAATAAAGGGATATGTGTGGTTATGGGAGTGTTCTGTGTCTTAACTCTAGTCAAGGGTCCATTAAAGTACACATGTAATAAGACTGCATGTGAAGGACTAAATACACGCACACTTGGCATGCAAGTAAAAAGGAAGAAACTGGGGTAATATCAGCAGTTTGTATCAATGTCAGTACACTGATCATAATATAAACTGCAGTTTGTAAGATGTTCTCACTGGGGAAACTGGGGAAAAGGCACAAGGACACCTCTGTACCATGACTTATAACTCTATGGGAATCGACGATTATCTTGAAATAACAATGTAATGAAAAAACACAATAATAAATACTCCACAAAAGCATACAGAAATGTGTGAACTAAAAAATAATCCATAAAAATATATTTTAGTAAACAGTTCTCACTTTCTTATAATTCCTGTACTCTAGTTGGATTCACAATAGTCTGAACTAGAGACTATCTTACGAAGGGGTTGTAGTTGACCTAATAACTCTCAGTAAATTACACCACCACACCACATATCATAATAATTAAGAACATGAGATTCGGAGCAGAATAACCAGGTTTAAATTTAGGCTTTTCCACTTTCTGGCTGCATTACTTTAATAGACTCATTAAATCTCTAATCTTCAATTTTCCTATTACAAAATGTGGATAATCACACTACCTAATCCACTGGGTGTTGTGAGCATCAAATCAAACAATACATGGCAGGCACTCAGTGCAGAGTTGGCATGTGGTAAGAGTTCATTATAGTTAAATATGGTTTATATTTTTTTTGTTGTGGAGCCTGTCGAGTGGTAGCACAGGTTGTATTTGGATCCTGAATTATGGTGTTAGGTGTCTCACTCACATGCATTTTGTCTCTCAATGTCCCCTCTTTCCCTCTTACACAGACACACATGCACACATACACACACACACACACACACACACACACACACACACACTATTCAGTAGAAAAAGGTTAGGAAACTGTGACAAGGAAATTCGTTTAATTTTTTTCAGAACCCCAGGGCTTTGGAATTTTATTCCATTGTAGAAAGACCAATTTCCATATCAGAAGTCAAGTATGAAATGACAGTGAATACCCAAGTTGTTCACCACATCTGTGATGTGTTCCAGTGATGTTTCAGAGATACTCAGATGGGCCGGGGAAGCTGCTGCCCGGCTCCCCCTCCATGTATCAGCACTTAGCACCCACCTTGACTGCATGCTCACCACAGCGCTGGGGATGGGTGTGTTTTTACTTCACATTGGGGAAACAGTGAAATCTTGTCATTTGCAAGGACATCGATGAAGCTAGAGAGTATAATGCTAAGCGAAATAAGTCATTCAGAAAAAGACTTATACCATATGATTTCATTCATATGTGGAATTTAAGAATCAAAACAAATGAGCAAAGGGAAAAAAGAAAGAGAGAGAGAGAGATACAGAGAGAGAAACCAAGAAACAGATTCTTAACTATAAAGAACACACTTATCATTACCAGAAGGTAGGTGGGTAGTGGATGGGGGAACCGGGAAATGGAAATGAAGGAAAGCACTTGTGATGAGCACAGGATGTATGGAAGTGATGAACCACTATATTGTACACCTGGAACCAGTATTATCCTGTACGTTAATAACTGGAATTTAATTAAAAACCTTTTAAAAAAGGAAGATTAATCAACTTGCTCAAGGTCAGAGAACTAAAATGTAAATGCAAAAACTTACATCCATCTGACCCTAAAACCAAAGGTCTTACATATTATATAGAACTAAAGATAAAATCATAATTACATAAAGTTTGGTAAATATTTCCCCTTTTATCTATGAGATGAGTTGCCTAATATGGGCAGTATTTCACAAGACAATAGATGTGTTCCCAATGTTTAAACCTTGTCTTACTATAAAATCAACCATTTGGTAAATGCCACAGGAAAACTGACTTATTTGTACACTTCTGTGCTTTTTTTTGGTAATGAAAATGTATTTGCCTTGTAAATTTAGATTCTGGTTATTTTGTTTACTCAAAATACGATGTACTTATGACCAGCTATGAAAGCTCATTGGTGTATCAGGTTGATACTCATAAGTGTATCAGGTTGATCTAAGGCCTCAAACCCCAATAGGAAACAGAACAATATCCTAAAACATACACATGGCTTTGATTTCTAACTTTGTCACTTTACTGATAACTTTCCTTGTGTTATATGCATCATATGTCTTCTCATTTTACTTTTACCACAATCCTTTAAGGAAAGTTCTTTTGTTATTCCCATTTAATAGGTGAAGAACATGATGAATCAAGAAGTCATAAACCTTGCCCAAGGCCACAGGAGTTCAATGCTCAGAATCCAGGGTCAAGGCAGGTGGCATCACCCCTCAGCAGTGCTTGTAACTACTTAATGACTTCTGGACTCTTCTACCCTCTCCTGACCTCAGGAGTCTGTCACCTCTCTAAAGCTCAGTTTGCCCATCCATTAAACTTTAAAGTAATGCCTTCTGTAAAAGATGTTTCTAAGAATTAAAAGAGATGATACATATAATTCACCTTGGAAAGAAATGTAAAATCTTCCTCCAATCACTGTCATCTTAGTTGGCAAGAAGTGTCCACTAATAGAAAAATATGAACCAATAAATTGATTCCAAATATGTTAAAACAAAAGTATAAAGAATAGATATTCTTCCCAGGGCTATTGGACTGGAAAGCCAGAATGTCCTCCCTGACTTGCACACATTGACTTGCTCTTTCTTGGCCCATTACTACTTCCAAAGCCAGAACTGAGGCCAGAGAGCTTTGAATGTGAGCACCTGTTCATGTTCCCATCAGGCCCACAAAGCAGCATAAGTGCTTGCTGTTGTCAGAGATAATCCTCTGAGCTAGAAGAAAATGGTAAGGCAGCTTCACTGGAGTCCCATTGCTGTGCATGGACACACTTGCCCCTCTGTTACAAGTCCACCATCTGGTAGTCAATGCTGTCGTGCATCTGCGCACATCATTCTAACAAATAAACCCCATCTCTGGACACAAGGAATAATAGGCCAATTGTAGTTCCAAATAGGACTAATGAACATGGACATAGGGATATACAAGTTTGTGATGACCCATCAGGGAAGACTGTGAGCTTGCCCCTGCGATGATCCCACAGAACACTGACTCACAAAGAGAAATATGTATCGGTGTCCATGGACAGTAAATGCTGAGGATGACAGTGGTCATCTGGACTCTCACAGCTTTTGGACCAGCCAAAATCCAAGGTCCTCAGGTCTTTTTCTTCCATTTGATCTCAACATACTTTATACCTTACCAGTCCTCTTGATGTGACAGCTCTGGCCATGACCCTGGAAAACTGTTACCAGGTGATGACCAGGGATATGACTACAGTGCTCCACCAATACCAAACACATCTTACATTCCATATGGAAAGCCAATTTAAGAGTTTTTAACTAATTCAAAATTTTAAGACCCAGCACCACTCATTATTTTGTATACATTTATATAAACCAATTCAGGGCCAAGCATAGAATATTATTCAATAAATTTTGAAGTAATAAATGAGTACATCAGACCTAAGTCCATTCACTAGCTCCTGGTCACTAAAAGTGAACATTAAAGAAACATCTTTGTAGACACTTTTGTTATCAATCTGATAGAGTGATAATTTCTGGATTCAGAAAGATTTAACTGAAACCTCAGTTAAAATTAATTGAGCTATACTGGTTCTGGTGATTTAGAAACTAAACAATAAACTTAATATATGCCAATTGGCTGATGATTAATTCACATTAGAATAACATAGTCATTAAACTGCCTTGTATATATGATTTAGTTCAGAAATAAAAATGATCATGATTTACCAATTTAAAGAGTCAAATTTTTATTTTTCTTCCTTAACCCAATAATTGAATCAAAATTCATAGATAATATATTTAATGTTTTTAATTATTTTTAGTTATAATAGTTACTATTTTAACAATTAAAGGGTTTTGATGTTTGTTAGGAGTTCTTAATCTATAAACATTTAGATTTAGAATATATTGGTGATTATTCAGGAATTAAATATACAGGCTATTTAATATATTTGCAAAATGGGGAATAATTGTAAGTTGTCTAAATGACATTTCACTTATCTAACCATCTTCAAACATCAACATGTGCCAGATGCTGTTCTGGGTTGTATGGATTCAGTGTTGAAGAAGAAAACGTTTCTGTCTTTAAGGAGTTTACATTCTAATGAATAGAATAAGAAAAGGGAATCATCATAAGCAAAATTTCCCTAAGTTTTCACTCATACTGGTTACTTCTTCCTCTTTATATTGTTCATATCCTTTGTTCTTGCTTTGCAAATCAAAATGTAATTACAAATAGAAATCACAATGGTGTATCAATGGATACAAATAGATTTTGATTGTATTTTCCCTTGATTAGAACTGATGTCCTATTTAAGAAGATATTCTGTTTCATTTTATTGGATATGGTGACTTATGTTTTGTTTTAAAACTTAATCATTAATAACAATTGCCAAATTTGATTGATATCTAATTCAGCTATAATACATTAACAATCTAGTTCTGATAGCATAGCATTTAATCATGTGTAATTATCTTAAATAGATATGCATTAAATTTTTAAAAGATTATTTTACTATAAAATATATTCACATGGGAATTAATAATAGACTTTGTGTGAGTTTGTTGCAATTTGACATTTGTTATGATTGACTAAAGAGTCAAGTGTAATTTGTTCCTTGAATAACTTGGCTTATCTCGGGAGTCTTGTTTTGAAAATATCACCATCCAATTCAAAGTTTATTTATATTCAGTCACACAAAGAGAGACTATTATAAAGCCCATATTCTAAAAGCCCAAATCATTACAACCCTTCCTTGATAGCTTCAACGGAGCAAGATTTGATAAAAAGGGTACATATCTATACCCATTATGACTTTGGCCTTTGTGCTGCTGCTTATGGCTGAAAGCAATAAGTGGCGAACATTGAGAGTAGCAATGGGAAGGTATAAACATCTAACGTTGGGAGTGACACTGAAATAAGGGCTAGTATCCACACCATTTCTCATCATTTGAAGTTGTGAACATTCAGTGTCTCAAACTGTCAGCAGTGTTTCACGACAGCTGAGAAATGCCAAAATCCATTTGATTTTGAAACTTTAGTTTCATACCAAGATCAGTTTTTCTTAATTTTTTAATGCTTATTTATTTTTGAGAGGGACAGAGACAGAGACAGAGACAGAGTGTGAGCAGGGGAGGGGTGGAGAGAGAGGGAGACACAGAATCTGAGGCAGGCTCCAGGCTCAGCTGTCAGCATAGAGCCTGATGCGGGGCTCAAACTCACAAACTGCAAGATCATGACCTGAGCTGAAGTCGGACATTTAACTGACTAAGTCACCCAGGCACCCTTCATCCCAAGACCAGTTTAGCAGGGAAGTTGCTGGGGCCATTTCTTAAGAACGAGCTGTGTTTAATTCAGTGTGGCTTCAAATGTAAATATTTTTCATGGATTTTAAAATTACAACTTTTCATAAGATCTATAGAAGCCCAGCAAATAAATTATACCCCTCAACTAACTTAATAATCAGTAGAAAAATATTAAATGCTTTGAAAAAAGTTTGTGAATCCTCTCTTTGGGGATATAAGAATCTGAGAAAACTAAGGGAATCACAGGGAAATACATGTGAGAAGGACCATGTAAAGGCACAGCCTGCCTCTCTAAATGGGCTTGGGCAATGCAAGTCTAAACAAACCCACCAAGGAAAGAATAAGAAAATTAATAGCTTAGTTACTCAGAACTTTAAATAAATACCTTATACTCTCCATTTCCTTAGGAGCATGAAAACAAATGAGAGAACAGATTGCTAATGTAGGAGCCTATCCATTTGAGGGCAATCAGTGTGGAGTTTGGAGCTTTGAGGAAGACTTTCCTTATTGCTGCACCATTAGGCAGTGACTTACATATTGGGAGACTGCACACATGTGAACCATTATCACCAGCAAAAACCCAACAGAATGTATGGCTAATAGTTCCCTCTCAGATTAAAACATATGATTTTAAATGCCCCTAACAACTCTATGTGTTTAAAGATATAATCAGTTGTTAGACTGAATATTTTTCTATGATAAAAATTAGAAATAGTATTTTTCTAAGATGTAGCTCTTATTAAAACCACCATCAATACAACTTTTCCTGTATGTCAGTGATTCTGTTTGCATTCTTTTTTCTATGCTTAGAGGGATGGGAACTAATACAAAACCCAGCATCTTTGCTTTATTTTATTCATGGAAGTGCATATAACGTATGCAGGTTTAAGGAACGTGACTTCACACAACTGAGTAAGTGGAAAGTGGGCTACCTGGACAAATTCCCTCCATTCTACAATTGTGAATTCCAATCTCCATCACAGGGCATAAAAATGTATTTCTTACTACTGATATTCTTGGGAAATAGTGCATCCTGCAGGGAGATGTAAGAATTTCCTGTGCTGTAAAAAGGGCAAGGCTTTAAAAAACATAAATTCATTCCATACAGCTATGTCACAAAGGGTGAGGCCAGACCTCTCTTGATTTACAACTATAGTAGACACTGAGCAGTATATTACAAAATATATTTGTTTGCAAATTTACTTAGAACATATTCTATATGTCTGGATGTATTTATTTCTATTGTAGTCAGCAAAATAGGACTTAGACTTCAACTGGCTGCAGAGAAGGCCACATTCTCTATCAAAGACAAATGGATAAAACAAACTCACAGATCTTCCTGCAGAAGCAATATTTTAGCAGATTTACCTGGAGCTGAGGTTTTTGCTCCACACGTTATGGGGATAAAGGAGACAATCTAGTGAAAGCTTTGGTAGATTCCAAGGCTCTCTTCAAAAATAAAATACTGGATGTTGTCATCAAGCAGTTCCTATTTCAGTAAGTCAATCTACTGATTTTGAAAATGAAATAGGTACTAGATTATATAAGATATTTTTTGAATTATGTAAGATACTTTTTTGCTTGGATAACATGTATCCTTTTTGAATGAGCCTAAGCAGAGAGTACATTCATCATAAGGGTGTTGGTTGCTGCAAGAACCCACCTTGAGGAGTGCAATAGACCTCTGCACTGAGCTAGAACCCGTGACCCAGAATGCCACTGCAACTATCCCTGTTTCTCTAAGCACCCCTGTCCTTATTTCCCTCCAAAGCCATTTATCTCTTCCCCAAGACCCTCCCCTCTCATGTAGCTTGGATCAATCCCAACTCCAAATGTAAATGGAGCCACTCAATCCCTCCACCAGGATTTGGGAGTTAGCACTGAACATGTGTCATGTAAATTGTGGGGGATTTGATGTAAGGTGCTCTGGCCCTCACCTTAGCTGACCCCATGGCCACATGTCAAGTAGGTCACCTCCTTCATGAAATGCTCCACCTCTACTTAAAAATTCAATTTAACATAAATAAGATTTGCTTAAAGTGGTGAATGTCTCTTCAACCTTGATGAGCCTACAGATCTGGACTTTGAGAGGACTAAAAGAAGCAGGAAGTATTTTCATAATCCCTACCTGTTATATAAGTATTTCGTCTTCCCATCTCTATAGGGAAATATAAAACCACAGAAATCACATGGCAAAAGATCCTCAAAAAGTTTTAAGGGAGCGTATTTGTAAAGCACATTCCCAAACTGTATGCTAGCCTTGAGACAACATAAATGGAAGGACAAGCAGGTGGTTGGAAAAATAAGCAAAAGCTTGGAGTCCCTGGGTGGCTCAGTCAATTAGGCATCTAACTTTGACTCAGGTCATGATCTTGAGATCCATGGGTTCGAGCCCCACATCAGGCTCTGTGCTACAGCTTAGAACCTGTAGCCTGCTTCGTCTTCTGTATCTCCCTCTCTTTCTGTCCCTCCCCCACTCACGTTCTATCTCACTTTCAAAAATAAATAAACATAAATAAAATTTTAAAAAAATAAAATGAAGCAAAAGATTAATATGAAATGAGCTCCTGGTAAGATTTCAATATTAAATTTTAATTAGCTTTGGATATGAATGCTATTTCTAATGTGCAAATATGTACATACTGACATGAAAAATGTACTTAAATTTTTAATTAGAAGTCAATTTTGTCTCACTATCAATACGGACTATTATTAGTTCATATTTGGTTTTCGCAAAAGCCCAATAAATAAATATACAACAGACTCAAATTCCTTGAAATAATAAAAAAAGAGAGATAAATTAAAATTTAAATTTACTTCTACAGGTTTCTTCTCAGAAGTTTCCAAGTATTAATTAATTTAATTTTTTCCAAGTATTAATTAATTTAAAGAATCACTGAGATAATCCACATAAATATATTCTGGATTATCATTTCGGAAATCCATGTTTATGGGTACCAAATTTGTATGCTATTCATAGGCTAATTTTTATTTAATTAAATTTAGAAAATTTAAAAATTATACAGTGAGCGTGCCTAAAATCCATCGAGCAGAAAAGTTGAAGCATAGTATTGACATTTTTGGAAGATTCCTCCAGGAAGACATTGAGAATTAATTAATTAAGGGAAGAATTTTTAAAGCACTCAGCCATTTAAAGCATTCATTTAGGTAATAAGATTTTGATGAATGTGACATTATGCTAACCAAACTGAAATTTTTATTCAGGAAGCAAAAATAAATTAATATCTTTAAAGGCAGTTAGGAATATTCTGCGAAGTATTGGATTTATGAAATCTCTGAGGCAGCCTCAAAAAACACTGGCATGAAATTAAAATTTTCATCTTGCAAATATGAAAAACTCAGGAAAAAACTTTCATGAGTTAGCTAATTATTTAGACCAGATAAAACAGAAATTCTAGTATCTGGATAAAATGACTGCCATCCAGTTTCTTCATCTGATGACACATGCGAATGTCTCTGTGATGATGTGAGCCTCGGGGGACATGAGGCTCCCAAGTGAGGCTGTACGCTGCACTCTGAACCTTGGCTGTGTGGCCATCAGGCCCCTTTTCCTTTCCCTCTGGGCATGTATGCCCCAGCCTGCCCACGTGTTTTCATCCCTAAAATGGCAATCCTATGCTTGAACTTTGAGAAATGACGGATTTTTCTAAAATGTATTGCATAATTCTTTTCATTTTCCAAGTTTTTAATTAAGTAAAAATTGAACCGTGAATAGCATGCAAATATAGTACCCATAAGCATGAATTTCCTAAATGGCAAAAATGAATATTTTATATGGATTATTTCAGCAATACTTTTAATTAATGAACTTGGAAATTTCTGAGCTATAACCTGTACAGAAAATTTGATCTTTAATTTATCTCTTCAGTGGAATGTGAGCAGTGGCCATGGGCGCCACCTCACAGCCACACATTTAAAATCTCCCACATGGCCTTCTGTGGTCAGTCACGTGCAGAGGACCCAGTGCAGGACTCTAAGGCTCTGGAGGATGGTGAGGCCACTAACCGAAAGGATCCTAGTCCGTAAATAACTATGCAGAGGAAAACCCACCACAGACCTGCACTGGACTATCTGGACAGTGAGAAACAAAATGGCATTGTGTAAAACCATTGAGATTTGGAAGTTGTTTGTAACAGCTGTTAGCCTACAGTGAGTTAAGAGCCTGACTTATTTCTAGTAAATGTATCACTAACCCCAGCGAAAAAAAACTTGGTATTTTAAGCAAAGAAACCCAAACTCACCCCCTCTATTGGGAAGTAAGCACACAAATAGGCTCAAGAATATTACTGACATATAGTGACCCTTTTGGGTGATACTGTGATTTAATAAACTGTAATACAATAATAATAATTAATATTTATAATGCACATAATGTGTGCAGACACTGAGTCAAGCACTTGGCACGTATCATCTCAATAAACCTTAGCATGAATTCTAAGCAATATCCTCACTCCTCTAACATGAATATTTAATGAATGATCTTGGGAAAAGCATTTCATCATCTGGGACTCAGTTGTCCAAGATCCCTTTGAATAATAACATTTGTAATTCTAGCCCAGAATTAGGATGTTAAAACTGCTCAGATATCAACCTCTTTCTAAATCAAATTTTCTCTTATTTCTGTACTTTTTCCTGATAAAGAGAATTTCTCTTATAATTCTGAAGTTGGGAGAGTGTGATAAAAATAAAGCTAGTATCCGTACCAGGTATGGGAATTTTTATAATAGAGAGATTATATTTCATGGGTGTGTCTATTTTGGTCATGTGGAAGAAAATAAGCTATGTTTAGGATTTAGAAACTGAGTATCTGAAGCTTACAATAAATTATGAATCAAAAATGTCATGAGACAAGGAAGACAAGACTTGTAAACTCGTGAACCAATCTCTCTGAATCTTACAAACCAAGGCCCTGATGTAAGCTCATGTCCTCACTATCAGTCTGTAGGAGGAAAAGCTGCCAGGAAACACTACTCTGACAGGGCAGGAGTGGGGTTTCAAGGCTTGCAGTGTCTTCCAGGAGCATCTCACTTTTGAGAAGATCTGGAACCCAGCTCAACCCTAACAGCACCCATGAGGCCCAGACAAACCAGGGAGGCCCAGAAGAAACCAAGAAGGGTCTTTTGAATGTTGTCTCAAACATCTGAAGAAAAAAAATCAGCTACAAGACACGAATGAGGAAGGGCTCTGTATACTCACAGGTATTTTAAGGATCAATTCTTACACTCCTGACACAAACTTCTCTACCAGCTAACAGTTGAAGTCCTTGGGTTTTTATTCTCACACATTAATTTTGATATCTCCATCACATCCGGCAAGTCTATGTTCACTCTGAATCTTCCCTCATGCACCCCACCAGAATGCACCCCATATGGCTATGTGAGATCACAGAATTAACAAATATTAAACACAGAAGGGGTACATTAAAGCTCTAAACAAATGAAGACATTTACCATGTGCCTGAGTTGGAAGAGCCCATACTGTCAGAGTCCATACTGTCACTATGACCAAAACCTTCTTTTCTTCCAAATATGCCATCAGGAAGATGTAGGCAAGGTGCAGACTGGAAGGAAATCTCCTTAACATCTATATTTAACAAAGGCTTGTACACAGGAGATACAAGAGCTCAGTAGTAAAAGAACAAACAACTACATAAAAGTAGAGCTAAGGACTACATAAACACAGCTAGAAAAGCTGCAAGTAAACTCATAAAAGGGTGTTCAAATCATCAGTCTTCAGGGAAGTTTAACTTAAAAGCCCATGGAGTGCCTGGGTGGCTCAGTCAGTTGAGTGTCCGGCTTTGGCTCAGGTCATGATCTCATGGTTCATGGGTTCAAGCCCCGTGTCAGGCTCTGTGCTGACAGCTAGCTCAGAGCCTGGAGCCTGTCATCAGATTTCGTGTCTCCCTCTCTCTCTGACCCTCCCCTGCTCACGCTGTCTCTCTCTGTCTCTCAAAAATAAATAAAAAACATTTTAAAAATTTAACTTAAGAGCTCAATGAGGTATAGCTTTGCACCCTCTGGAATGGCTGGAATTAAGGAGACTGGTGATACTGACAAGTGATGATGGACATGTGACAGACTGAAGCTCTATATATTGCTGGTGGGAGGGAAGAAAGGGTATCAGGTTAACAGTTTTTTAATTATAAAGTTAGACATGGTCTATATTACCTATCTAGCAAAGTCACTTCCAGATATTTACTTATAAGGAAATACATGTTCAGGCAAAGACTTCTATATAGATATTCACAGTAGCCTTATTTATATTATTCAAAAACTGGAAAGAAGATAAGTGTCTTCAACAGGGGCATGGATTAATATATTCTGGGACATTCACACAATGTAATACCACTCACCAATAAAAGGAACAAACCAATTAGAGCAACAACATGGATAATCTCACAGACACAAGCCAAGTGAAAGAAGCAAGAATTATTTTTCAAGTGCTATACTATGCTTACATGTATATAAAAATCTAGAACATGCAAAATTATAGTGTTAGAAATCAGATCTATTTTCTGGGGATGGAAGCCAGTGACTTTGGAAGGACACAGGGTGCTTTCTGGGTACATGGAAACACCCTATATATCAACTGGCTTGGTGATTATACAGACACTGCCCTTTACACTTACATGTGTGAACAGTATCATATGGAAACAATGCTTTGATTTTCAGAAGTATGGCAAAGTGTAGAACAAATGACACTCTCTGTGATTCCTAGATCTGGGGTCAATCCCTAAGAGGCTAACTCCACGCTATGGAGGAGTTGATTGGGGGACTAGAGCCGGCAACATCACTGCTAGGCCTCTTTTAGTAACACCAATGCTTTCAATAAAATTATAAGATCACACATGGCTGAGGTGTCTAAATTAAGGAACTACAGATTAAGTTATAATTAATTAAAAAATAATTATCACAAAGCCGTTTCACAGTCCCACTGCATTGGCACCTATTAAAATAACTTAAACTCTGATAAATGGAATCCGCTTAGTCATTCTATCGCTGAAAGGCAAGCTTGGTTTCCAACTGTAAGAGAGCCTATCTTATAAACTGGAAGTTACTGAGCACTTTGTTATACCGTACAGACCAGAAATGGCAAATCAGTGGTTCGCCTACAGACATGGTTCATATGGACCATACGTTCTTGGCCTACACTCCGCTTAAATTTTTAAAAATTACCTGCAAAACTTTAAAGTTTGGGAGAATTCCCAAATACATTCAAATATTTTTCCTTTACTTAAGTAACCTGACCACTTGGCATTCTGAATGCCATTCTGATGTGGCATCCCGGCCACTCCCTGCTGTTGTTCTTTCCCCAGAATCAGTCCTGTTATTTTAGTAGTAAAGAGGGAAGTGAAATAAACATGCCACATACCCATACCTGTGAAACAGTGGAAAGTGAAATCAAGAGTGTTTTTGGGAACAGGAAATGTGCATGCTTCTTTACAGCTGTGCAATGCTTAACATGCAAGCCAAGCACATAACTCATCTGGCTGCTGTATCTCACGTTTCCTGTCTGGCTACTTAGAAGCAAATAACAAGTAGGACCAAACACATGATGACACATAATCAAGTACTAACCTAGATGGGAAACAATCAGAAATGTGCTTTAATTTTTTTTTTCTTCGGAGGGGCGCCTGGTGGGGTCAGTTGGTGGAGCGCGTGACTCTTAATCTCAGAGTCTGAGTTCAAGCCCCATTCTGGGCAGGGAGCCTACTTAAAAATTTGAAAGTAAAAAAAAAAAATGTTTTTTTCAGAGATGAGAAAGGTCAATGTTAACTAAAATGTTTGGGTAGTTTGTTGAGATTTGTCCTGAAGATTGTTTTTAAGTAAACATAACAAATAAATATTGTACATGTTTCCAATGTCTTTATATCATGGGTTTTTAAAAATTTATCACTCTATGAAAAAAAGGAAGAAAATCGTATTAGTAATATTAATTGTAATACTATAATAATGTCCAGAGAGAAAAATTAATTTATAAAAGGTAAAAGGCACAGAAACTAGTAACTTGGGACCCTTCTTTAAAACATTATATGTAACTTCATTTGATAATTCCCGATTACACTACCTGTTAGAGAATAAAGATTGCTCTTTAGTCACCTCAAAATGTGATTATTGAAACTAAAAACCTGCCATCACGTCATAAATAATATACTGGTAAAGATGTCAATAAAGTTTCTATGAGACATTACTATCGAAGGTCAATCTTAGAATGATTCTACAACCAAAGAAAAAATTTTAACCCGAAATAAATTTTAATGATGGAAAAATCACTTAACAGGCCCTGTCTGTACCTTCATATTACATTACATATTAGACTTTATATGAAGTCAACAAAACCCAGTGATGTGAAGAAACAGATTCTTCACATTCTAACTGTAAAACAATGAACTATGAGGATTAAAGAGATTTTTTCTTATTATTAGGAAAAACTAGAAATATTTTATAGGAAACTATGTTAATTATGATTCACTTTTTTTATTTTATTAGGTCCTAGCAAGAGACTGTGTGTGTGTGTGTGTGTGTATACGTGTGCACAGGTATCTCCCCAAAAGACTATCAATTCTAAAATTCTAAATTCTAACTTTGCATACTGTAGCAACTCTTTTAAATGAACTGTAACAGCAGTAATTGCTTTTCTCTGGGTCAACTTCGTGGCAAATGGTGCGTGAGTCCATACGTGATGAGATACACACAACTCATCTTTGTGTGGTCCACAAGAAATTCAAGTGCTTAATTAGATGATCCTTGACCTCCCAAGAGAGCAAAAGAAATAAAGCTTGTTACTTGAGAGATAAAAAAAAAAAAAAAAAAGGATGGAATAAATATAGACCAAGGTAGCAAGTTACTGTGATAGTTGCAGGGAAAAATGTTTTCGGGGAAAGAACTGGGTGCAGGACTGACAAGGCAACCGGGTCTTAAGTTTGCAACCCCAGAACTGACATTTGTAACTTCCATGTATAACATGGTTACATTTATATTTTTATTACATAATGGGTATGTAATATATGCTATATATTATATGTATACCTACTACATAAATATGCATAGGCCAAGACTAGAAAAATATACACAAAGTTTAACAGTGCTTTACTCTGAGGAGAGAAATTTGGAAAATGAAGGATTTTTGTTTGACTCTTTACCATATAAATTTCTAAGTTGTTTGCTTTATTATAAAATGAACTTATTTTATAATTAAAAAACAAGATTTTTGAAAACCTGTACTTTTAAAAATATACAGGAAAGATATACATCAAAATGGAAAGGTCTTGGGTGGTAGGATTGTAGAGGATCCCTAAAAATCTTCCACTCATTTAGTTCTTTAGTAATCACGTATTACTTTTAAAAGTGAAAAGTAATCGATATGCTTTATGTATTTCTTATTTTCAATTTTTTTTCCACAAAGGTTTATTTTAATTCCAGTAGAATTAGCACATGGTGTTATATTAGTTTTAGGTGTACAATGTATTGCACGCCTCAATATGCATGTTTTAAAGGCATAGTCTGCTTCTGTGGACTGGTGCATCTACGGCATTTGCCCATTGATCCTGGTCTTAGGTCCGAGCTTTGCTGGGCACCCGAGAATGCTTCTAGACACACCTGTCTAGTGACCTGTCTGTCACCTTCCCATTCCCCTCAGGGTGAATCTGAATTGCTGCCTCTGCTCTCCTGATTGAAGACACATCTCACCTACTTCTTTGTGTAATAGAAAGTTCTGATTCTGTCCTCAAATATATTTTCCTCACCTTTTGCCTGCAACCTAAAATTGTTTAAAAGAATAAAGAAAAGTCTTCATATCTGTGGGCCGATGGTCTTGCATTGCTTGCTTGCCCAGTATTCCCAGAGTAAGAGAGGCTGTCAGTCAGCCAGGAAGTGTTTCCTGCTGCCCTGAGTATCACACTGTTCATGAAACAGGAAGAGTTCATTGCTTGCACATTAGCCTCGACTGGAAGGCTCTTTGAAAATGAGAGTGTGGCTCTTCAGAACCACAAGTGGGTATTCTTCTCAAGAAGGAGAGAAGATTCACAATATGAAAACAGGATAAAAATCTTATGCTAATGCATTAAGTTTCATTACTTTCCCCAGAGAAACCATTTCTTATTTAAATACTAAATATGATAGGAAATAAGAAAAGATATTAAGATGCTTGAGTGAAAATTTGTAAATATGTCCCAGGAACATATTTAAAAATCCATATTTATAAAACTTTTCCAACTTAGTTTTACTTGAATATTTTCCTGTTTTATGGTAGTACCTCTCTGTATTTTATGTCATTCATAGAGCTCAAAATGTAGGAGGTACTTTTTAATCAGTCTGATTTTACGAGAATAATATAACTGCTGTCATTAGTGTGACATTGAATGTTTGTACTGACATGATACAGAGTTCCTTTGTCTTAAACAATTTAAAATTATTTATGTTAATGAAAATTAGAAGATCCAATTCGAAAGATCTAATTCATGTTTCTAAAACATCTGTTCCCCACTTATGTGTTTTCATTAATATGTTACAGATGAGCATAATGATAAAAATATTTTCCTACTTAGCGAAAAATAAGTTTCTTCCCCAAAATGTCCTTACATGAAGTAACATTTTTTAGAAGTTTTCAAAACAACAGAGGCCTATCAGAAAAGAAAAAGATGTAAAAGGAAAGAAAAGGTCATGTTCCATGTTACAGAAGAAAGGATTTTTGTCCGTTGGTAAGGAGAGCTCAGTGCAGCAATGCTCACTAAGCCTCTAATATGTGAAAATTTAATCATTTTTGACTCACTGTTTCCAGTTCTAGAAAATTTATCCTAAGGAAATAATTAAAATCTGCACAAGATTTAGCTATCAGGAAATGCAACAAAAATCCAACAGAATTTGAATTTTGAGTAATCATTACTTCATGAAGTCTACTAAAAGTATGCAATGACATAATATACCATCATTTCAAACAATGTTAATAAATATGTAGTGAGACTGAAGGGCAGTCACAAAATATTAACAAGAAACAGAGTATTACAAACCGCATACAGTATGATTTCATTTATAGTTTATACACATAGAAAGGTTATCTACAAAACTGTTAAATCTAACCCCCTCTTCTTGGTCTAAAAGATCCTAAATGACTCAGTTCCTGCCTAATTTCCAGTCTCATATCTCTCTCCCCTTTGCTCCCTATACTTCACGCACACTCAGCCTTGCTTTCCTTTCATTAAAAATAAAAGAAATAACTTTGTAGTTGTAGATGTTTTTATGAATGAAATAAGCTGAAGACTGACAAACAAGAGTTGTGGCCTTGAAGGGATGAGGAGCAGGGTCCTGGGGCAGTAACAACAAATGGGAAAAGAGACGCAGAGTTGGTCATGTTCAAGGAAGGAAGGAAACCCAAGTCTGGCAATTGCTTCTGGCAAATATCCCACCGTTTTATCTTTCTCAATACCCACTGCTTACCCCCACTATCTACGATAAGAGCATTAGCGATAACCCCATCATGTGCCTTATCCCTGTTTTTGTCACTCACCACAGAGAGCCCACAACCCTCAAGTTATCCCTTGCCCCTGGATCTAAACCCATAGGGCTCTGCTCATCCCTCTTCTAACCTTCTCCCCACCCCTCTTCAAAGTGCCATTCAGAAACACAAGGTCAGGCAAGAGCCTCTTCTTCAAACATTCTTTCTCATTCCAACAACAGGTTGACTCCTAACGACCCCGGCACCCCTCTCCTACCACATATAATTTTCTCTTCATTGCTACATCCAGAACAATCTCTCACTAAAATCCCAAGTGTTTGAGCCTTGTGCCATCAGACTTTGCCATCACTGCCCCTACTTGACCAAAGTCCCTGACTTGCTTCCTTTCACTCCCTGAAGATTTCCATTCCTGCTTCACAGTTACTTTTTCCAGCCTTGCTTCTTGAAGCAGTTCTTTGGCATTTATAAAACGCTGGTCTCTGAGTTCCTCAGTCTCTCTTCCAGTAACTGGATCTCCTGCTGCCCCATGCACTATTACCACAGTCATACACTAGACCAGCACCTTCTAACCACTCTCCTGCCACAGATGAAAGAATGTGACCATTTGCTACATCCAAGCAAAAGGAGAAGGTGCCGTTGGGCCTTGGTGCTCTGGCCACTACAGAAGAAAAATCTCATCCCTCCAGATTTATCTGGCTCTTTGAATCCCCACCTTCCTGGATTAATCAGTGGAGAGAACTGTTGTCATTGCCAAAAACTTCAAGCCCTCCATAACCATCCACATGTCTGGCCATACCCTCCTGTCATTCCAGAACATCTCTCTAGCACCCAGTTCCAAGACCACATTAACCCTGTCAGGACCAACTCTCCAGCAATCCTGCTTTCACCTTTCATTTCCTCACAGACTTCCTTTCCTCTTACCCAACGGGAAGTTCAGGATCCACCACTATAGCCCCATCGTTTTGTAGAGTCTCAGATCCGCTGTCTCCCTCACCTCCCACTTTGGTTAAATTCAGGTCTACACCTCCATCATGTCCCTTGCTGAATGCGTCTGGGGAAGAACATAGGGCTCTCCTTACTGTGAATGTGTGACCACTACCTGGATAGGATTCTTAGCGCTGCTCAGCAGTGTCTACATCCCAAGTCGCTCACACATCTGCTTTCCTACGGCAGTAGTTCATCTCCTCTACCCACACTCAACATTTCCTGGAGACCCTATTCTGATGACTAGCTCCAAGTTCACTGAGAACACAGAATCAATTGAGAGATAAGCTCTGTTTATAAATTGCACACATTTTGAGGTGTTATTACTTGTTATATAAGTTCATGATTTTTTTCATTTATACTTTAATTCATTCACTTATTAACTCATTCATTTAAGAAGTATTTGTTGTGGGGCGCCTGGGTGACTCAGTCGGTTGAGCATCCAGCTTCAGCTCAGGTCATGATCTCATGGTTCGTGGGTTCGAGCCCTGCATCGGGCTCTGTGCTGACAGCTCAGAGCCTGGAGCCTGCTTCGGATTCTGTGTCACCCTCTCTCTCTCTGCCCCTCCCCCACTCATGCTCTGTTTCTCTCTGTCTCAATAATAAGTAAAAACATTTAAAAAAATAAATAAACATTTAAAAAAAGTATTTGTTGAATGCCAAGCACATGTCTCTGTTTAGACTGTAAGGAGGAGCCAGGAAGCAAAAAGGGATGAGGTCTTTTTTGAAATCCCTCATGTCCTTATGTGATTTATGTTCTGGTGGAGAGTAACAGATAATTGAATATATACATACACACATGAACACATATACACGCATGGATGCACACATACATGTGCACATGCTTGCATACATGGACACATGCGTGAATGCACATATCTACATGAATACACACATACATGAATACACATGCATGTGCAAATACACACATACAAGGAAAAGACTATAACATGGTGATAGTAGAGAAAAATAAAGCAGGAAAGGTAGTGCAGGAGTAGGAGGGCTGCTACGTCAAACAGGCTAATCGGAAACAGCACAGCTAGATTGTGTCATCTGAGTGCTGCCGGAAGGGGTGAGAAATTATGAATGAAGGCATGTGTGGGGAAAGCATTTCAGGTGGAGAACACACATCTGAAACCTCTTCAGTGAATAGGAGAGTATATCTAATTTATATTTATTACCACAACAAACATTACTGGTCTCATTGTCTAGCGTAGAAAAATGATCACTAGAAATATATTGTAGTTAATGAAGTAATAAAAAACTTTCTGATGATACAGATGTTAGCTTTTATCTTCTCTCTACTGCATTTGATGAACTGTTTAATTTCTTTTATTCCTCTTTCCCAATAAATTCAGAGGAATCCAGTTTCTTTTTAATTTTCCAAGTGATTGTTAGTCTAACTAGAATTAACTTTCTTAAAATGGTATTTCTCAATGTATCAACTTCAAAACCAAAACACCACTTTTCATTTTTTCTAACAAAAGATGAGGGAAGCAGTGTGACCTAATACTACTCTCTCCCCACTCATTTTCTTTTCCAATTATTGCTTAGGTTCTTGGTCTAATCTAGTTTTATGAAGTTATTATTTTCTTTATAACATGTACCTTTTTCCAAGAATTTTAACTGTCATTTTGTTTCTCACATATAGCTAATGATATTTAGATCATACTCTATTTTTAAGTAAATTTACTGCTCATCATAAATTCATAGTATGGATTTTTCCATTATGACTTTTTAAATTTGGATAAATCTTTATAAATTCAACTAGACTGAGCTATCTATAAGCTTTTACAGGAGTAAGCATTGGCTTTATTTTCTTAATTTTAGCACATTTAAAAATATTTCTCTATTCCCTTTATTTGTACATGACAAGAGACTTGGGTGCAAAAATTTCAGCTCTCATACATTTCTCCACCAAATTCAAGAGACTTTGCTCCAGCACCTACTAGACTTGAGAGTTGCTAATAGGTTTGAGGTCAGCCTAATAATTACTTTTCCACTTGTACTTGGCAGTTTCTTCTTCCTGGTAGATGGTACAAGTTGTTCTCCATCCTGCAGTATATTCTCAGTGTAGACAACTCTCTTGGAACTTGGTGAGATTTTTCTTCAAAACAGTCATCCTTTATTTGAGACAAGTTGTACTCTTTTTTTGTATGCCATTTGTTGTATTCTCATCAATAGATCAGGTCTTTGCTTTCTATGCTCAATGACCACAATTTTCTCTTCAACATTTCTTAATTTTCAGTTTTTTTGAAGCTACTGGAGTGGGGATAGAGGAAGGGAGAGGGAGGGGGAGGGGGAGACATAACATACATGTCTCCAGTCTGTCCCAGAAATGGGGGCCTGGCTTTCTCCCACATTAATTCTGTTCATTGTTTATAATGGGATTTTAACTTCTTCAGTGGGTTAGGTTTTCTTCATTAATCATCCAAAGTTCCTTTTCTGTTTTAATTTTATTCTATTATCTTATTATTCTTCTTAGATCTCTTGCATCTCTTGTGTTTATTTGTAAGCTTATTTCAGAATATCTTTTTTTAAAACTTCCTAAAAATGCACAGGAATTGTTTATAAATACATTTTCTTTATTTCCAAGAATAAAACATTTAAAATTATTGTTAACATTTCTTTTGCATGCTGCATTCTTCTGCTTTATGTTCAGTAGAACTTGCTCATAAATTTCATTTTTTTCTTTTTGTCTCCTAAAAGAGAATCTTATTCTAGCCTTACTAATTGTAAGCAAACCTGAGATAGATTCTCCTTAACCCCTACCCCAGCTGCTGAAATGCAGTTTGAATGCCCCTATTAAAGATCGAGACAGAGTGCAGAGTGGGAAAGATCTGTATTCCATGTTCGCTAACCAAATTTCTTGAAATGAACTGGGGAGGGGGTAAAGGGCAAAGAGGAGCAGAAAGCCATGGAAGTTCAAATACAAATACCTTATCCAGGCTTACATCAGTGTTCAATTCAGTCTTCAGTTCTTCTTTATATTCAGGGTGATAAGGAGACAAGACCAAGTTCAGGGCTCATGAGTCACAGACACACAGTGAATCTGTGCCGAGGTCTATGCCAGGATTCCACTGAAACCCACTGAAGAGCTACCTTTCTTCCTTGCCACCTCCACTGTTCTCATTCTGCTGCCCTGTTGTTCCCAAGTGGAAACGGAGGGGACTCCTCATACTCTCATGGTCAGTTCATGGCCTCAAAAATGTTTTCCAAGCTGGGAGTGATTTGTAGAGCCCTTGCCACTGTTCTCACCCACCTCATGAATTACTCATCATACTCATAACCAAGGGGGCTTGTATTAAATGTCTATGTCCCTCTATTGTTTGACAAATAAAGTTGAAGGTATGTGTTACAATGATGAGTCTCTCAAATTTTCAAATGCTCTAAAATAACCTGGGACTTCTGATCCACAACTGGGGTGAAGCCTTGGTGATACCAAGGCAGGCTGTGCATAAACCATACTTTTCAGGTTTGAAAAACCCTGGCATAATAGAAAGGGCACTAGACAAAATTAGGTTCAAATCCCAGCTACCACCCTCTGTCTGTACAACTTACCTTTCCTATTCATAAAATCGAGATAATAATAGTTACCTCAGAAGTGTTCTAGCAGAAAAATAAATTTTCCAATCAAAGTGCTTGACATACTATCTAATAATATTTAAGCTTACTTATTTATTTTGAGAGAGAGAGAGAGAGAGAGAGAGAGAGAGAATTCCAAGCAGGCCCTGTGCTGTCAGCATGGATCCTGATGTGGGGTTTGAACCCATGAGACATGAGACCATGACCTGAGCCAAAGTCAGGAGTTTTACACTTAACCAACTAAGCCACCAAGGTGCCCCCCTACCTGATATTTTTTAAAAATTCCTTCCTTCCCTCTTCCCCAAATTGGCAAATGTAAACTTAGAAAGTAGTAGCAAAAATGGCACAGACCTATGGCCATTATTAAGGGTTGGGAATTTTTTGTTTTTGTTTTTGTTTTTGTTTTTTACCTCTGCTGTATTTCCAAGGTCTTGAAAAATTCTTAACATGTCATAAGCATTCAATAAATACTTTGAAATGAATGCATGAATAAAAGGTGAACATAATTTGGAATCAGGAAATATGAATTAGAAAATCAGTCCTTTTTGAATTAGTTCCAATTTCTCTGAGCCTCAATATCATCATTTTAACTTTTTAAAATATTTTTCTTTATTTCTGAGGGGGAGAGAGAGAGAGAGAGAGATGGGAAGAGAGAGAGGGAGACACAGAATCCAAAGCAGGCTCCAGGCTCTGAGCTGTCATTACAGAGACCAATGTGGGGCTTGAATACACAAACTGCAAGATCATGACCTGAGTCTAAGTCAGACGCTTAACCAACTGAGCCACCCAGGTGCCCCAGCAATATTGGCATTTTAAAAATGAAAATGAGAGTACAAACATTACCAAGTCTGAGTAATGTTTACATGAAAAAATACATGAAAAATCTGAAGTCTTATATCAATTTAAGTCATTAGGAATTATTTAATCATAGAAATGTATACGCCTAAGAATTGGCTTTTATTAACTGTTAATAAAGGGAAGGTCTAAACTGAAGCATTTTTCTTTATCTCATGCACGTAGACCATCATTTCTTGGATGCTTAATATATATCTAAAAATATCCTAGGAACGATGGGGAGAAATTAAAGAAGGAATAATTCCTGCTTCTTAGAAGGACAAGTTGGTAAAATGTATTAAAGATGGGACATATAGCAAGAAGTACAAGAAGTTCACTACTTTTCACTGGAAAATCTTAGTGTCCTGAAAGACTGTATAGTCATTGTTTTAGGTTATAATTTCTGAAATACATAAAATGAAATAAAACATTGCAAGAAGTCTGATTTCTAATAAGAAATATGTGAATTTCTCAGCATTATGATGTGCCTACTTGGACCAAACTACAATTTAATTTATATTTGAAACTGAGTAGAATATTGATAATAAACCCATGGCCTCAGATCATTTTTCATTTCTGAGAATAAACAGTCACAGGGAATAGGTGTCAGGAAGTGTGTGCACATACATGGCATTTCAAAGAAGTAATCATCTTGAGTATGTATTTATTGCCTCCAAACAGGAATCATGTCATAATGGTTTTTGTTTCCTAGGTATGGGATTATTAGTATTATCTCAAAACAGAAATGGACCATAAATATTACCATTTATTTCTTTTAGTGCTAGAAAGAATTTTTACTACGATTTGTCTATAGCTACTTGCCTAAATCCTCTTTCACACATACACCAACTATTAATATGCGCTTAATAAATACTTGATAGACTGAAATGATGACACAAACTCATGGAAGCTGTACTAATGGCCAGTGAGGGGTGGTGTCAAATTATAAAATCCTATTCAAACAAAAACCAGTCCATCTATTCACAAAGCCCTGGAGGGAACATGCCTAACTTTTATTTTCTTTTCCTATTACCTTGTTTTATATAAAAGCTTGGGTGATAAGCACAACTTTATCTTTATTTTATAGATAAGGAACTTCAGGCTTAGAGTTAGTTCTCTAACCTGAGAAAGCTGAGACACATGCTCAAAGTCACACAAGAAGTAACCGGCAAAGCTGAGATGGAAGCTAAGCCCTCCTAACTCCAAACACAGAACCTGGACCCCTCAAAGTCTGGCTGGTAAAGTAAATGTTCAGATGAACGATTCTTATTTCCTTTTTGAGCATTCATACTCCAGTGAGACATTCTCCCAGCCTCCTCACATTGACTTGGTACAAATACTCATTTCAGAGATTACTGAGAAATAGTACAGTTTTTCATTATCGTTACTTAAATATCGTAATGTTTTAGAGATAATAATTATTCTGCCTGTGCTTTTGGTTTCATTTTTCATAACTATTATGACTATATGTTTTCTGAGAAAGTTTGGTCTATGCATTCAAAGACAGCTTTTATGCTTATTAACTTAAAATGTGTAGTTATGAGGGGCGTCTGGGTGGCTCAGTAAGTTAAACATCTGACTTCGGCTCAGGTCATGATCTTACAGTTTGTGAGTTCAGGCCCTGCGTTAGCTTCTGTGCTGACAGCTCAAAGCCTGGAGCCTGCTTCAGATTCTGTGTCTCCTTCTCTCTCTGCCCCTCCCACCTTGTGTTCTGTTTCTCTCTGTCTCTCAAAAATAAATAAATGTAAAAAAAATAGTTTTTAAAAAATCTGTAGTAATAAGAGATAACCCCAACTAACTGCCAGAAGCAGCTTACCCACTTTGTAAAAACCACCCTCTGTCTGTGTATTCTGTTGAGTGGACACTGGCTCATCAAAAAGGGCCCACCTTGCACAGACTCCAGATGCAGAAGCTATAATTATGGATTGGACTCCAGCATTAGAGCTGTCCTCCTAAAACCCATGATGTGGCAACGTGAGCAGCAGACAACCCCCTCCCCCGAATACATCCAGACCCCACATTGAGAACTGCCACTGTTCACTCCTTCTTATCCTAAATCACAACTTGTTATAAAAATTTCCCCAAAGAGTATCAGTTACAATCTGCAACTTACTTCTTTTACAAAATTACAGGGGAACACAGAGATTTCTGTACCTTAACTGGTGCTGAAAAATATACAAAAAATGTGTATTTAAATTGCCTGCAACCACTACTACACTGTATGCTAATGGGAATTTTAAAAAATAAAGTAAAAAGAAAAGGAAATGATCTCACAGATATGAAAACAAAATATGTAATCATGAAGTTCTAGTTAAGCAAGGTGAATAAGCTCTAGAAAACAACTGCAATATTATATGCATATTCAACAATAATATATTGTATACTGAAAAGTTCTGTTAAGAGGATAGGTCTCAGGTGAGAGGTCAAGATGGTGGAACAGCAAGGAAGTTTTGTTTGCATCTCTTGTCCCTGAAATGCAGCCAGATCAACACTAAACCATGTTGCACACCTAGAAAACTGATCTGAGGATTAACACAACAATCTGCACAACCTCAACCACAGAACTCAGCAGGTAGTGGCATGGAGAGGTGAACTGGGGGAGAGAGAAGCCCCGGAGGGCAGGGAGCTGTTTTTGCTTGTGGAGAGAGGAGGGAGATGGAGGGTGGAGGCAAGTACGGGAAAGCACCCCCCCACTGGAAGCAGCTAGAGAGAAAAGGAAGAGTACATAAAGGACTGAACAAAACAGGGAGAACGGAGAAAAGAGAGGGTTTAAATTCCATTAAGACTCTATAAACAGGGGGAGCACAGAGTCTGAAACCCCACAGCTCCATACCTAGTGGGAAGGGCAACTCCCCAGGAGGAGAGTGAAGTCAGGTCACATTGGGAGAGCTGGTTCCCCTGCTGGGGGGATAACTGGTAGACATTGTGCAGTCACCCCACAGGCAAAATTCCCAGAGCACTCCAGAGAACAACCACATTTGCTGGTGCTGGAACAAGGATGTTAAGGTGGAAGCCTGGAGCCAGATGTGTGTTGTGACTTACCATAATCCCTGAAACACTGCTGCTACAGGATCACATGAACCTTTTCTGGGGGTGAGCTGGCATCTGGGTACAGTCTCTGGGGATCAGCAGCAGCACGTCCCGCCAACGTACTAGGGGGCAGGCAAGTACCCAGCTATTGCTTGGTGAGAACCTCCCCCAGATAGTCAGAACGGGTCAAAGCTGCAGTCCCTCAAAACTGAGGGTGATGTCATTTTCACTCCTTGCGCATGCACATACACGCCCACAGGAGCCACATCTACCCAGTAAACTAAGCAGTGCCATCTACTGGAGAACGGAGCCATTACACTAAAGCCCCACCCAACTGGGCCAATCACGCTCTTCAGGAACACCACAAGTGTCCCTGCTTAGTTTACAGACTATAAAGTGCTTTATAGTTTGACTTGTAGGGGAAAACCAATGTAATTTCAATCATATTTCAGTCTGTTCACTGGTCCATTTATTCAATTTCTTTTTCTTTTTCTTTTCTTATTCTTGAATACAGAAAGAAAATTTATTTTTATTTTCCATTTTTATTAAAAATATTTTTATTTAATTTTTACTATATTTTTACTTTTTTAAATTCTATTTTACTTCATTTTATTTTATTTTATTCATTTTTTCAAATTTTCAAACATTTTTCTTTTTTCTTCTTTTTTCCTTTTCTTTCTTTTCTTATCTTTACCTTTTTTCTCTAATCTATCAAGCTCCTTTCAATGACCAGACCAAAACACACCTAGGATCTAGCATCCTTTATTTGATTTTTTCTGTTGTTTTTAGTTTTTAATTTTTATTTTTTTACTTTAATAATTCCTTTTCTCACTTCAAAATGATGAAACAAAGGAATTCACCTCAAAAGAAATAACAGAAAGAAATGACAGCCAGGGACTTAATCAACACATATACAAGCAAGATGTCTGAACCAGAATTTAGAATCACGATAATAAGAATACTAGCTGGGGTTGAAAATATATTACAATCCCTTTCTTCAGATATAAAAGAAGTAAAACTAGTCAGGATGAAATTTTAAAAAATTCTAGAACTGAGCTGCAATCTCGAATGGAACCATGGTGGCAAGGTTGGATAAACAACAGTGAGTCGGTGATATAGAGGGCAAACTTATGGAGAAAAATGAAGCAGGAAAAAAAAAGAGGGAGATGAAGGCAAAAGAGCACAATTTAAGAATTAGAGAAATCAGTGACTCATTAAAAAGGAATAAGATCAGAATCATAGGGGTCCCAGAAGATGAAGAGAGAGAAAAAGGGGTGGAAGAGTTATGTGAGCAAATCATAGCAGAAAACTTTCCTAACCTGGGAAAGACACAGATATTAAAATCCAGGAACCACAGAGGACTCCCATTAGACCCAACAGAAAATGACCATCAACAAGACATATCATAGTTAAATTCACAAAATACTCAGGCAAGGAAAGAATAATGAAAGCAGCAAGGGAAAAAAAGTCTTTAACCTGCAAGGGAACACAAAACAGGTTTGCAGCAGACCTATCCACAGACACTTGGCAGCCCAGAAAGGAGTCCCAGGATATATTCAATGTGCTGAACTGGAAAAATATACAGCCAAGAATTCTTTATCCAGCAAGGCTAACATTCAAAATAGAAGGAGAGATAAAAAGTTTCCCAAACAAACAAAAATTAAAGGAGTTTGTGACCACTAAACCAGCTCTGCAAGAAATTTTAAGAGCGACTCTCTGAGGGGAGAAAAGACCAAAAAAAAAAAAAAAAAACAGACTGAAAGCAACAAAGACTAGAAAGACCAGAGAATATCACCAGAAATTCAAACTCTACAGGCAACATATGGCACTAAAGTCATATCTTTCAGTACTCATTCTAAAGGTCAGTGGACTAAATGCTCCAATCAAAAGACACAGGGTAACAGAATGGATAAGAAAACATGATTCATCCATATATTGTTTACAAGAGACCCACTTTAGACCTAAAGACACCTTCAGATTGAAAGTAAAGGGATGGACAACCATCTATCATGCTAATAGTCACCATTAGAAAACCAGAGTGGCCATGCTTATATCAGACAATCTAGACTTTAAAATAAAGACTGTAACAAGAAATGAAGAAGGATATTATGTCATAATTAAGGTGTCCATCCACCAAGAAGATCTAACAATTGTAAACATTTATGCTCCAAACATGAAATCACCCAAATATATAAATCAATTAATCACAAACATAAAGAAACTCATTGATAATAACACCATAATAGTAGGGAACTTCAACACCTCACTTACAGCAATGGACGGATCATCTAAACAGAAAATCAACAACAATAAAAAAAAAAAAAAAACAATGGCTTTGAATGACACGCTGGACCTGATGGACTTAACAGATATATTCAGAACATTTCATCTTAAAGCAACAGAACACACATTCTTCTCCAGCACACATGGAACGTTTTCCAGAATAGATCACATACTGGGACACAAATCAGCCCTCAACAAGTACAAAAAGATCGAGATTATATTGTGCATATTTTCAGACAAAAATGCTATGAAACTCAAAATCAATCACAAGAAAAAATTGGAAAAGATAACAAATAAATGGAGACTAAAGATCATCCTACTAAAGAATGAGTGGGATAATCAAGAAGTTAAAGAGGAAATTAAAAAGTACATGGAAGCTAATGAAAATGATAACACCACAGCCCAAAATCTCTGGGACGCACCAAAGGCAGTTATAAGAGGGAAGTATATAGCAATCCAGGCCTTCCTAAAGAAGGAAGAAAGGTCTCAGATACACAGCCTAACCTTACACCTTAAAGACCTGAAAAAAGAACAGCAAATAAAATCCACAACCAGAAGAAGACAGGAAATAATAAAGATTAGAGCAGAAATCAATGCTATTGAAACAAACAAAAACAAAAATAAAACACTAGAAAATATCTATGAAACCAGAAGCTGGTTCTTTGAACGAATTAACAAAATTGATAAACTCCTAGCCAGTTTTATCAAAAAGAGAAAGGAAAGGACCCAAATAAATAAAATCAAGAATGAAAGAGGAGAGATCACACCAACACAGCAGAAATACAAACAATAATAAGAGAATATTATGAGCAATTATACGCCAATAAAATGGGAAAGCTGGAAGAAATGGACAAATTCCTAGAAACATATAAACTACCAACACTGAAACAAGAAGAACTAGCAAATTTGAACAAACCCATAACCAGTAAAGAAATCAAATTAGTAATCAAAAATCTCCCAAAAAAGTAGAGTCCAGGACCAGATGACTTTCCAGGAGAATTCTACCAAGCATTTAAAGAGGAGTTAACACCTATTCTCTTGAAGCTCTTCCCAAAAATAGAAATGGAAAACTTTCAAAGTTTTTCTATGAAGCCAGCATTACCTTGATTCCAAAACCAGACGAAGACCTCACTAAAAAAGAGACCTGCAGACCTATTTCCCTGATGAACATGAAAGCAAAAATCCTCAACAAGATACTAGCCAAAATATTCACCACGACCAAGTGGGATTTATACCTGGGATGCAAGGCTGGTTCAATATCTGCAAAACAATCAATGTGATACATCATATCAATAAAAGAAAGGACAAGAACAACATGATCCTCTCAATAGATGCAGAGAAAGAATTTGACAAAATACAGCATATTTTTTCTTGATAAGAAACCCTCAAGAAAATAAGGAAAGAAGGATCATACCTCAAGATCATAAAAGCCATATATGAAAGACCCACCGCTAATATCATCCTCAGTGGGGAAAAACTGAGAGCTTCCCCCTAAGGTCAGGAACAAGACAAGGTTGTCCACTCTCACTACTGTTATTCAACATAGTATAGGAAGTCTTAGACTCAGCAATCAGACAACACAAAGGAATAAAAGGCATCCAAATCAACCAGGAGGAGGTCAATGACATGATACTCTATATGGAAAACCTAAACGTTTCCACCAAAAAACTGCTAGAACTGATCCATGAATTCAGCAAAGTCGCAGGATATAAAATCAATGACGAGAAATCGGTTGCATTCCTATACACCAATAATGAAGTAACAGAAAGATAAATCAAGGAATCGATCCCATTTACAATTGCACCAAAAACAATAAAGTACCTAGGAATAAATCTAACCAAAGAGGTAAAAAAATCTATCCACTGAAAACCATAGAAAGCTTATGAAAGAAATTGAAGAAGACATGCAAGAATGGAAATTATTCCATGCTCCAGAATAGGAAGAGCAAATATTATTAAAATGTCAATACTACCCAAAGCAATCTCCATATTTATTGCAATTCCTAACAAAATAACCCCAGCATCCCTCTTCACAGAGCTAGATAAACAATCCTAAAATTTGTATGGAACCAGAAGAGACCCTGAATAGCCAAAGCAATCTTGAAGGAGAAAACCAAAGCTGGAGGCATCACAATCCCAGACTTCAAGCTGTATTACAGAGCTATAATCATGAAGACAGTATGGTACTGGCACAAAAACAGACATTGGAATCAATGGAACAGAATAGAGAACCCAGAAATGGACCCAAAAACGTATGGCTGGCCAATCTTTGACAAAGCTGGAAAGAATATCCAATGTAATAAAGACAGTCTCTTCATCACATGGTACTAGGAAAACTGGACAGCGACACACAGAAAAATGAACCTGGAGCACTTTCTTAAACCACACACAAAAATAAACTCAAAATGGATGAAAGACCTGAATGTAAGACAGGAAACCATCAAAATCCTAGAGAAGAAAGCAGGCAAAAACTTCTTTGACCTTGGCTGCAGCCACTTCTTACTCAACATGTCTCAGGAGGCAAGGGAAACAAAAGCAAAAATGAACCATTGGGACATCATCAAAATAAAAAGCTTCCGCCCAGCAAAGGAAACAATCAGCAAAACTAAAAGGCAATGAACAGAATGGGAGAAGACGTTTGCAAACGACATATCAGATAAAGGGTTAGTATCCAAAATCTATAAAGAACTCATCAAACTCAACACCCAAAAAACAAATAATCCAGTGATGAAATGGGCAAAAGACATGAACAGACACTTCTCCAAAGAAGACATCCAGTTGGCCAACTGACACATGACAAAATGCTCAATATAGCTCATCATCAGGGAAATACAAATCAAAACCACAATGAGATACCACCACATACCAGTCATAATGGCTAACATTAACAACTCATGCAGCAACAGCTGTTGGCAAGGATGTGGAGAAAGAGGATATCTTTTGCACTGCTGGTGGGAATGCAAACTGGTGTAGCCACTCTGGAAAACAGTATGGAGTTTCCTCAAAAAACTAAAAATAGAACTAAACTACATCCCAGTAATTGCACTACTAGGTATTTATCTAAGGGACCCAGGTGTGCTGTTTCAAAGGGGTACATGCACCCCAATGTTTACAGCAGCACTATCAACAATACCCAAAGTATGGAAAGAGCCCAAGTCTCCATCGACAGAAGAATGGATAAATAAGATGTGGTGTGTGTGTGTGTGTGTGTGTGTGGTAAAAGAGTAACCCTTTTGCACTGCTGTTGGGAATGCAAACTGGTGCAGCCACTCTGGAAAACAGTGTGAAAACTCATTCATTTTTAAACAAAGCATTGTATTCTAGAGAAGAAACCAAAACAAACTTGTTCCACTGACTGCTTTTTGCCTTTAAGATTATTTGTTAAAGTGCATCTACTTCCTAAGGTAATACTCTTATTAAAATCAAGCAAATATTGGGGTGCCTGGGGTGCCTGGGACTTCGGCTTAAGTCATGATCTCACGGTTCATGAGTTCAAGCCCTGCGTCAGGCTCCATGCTGACAGCTCAGAGCCTGGAACCTGCTTCAGATTCTGTGTCTCCCTCTCTCTCTGCCCCTTGCCCACTCGCACTCTGTCTCTCTCTCCCAAAAATAAACATTAAAAAATTTTGTTTTTAATCAAGCAAATATGGGACCCCTGGGTGGCTGAGTTAGTTGAGCTTCTGGCTCTTGATTTCAGTTCAGGTCACAATCTCACAGTTTGTGAGCTCAAGCCCCGTGTCGGGCCCTGCGTTGACAGCCCAGATTCTGCTTGGGAGCTTGGGATTCTCTTTCTCTCTCTCTCTCTCTCTCTCTCTCTCTCTCTCTCTCTCTCTCTCTCTCTCTCTCTCTTTGCCCCTCTCCTGCTCATGCCCATGCTCTCTCTCTCCCTCTCTCTCAAAATAAATAAACATAAATAAATAAATAAGTAAATAAATAAATAAAATCCAGCAAGTACATTAGAACAAATATGTTTTTAATTCCTACTATTATGCTATGTTCTTTATAGGGAGAGGGAAAAAACACAATAATTGTGTTATAAATTCTCCCAAAGATCTTAAGTGTCTTTGAAAACGTAAAATTTTTAAAAATACATGAAGCAAATGAAAAATGACACAGAATAGTACATAAAATAGTCTGGGCTGTCTCAGCTCAGGTAACTAAAAATGCCATGGCACCAGGTGGGACTCTCTCTTACTGTCTCCTGCATCCCTATAATCCTCTCCTACTTAATCTAGACACACTTTCCTCAGATGTCTCTTGCTTTCTTTTTCTCGTGATAATCTCCCTCCATCATTCAGGAATTGCATGTGACATATTGATAGTTGGAATACTATGAATATAATATGATAAGACTTTCTTTTCTACAGAAGTGGGAAGTCTAATGTTGAGATGGTAGCTCTGAAATTATCAGGATTCCAGACTCCTATGTTTTTGCTATATTATCCTTAGTGCTAGCTTCAGTCTTCAAAGGTGTCTTGCCCAATTTGGCTTCTACAACTCCAACCACCATAACTGCATTCCAGGCAGGAAGATGGTGAAGGGGTAGAACACAAATGGAGACTGCATCAGAGAAATAAGCCCCTTTGTTTAACACTGGTCAGGACTCTTGTTAAATGGCCACCTCGAACTTTAAAGGAAATTAGCAAATACACTATTTCATTTCTTTGAGTAAAGAATGGAAGAATACACATCAGTGAGGCAGCTACCCCTGCTCTCTTTCCTCTCTTCATCTCTCATCCCATGTGTTCCAGTCTTTCCACTTTGCTTCTCTATGTGGGTTCTGTTCTACTACAAGCCCTTTCTTCACAATGGGGTATATGGCAACTTGCCTGCCTTCCCAGAGGATGAAGGCATGTCTTTCTGGCAAGAGTGCAGCCTGGTCCTGGTTTGGGTGCTACAGTCCTCCCTGATCTGGCACCTCTGGCCAAGGGAATGAAGTGATCTGATTTTTCATTCCTAAGTCAAGTGTCTCTTCCTGAGTCTGAGAATAAAAAGTGTCAAATTAACCTCATCCAAGCATATGGACAGAAAGGAGGACCTTGAAATGGAAGGAGATAATTGGCATGTTTCTGTACAGGCTGTGAATAATAAATTGAATGTAGAACATAATCTAAAGCTAAACTGAATGCTTCAAGCAAAGAATATGATGATCAACAAGAAAAATCAATTATGGTTTAAGTTATTAATGACAACACCATAGCGGGGTATAGGATATGAGAAGGATTAATTTATATTACTATTGACTTAGTAGTAAGATTTAATTAAGAGCTAATAGTGTACACCAGTTTAGAGAAACAGCATGAAGAAATGTGACATTGCATATTTAGGTATTATGAATAAAACTCTATCAGTGATGTGGAAAGTACAAGTTGGAAGGTAAAATAGGATAAGCAGAAATGACCCTCAAAATATTTAACAGCCATCTGAGCAGAAGCACCAAGCATTCTAAACCATTAGCTCTGAGGATACACAAACAGGTAAAATTATAAAGAAATGTAAGTAGTGTATAAAATCAAAGACATAATTCAAGAAATTCAATGATTCAACTGGTCTCAGATTTAAATGATCAACTAAAAACCCGGAATAATAAATACCAAAAATATTTACACCAAAGAACCAAGAGGGAGGAATATAGACAACATTTTTAGAAATACCGAGTTAAATACCAAAAGAAAAAGCAAGAGGAGTTAGAATGGTCATCACAGGTAAGTAGAACTGGGGAAGGAGGAGATACAGAGCCCCCAGCTTTCTGAAGACCTCTTTCAGGACTATTTGAATCTTAAAATTATGTTTATGTACTGTTTTGATTTAAAAAAATAAAATTAAAAGTTTGAGAAGTTAAAATTTAATATTTATTTTAAAATAATACAAAAATGGAGATGAAATTACATAAAAGCAATTTAAATTGTAAATTTAAATCTGTTCTTTTTGTTCTGTTTCTCCAAGTTACATCTAAGGTCTCTTAGGACCTAGCCGGGACTAGGCTAGTGGTGGAGGGCACATCATCATGCTAAAGGAGGGAGGTCGTAAGGTGGAACATGTTTAGGGAAGTGGTAGATAATCTGCTATAACTAATGTAGTAGTCTACATTAGGCCTCCTCCCATTTAGCTTCAGGGTACAGGTCACTCATATAAGACATCACATCAGACTTTCTCTGAAGCCGCAGGTTTTCCATGGGAATTTTCAGGCTGCACACAAAGTTGTTAAGTGCCCACGTATCCTAAAGAGATGCATTAGATCTCCTACATAGGACTTGATAAGTGACCTAGAAACTTTAAGAAAAAAATAAATTTCATAAACGTTTGATAAAATACCATCAAAGCTTTTTAAATGTCTTAATGCCCTTCATATAGAAACCCTTTAAAGACATGCATGAAAATTCTTTCCACTAAAATTACATCATTAACAACATTTCATGGAAACCTCTTTTAAAGGAGTAATATTAGAAGGCTCTTTTTTTCCTAAGACTCTACAACACCATTTTGTACATAATACACAAATTGCCTGTAATATAATTTCCAATGAGGTTCCATGATAATTAGCACCAGCCCAGAAGTCAAATGATTCTTATAAAATTATTGAATGGTAAATTGCATTACTGTGATTCACACAACTACTGTACAGCATAGTAATAATGTCTCATATATCAGAAATGACAGCCCATTTTCCATCCAGTATGGTGAAAAGGTATGGGTGATATAAACTCATTGCATTTTCTGAGTTAATGTCACATTCTAGAGCCAGGCTATCTCCTGGCTCCTGAAACAAATAAGGCTGCCACTGGCTTTTGCAGATAACAACTCTCATGATGGTCTATACACATCATCAATCATGTTTTATGCAGTTCAAAAAAGAAAAAGGTTTGATTGTCCCTGCCTACGAGGTTCCCGTCAATTTTCTACAGGAATTTTCTCTGCTATCAGGAAATGACTGCACCTAGCATTGCCTCAAAGGGCTCTTCTAAAATGATTGTCTTTATACATTATGTAGATAACAATAGAACCTACCTCACAAGATGTTGAGAGCTTTATGTGAGGCAATGCAAAATATTTAGCACATCTGGTGCATAGCAAGTGTTCAATAAATACTGCAATTATTAGTAGCACTTAAACTGGGGAATAATATGAAAATTCAAGACCAGGAAAAGGTAGATAAACCAAGAAACAAGAACCCAAGAATGTGGGGCTTGTCCTAATGTTAAGATTTGTCTCTAGGCATTTAAATGGGTAAAATGAATGGAAGTAGTCAATCAAAGGCAAACCCATCACTTAATATTGTCTACAGAGTGTGGTGTCCTGAAAACAGAAGATGCCATTGTAAGGGAAGCATCTGGGAGATGCTAGAAGAGCTGAGGTGGGCACTTCATTCTGTGTATTCAAGACTTGCAAGAAAAATGAACAGATTATGTGAGAAGGCCCCACAGTTCCACAAAACCCTATATGTATGAATACCATCCATTTCAGCTGACCACTCACAGATTGCGAGTAACACCAGTCACTCATGCTGAGAAGCTGTTTTAATGTCTCAGTGGGTAGAGTGCTAAAAATTCAGGGGACCTCATTTCTTCCTTCTATAAGGGGAAGTGTTGCACAAGAGCCTTAGGATAACAAAAACCACAATAGTGAAGATTTGATTTTCTTTTGTTTTATTTTAACAAGGATGAAATTGTATTTGCTAAACAGTTTCTAAGCCTCTGAAATGTGCAGAGCACTGTTAGTGGATGCTCCAGTAGGGCCACGTCACAAGAGATGCACTTCTCTCCTTGGTGGAAGTCCTGCCATCAGAGGAGGAACTATAAAGGCCACCAGCCAGAGTCCTGCACAGGGTCTCCATAAGCACATCCCCGAAAGGTGATCCAGAGCCTAAAAACACATTTTTGTCTCTTATGCTACTTGCTGAACTTATTTTTGGTGTCAAATCTTTCAGGGAGTTTGAGACAATAAAGACTAGGAACAAAATTATTTAACTTTTTCAATAGCTAAATAAGAAAACTCTCAACTTTACAGAAGTTGTTACTAGCAAACATAAAATTTAGAGCTAATTCTAAAACCCTTTAGCTCCTCGTTGTGCTTCTTACCTGTGTCTTGGTTTTCCTTCTATACCAGGAACAAAGTGGCACCTGTCCACTGCTTAATAATTCGCTAGAGTAAGTGCACCAGATAGTTTGACATAGGTAGTGTCATCACGACCGTCTGTGGTAACTGTGCGAAAATCCAGATTCCGGGACCTCATCCAAGACCTATTTCATCAACATCTCTGGTGTTGAGGGCCCAGGAAATGATCTTCTAGGTTATAGGGTACTTCTAAGTACTTCATGCTCTTTTGTGAACTACTTAACTAAATTGAGGACATTGTAATAGAAAAATAGCATTGTTTTAGGAACAAATGAAATTATTTCATAATAGGCAGGAAACAAATACACTGTAACTTTCTGAGATGTTTGCCGTAGGAAAGCTGTGAGTTTGCAGCATACAGAGTGTCAGAGTCCATGGTTAAAGGAATAGGATGGGAGACATTCTGAGGTCATTTTTTAAGCTAAATTCTGATTTCTTGCAACCTCAGTTGGGTTCCCTCCCTGCTTGAAATCAAGCATGGCTGAGCAACTTGCTCTGGACAATGAAATATGAGCATGAGTGACATCTGGCACCTCCAGAAGGAAGCTTTAAAAAGCATTAAGTGAGAACTCCATTCTCTTTTTTTCCAGCCAGGACAGTTCATAAGTTTAAGGTCAGCAGTGTCTACCGCATTATGGGTCCTAGAGAGTGATACTACTGAGTAGGATTCCCTCTACCCCTTGGGAACATGCTGTGTAGGCAGGAAATAAACCCCGTTCCTGTGGCATAACCTGGTAGCAACCCCCAAGTAAAACCCTTATGCTGTTCCTTAAAATACATATGAACCCAAAAAGTGCCCTTTTCAAATCCAAGTTCTAAATTGGAAAGAATTTTACAAAATATGTATAAAAATAGTCATTTCAAAAGCAGCCCACAATGAACATTCAAGTCCCCCTCATGTGTGCTCCCCTGAGGACTGAAGAGCCCAGGGCAGAGACCTGCACAGCACAGCCCTGGAGAGGACCTCAGGGCCCAGAGTGGAGCATCACAGAAGGTGGGACACAAGGACCACGTGAAATTGAGTCCTACTCACAGCAGCAGGCAGAGACCACAGGACCTTAAAAAAGGAGGGGCGGATACTTTAGGCTGCCACCACCGCCACCGCAGCAGATTTGTTACAGAGAAGTCGCTCTTATATGACAGGAGTCCTCTGCCGGGACCACATGGGCACAAGGAACTGCAGAATCACCAGCAAAATCACACTCCTCTCAGGGCATCACATTTGCACAGACTGTGAATAAATAGTTATAAGGGCACTTGACAGTCCCAGGCTGCGTTCTCAGCACGTTTTTAACTCCAGGGCCACAAACGCAGCCCCAGTGATTTCCCACTTCTCCCCAAAGACTCTTTGGAGGTCTGATCACATTTCATGGACCCTCCCCTCAGCTTTCTTTTTTTTTTTTTAATTTTTAAAAATGTTTTATTTATTTGAGAGAGAGAGAGAGAGCAGGGCAAGGGCAGAGAGAGAGGTAGACACAGAATCTGAAGCAGCTCCAGGCTCTGAGCTGTCAGCACAGAGCCCCATGCAGGGCTTGAATTCACAAACTACGAGATCATTACCTCAGCCAAAGTCCAACACTTAACTGACTGAGCCACCCTGATGCCCCAGCCCCTCAACTTTCTTAAACTTTATCAACCTTCAGAGGGCTTTTCCAGACCCTTGTAAGTGCAGACACATTGAGTTTACATAATGGTAAAAATAATCCGAAGTACTGGCCTCGTGTTTTTAAACTACTGTTAAGCAGCGTGGCAACCTGTCTGTGAAGCACTGGGCCAATGTCTGGCATGTGACAGATGCTCCCTCCCCGGCAGCCCTTCTTCACAAAAAGCATGTCACCCTGTGTTGTAATTCCACATTCTAGACATTGGCACAGCAACGATTAATCTTCCACATAAATAAGACATGTTTAAGAAGCAGTATAGCCTCCAAAATTCCCTTCTTTTCAGTTGTCAGAACACATCTTCCCACACACGAGATGAAAATGAGAAAGTGGTTTCTCGGGGTCATGTTTTTCTCAGCCACAATCTCCTGTTTTACCCAAAATGTACACAGACACAGTATATCTTCTTCTAAGGTTTATTTGTTTGAGACTGAAACCTCTTGGTCATTTAATCATTAAAAAAGAAAAAATGCATAATATGCCGACTACGGTTTGCTGTTCCACGATACTATTTGTATTGAAAATCTCATATGAAATATGCTGTGTTTCCCACAAGAATATATGTCTATTTAGCTTGCATTTTATATCTCCTACCTTTTTAGTCTAAAGACTCTTTGCACAAAAAGTGGTTTTATTTTCTACAATGACAGATATCAGGATAAATTTTAAAAAACAAGCTAACTAGTTCCAGAACTCAGTTCCCATGAGCTAGAGTTCATCTCACAGATGACAGATGACAGATCCTTTGTTGACATTTTTCACAAAAGAGTAAGTTTTGAATCAACAGTAATTCTTTCCAAAAAGAAACTGAGTAAGACTGTGCTATCTACCATAACATAGCTTATTTATTTAAGTCAGCAAATATTTATTGCCTGAATAATTTATTTCCTACTGGGAAAAGCATAGACTTTCAAATAGGAGACATTCAATTGCATGGCCTATAGACAAACACTAAATATACATCATCCTCAGTTTCCTCATCTCACAAATTAGATGAATCTCTATCCATAGGATTCTTGCAAGAAATATAAATAATACATATAAATCTCTTCTCACAGGGCCTGGCATCTAGTAGACTCTTAATAAATATTTGTTCCCACAGTAGCTGTACACCAGCTTTCTTTCCCTTCCAAGGGCTCAAATTGTATGTCACCCACCTTCTTTCCAGTTAGGTGGCACCAAGTAACTAGTTCTGAAAAATAGGCAGAAGTATTGGTGAAAACATAGACGAGTAGAGACAAGTTTCTGCTGCTACTACAGATAAGGGAGCCTGGTACCCTGAGTGAGCTTGTGTAGCAGATTCACTCTCCATCCAACTCACGATAGACATGTTGCCACAAAGTAGGAATGCACTTCGATTTATTGTGATAAGCTACGCAGACCTAGAGAGTGTTTCTAACCACAACATAGCCTACCGTGACTAATATAAAAATTGGTACCAGAAGTAGGGAACTACTACTCATATGGTATCAGACAAACTTACCCACCAGGGACACCAAGAAAAGCTGGGCAGAATACAGAAAACATCACAAGGTTGATAAGAGGGCCAAGACTTGGGAAGATAAGATCACAGAGAGAAGGGAAGTGTATCTTGGTGAGCCTGGTGCTCTGCACTATCTTTCTCTCAGTCTCTGTGGAACAGGAGGACCAGAGCACTGCCAGCGGCTGGACCAAAGACAGAAGATTGGACACAAAGGGGCATAAGAGTGAAATAAGTGTTCTGTATCTTGAGTGTGGTGTTGGTGAACAACTGCATATATCTGACAAAACTTATCAAACTCTAAACCTAAAAAGGGTTTTTAAATTGTATGTCCATAAACCTGATTTTCTAAATGTTTGATTGACTTCACTAGTGATTAGGGAGATAGAAATTAAAATATTAATTTTTTTCACCTATCTGCTTAGCAGAGAAGTGGAATATTGATAATTTCCTGAAAGTTTGTTTTTATAACTATAAGATTGTGGGGTAAGGACACATTGTCATACACATTGTGGGTATAAATCAATACAAACTCTCTATAAAATAATTTAGCAATATGTATCAAAATTTCAAAAGAGCATTTTACTTTCAGAGAAAAACGGAATATATGTTATTTTGCTCATGTGATGCTGCATGTACCAAAGCTGCTGGCACAGCTCATACTGGTTGGTTGTGAGAGGACCTTACACACCATCTATGAGTTCATGCCCATAGTGAGTTCCTGGTATTACTGCTGGAATTCACAGTAGACTTATTTCTAAGACATTTTACTAAGAATTTTGTTAGGTCCTAAACTCTATACTTTCCTTGACAGAAAGTATAGCACTTCCATATGTAAATGAAATTACCACCTAGCTAAAGCTCAGTGAAGGGGGATTCCCATCACAGGTCATAATAAAAGTAACAATATTTTAAACATAAAGTTGTATGCTATCTCTAATATATGATGATAACTGGGCTTTATGAAAATGACACAATTTATATCAGCTAGGCATCAAACACTGACATTTAATCTCCAGATTTTGATCATCTGTAACTATAGTCAAGACAACAGAATAAGTTATTACTACAGATAAAATTATCATGAAGCTTTTTAGGAAGAAGTATAAATGAGAAAAATCTCATAAGTCACAGATGACTGTAGGAAACTTGTAGTAGAAATCTTTCCCCAGAAGTCATATTCTATACTTCCTTGTTACTCCATCAAAAATTAAGATTAAATGTAAACCAAATTCATCTCAACTCTTATAATGAATGAATACTGCTTTTCTTTCCCAAACTAGATTCTCCTACTCTGTTCCATTTAGGCTTCAAATCAATCCTACTTGTTTCAACACATATCAAGTGCTATACATTCAAACACATAGGACTACAGTAGGAAAGAAGGATTCAGACACTGGGATACTTGCCTTGGAGGTCATACTGAAGAATTAGGAAGATATTCTTTGGATAATAAGACAGCAATGGAGTTAAGAAGGGAAGTCATAAGATCACATTTCTATCTTTGAAGAAATCACATGTCTGTGATATGAAGCATGAATTTGAGGTCATGCTAAAAGCAGGGAGACAAGTTAAGATTTTCAAGTAAAGTGCACTTAAGAAGCTATGGAGAAGATGGGACTCATGGAGTCTCTGCAAAAATGAGAAGAGAGGGAAGGCAGGACAGTGGTGGAAGGAAGGGAACAAACAGAGAGCTGTGACCCCACCTGCTATTGCTCCCATCAGGCAATGCAACCTGCTCGTGCTCCCTGCCTCTTCAGCCTGAGGACCCAGAGGGAAGGTGTGGTTGGTCCTTCGATCTCCCCTAGAAGAGAAACATCCAGTAGAGATGAACTCACTCACAACTGATCCACCAAGAACATCACAGTTTGAATTTTCCATTTTCAGAAAGCATGTGGAAAGAAAAGACAAGTAGTAGTCTGCAAAGGCCTAAACTACCTTCCAAACAGACCTGGTTAGGTGATACGTGAGTTGTCTAAAGAAGCCACCAAATTAACTTCCAATTTTCATGTGATCCATTACAAAACTTCCCTGTGGTACCTGAGGCTGTCATATCTGGAGGCAGAAGTATAAACACCTACATGTCTACCACGTGACTCTCTCTGGAGTGTGTAGAAGCATCACGGGAAAGAAACGTTTAACATTAGGGTTAATTTTGGAATTTCTAACTTGTACAGTCATGTGACCTCTCTTGACTTGGACCAGTGGTCACATAATGTCGACTGTCAAGGAAGAGAAGGAGACAGAAGGAATGGACATACAACACACAGCATCAGGGAGGAACAGCTTCAAGGTGACCAGTCATTAATAAACCATTTCAGCATAAACCATGGACTGGACTGGTTCAGGTTCCCCAGTGCTTCAGTGTTTTTAATTTTCCGCTACATCTGGTACCATATGTTGAGTTCATAGAGGCAGCAAATACACCTAGCCTCCCTCAGATGTAATCATGTGGTGCTTTTACCCCCACTGTCCAGAGTGGCCAGAATACTCCTGTATCTTTGCACACAGAGCGTGCTTCCACCTGTTCTGAATGGTCCACGGGGAAAGTCCCCCCTCATTATAGCCCAACAGACACAATGGCATCCTGGGGAGGCACCACAGCATAATCCCATGCACCTCAACACAACTGGCGCATTTCAAACTGGTCTCTGAACTTCCTACTTTACATCTAATCCTGGGTCAAACACTTGAAGCAAACAGACATGTCATCAAAGATGCCAGACCTTAATATCCACAGGTCCAGGAGTTAATACACTACTTCACAGCCTCCAGTAATTTATTCATTGGGTAGCTTGCAGTCTCTAGTCCCCAGCTAATATGACATTCAGCATATTTCAACTTGAAAAACAAGTGAAATTAAACCCGAATCTCCACAAAAATAAAAATTCTTCAAAATTTCATTTCTTCGGAATTAAAACACCCAGAAGTTACTTCTTGTTTGAAGTCATATCTTAAATAGAACTGAGCCTACTGTGTCCACAGCCGCCAGTCGCCTAACTATTGAATAATGTCGTGGCCCACCTCATTTCTACCCTTTAGCTAATACAGCCACAGGAGTCATCTCTACCCTTCAGCTAATACAGCCACAGGGGTCATGCAGTTCATGCAGAATCAGCCCACACCCATCACTTGTTCTGGAACATTTGCCGCTGCCTCCAGAAACACAGCTTTACTCATCCCTACCACCCCTCTGGGCGTCAATTCTGCAATTTCTCCTGAAGCCATGGCCATTCAACCTGATACAATGTACACTTTTGAATTTAGAGTTTCTTCAAATAAACTCCCTGCAGCTACACCAGACGTTCTGTTTCCAACATGACTTATAAATTTTCTCCACCAACATGATCATTATATCAAAACAGCCTACTCAGCACCTCTGCTTTGCATACGAGTCAAGTTGAGTATGGAGTTGATGACGCTGCCTGCCCGAAATGTTATTCGTCCCTCAAAAGTCCAGTGAGGAATGACTTCAAAGAGAACTTGATATCAAAAGAAAAAGCTGCAGAGATGAAAATCCGAAGTCAAAGAAATAGAGAATAGTCTAACTCAAAGGCATCAGGAAAAAAAAAAAACAGAAAACAAAAAAACTCTACATGCTATAACCTTCAGTTGCAGAAATGCCATGGATAAGAAGCTCTAATAGATGCGTCTGGAAGTCCTACATTTTCGTGCCAGTGCTTTTCATAACTTTTATGATGATTCTGGATTTGTAGATCTTGTGCTCCCAAAATGCAAAGATCAAAGGACCATTCTCAAAACGCTAAATATTTGAACCACAAAGAAGTACTCCTTTGAAATTTCCAGCTTTAACTCTTTTTGGAGCATGAGAAGCAAGGCATTTTTGAGACAAAAAGGCTGAATATCTTCTCTAAAACATCCAAAGTTTAAGAAACTGTATGTTCAGGGAAATTTTTTACCAGTATATTGAATCTTGTCAAATTGGAGATGTGATAAGAAAGTGCTCACAAATGATGCTGTTAAATATGAATCCACAGGGCGCACTGTCATAGGCAAGTAAGGACAAATACTGTACAGTGTCATTTACACGTGGACTCTAAGAAAGCCAAACTCAGAAAAACAGAGGCTAGAATGGTGGTACCCTGGGTTGGGGGTGTGGGAAATGGGGAGATGTCGGTCCAAGAACTTCCACTTATTTGATGAATAAGTTCTGGGGCTCCAATACACGGTATAGGGATTATAATTAACAATATGGAATTATAACCAAATCATCACAATGCACACTTTAAATAACTTACAATTTAATATGCCAATTGTACGTCAGTAAGCTGAAATTTAAAAATATAGTTAAATAATAATAATACTGTATCATGTGCTGGAAAGTTACCAAGAGAGTAGATCCTAAGTATTCTTGCCACACACATTAAACAAGGTGATTATGTGCTGTGTGGATGTGCCAGCTTGTGCTATGATAGTAATAATTTTGTAACCTGTAAGTGTATCAAATCAACATGTTGTACACGCTAAACTGACACAATGTTATCATTAATTTTATCCCAGTAAAGCTGGAAAAGTGGTAAAATAACACAAAATAATAACATAAAATAAAATCCATCATGTGGAAAGCAATCTGCAGGAAGACTTGGTTGCCAGCTACGTACGTAACCATGAACCCTGATTCTAGTACTTGCTATACTTCCCTACATATTCAATGTGTGGATTTTCCCAGTAGGTTTCCAGTCATGTCACCACTAAATTGTGACAACAAGAAGAAACTAGAATGATAGCTTTTTATTTTTAAAGCTTGTGGTGAAACAAAGCCAACAGGAAGAAAAGGAACAGGAACTATTCACTGGTTTTAACTGCACCCTGGACCTTGCCTTTGTTGTCCTCAAAACCCTCCCCACTGTGAGCCAGCTACAGTCTGAGACTGAAAGAGAAGAAGCATTCTGTACAAGACAGGCAATAAAATACCCCAAAGCTCTGCTTGAATCTGCTTGAAGTGATTTCTATTCATCTTTAGTATTTCCTTACATTTCCATATGGATAGTGTAATGGTCTTTTGTTAATTCATTTTTTTCTTCATTTTTAGTGATTTAGCAAGATCGTGTTGCTTTTCAACCTTATCTGAAAGAAGTAATATGTTAACATAAAGCATAATTAGGGAAATGAAGCTACACACGAAATCATTGTCTCCTAACTTTTCCGTAAATGGTGTCCAAATTCCGTGAAGACCTGCAGATATTGCACAGGGAAATGCAGAAAATATTGTAAGAGTTATGCTTCTAGGTCATACTAGGTACTGAGTTTTGCAGTGAATAATGTGATAGAGCAGTTTATCTACCATGGGGAACCTTAAAACTTAACAGAGAAACAAGGCCAAACTTATTTCATCTGCCCAGTAACAAACTTTCCACAAGAGATTGTTGGAAAATACAAGCTCAGAATCAGTAACAGCAGCAGTATCTTGTTTTTGAGAGAAATGTAAATGCTTTATTGTTTGGATAATTTATTCCAAAACCTGACATAGTGACAGATCACATATATTTTTATAAACTAAGGCTCATCATAACTGTAAAAAACATAAAAAAAGAAAAACAGGCAGAAAAAGACTGAGACAACCTCCAGCTTTCCTTTATTTTGGTGACTTTTCTATAAGGAAAATAAATGTTTATATGATAAGAGATTTGTATATAAATGGAAATAAGCAGAAGAAGTACATGCACAGGTTTACAAAGGCAGCATGTGAGAATTTATGTATCTGCAGATAGACTAGACCTGGAGGAAGGGCTGGGTTGTTTCCAGAGGCTGGAGACAATGCAGACCCCCCCTGGTCCCTGCACCAGGGACATTGAAGAATAAATAGGATCCTTAATCGTGACTGAAGTGAATGTTAATACCTTGACTGGAGGCTTTGCACTTTGTAAATGGGAAGAAATATGACACATCCAAGGTAATTACACAATAAATCCAAAGCCTTGCATTTGATTACTTTTGTTTTGTACATAAGCTTTGTTTACAGCTTTGTCTGTGGTCCTATGTGAATATTCATGAATTATTGCCTAATTTATTTTATTAATAAAACTGAATTCAGATATCTTGAGTTGATGGTTTTGTGGTTTTCCTAAGCACCCTATCTTTGTAACAGATAAAAATGTTTATTTGTATTTCATATTTATAAAAATGTGAAAGTTTTATACTAAAAACTGAAGGAAAAAAAGAACCAGACCAATGGGCATGTGGATTAGGCAGTAGCCATAGCATTGGAGAGGTGAGCAGAGAGACAGAGATATTTAGAAGTTCAAAACCAATAATATTTGTTCAATAAGTAACTGTTGGTTCACGGCAGAGAATTGGGAACAACAGGAGTCACTACTGATTCCTGTGTCTTTCATGTTTCCACCAATAAAGCAAAATAAAGTTTGCTTTATTCTTTTAAGCAAACTCAGAGATGCCGGATTCATGTGGAAGATAAGGAATTTGATACATCTTAGGACACCATCTTGAAAATGATGGTAATGATAATAAAAGCAGTTATCATAATTACTATTGCCAGTTATCTACCATGAACCAAGCCTGTGTTAGGTGTTTGATATGCAATATTCTATAATCCTCACATCTACGATTATTTCCATTTTTCCAAAAGAAATTGAGGCACAGAGAGGCTTGGTAATTTGCCCTAGGTCACACAGCTAACAGGTGGCAGAGCCAACATTCATGCCTAGACAGTTTGGATTTAAATTTCATGTTTCAGACTCAGGAGAGAGGGCTCAGAAAAATAATTTTATGAGATGGAAAGAGAAAAGGACAGGACACTATGCAAAAATAACAAGCCTGGAAAAACTGTAAGTAAATCCCATCAGAATGAACTTATCTAAGAAGGGTTTTGTCTGAAGCAGAACTGACCCCATACTTGTTTGGGATTCCTATAACCTTTTGTGAGGCCTGACTTGCTAGGTTGTGTAACTCAAGGGGAGTTGCTCAATCTCCCTGCAGCCTTATTTATTCATATTAGAACAAGGACATCGTGCCTCATGGGCATTAAACCCCCTCCAGTTCTAAACTTCTGATATTCAAGAGAAGAAACTTACTGAAAAGCATTATTTTTTAAAGATTTTATTTTTTTAAGCAATCTCTACACCCAACATGGGGCTGGAACTCACAACCCTGAGATCAAGAGTCACATGATCTCCCACTGGGTGAGCAGCTGCCTCTGAAGAGATTTATAGAAGCATAATTTACAAGTGCAGAGGAGAAGCCTTGCAAGGCAATGCAGATTTATAATAGTAGGAAGGCAGATTATTGCCCTAAAGGTGGAATGTTATTATGCCAATATTTAATTTGAAGTGAGTAAAAAACTTTTCCTCTTTATCATCAGATTTAAGGATATTAAAATATTTTAAGGTAGTGCTCAAGAAATGAATCCAGCATTTTAGAAGGAAGCTTGTTCTATTAAATCTAAACTTTTGTCAAACACACCAGGCAATCTTCCAGGGCCTCAAACTGCCATCTTGCGGGAATTCACATGTTCTTTGGGGCCGGTTCTGGTTCGCATATTTATAAGCCCCTTCTCTGGGCCTCTAATAGTTAGTTGCTGATTGTAAAATAATAGTGTCAAGTACTCACCTTCTAAGCTCTAAGCATCTCACATAATTTATTTTACAAAACATAAAATTGTCCTCCTACCCACTCACCAATATACTTCCACATGTAAGAGTAAAATCTTACAAAAAGAAAGGCAACCGTCTCCGGATGGACCTGTGCCTAGGATTATCCATCTCACAATGAATGATTTCAGCATTGATAACACAGGACATGAATTTTGCCATGTGATCTTTTCAATTTCGGCTGATTTAAAGTCACTGTTAAGTGATCTCTGAGAGGCTGATGTAGTGGATTCTTTGGGGGAGGTTCTCTGTTGTCCTTAGATCAGACAGCCACAGGAACCCCATGCATGTGCTCTGAGCACTGTGATGTGGTATTTTTGTCCGTGTCTTACTGCCCAGGCCCAATCAGGACAACTCTTCCACAGGCATTTCTAAGGACGTCTGTGATCTTAAGAAACTCATTCAGTGTCACTGGCACATTCACTGCCAAGATAGCAGTAAAAGTTTTGAAAATCTTTGCTTGAAGGAATCATTTCAAAAAGTCCTGTGTTCCAGATTAAACTCAAATGAGGTTTTTCATAAATACTTGGCTGTTTATTAATAAAAATAAAAAATGCTACTCACCTCTGTTGTTTGTTCATATGGCTCTTTCATGATTTTTCCATAGCATTACAATTAGTGGAAGCTTTCAAAAAGATGAATCTGAGGAGGAAATTCTCTGACATTAATTTTACCTTGGTATCTAATTGTAATGGGTGTTTTATTCTTCTCCCCATACCTTTTTATAAGCATGAGGAAATACTTGCGTCTTGTATTAATGCAACAAACTATATTTTGCAATAACATCTATTTCCCTCAATGTTTAACATATGTTATTATGAAAAGCCCAGCTTTCCTAGTGAAAAAAAAATCATCCTTTCTGCCAATTGGGTTGAGTTCTTTAAATGATCATTAAAATGCAGGGGAAGTTCTTTTATCTTCAAATGCAAGGTCTAAGTATGATTTGTATGATATAAAATGGTAGGCTTCATGGAATGTATGGATGATAGAAGCCTGTAATGATCACTCACTCAAAATTTTCAAACTGCTCCTGGTTGAGAACCACTGGCCTATGTGGATAATTTTAGGATTTTAAAGAGGGACACATTATCCAACATATTGGGTAGTAGGGACAAAATCCTTCTATGTTTCCATCAGTATAAATATATACTCTCTTTTTTGATCTTGAAAAAATTAGTATATAGGAATAAATAGAAATAATCTTTGTTAAAACTTACTTTAAACTCCTTGAATAATCTGTTTTATGATGTCATTAAATGGTGATAATACTGAAATGTCTCATGCTTAAGGGGAAGTTGATTTTGAAAAAAACAATTAAAGCATTTCCATCACCATGCTGGTATGGTTCATTTCAGCATTCAAGTTCCTTATGTACACGGAACCTGGTGTTATCCACATTACCTACAAGGCAAACTTGATAAATATGTTAAGAAAGAAGTTGTAAACACAAAATAATACACTAAGAATTTTAGTTAAACTCTCTTTTTATTTTAATATACAGAGACCAAAGACCAAAGCAGACTAGCTTTCATAGTAAGAAGACAATCCTTCATGGATACAGAATATACTGGAAGGCTCAGAAGGCATGTCACAGAACTGAAAGCAAATAATAGAAAGAGATTCATAGGGCAATGGAATGAAGAACTGGAAAGTCATGGCAAACCCCGACAACACTCTCATTTGGGATCACACAAGCTATCTTCTCTACTTCTATCTCTGACTCCATTTCATCCCTCTATCTACAAATAAACTGACTCTTTTTCTTCAAATATGGGGTCAAATATAGTTACTGGGACACTAAAACATCATGGCCTCCTTACTTCAGTGCCTCCAATCAACTAATTAGAAAACCTATCACAAGTTCTCAGAGAGGAAATCCAATGGGGCCAGTTTGAGCCAACCATCTACTCATCCTTCAAATAATTATAGTCAAAAGCCACATTGCAAAGAAATGGTCCCAAAGGGATAGCACACTAAATGCATAGGAAAATTTTTCAGAGAAAGGCCAACATGGCAGTATAAACTAAGAAAAGAAGAAAACCAGTAGAGCAAAGTGTTAAGGGTGCTGATTCCAGCACCACATGGGTTTGGAGGCTAGCCCTGCCTCTTACTACGTGACCTTGGGCAAGTGTCCCTGCCCTCCCCATGTCATACTCTCATCATCTATAAAATGGAGATAATCAGAGTACCTAATTCTTAAGGTTGCTTTTTGGACAAAGCATATAAAATACTAAATACAGTGAAAATGGTAAATGCTCAATAAATGTTACCTATTATGTCCTTAAAACCGTTATACTGAGTGTGGTAGGTAGAATAGTGGCCCCTCAAAGATGTCAATGCCCTAAATTGAGGAATCTACAAAGATGTCAGTGGTATGTGGCAAAATGAAATTAAAGTTGGAGATGGAATTAAGATGGCTAATCAGTTTACCTTAAAATAGAGAGATTATCTTGGATTATGTGGGTGGGTCCAATGTAATTGCAAGGATCCTTAAAAGTAGGAAAAGGAATCAAAAGAGAGAGCCAAAGAGATATGACAATGGAGCAGAATCAGAGAGATGCAACATTGCTGGCTTTGAAGATGGGGAAAAAAGAGGCCATAAGCCAAGGCATGTGAGTAACTTCCAGAAACTGGAAAATTCAAGGAAACAGATCCTACCCAGAGCATACAGAAAGGAATACTGCCCTGCCAATGCCTTGATTTTAAGCTGGTAAGAACCATGGTTCATACACAGCACTGGATGAAGACTTAGCCAGTGGTAACTTGTGTTTTGAAGAGCTCATTGACACAGATCCACTGAGGGAATATACATACTCTCTTGGCAGGTCTTCTGAGGTCTTAGGAAATAACACTCAAAATAGCAAATTTCTCCCTGTAAGCCATAGATTGTTGCATTATTATCCTGGACAGTGGCCAAATCACCTCTTCAAAGTACTAAATTACTAATCCACCATTTTAAGTGTGTGCAGGGACACAAAGGAGAAAAGGAAAAGAACCAATGTACATGAGCAAAAAAAAAAAAAAAAAAAAAAAAGATGGACTATTTTTCTCAGGCTAAAAAGTGGGTTCTAGAAAGGAAAGAAATTTTTTTAATTTTTTTCTCAAACGACTTGGCTGCTTTATTGTTAGGACCAGCAAATTGCATTTAACTCATTCTGGAAATAAATATGCATAAAAGAATGGGCTTTTTGCATGTACAAGGATCTTCATTATTCCTCTGCAAAAGACTTTAGGCAATATAATATTCAAGGAATAACAGTAAAAAAATCAATACAAGACATTTCAACACAAATGAAAATAAAAATTGATAGTTCTGGTCTATTTCAAAATATTAGCCAAATTTCTCCCATCATCTGAGAAGGCAATATTATAGAATCAAGAGATATTTTCAATTTATTAACACCAAAAATATGCTAGGTTCAAATTTAATAATAGAGCCAAACAGCACATCTGTAGTACTCAGCAAATAGCGTTTACACACCAGTGTTGAGATCATAGGCAAATATCCAAGATTCAAAGAGAACAGTGAGACCTTCCAAGGAAAAAGTCACAGAGAAATAACAGTATATTAGTAATGATAATAAGGGTGCCTGGCTAGCTCAGTTGGTAGAACACATGACTCTTGATTTCAGGATTGTGAGCTCAAGCCCCATGTTGGGTATAGATACTACTTGAAAAAAATAAAATACTTTTTAAAAAAAACATTAAACAGAAAATTAATAAGGAGGGAAAAATGAATGGTATAGGTGGGCTCAGAGACAACCAGAAACTGACCAGATACAGAAAACAGTAAGAGGTGGGTGGGTCTGAGACAGTAGATCTGATGTCTCATGGTCTGTGGTAAGGCCAGCAGGCTGTAGTTGGCTTCTCAGAGTAACCAGGACAAAGAATGGCCACTGAGATGGGACCAGTCAGGCTCATCACCAGATTCCAGGACATGAACTGAGGATTCCAGCTCCTCAAAGAAGCCTGAAGTCAACTCCTACAGAAGAAATGGATTCAAATAAAAGCAAAAGACCTATACAGAAAAAAAACGCAGTCTTGTGAGCAAGTATAAGTGAAGTCACCTGCTAGCTATGTGACTAGATCTACAATATCTCTAATATCAACTTGAGTAGAAATACAAAATATCATTTAAAAGCTCAGGATCCGAGCTTGGGCTTGATGATACCAATGAGTAAATGGAAAAACTATTACAAACCCCACATGTAGAGGGAAGGGGGAGGGAGATAGCAAGAGAGAGAAAATAATAGCAAAAGTCTCTCCTAAAAGGAACCTATCTAAACACACAAAGAGATGCATCTAGCTATCTAGTTTAGCCAGTACTAAAAAGATAACAAAATCAATAATTTTGGTGTAAATTTGCTTCATATGTAATCACTTTTGATATAAAAGTATCACAAAGGCTTTGAAATAGGATAAATAAGAATAAATATCTGTTAAATCAGAATAAGAAATGATGGCACAGAAGAGGTATAAATGAAATAAAGACAGGTAAATAAGAAAAGAAACTCATTCATTCCATTTGTTGAAAATAAATGATACAGTGATTAATATAAAAAATAAAATAGAGAAGAATAAATGTAGCCCAGAAGCATATCAGTAATTAGTGAAAGAGAAAAAACAGACACAGAGACAGAGACAGAGAAAATCTTGCATATCATAAATGGAGTATCTATTCTTTTGAAGTATACAAGAAACTCTTAAAAATATTGAAGATGAACAAAAAAATCTCAGATTTCAAAAAGAAAATCAATACCATATAGAACACAATCTCTTACTAAAATCACAATTATATTATAAACCAACAATAAGAAAAAAATAGAGAGATTTTAAAATTCAATACCAAAGAACTATAGAAAAATTAAAGTTCTGCATGTCAATACTTGTGGAAGTAGCATGAAGACATTTTTAGTGAGACAGAATTGAGAGAACATTTCTCCAGCAACCCTACATTATAAGAAATGCTAAAAGAGGTAAATAAAGTTAAAATGATAAGAGAGCCTTGGAATGTTCAGGAACTAAGTAAAATTGTGAATAATAGTCTTTGAGAAACCAAGAATTTATATTGTAACATCTAGTTTAATAAGTAAGACTACATTTGAAAACATATACAACTTCCAAGATGTTACAGAAGGGAAAATTAAGTAATAAAATAATTTAATCCAAAAGAAAGTAAAAAAAAAAAGACAAGGAAATAGATGAGCATTTATTAGGATGATATATTTAAATTCCAATAGATCAGTAATTATTTACATATACATTAACTTAATTATCCAATTAAAAGATAAAAATCAGGTTAAAAATATATTTGGTTTGCAATAGATTCATCTAAAACAATAAAAGTATAAAGGGTGGAATATATATAAAATACAGAATATGCATGGGGTATAAAGATTTTCCCATCTATACTTTTCTCATACTCTCTCTGTATCATATAACCTTAAAGGTTCAAAGTTTCATTTTCATGTGCTGCCTAAATTCTAACAGAAAGTAAATTAGAGGCAATTAATTTAACCAACTGAATTTTCTTTTTTGAGTCATAAAAACAGTACTGACACATTGTAGAGATTAAACCATGATTAGTACTATTTTTTATAACAAACAATTTTAGAATATACATGTGGACTTTATCTTGTAGTTATACACAAAATATCCCTGGTTTTCCCTGAATGAGAAAACATGAAAAACAAGTAATTGATTATCGTATTTTAACCCAGGTCCCCCAGTCACACTTTCCTTTAACTGTCACATGAACACAGACACAGGCATACTTTTCAGTGGCTCTTGCAGCCAGACTTCCAGGCAGCCCTGTGTTTCTCTGGCCATACCTCTCCAGACATAAGAAGAAGAAGAAAAATCAGGAAAACAACCAATTCTAAGCCCATGTTTTTTTTTTTAAGATTATTTATTTATTTCGAGAGAGAGAAACAGCATGATTTGCAGAGAGGCAGAGAGAGGGAGAGAGAATCCCAAACAGGCTCTGAGCTGTTGGTGCAGAGCCCGATGCAGGGCTTGAACCCATAAGCTGTGAGGTAATGAGCTGAGCAGAAATCAAAAGTCTATGGCTTAACCAACTGAGCCACCCAGGCGCCCCACAAAGTTCTGTTAAAAAGTAAATTTTGTTTATTGTTCCCTTTCACACCTGCTCTTAGTCCACAAGCCATGAGGAGGTTGGAGATTGAATTCGACTATGAGGCCAATGATTTAATCAATTGTTGCTGCTTTATCGGCTGCTGCAAGACTCTGGGCACCACACTAAGTTGAGCATCTCCAGCTGCCAGTACTCTGAGTATCATCACACTTGAATGTGTGATGATAATGCATCCCCAAGGATGACAGGAACTTCACACTCGGAACCTTCCCAGACCTTGCCCTGTGCATGTCATTTCCTTTGGCTGCTTCTAATTTGTATGCTTTTGCATTAATAAATTTGTCATCTTTACATATAGCACATTTCTGAGTTCTGTGAGTCATTGTAGCCAATTACCAAACCTGAGGGTAGTGGCGGGAAATGCTAAAATTGTACCCCACTGAGTAGACTAAGCATGGCCATGTGTACCCCCAAATATGTGCCTGGTGACTGACATGAGGCCAGTCATATGGGGATTATGCCCTCAGACTGTGCCTTTAACTGCATGGTCTTATAATGTAATGCCTTTCTGAACCGTCCATCTTTAGCAAAAAAAAAAAAGTGTATAAGTAAAACATCAATATATTTTATTCAAATGCTGAATGGCAGAGTATTTAAATTAAACTTCAATGAAGCAAAGAGCAAAGCTGAATATCTTCATCACAGAAGAACTTCTGAGTTGAGAGTATATCTTAACTTATATCCAGAACTTGTAAAATAATATTTGAATATTTACTATACTATAAATTATTACAATACAATGGACTGTTTTTAAATCTAGTCATCAAATTTTAAAAGGTTACATTAAAGGAAAAGGAAAACAGTTTTGGCACCATCACTGGCTAATTCCTTCTGCAGCCACCAAACTGCACACTCACAACACTTACACCCATGCTCACTCCCAACAAGGTCAGTGGAAGAAGCAAAATGTTTCGGTTCTGCCACTTTTGTTTCCTGCTGCTTCTGCTGATGTTCCCACCAAGTTCTTAGGCAACTCTTTGCCTATATTTCTTCAACTCCTGAACCAGATACTGATGGAAATTAGGATGATAAATTTTATGTATCAACTTGACTGGGCTGTAGAGTGCCCAGATATTTGGTCGGTATTATTCTGCATGTTTCTGTTAGGGGTTTTTTAGTAAGATTAACTTTAAATTGGTAGCCTGAGTGAAGCAGATTGCTTTCCCTAATGTGGGTGGGCCTCATCCAATCAGGTGAAGGCCTGAAAGAGAAAATAGTTGACAACCCCCCAATGCAAGACTGAATATTTTTTATGTGAGTGTCCTCAAACTGGGACCTTGACTTTGTTACTCTCTTTGGGTCAGAACTGGAATATTGACTTTCTTGGGTCTCAAGCCCACCAGCTTTCAGACAGGAACCACATATAGGCTCTCTTGGGTCTCCAGCTTGCAAACTGATTCTGCAGAACTTGGGGATTGCCCACCCCCAATTCTTTATAACAACTGTCTTTGTATACATAGAAGACATACCTATATACTATAAACAGGATAATAAACTCCTTTTGTGATTCCCCTGAGCCTTGAAAACAGAGTAAAGAAAGCCAGAGTTCCTCAGAATGACAATAGGGATCCAATGATTCCAAACAAAAGATAGATAGATGATAGGTAGGTAGGTAGGTAGGTAGGTAGATAGATAGATAGATAGATAGATAAAACATAGATAGATGATCCATAGATAAATAGATGATAGATGATAGATAGATAGATGAGAGATATTTAGATAGAAAGAGGGAGAGAGAGAGATAATACATAGATAGATGATACAGAGAGAGAGAGAGAGAGAGAGAGAGAGAGAGAGATCTCCTATTGGCTCTGTTTTCTCTGGAGAATGCTAACATATGATGTTACAATTTTATTGATGCAATTCCCAAACCAAAGCTTTGTGCACTGCTTGCAAAAGATGCTTTCTATTTTCAGAAACAAATTTAAGTACCTTATTTATTTCTATTTCTAATATAATTTGCAGGCCCTTGACGTTTCACACAATCACTTGAGGAAAATTAGTGCTTAAACCTCAAACAGAAAAATGTGCCAACGGAGATAGGAACTTAACTTTCAAGATAATAAAATTCTCTCCAAGTTTTCATTGCACACATGCCCACTTTAGCTTTCTTCCTGGAGTGGAAGGGTAGGAGGATTGAGCAAGCTTATGGAACAAATACCTGCTCTCAGCAAGTTCTGGTAAAATGAACTCTTCTCTAAGGCCAGGTTTGATTGTTCCTAAGTCTGTTCTGGTATCACTAAACCAAATTAGTTCACGGAAGTATTTGTTAACTGCAAAGTACAGTATTAAAACTATTTGTCTCAAGCAGTTTTTTCACATGTAATTGCAGTTATTCCAAATTATTTGATTATCATAAGGCGGTTCTAAAACTTCCTCTATATCATGCAGTTTGTCTATGCCATTGAAGGACCTGAATTAGAATTCAAGTCACGATTTCTAGTTAAGAACACTCCACTCACTGCCCTAAAATGCACGTGCACGCGAGTGCATGCGCACACGTGCGTGCACACACACACACACACACAGAAAATTCTTTTCCAAATGTTCTGACTTTGAATATCTAGGCATTTTCTTTTCTCCAATGTTACCCCTCTTTAAAGACAAATGTATTACAGCCCAATTAGCTTTTCCAGACTGAATGACAGGCACTCATTCACTGAACAATTATTATACAACCACCATGAATTTAGCACTAGTGAGTCAGATATAATTCCTACCAAAAGAAGCATACATCTGGAAAGTAATAAATTCTAACATTCTGTGAAGAGGTATGTACGAGGGGAGAAATATAAAATGTTTATTGTTTAATTACGAACACTTACCCAGTCTTGAGGACCATAGTGGACTTCCTGGAAAGTGTGCCTTGAAGCTGATTCCTAAAGAGTGTGTAGGTGGGAAGTATAAGGAAGACTGGGATTATCAAATATCATGGAACTCTGGGGGAATCCCAGCTTAACCTCTGTTCCCATCTCCTTCAAATCCATCACCCTCTTATCTTCCCCATATTCTTTTTTTCATTCCAATTTCACTTTCAAGTGGTGAAACAATACTGGTCATAACCATGAGAACATGTAAAATTCATACAGACACCACAGACTTAAATTTAAATAAAAAATGCTAGGAATAACTTCATTTGCTGCCAATTTACACTTCTTCTTTACCATCACATTAATATTACCTGCAAAACTGAAACATATGATGTTGGAAATATATGATGTTTTCATGCATGAAGGGCCACAATTTAGAAAGTTTTCTCTGTAGCTCCTTAAAAGATTGAGGAAGCCAGTAACCATCTGTCTGTATTGAGGAGGTAAATGGACCTGCAGGGTGGGGTGGGTGTCCCTGGATCATGTAATCACCTGCTTTTCCAATCTCTATGTTAGACAAGGACCCTTCCTGATTGATAGCACAAATGCAAATTATTTTCACATACTACTGGCCTTCCCCCAAAGCTTCTGAATAATAGATGTAGAGGTCTGTTGGATTTTATTAATTGTTTAAATAATTATGAAAATAATTTATGTTCCATGTTTGGTGATAAAATAATACATTTAAATGTGTATAAATATTACCATAAAACTTTTAAAACAATCTAAATGTATTAAAATATATTTTGGAATGTATATTTAGAATGTGCATGTGTGTATATACATAATGATGATGTACAAAATACCTAATGTGCCAACATAATGAAGTCCTTTTCAAGGATGTACATATATCATACTGAAAATTCATTAATGATATATTCTGTGATTATACAAATTTTGAAACATACCAACTTGACATAATTCTAATGTTTTTAAATTTATTTATTTTGAGAGAGAGAGAGGGGTAGAGAATCCTAAGTAGCCTCTACACTGTTAGTGTAGAGCCCCATGAGGGGTTCAAACTCATGAACTGTGAGATCATGTCTTGAGCCAAAATCAGAGTTGGATGTTTAACTGACTGAGCCACTCAGGTGCCCCAGTTTTATTACTATTTTTAAATTTTTTAATGTTTATTTATTTTTGAGAGAAGCAGAGAGAGGGAGACACAGAATCCAAAGCAGGCTCCAGACTCCGAGCTGTCAGCACAGAGCCCAACTCGGAGCTCAAACCGTGAGATCAGGACCTGGGCCGAAATCAGACGCTTAATGGACTGAGCCACCCAGGCGCCCCCAGGGCCCCCAGTTTTAAATAAATATTGGAAATAAGAAATGGAGCAAAATCAACTATTCTTTACCCATTACTAAATAAAAAGCTGTATATTAATGGCAGGTTCTTATGAGAGCAGGAGGTAGGTCCTAACAGGACACCTGCCATACAGCAGCCAGGAACCTGGGGCAGCTGTCGGGAAGGTCAGTCCTGCCAGCGTTCCTGGAGAAGAAGTGGAACACATGGGCCCAGGATGCACTGCTTCCCACCCCCAAGTAATGAATATTCTGCCCCCTACTTACTACTGTCAATAAAGTATAGAAGCCCATAGGGTGCCTGGATGGCTCAGTCAGATGAGCGTCCCGCTTCATTCAAGCCCCGTGTAGGGCTCTGTGCGGACAGCTGGGAGCCTGGAACATGCTCGGGAATCTGTGCCTCCCTCTCTCTCTGCCTTTACCCCATTAGTGTTCTGTCTCTGTCTCTCAAAAATGAATAAAAACGTTAAAAAAATACTTTAAAAAAATAGAAACCCAACCCCCAGGATGTGAAGCACGCTCTCTTGCGCGCTTGCTCTCCTCTCTCTCATCTTGAGAGTATACTTTTCGCTTTAATAATCTTCCCTGCTTGTGTCGCTTTTCCGGTGTGCTGCATGTCTGTCCTTGGATTCTTTCTACTGACAAGACCAAGAACCTTCCACAACCCCTCCTGGTCACGTGATTGGGTCAGGTGGGTGGTGGCCCCAGAGCCTGGCATTTCCCTTGTAGAGGCTGATTTTAGGCAAACAGCCTTGAGTGATGGACTGTAGAAAGGGCCACAGCAACCCCCGGGCTGAATGCAGACAGGCCCATCAGGGATCAGCCCCAGGACATCCACAGGTACTACCTAACCAATTGGCTACTTACAACAAGGCAGTTACCAAAAAAAGGATGATTCTCTACATCACTAGACCTCCTCATCTCCCCACTTTAAGAAGGCCCCCACCCATTGCCTCCTTATAGACAGACTCTCCTCTGCTGTCCTGCCCACCACTCCTTTACCATGTGTTCAGTCATCTTCTATCTCCTTTGTTCTGCCTCAGGTGAATTCTTTCACCTCCCACGCCACTGGCTTCCATCCAATTGTCACCCCACATTTGGGGACCCCATCCAATCAGGAGAGATATCACATTTAGACACCACATCCCCAGTTCACCTGGCAAAACTGAAAAGATGTGGAAAAAATTGAAAGGAAAATAAGTATGCATTAGTATTAGTGAAAAATTATTGAATGAAAAAGTTAAAATTGGGACATGTGGGTGACTCAGTCCATTGAGTGTCCAGCTCTTGGTCTCAGCTCAGGTCTTAATCTCAGGGTTATGAGTTCAAGCTGCACATTGGCCTCCACACTGGGTGTGAAGCCCACTTAAAAAAAAGTTAAAATAAAGACCAGATCAAGTGAACATAGGGTAATTCAATTTTAAAATAAAAGTTTACACAATGCAAAAGCTTCATTAAGAAATCCTTATTTGAGGGCACCTCGGTGGCTCAGTCGGTTGAGTGTCCGACTCTTGGTTTGGGCTCAGGTCATGATCTCATGGTTTCATGGGTGGGTTCGAGCCCCATATCAGGTTCTGCACTGACAGCACAGAGCCTACTTGTGATTCTCTCTCTTCCTCTCTCTCTGCCCCTCCCCTGATCATGTTCTCTCTCTCTCTCTCTCTCTCTTTCTCTCTCTCTCTCTCTAAATAAATAAATAAACTTAAAAAAAGTTTTAAAGAAATCCTTATATTAAAAGCCACAGATATACTGTCATCATATAGATGTAGTTCTGAACCAAACATTTTCCTGTTTTGTGGGAAACAGTGGGCTTAAAGAACAAGATATTTAAAGGATTTCTTAAGAATGAAAGTCTTCACTTCACAAATAGGGAAAGGGTATCAATGGAGCTGTTTCCATCACTCTTGTGAAGTGAGGGTTATGTGCTGTTGTTGTCAAGAAAGTTAATGTTCTCCAACAGGTTCTACTATGCAAGTGAGAAGAGATTCTGCCTCCAACTGATTAATGGTCACTTGATGTGAGAAACTGAGTTACACCTGTTTAAGCAGAGCAACTAAACAGCCACCACCTGGCATGCACAGTGTGCTTATATAATACTCTATATAATACTCTATATAATATTTATGTAAAACAAAGTTCTTTATTCACTTTTATATGTAATCAGATAACCAAAAAGAAAAAAAAACAACCTTATAATTTAAAAAGGTAAGCTGCATAATATATCTCACTTTACTATAATTACCTTGATTATATCAGAGATGTCTGTTAATTGTTTTAAGTATCAAATGCAAGAATTCCATTCAAGCATTAACAAAATATTCCTTCTGTGATAAATTTAGTCCTTCAATCCCACATCACCTTCCTAAGTCTCTCAGTTTTATCTTCTTTGAGATCCAAAGAAAAGCCATTCCCATGAACACATCCCCAGTAACTGAAGAACTCAACTTCTATTCTCCTCCCAAGGAAGTTCCTTATTCACAGTAAAGGAGTGATTCTGCTTATAGTTATAGCATAATGAGCTCCAATAACAAAGAGCAAGCAAATTAATAAACAAAACTTCACATCCTTTGCACTAGTGACTAAAACATGTTACGCAGAGTGTTATGTACTAATTGATTACTAAGTACCCCTCTCAAGTACACCCTTTGAACAACAAGCTTTTAGTTGTACAATCTGTCCTTTGGAACTATACAATTAACTGTCAGGCTTACCATGATGGTGTTCACCTACTTTTCCTCTGTGATCATCAACCAGATGACTATACCCTCACCTGTGCCAGTGTTCCGGATGGTCAGAGTCCCTGCAGGCATTCTTACTCTTGCCAACCAGGTGGTCCTCTGGTCTGATTACCCAATATCAGCCTTCTTCCCTGATTTAACCTAACTTTTAGTTCAAGCACCTGGCTCAAATTCAACTACTCTCTAAATCACTCCACACACCTTATTTGACCCTTTCATTAGTTTGGAGCCCCTAGCTTGTGCTCAGCTGGGTTCTACTGCCTGTAGTCATCCTGTACATTGGTCTTTCTCTGGTGATACGGATGCTTTTCTGCCTATTAACATGGAGATGAATAATGTCACTATTTCCAGATGACCTATCAAAAACACCTCGTATTATTAAAGGAGCCACACTGTTTGAAGACAGTGATGTATGTTAAAGTCAGGTCACTATCCTAAATGATAAATCTCACACATTTTCTTTTTCTTGGTTAGCAGTGGCATATATTTGTGGCATGCCAGCAATGACCCAGGACTATGACCTCAAAGCATAAGCCATCTGCTCCTGGCTCTCTATCCGTCAGGACTTCACCTACCTGTCCCTATGAAGTTGGGTGTGGCTGTATATTTCCACTGAAATGGGAGTAGAAGTGTCCATTCCAGGCAGGATCTCTAAAAGCCAGTGTGAGACTCACTACGCGCTCTCCCTGCCACTGAGGCAATTCCGAAAACAAGCATCAAATGCAATTGAGAGATCAGCCAAGCCCCTTGCTGGGCCACATCATCACATGACAAGAAATGAACTTGAGTCCAGTCACTAGGATTTGGGAACCATTTCTTCCTCCAGCAATTCAACAAAAACATTGCCAGTTCTGTGGATTATAGGAACAAAGAGAAATCTAAAGGGTTGGAGTTAGACAGGATCATATATCTGACAGAATCCATAATTAGTCAGAACTAAGGGAGGCCTTGTATGTGAAGCAATGAGCCAAAATCCATTTGCCATCTTCTCAACTTTAAATAGAAATTGATTGACATGCTCTCCTTATTTCAACTGAAAAATATGGTAGTATTTAGACTCCTGACCTCCATCATTTCTTCTAAGTTAATGGTATAAGAAATCAAGTCCAGTATTTTTATTTAATACCATATGTAAAGACTGTAAATCTACAGGACATAATTAACTTTAGGGACATCCCTCAATTTAGGATTCTAAACATACATATATTAAATTAGGTATAAATTAGTTAATCTGTAGATTTAATACCTACAGATTAAAGATTATAATTTAGTATGTTTTATGGAATTATTAGAAATCTATTAGAAATCTGTTTCTAAAATGATTAGAACTATTTCTAAAACTATTAGAAAGCTGTTTCTATTTCTACTAAAAATAACAACATTCTAGGAGTGCCTGGGTGGCTCAGTCAGTTAAGCCTACGACTCTTGATTTTGGTTCAGGTCATGATCTCACGGTTCATGGGATTGAGCCCCATGTCAGGCTCAGTGTTGCCATCACAGAGCCTGCTTGAGATTCTCTAGTCCACTCTCTGTACCTCTCCCCAGATGGTGCTCTCTCTCTCTCTCTGTCTGTCTCTGTTTCTGTCTCAAAATTGATAAACTAAAAAAACATTTTAAATATTCTTAGCTATTAATAAATGCTAACACACTTTTTATTCATTTATTTTTAGTAAATTATTAACAACTTCATGATCAAACCACCCAGGGAGCAAATTCTATGGAGTAACATATATTATCTTTGACTAAATACTAATCCCTGAAATATCTATCAAAGAATATTTAGTCAAAATGTGTACCCATAGCTTGTTAATGATGTTAAAAAAGAAAAAATTGAAATTATCATCTTTTGTCTGTGAGGGACATAGTTAAGGAAATGAAAAGAGAGATAATTGCAGCCAAATAAGCATATGCAAATTCATTGCAGTGTTCCTAATTAGGGTGTATTTTTCCTATTTTATGCTTTTCCACTTTTTGAAATAGTTTGTATCCAGGACTTCTAATTAAATAGTTCTTTAGTGTCTTACTCTTCTTCATTTTCTATTTTGTTTTGTTTTTCTCTGTTCAACCTAGTCATCACAGAATTTCATCTGAGTTTTATGGTCAGACATTTTCTCTGATAGTGTTTTATAGTTTCTCAGAATTTACATACAAAATTCATAGTTGTTAATATTTAATACTTTTTTAAAAAATTTTTAAAGTATATTGTTTGAGACAGAGAGTGAGAGAGATAGAAGAGGAGCGGGAGAGGGGCAGAGAGAGAAGGAGACACATTCCATAGTAGGCTCCAGGCCCAATGCAGGGCTCGAACTCACGAGCTGTGAGATCATGACTTGAGCTGATGTCAGACACTTTACTGACTGAGCTACCCAGGTGCCCCACAATTTAATACTTCTATGAAGTAAGTAAATGTTAGGAAATATATAGCATTGCTTTATTCATGAATATGCTTTGTATAAGTTCAAAATAAATGACCCTTCTGTTAAAGTTTACACATGAGTGCTAAGCTCAATTATAAAATTAATAACTAAAACCTCAGAAATACATATAATTACTATGGAGTCCACATTTATCTGCATTCTAGTATAAACTTATGTGATGTTTCACATGAAGACTGGATGAATTATTTTTTAATTCATATTCATACTAATAGCACATTACTATTTAATTGTGTACATAGCTATTATTTCCATTAGACTGTGAGATCTGCAAGTGAAGGAGATTGTCTTATTGATTCCTGAATCCTTGTAACTAGCACAAATTTAATAATACTCTTTAAATAAAATGATGCCTGTATCAATATCTTTCACCATACTTGAGTATAATCAACCAAAGGATTTGAGTTGAGAGAAAGAGGTTTTCCTTTGATCATTGCCAGAGAGATAGTTTTTGTCACCAGGAGCCAACCCTGCTCAATCCATACTTTTACATGCATCCTGCACAACTCACAAATCTGTTCCCTTCTATCACCACCACTGGTCTAGCTAGTCTACATCCCTTTCTTTCAAAGAAGGATAGAGTGCACGTCCCTTTGGAACTACACACAGTGTGTTTGGAGAGAAACATAAGCTCACACAGCAGAATGACTCCCTACCTGTTTTCCAGCACTCTTTCATTCAAAAAACCAGGTCTTGATAGATGTCTAAATTTTCACATATCCAGATTGGGGCCTAGTTTGAATAAATCTCATTACACATGGGTGCTATTTACATAGCCATTCATTCTTTCTTTCATTCAGTTACTCATTGAAATATAGAAAGCATGTGATGGAGTGGACAAGCAGCCCGGCTGGGTTCAAATCCTACCTCTGTTGTTTATAATCCACATAATGCTGCCAAGTTGCCCAAGTGCAGCCAGCCTCTCCAGCTGGAAAACAGAAAAGAAACCCTACTTTGCATGGTGTTAGTGTGAGTTATAGATAACTTAGACAACATACTCTGTTTTTTTGATAAGAACTATTATTTTATTATGCAGATTTAAAGCTATTTTAACTCTGTGCAAATAGTGTCTTCTTGAAGGTGTTTATTGTAAAGCATTGTTCTTCATTCAAATTCTCTTTATCATATTGGCTTTAATTACAATTCATATATTTGATGGGGTAGCGATTCAAAAACATCTCTTAAAACTTTATGTAAAACCTGTGACATATTTAAAGCAAATATTTAATGGGGCGAAATATGATCATTTCTGGCTAAGGGAAAGATGTTCAAAGTCCTAAAAACTTCTACAAAAGGTACAGAGCAAACTTACTTGGGGTACATGGGTGTAAAGTGGAGAATAGAGCTCTAGGCAGACAGGTCAGAACCCAGTGGACTGAAATGACAATCACAGCATGATCTGATAGACATGAACTGTGATGGAAGCAATGAAAAATAACTTAAATTTTAAAAACAAAATAAACCAGTGTGCTCAGATTGTCTTGCAATATTTTGGGGTCTTAGTCTCCTCCTTTTTCACATGATATATTTGGTTAAGACAATGTCCATGGCCCCTTCAGCTATAATATTCCCTGACCCACTTATCGGGTACTGGAGAGTATGAGAGGTGTTCATAAAAATGAGGTTGGTCATCACAATCTGCCCCAGGACATAAGTTTTGTGCCATCTCCAGTAAAGTATCCTAGCCCACAGGAAGAAGGTTGTTCTTAACCTTCGGGAGGTCAGAGAACCCTATCGAAGCTGAGGAGAGCTGTGAAGTCTCTCATGGGAATAAAGTTCCTAATTCTCTATAATATGTCAGGGAACCCATACGGCCTAGGTTAAGAACCTGTGCATTAGAGAGTTTCCTGCTTTGGGGAATGTCTTATCTCTAACTGCTGTAACAAAATACCATATCATAAACTAGGTTGCTTATAAACTACAGAATTTTATTTCACACAGTTCTGGAGGCTGGAAGCCCAAGATCAGGGTGCCAGAACTATTGGGTTGCAGACTTGTCACTGTATCCTCACACAGAGGAGAGCAGAGGCAGAAGCAAGCTCTCCCGTGACTTCTGTAAGGGCACTGATTCCCTTCATGATGCTCCAGACTCATGATCTCATCTAACCTTAACTATTCCCAATGGCCCCACCTCCCGGGGTTTCAACCTGAGAATTCCGGGTAGGGCGGGGAGGATTCAGTCCACAATAGGTAAGTTCCTGGGGGCTGTCCACATATCCCTGAGAGAGCAGCTGTGAGAGTTTAGATGGATACATCTAGGTAAAACCACGGGTAGCTGCTCAAAGGCAAATATTGCCTCACAACTTTGAGACTTTGTTGAGGTTATTCACCTCATTTATTTTGCTCAAATTTCCACTTAGCTTTATCCATTCTCAAATTGAAAATAATTTTATAATTGAAAAGAAACACAGATGTCAAAAGTATAAAAATCTCTCAAAACAAAGTTCTTGAGAAATATCTAATGCATTGCTCTACGATTTTCTCTCTAGAATATATTGATTTCTTTGTATCTTAGCTTCTCCATGTATATGATGGGAATCATAACAAGTCCTCTATCACCCAGACTAGTTGTGAAGATCAAATGAGAAGGTAAATGTAGTAACAATGGTGGGGTTAGCAGTAGTTGACAGTTATTGTGAATTTAGGATGTGCTGAGCACGGTGCAGAATACCTCACATGGGGCTTTGGTAGCACGTGACGGATACTCCATGGAATCCTCCCAGTGACCCTATGGGGTGTCATAGACTGTATTTCTATTTTACACATGAGGAAGAATAAAGGCATAGAGATATTAAATAACTAGTGAAAACTGAAGGAGCTTATTAGGCACAGAGGAGGAAACAAACCACAGCCATCTGATAATAAAATTTAGGACCCTAAACTCTATTACCCTGAACTGCCTTATGTAAGAACCATGCATTCAAATTATAGGTAAATCATGGGAAAGAAATTTTACCTTCATGTGTTCCTAGGTGTGATATCTGTGATGCCACTAGAAGTACACGAGATAATGTTTTATTTCATGCAGAAGAATTAAGTGGTCACCTACAAAGAATATGGCCCAGCAGACTTGGGTCTGAATCCCAACTCCACTGTTAACCAGCTATGGGGCCTTGGCCTGTACACTAACTCTCTGAGCCTCTGCATCTTTGCCTCAGAAGCAGACCCTGAGCAAGCAGTTTATTTGGAAGAAAATTTCAGGACACACTGGTAGGTAAATGGAGAAGTGACAACAGAGGTTACCCACACTTGGTAACTCAACTTGACACCACTGAGGTGTTCCAAGTTCTCGTGTGTATGAGGCATTCAAACTTGCCCACCTGAGGGTTCAGAGTACTGGAACATTTGTATGTCGTCTTCCACAATCTCGGGGTGAGCGCTGCCCTGGGACATACCACCTCTTAGGCATTTCTGCCCTGCTGCCACACAGATCTGCGGCCTCCAGCTGCTGGAGAGAGACAGCTTCTGGTAACTGAGGGCCAGGCTGCCTGCAAGGGTGAGACCCAAGCACGTGTAGGGCACAACCAGCATTTGTTACACTCAGTTTCCTCACCCATGAAATATGGAAAAGACCTATCATGGCTGTAAAATGAGCAACTAGGGGCACCTGGGTGGCTCAGTTGGTTAAGAGTCCGACTTCAGGTCAGTTCATGATCTCATGTCAAGCCCCACGTCAGGCTCTGGGCTGACAGCTCAGAGTCTGGAGCTGCTTCGGATTCTGTGTCTCCCTCTCTCTCTGTCCCTCCCCCACTCATGCTCTGTCTCTTTCTCTCAAAAATAAATAAGCATTAAAAAAAATGAGCAACTAAATATGTTACTTGCCTAGAATTCTAGAGACCTCTAGCATCTAACCCCTTTTCTTCCCCAATAAAACCAATTCCCTTCTGGCAGCTCCACCTTTCAGTTCCTTTCAGTGTATAGAAGCAGCTAATCCACCTAGGTCACATGCATAATGTGACAACTACAAATTTAACACATAACAAGTTTGAGTTTCCAAGAAAGAATAGTACTATTTAAATTCAAACACTCCATTATCCTTTACATTGTAAAGAGAATCCAAGGAAATACATAGAATAATAATCATCCTTGCAAACAGGTAAATGCCTGCTTCTGCATATACTTCAAAACATGGTGAATATAGCTCAATAGGAAGATATCCAACATAGCTTAGAAACCATCCAGCATTCACGTTCTGTTTAGAGGGGCAAGAGCCTCAGACAGGTTGAAAGACTGGTCCAAGAGCCTACAGGTGATTTCTGGCATAGCACAGCCCCTGGTTCACTGTCTTTTTGTACACCATTTAGCCTTCTGTGGCTTTTGCACAGTTACAGAAGTGAGCCAGTCATTTCCTGGAGTGATTATTTGCTTTAGCACTATCATTTATTTCATGTTTGGAGAGCTTCACAAGGAGCTACCTTCCTAACTGATTTCTCATTTCAACCAAAAACTACAATTTAAGCTAACACTGATTTCCAGTGAGCTAATCTTTACAAAAGATTATAAAAATGATCTCACTGTTGCCTGCTATCTAAATTCACATCCTGAAAATAATACACATTTTCCAAAATAAAACACATACTAAAGTGTGTATTAACCTAACAAACCAGGATGTATTATTACTCAAATGAAGTATTACATGTATGCCTTTCTGTGTGTTTCTTAGATGTAACTTTGGCAAACAGCAATTATTAGATAACCTTCCAACAGACTTTTTAAGTTCAGCATTATCCACATATTTGCTTTAACAGCAATGAGTAAAAGCAAAAGCAATTCAATTACAATTCCACTGGGGTGTGCTTGGGACTGTCTCAATCCAAGGAAAACATCTCCAAAGAGCAATGCACTGTAATATCTTTATTCCAGTGAGAGGGTAGCTTAGAAATAATCTCACACTTGAGGTGGAGGTGCTGATAAGTAAGCACACATCTTCTGTGATGGGCAGTCAGACCTTGACAGGACAACAGAAGAGAGAGACTTTATCTGACCTGACTTAAAGAAGGAACAAGTAGCTAAAAGAGCAACACGTTTTGGGGTTTGCTGGAAAAAAAAGAAAGAAAAACAGAAAGAAAACCCTGTCATTTAATAGCTGTGTGGCTTTAAGCTAGTCACTTCTCTGTGCCTCAATTGTCTTTGTGACAAAAAAGAAGTCTACTTGGTGAAGTGTGAGGATCACATGAGATAATGTATATAGACCATGAATCTCAGTGACTGGTATTGAATAGGCATTTTTCATAAAAGTTGTTAAGAAAAATTATCCAACCACCTGGTTGTTCTCTATATTTACAGGTCTGATTCTCCTTTTTGTTTTATTCATCTTCTTCAACAGCATATCAGGACAGATGGTAAGCTATACTTGTGGTGAGCATAGTATAATGTATAAATTTGTCCAATCACTATGCTGTACACCTGAAACTAATGTAATATTGTGCACCAGCTATACTAGAACATATATATGATGAATATATATAATGTATATATAATGTAATAAAATATATATGATGTATATATCACATGTAATGTATGCATAATGTATAAAATATATATGATGAATATGTATAATGTATAATATATATAATGTAATAAAATATATGTGATGAATATATATCATGTATAAAGTGCCCCTGTATAACTCCACGTACAAATTAAAATGGTCAAAAATTGTCCAATAAATTTTAGCCATTTTTTTGCCAAAAAAAAGGAAAGAAAAGACAATTATCCAAGCTTGGGGGAGAAATAAAAACATATAATTATCTGCTCTTTTGCTGTCACATTAGGGATCTTTTTAAACAAAACAGCCTCAGAGTCATTAGATGCTCTGGAAGAATGTAAGTGTATCTGCATAACTAACTAGCATGCAAGCATTTTACTACTCTGAAAATTGTTAATGCATGTGTAGTGGGTTGAAAGTTGTCACCCCAAAATTCATGTCCACTTGGAACTTCAGAACGTGACTTTATTTGGAAACCAGGTCCTTGCAGATGTAACTAATTAAGGATTTCAAGGTAAAGTCATCCTGGATTCAGAGACAGCCCTAAGTCCAGTGACTATATCCTTGTAAGAGGAGAAGACACAGAAACAAAGAGGGAAGACAACCACGCAAAGGTGGAAGCAGAAACTGGATCGCCACAAAGCGAGGCTTGCAAGGCTTGCTGGCCTGGGTCAGGAGAAGTTATCTGGAGGGAGAACGGCTCTGCTAACCACTTGATTTCAAACCTCCAGCTTCAGATCCTACGAAAGGATACATTTGTGCTGTTTTAAGCCACCAAGTTGGTGGCAATTTGTCACAGCAATCTAGGAAACTAAAAGAGTATGCTTATTTTGTTTTCTGTTTAGTAGAGAAGAAAACTTCAACAATACGGTTTTATTCTCCTGTTTTTGTTCCTATTTATTTCTATTGACTAAAAAAATAAACAAACACACAAAAAAACATAAACAAAGCCACACTTCCTCCTATTCTCTTTTGAAACTGTTCTAGCATGCTGCTGGTATGTTCATTAATGCATTAAGTGAAAGTTAACAAATGCTTACATTTTGTATAAGAATTATGATTTTAACTTTTTTAAGAATTAAGATGACAAAGGATGTATTGGTGATAACTGGCAATGATGCTGGGGATGGTGAGGATGGGGATGAGCAGGAAGAAAATGGAAGTGAGGACTGTTTTCTCATTGTGCCAAGACTTCACTAGCCCAGGCGAGAGTGAGAGGTCCTCACACCTCCACGTTGGTGTGTGTAGCAGAGACTGAGCTGTGTGGTGACCTGGGAGGTATGTCTCTGATTTTAGGAAAGAATAACTTAAGTACCCACCAGCAGGCTTTGAAGGAACCCTGTCTCAAAGACCCCACTCTCCACAATGCTCAAGCTACATTCCAACCAAGTGTTCATTTTTGGATTTGGAATGACCCAAAGAGATTGCAGGGAAGTCCAACCTGATTTTTGTGGCAGCTTTTGTGTGGGATAATTCAATGCAAACAGTTTCTACTTGCAAGGATGCTGTCGTATGTAAATATTGGTAGTCATAGGTACAAATTTTATTATAGCTTAAGCCCATTTTTTTTCCTCTCTCTCAGGACATAGAATTTTGAAAACCATAATTTTATCATCCTCATCAATGATAAAATTATTTGATTCTCAAATTCTTAAGAATAAATTTGCCACTGTGGAAGAGAAGTTCTTTTAATTTTGTGAGAAGCTGGGTGTTTCTTTTTCTCCTAAGAGGAGACAGAAACAAATGAAAAGATACAGAAAAATAATAAACCAATTACTTTATTCTGTGCTCTTTTGGCCTCCAAAACCACTCTTGCCGGGTCCTGATTGGTTTGGAAAGAGGAAAAGTAGCAGGATAATAACCCTGGAAGGAGAGGATTACATTTTTATGGCACAGATCTGTCACTCTCACTGCTGGTGAGCGGTGAGTATCCTATTTCAGCCCACTGTCCAGTGGTTTCCTTGACCTTCCTGAAAGCAATCTGTGCTGATTACCTAAGAAATGGTGATGTCCATCTTCCTCTGTTTCATTTATAAAATAAATGAATGGTTTTCAGTTGCTGATCACCCTGTGAAAAGCATTTTGTCCATTTCACAGCAATTAAGAGTGGTAATTGCTCAAGGCCCTTTTTCCCCTTTTCATTTCCCACCAAGAGAGTTTTGGTCCACCGCGTCTCCGAGGCTTAGAGCAGAGAACGCTGCATTCTGGAGACACACTCTATTTTGACTGCAATTTTCTCACTTATGCTCCCCTCACTGCAGGTAAATCACCCATCAGATCAATAGCCCCAAATGACAGTCTCTACAGAAATCCTCCTTGGAGATTAGAGGTAGGGTGTCAGCAGCAGGCGCAGGAGGTGAGGCACTTAATTGAGCATAAGACACTGAACATGAGGCCTTCTGTTTTCTCCTCTGACCTAGTTGTGCTAGGACCTTGAACAGGACATTTATCCCTCAGCATCCATGTAATCTCATGTGACTATTTCAACCTTTCTTCTACTCATGTCTTGGAAGAAAAGACTCAAGTGTTGCCAGAAACACATATATATATTAATTTAATAATATAAATGAAGTTTTAAATTTTATAGTAGATCCAAAAGATGGAATATCATGTAGCCATTAAAAATAATATTTAGGGATGCCTACGTGGTTCAGTTTGTTAAGCGTTTGACTTGGGCTCAGGTTATGATCTCACAGTTCGTGAGTTTGAACTCCGCGTCGGGCTCTGTGCTGACAACTGAGAGCCTGGAACCTGGTTCAGATTCTGTTTCCCTCTCTCTCTCTGCCCTCCCCTTCTCATGCTCTGTCTCTTTCTCTCTCAAAAAAAAAAAAAAAAAAACATTAAAAAATATTTTTTAAATAACATTTATGAGCCTGGGTGGCTCAGTCGGCTGAGTGTCCAACTCTTGATTTTGGCTCAGATCATGATCCCAGGATAGTGGGATCGAGCCCCAGGTCAGGCTCTTCACTGAGCATGGAGCCTGCTTAAGGTTCTCTCTCCTTCTGTCCCTCTCCAGCTTGCATGCACTCGCTCTCTCTCTAAAAATAAATAAATAAATATAACATTTATGAAGGATTCTTACTGATAGAGAAATGCCCACAACTTAACATTAAATAAGCCCCCTTCCGGCTTGCATGCACTGGCTCTCTCTCTAAAAATAAATAAATAAATAAATAAATAAATAAATAAATATAACATTTATGAAGGATTCTTACTGATAGAGAAATGCCCACAACTTAACATTAAATGAAAAACTGTGGGCCAGAACTCATTTTACATTATGCTCAATATATGATGAGAAAGAAATGCATCAAAGTGTTAACATGTGGTTGCATTTGATCATTTTTTTCTTTATACTTTTCTGAATTTCCCACAAAGAAAAAGGACTATTCTGATTAGCCAACTAGCTATGGAATTACACTGTTTATAGGTATGGAAAACAGTTGCAGCAGAAGTATCTTAAGAGCTATTCCTCCCTTATCAATCTCTAAATCCCCCCACTACCTCATTGTCCTATCTCAGTACCCAAACTGGCACTTTCAAGCTAGGTTCCTCAAAGAAAGGATGTTACCTCCAGGAAAAACTGAAATTGGTCACTTAAAGAAGTGCTAACGAGAGAAGGTGCCCAAAGATGCTCTCTACACTCAAAAAACCAAAAGAAAGATTTCGATCACCGTGGTGCATACCTGGTGCCTTATAGATTGCCTTGGGCTTGTTCCACATCCAGCCCCAGTGACTTAAGATCCTCCTTCAACAGGTGTTTTTCTCTCTGTAACTTCATCATTTGAAAGTTTCATCTCTGGTGGTAAACCTGCTACCTCTCAGTAACGCTCTCTTGTTTTTCTTCCTAGGACATTTTCAATTGGATATTCATTGATAAATAAAATATCGTACATCTAATTAATAACCAAACAACATCCACTGTCAATGTTTTAAAGTGTAATCCACCAATCTTTCTCTAGATGTATGGCTTTGAAGACCAGGGTTATGATTCTTAGGTAAACTTTTCAGATCAATTTTAGTTAGGAAATAACAAAATTCAATAGATTCCTTTACTCTTGAGTTTTCTGAAGACTATTAATATGCCAATGAGAATTGCTAATATGGAGAATGAATATTGTACTCAGTATTTCCCCAAAATATTTAACTGCAGAAATTGTTTTTCTTCTCTTGAGATTCCGAAGTTCTGACAGGAACAGTTTTGGAAGTCCTACTCTCAAGGGTGGATTTGATTTGTGAGGTTTGACAGATGAAGCACAAATGAAGCAGCCCATGACACATAATTCAACTTGTGGTACTGATTCAGAATGAATTGGGCAGCCTGGCCGACAGCATTCTGTTGAGTGGTCAGGTGTGGGTAGTGACATGAGAGGCAACAAACCAAGGAGAAGGGACAGCCTCTGACTCTCCCATTGTTTTATATCGTCACAAGAGCTGCTATAATGGGAGAACTCATGAGCCTGACCTTTCCAGTAAGAACTTTAGAGCTCCCATCTCACATGAGCTTTTTACAGTACCAGCGTCCTCCTCCTCCACCTGAAAGGATCAAGGCAAAACTTCTCTCAACTGAGAATTACTGGACACTTAAGAGAATCCCAGATTCAAGTATTTCTGTTAGCAGAATGGTTGGGCTGGGCGAGGGAACTCATGTTTACCTAGAGTAGTACAGTTGTTCACTTCCCACTGACAGCCACCATGTGAAAATGGGGGTCCAGGATTGCCAGACGAGTTTGTATTTTTCAGAAGAAACTGAAAATATAGATTTGTAATAGCTTTATTGAATGTACAGTTGACCCTCGAACATGGGTTTGAACTTCATGGGTCAACTTATACATGGATTGTTTTTAATAAATACAGCACAGTACTATAAATGTATTTCTCTTCATTATGATTTTCTTAATAACATTTTCTTTTCTCTAACTTAATTTTTAGAATATATTATATAATACATAAAACATACGAAATATGTGTTAACCAGCTGTTTATATTATCAGTAAGGCTTCCAGTCAACAGAGAGCTGTTAATAGTTCTCAGTGGGGTGCCTGGGTGGCTCAGTTGTTTAAGTGTCTCCCTCTTGTCATGATCTCATGGTTTGTGAGTTCGAGCTCCAAGTCAGGCTTTGTGCTGACAGTGTGGAGCCTGCTTGGAATTCTCTGTCCCTTTCTCTCTGCCCCTTTCCCTCTTATGCTCTCTCTCTCTCTCTCTCTCAAAATAAATAAATAAACCTTGAAAAAACAGAAAAAAATAGTCAAGTTCTTGGGAAGTCAAAAGTTATTTGTAGGTTTTGGACCCCCATGTTGTTTAAGGGTCAACTATAGTTCATATACGATACAACCCATCCATTTAAAGTATCTTCACATAGTATCTTCCCATAGTTGTGTAACCATCACGACAATCTAATTTTACTGAAATTTTTAAATTTTTAAATGTTGATTCAAATCTATGAGAAACAAAGTACAAGCCAAAAAAAGTACATCCACTCTCCATGGTCAGCATGTGGGCTGCTAATTGATGGCATAAATAAAGAACAAGAATCACCACATGTCTCCAGTTCTTTCTGAAATTATAATCAGTGGTACTAAGTTGAGACACAGAAATAAAGTGTTGACTAATAGTCTAATTGGAAACTTTATTGCATTATTTGGGACAATTTAATATACATTAAGCACATGAGAATCTTTGGATTTTATGGGTTACCTGTGAGGAATTTTAAAGTGCTAAAATACAACAAAAAAGCCATATTTTGGGGATGGGAACCAAGTTTGATTCAACTAGGCATGACCAGTGCCTCACATGCATCTGGCCCAGAGAAGGCACTTGTCAGAGGGTAGTATAACTCTACTCAGGACTTTGTGTATAGCGTGGGATTGCTTTCCTTGCACTGAAGACAGTTATCTTTCAACAGAAATGTAAGAGAAGATATTCTGGGACAAGATGAGAAGACACACAAGAAAACCCTTAGACTCCATGATTCTACTCCCTGTGAATATTTTCAAAATAATGCATGTTGGGATGAATACGAAATACATGAACATTTTTCTTATTCTTATCAATTCCCTGCTAAACAGTACATCAATGCTCTAAATGCTTCTGGATCACCCTGTTAACAAAGATAAATATCAGAGGCCGAGAAGCAATAAAGCCCTTGAAACTACAGCATCACACATCTGGGGGGAGGAATTAAAGAACCTGCTGCTGCCAAACAGGCTACAAATTGGCTGCTGTGGCCATGTGATCCAAGACGGCTTTCTTCTAGCTTGGTGGATGCCTACTGAGTGTAGCCAGGTGAGTTCAAAGCAACTACAGAAGCAGGGTTGATATCACTCTAGGTCGTATCTGGAGGGACCATCAGCCCCTCAGGTAATAAACTAGACATACACCTCCAAGCCACCCAGAGAGCCTGCCCAGCTTCTGAAGGGAATCAGTCTCATTTTGACCCATTTCAGATTGGAAAAAAAAAATTATCAGTCAGGCTTGGCGGCATTTCCAGCAATCTAAATCCAGCAATAAGATAGTATGAAAAGCACAATCAGAGCAAATATATTCTATGATGTATGAAGTTTTAACATTAAGGCCAAGCTAACATCTTTTGTAAAATACCAAGAACTTGAGAGGGAGCCTGCATTGTGACACTGGATTCAGATCACTGTCCAATAGGCAACAAGTAATCAATTTCCAAAAACCAAAAAATATCAAGTACAGGTATTGCCTCTCATAAGGAAATCAAGTATTAAGATATTCAAACTCAATGACAAATATGTATTTCTGTCACAAAAAATATTATTAGTTATATCAGAAGATTTATAAAGAGGGCGACTTTTAAAATAAAATTTTACATGCAAAAAATGGACTGACTTACACTGCAGGAACACGTCTAGAATCCAATAATATAAATATCCTATTAATATATAAGGATAAATATAAATATTCTAGTGATATATAAGTATAAATATTCTGTAAATAAGTATATTTGTAAACATACAAAAATATTTTTATAAATATATAAATATTCTATAAACATATTTACATGGTCAGAGATATTGCCATTATCTATGTCATTACTTTTTTCCAGATATTTCCCTGCACACATTCCATTGCTATGGACATTTGAGGAGAGCACCACTTCCCACTCAGTTTTATTTTGCAACATTTCCTTTGAAAGCCTTAAATGCCTAATTTAGAGAGCTCAGGTTTTCTCAACCAGCAAATATGTATACCCAATCCAGCATCTTTCTCCAAGCTAACTTGTACTGTCTTGCTCTCTCTCCATGACTGTAACGTCTGATCAACAGGAAGAGGAAGACAACAGATTGATTCTTTTCATCATCAATATGCATTCTCCATACCCACCATCAAAGACATTAAGAACTTTTTGAAATCAAAGCATTTGAGAAATCAAAAGGAAATTCCTCACCTGAAATAGATGGCGACCCTTCTCTCTCTGTGATCTGGTATTTTGTCAGATGTCTTCTTTCCGCCCCCACTCACCCTGGATTGTCATCACCCTCTAAAGTTTGAGGGACAGAGTGTTTATTAGAAGCTTAATTTCATTTTATCCCCTGAGCCCTTTTCTTCTCCATGACACTCACACTGACAGCTTAAAGAAAATAAATTTTGTGCAAAATTATTTCTAGGGCAAAATTAGCCACAGTTCTTAACTGAAAAGTGAATTTTATGACAATGGCTGATCATAAAACTTAGCCCAGGTTAAATCTGGCAGCAAGAAATACTTTCAATGACAGAAAAATTAAGACAGCTCAATTTCTCCTGTCCTACCATCTTTTGGTGTTCATTTATATATGGGATATTTTCACTTGTCCTTTATATAGATATTCTTTTTTTTATTTTTTAATGTTTATTTATTTTTGAGAGACAGAGAGACAGAGCGTGAGCAGGAGAAGGGCAGAGAAAGAAAGAGACACAGAATCTGAAGCAGGCTCCAGGCTATGAGCTGTCAGCAAAGAGCCGGACACGGGGCTCGAACTCACGAACCACAAGATCATGACCTGAGATGAAGTTGGCCGCTTAACCGACTGACCCACCCAGGTGCCCCTAGATATTCTGATCCTTGAGACCCATGGAGGAGGAGAAGTGAGACCTGGACTCTGACATCTTCCCAACAACTCCTATCTGATTTCAGTGCTAAAAGTGTCTTCCTTTGTCAAGGAGATTTTTCCAGAGCTGCTGTCTTAGCTTTTTGAATGGGTGTGATGAATTGATATTATATTTCTAGCATACTGAATTATTTCATTTATTATTCTTTTTCTTTCCAAACTGTTCTGACCGCAAATAGATAAGACTAAAAGGACATTAGTATGCAAATTCACCCATCGCCTCTGTATAGAGCTATTTTTTTCAGGAATCCATTACTTCACATTGCTAGGCAAAGGAGTGGCTGCAGCACCAGACAAGGCATCTGTGACTCTAGCAGACAGTCATGACCTGTTTCATGAAGGAGTGATTCTCATTTTCTTTATTTGTCAGATAAATTAAAATGACCAACATCAAATAGTGCCAGACTTATTTTCTTTGGAATTTCACTTCACCTTCATTTTAAGACTCAAATACAACAGGCCACAAGAGGGTCATGCAAGGGAGGATGTGATCACTCCTGTGAGGGGGAGGGGGGACCAGGAGGATGTGCTCCTAAATCAGGTGATTCACAAAGACTCACTTCCCTGAATATTAAGAAACATAGCGTAGTGGCCTAGATGCAAAAGATGAAAAGATGCTGTCTGAGCCTAGATTTGGTACTGACTCCCATTCCTTAATAACATCTGCCAATCACACATTCTCTGTCCTTTTCCTGAATATGCCTATATATATATTTCTGATATACCAAGCCATGAGTATATCTGTTGCCACTGAAGTTTGGACTTTTGCACAAAAAGAGTGTGTTGCAAAATAATAATGTTTTATACAATGTTCTGGAATGTATTGTAAACATTTATGTGCATGCTTTACACAACAATCTTGTGATGGTGTTAACAATGATTATGAAAAAAAAAGTTCCTGAAAAAAATAGAAGGAGGTGGGGAAATTTAGAGCAAAACCATAGATTCTTAGCCCAAGATCACACTTTAAAGACTCTCCTTGTTCCTGAATCCCTTCTACAGAATTCCTGCTGGAATACTTCTGAGCAGCAGGAGGCTCTCAGTCCATCTAATTGTTGAATACTTCTAATGCTTAGAAGGGTCTTGAAACCCATTCTTGGAGATGAGATCATCTGTAGCAAACAATCATTTTTACTTCTTATAGAAAACAATGATTTTTCTCTTCTTATAGAAAGCAAATATGGAAACTAGTGCAGTCACTCTGGAGAGCATGGAGGGTCCTCAAAAAGTTAAAAATAGAACTACCCTGTGACCCAGAAATTGCACTGCTAGGTATTTACCCAAAGGACACAAAAATACAGATACAAAGGGGTACATGCACGCTGATGTTTATAGCAGCACTATCAAAAACAGTGAAGCTATGGAGAAAGCCCAACTGTCCATCCACTGATGAATGGATAAAGAAGATATGGTGGATAGATAGATCAATAGATAGATAGATAGATAGAGATAGAGATAGAGGAATAATCCTTGGTGATTAGAAAAAATGAAATTTGACAATTTGCAACAACATGGATGGAGCTAGAGTGTATTAAGCTAAGCAAAATGAGTCAGTCAAAGAAAGTCAAATGCCATATGATTTCACTGGTATATTTAAGAAACCCAATAGATGAACATATAGGAAGGGGGGAAAAGAGAGAGGGAAACAAGCCATGAGTGAGTTTTAAAGATACAGAACAAACTGAAGGTTGATGGAGGGAGGTGTGGGGGATGGGCTAGATGGGGCACTTGTTGGGATGAGCACCGGATATTATACACAAGTGATGGATCACTGAATTCTACACCTGAAACCAATGTTGCACTGTATGTTAACTACGTAGAATAAAAATAAAATAAATTAATTAAATAAAAATTTGAGGAAAAGGAAAGCAAATGAATAGTATTAAATCGGAGTAGTAAAAATTCATGTGTCTCTTTATAGAAGATAAACGTGTTTGCAAAAATTGAGAGAAATACAAACTATCTGCAAATCCTTTGCTTAAATCCCTCCGTTTTTTATTTTAGAAATCATATGCTGTGTTTTTACATTCCAACAAGAATAAGAGAAACATATATTGCAGTCTCCCAAATGGGAATTATGTTTTCATTAGGGACACACAATTTCCACTCTGAATGAAACAAACCAGGAGTTCCAGACCCTCCATAGCGACTCTCCTGCACCACCCCCAAATGATTGCTGGTCAGTGGTAACAAAGGTCAGCAGCGGGTTTGCTTCACATGGTCACTCAGACACCTAGACTGATGAAGGAGTCAGCATCTTTTAGCCACACCATCCAGAAAATACTGTCTGATAACCACAGCAGAAATGGTGGCACTGGAGGGTGCCAGACCCAGAATGAAATACTGCAGTTTGGGAATGACAGCATCCTTTCCTCTCCTGGTCTACTGATCAGAACTACTCACACAATTTGCACAGCTGTAAAGGGGCTGAGAAATAGAGTCCTCCAGGCTCTCTGGAAATGACTACTATCTCATGTCTCCCTGGGATCTTTCCTTTTCCAAGTTGAGGATTCATAATTCCATCAACTGATTTTCATACAGCACCACCTCCACAGCCCATCTTCCCAATTTCCCTCCTACTGGTCATTTCTACCTCCAAGATATCTCAACCGTGTCTGTAAACCCTCTGAAATTATGTGATTTTTGTGAGCACGTTTATACTCCTTAGGGAAAGCCTTCAAAAGATCAGCCTGAGAAAGTTTCAGAACACCACTTTACTTCTTCATTATTACCTCCCAGGGCAATTGTTTAGCAACGGTCTGAGCAGAGGTGAATATAATCCTTCATATACACACAATATCAACAAAAATGCAACATTCTACAAAAATAGCCTAAAATTCCATTTGATTTCTTGACAGAATACTGGACTACACTGAGTTTATGGGCACCTAAAATACCGCACTACACACCACCTACACTGCTGTGAGGCCAGGTAGCACCAATTCTGAATTTATGAAAATTTTTGGGTTGTTTTAGTTATTGCCCTAGTCCTATTCTCATCTTCACTCTTTGCTTTAGGCTTAAGGTTCACATCTGCACAAATCGTTGTGAATCTTAATTCTATCCTTAAACATATTATTTGTTCTTCCTTCCCATATTTGTGTTTTCTGAATGCCATCTCTAATATGGATTCATCCATATCAACTACACAAAATGTTGGGGAGTTCAGTGCAAAGGACTAAGCCATAGAGCACACCCCACGAGAGCCCGTCCGAGGGAACAAGACTGCCCCTCGACATATCCGTCACTGCCTTATCCTGCATCTATTCCCAAGTTTTCCAGTTTAAGGAATATGTTTACCTCCTTCTCATGGACATTTACTCTGCCCTTCTAGGAAGGAGAAGGCTCTTCATCACATCCCAGTCTCAGTGATAACCTTCAGTCCAGTTGGGTTTTTTGGGTTTTTTTTCCAACTTTCTTCATTTAAAATGTGTTTTTTAATATTAATATTTCAATCAATTTTAAACCAAATCTAATACAGCAAGTTACTTAAGGACTTGGGTTTCATTGTATTTGTTAATAAAGATATCTTATAGCCACTTGTGCCTCTAGAAATGTAAGATTCTCTGAATTTTGCTAGACATCTCCATCTGAGGAGTGAAAATTATCCCAGGTAGAACTGTACTGATCCTATAAATAAATAAACAAGCCAATGAACAAATAATAGAAAATAAAAACCAGAACATGATAATGAGGTTTTCCAAACTGTTGCACCCAGTTCCTTGTGGAATTGGGAATATAATCCCACCCTGTGTATATTCACTTTAAAAAGAAATAGTATTTCTTCTTTGCCAGACATTAAAATGGCCCATGTGCCACCTGTAGCAATAACTGCTTGACCTTGGCTAATGCTGCCTATCAATTCACATTACTTTGGCCTGTTAGCTTCAAAAAACCTCACAAGGTTAACTGTGCAATAATTCAATGACATTTATCTAAGGATCAAAATATTATGAGATTACAGTACAGAAAATAATACAGGTGTCATACACTTGTGATAGCTACTCAGCAAAAAGGGATAATTTACAGCTATATTGCTCTGCCCACTCTTGTATGAAATATTTATCCCAGACAACCAGTGTTCTCAGATTAATGCCATTTAATTTTATTTCAAAGGGTTGACAGCAGTGCCCCCCGCACTGAGGTCCTGCCTGACAATCACAGAATAATCCAGAAGGGCCTCTTGATTAAGTCACCAGAAGCCATTGGACAGGTTTCAAGGAGCCCCCTTCCTTTCAAGATGAGAGAAAGGACATCAGTTTTACTTTCCCATATAAAAAGTCATAGTGTATACTCTAGAGCTCAAATGAATAGATAGTTTAAATACATTTCTTAATGTATTCCTTGTTAAAAAATTATAGAAAGCTATAAACTCTGTGCCTGAGATGCCAGACCAGACACTGATGCCCCTGGGAAAATAGGAGTTGGTTTCAGGAAGAAATTGAACTGATCAGTGTTTTCCTTGCCTCTGTTCTCTTCACTCCAAACAAACATTCCTTTAGAAAGTAATCTCTCTCTGAGGCAGATCCAAACACATCTTCATTATAAGAATAAACAAGTTTGTTGGTAGTTCAGGTATAAGAGGATCACATTCTTCTCCATCTCTAGAGGAAATGAAGCCACTTTGAGTTGAGTGTTTGTAAAAGGCCCTTCATGAGTGAAACCTTGAGTCAGGAAGAGCAGGTCAGTCATTATAAGGACCTCTCTGAACTTATTGCCCAGCAAGCAAAATCTTTCCAGAACCAACTACCTGCTTCTAAGGGACTGGACATTCTTTACTCAATGAGGCAGAAATATGATTTTTACCAGTTGATGAGGCAACAGTGATTTGCCTATTGCAGGTCCTCAATAAATATTTGTTGGTATGTTGCCTCAATAATGTTTATTGATTCAGTATCTATGATGTTTCAAGGACCAGAGAAAATAATTAAAACTATAAGGCATGGCATGGAGCTTCAAGGAATTTATAGTATATCTGTGGAGAACAATGTGACATATTTAATATAATTGAAAATCAGTATTAGGAAAATGGACACTTCACAGATTTATATTATAGGTTTTCAGTTATTTGTAGACTTTAGGAAGGAATTCATAACCAGGGTGAATATGAAAGGCTTCGTAGAAGTGGATTTGGGGCTTCTATGTCTTTATGCTGGGTTACAAGTCCAGAGTCAAGAAATGACCAGGGACCTCAACGGCTAACCAAACATTCATTTCTCACTCACATATACCCAAGGATTGGCTTCAGCTCTCCTCCCTGTCTTCAAGGGACCCAGTCTAAAGGAGCAGCTTTATTTTATTCTGCTGCCACAGAGAAGTAATGGAAATAGCAAAACCACACAACGGCTGTTGAAGCTTCTTTGTGGTCATGGTATATATTACCTCCACCCACAATCTATCGGCTGAAGCAAGTTGTATGGCCAACCCTGCCATTGATAAGGTAGTGAATATATTTTTTCTACAGTGAGGAGCACAGTAAGTCAGTTAGCAACCAGTGAGGATATATAATCCTCTTGTAGGGAAGGCAGCAAATAATACGACAATAATACATTACTGTGATATAAAAATCCAATGATATAATCTTCCAAGAACAGAACAATAAAGTATGTATGGAATGTGGCTTGGAAGAATGAACATAGGATTATTCTGGAAGTAGAAACAGTAGAAATATATGGGTCAAAGGGTATATCCAAAGAGATTTTATTTGAGATTTCTAAACAGCCTTCCAAAAATGTAATAATTTACATTCCAACCAACAGTGTGTGAAAGAATCTTTCCAAGCCTTCATATTGGTAACATATTATATATCATTTTTGTTATATATTGATGATATTATATGTTGATATAATATATAATTCAATATATAATTCAGTATATAATTGAACATGGTAATTTGTGTTCTCACTTCTATTTATTTCATTATGAGTAAGCATGAGCATTTTTTTCATTTGTTTATGCTATTTAATTTTTATTCTCTGCCTTAAAAACAAAAATCTTTAGTATAAAAACTCATACTACTTGTTAAAATTCTTTATAATCTGTTAAGATTTAGGCCTTGACTAGTGGGATCAAAGCCATACACCAAGTGAAGTAAAATGGTTCTAAAATTAAGGACTGTTGTTTGTATTGAAATTCATTCTGTTTCCTTATTTAAAATACTTTCAAATACCACCCCACACACAGTCAACTTTCTGAGCAGACCTGTAACAAAGTCTCCTGGTAGGAAAGATCACAGATTTTAAACGCAATTCCTGGCCAGAAATGTAGTGTGCCTGATTCCCAACCAGAAGAATCCCCTGTCTTTGGAGTTCCGGGAGCACCGTTCTCCCAAAATGGAAAAGCATCCACATTCTGCTCTGCTTCTCTTGGCTCTGCTCATTTGTTCTCTCTACTCCAACATTTCCCAAACTACCTGTCATGGGATATTCATCCCATGAAATACTGCAGGTGAAAGGGAGGGGGTGAGTTTATAGTCAAATAAATTTGAGAAATACTGTGTACCAATCCTGTCCTCAAACGCAGAAGCTGGATGACCTTGAGGAGTGACCTTTTTTCTCTGGTTTCAGTTCCCCCACATGTAACATGGTGTGCTAATATTCGTAGCTACTTCACAGTGTTGTTGTAAGGGCTAAACTAGGGAACACATTCAAAGCACGTAGAATAATACCTGGCACATATAAGTGCTTAATATGTGTTTATTATTACTATTAGCATCTACAGGCTCTGGAAAATGTTGCAGCAAATAAACCTGCTTAACTTTGCTTAATTCATATTTTTCTCATTAATTTTTTTCACTTAATGCACCTCCCTTTGGGCATTCTTCTACTGTCACCTGAATGTTGAGTTAGGGTGATAGGAACCCTCTCAAATTCCAAGGTGCCCAATGCCAGCCAAGGATCAACCTTGTAAGCAGGCTTTTCACAGGATACTGGTCAGGCCGGTTACATTGACTCTTTTCTGCACCGTACTGAAATTTCCATAAATCTCTGGGATCCTCTGCCTTCACCTACAAAATGATGTATATTTGATTTTCCCATTGTTCCTAAAGCTTTGAGTCTTCACAGTTTTTGAAATGACTGCTGATCCTGACAAACAGAGAATCTTCCAAACAAAATTCCTCACAACAAAACTAGTTAGCATAAAAATACTGATAAGTGTTACATTGATTGACTTATGAAAATAAATTTACGTGGCATCAGAAAGATGAACATTATCATGACACTAATAAGTAGCTTTGAAATATATACCAACTTAAATTCAATAATGTTTAAATGTTTTATTTAAATTGGTATACTTTCATTCCAATTTAAGGAAATTTGAGGAAACATTTGAGAAAACATTTAAGAGAATAACCATTCATGTTATAATATAAATGTATGAACAAGGAGGTTAGCTAGATAAAAGCAAGATCTAATATTTAGATTATAAAGCTTAAATGTAGAGGAGATAATTCAGCTTGAACACATTTACTTACCCTGGTATGACTCACATTTTTGTATATACTTGGAACATAAATTTGGCATATGATCTACACATTTTATTATGATTCTTCTTCCCTCTACCTGCTTTTACAACAGCTATTTATTTGTATCACAAAGTCAGTATTTATAATTTATAGAAGCCTGGGCAACATGTAGCTTTGTGTTACCTGTGAAAGATAAAAATAAAAAATAAGTAAACTAATATTAGCTTGATCAAAGGGGAGTGTTTACCTATCTAACAGAACCTATTGTCTTATTAGTTTATTCAGTGTGTCCTGAGCAAATTTGATATGTCAGGAACTGTGCTAGGGACTAGAAAAAAATACTGAATAAAACATAGATTCTACCTTAAATGAATTAACCTCTAATGGGGGAAATGAGCTCTTAAATAAATGCAGTAAGCAGAATACTGCTTCCATAGAGTGATGTGTACTGGGTATTATGTAAACTTAGCAGGAAGAGAAGGGAAGTTTTGGTAATGTGGGTAGGGTGTGAGAAGCCTGGGTGGTGAATGGAAGCCAATGGCAGGTGGAGTGTGTGGGAAGTTCCTCACAGGTAAACTCCAAGCCTCCTGAGGGCAAGGCTGTGTTTGTGGAGCTCCCCACTCCCCATCCCTGCAGCTTCCTGTACTGAGGCCCTCCCTCCAGGGCTCTCTGCTGTCCCAACTCCCAGGGCTCGAGGACTAGTGGCTCCACAGCTTTCCTTTGTCTTTATCTGACAGGCCTCCTGGTCTCCATGGGTCAGAATCCAGTTTCAACGGGAATTTCTTGGCTTGGAGATCTTAGTACCTGTGGGTACATCTGGTATAGGACCAGGTGTTTATTTTCTGAAGCTAAACTTGCAGCAAGAAGCTGCTCTATAGAACCTGGCTGCCATATTTAACAAAGATTTTACCAGAATGAGCCTACAGATTCCTCACCAGGGACATTGACTGAGGCAAGGTCAGAAACTTCCCCCACAGCATCCTTCTAGACCTCATGGTATTTCTCCACCTCCAAGCCACACCCATGGCCCAGAAGTGCAGCACTGAGAGTCTAGTGGATGGGTCATGTCTGAGAGCCGAGTGAGTAACCTAAGGACTGGGCAGCATGGAGCAGCAGCAGATGGAGCCACCCACCCTGCCCGCCAACTTTCTCCTTGTATCTTGGGACTGCTTTCTTCTCCTTCAGTGAAATTTGTTGCCTCTGACTAGAGTTTCTGTCTTCCCTCTCCTATTCCTCCCAATTTTCCCCAACAAGTTTTAGTGCTAACATAAGCACCCAGCACCCAGAAGAGTTTCTGTCTTCCCTCTCCTATTCCTCCCAATTTTCCCCAACAAGTTTTAGTGCTAACATAAGCACCCAGCTTTCCAGTTACCTACAACTGTACCAAAACATACAGGGGGAAGGAAATCTTCCTACAGATGCTCCCACTCTTCCTTCTTTCAGGTTCTGTGGGCACATTGGTAAGGACTGTGGATCTGTAGGTGGTCAATATTGAAGATTAGTTTATACATCAAAGGAAGAGGAGACTCGGGGTATCCTGGTCTTCTCAAGCCCCATAGTTAGGGCAGAGGAACCTAAAATAAGCAGCAGGCATAAAGAATGGGACATGAATGGAAAAGGGGCTAAGAAAGCTCATTCTAGGAGTGGGGAATTTGCAAATGGTGAAGGGAGATAAGAAGTAATGACTTCCTTCCTTCCCTCTCCCTGCTTTTTCCACCCACTCAGGGCCAGCTCTGAGGTGAAAAATAGGAACTAGTAAGTCAGATCGGGGTTTTGTTTTCAGGCCACATGAAATGACAGCATGTGTCCCACAAGAAGTAGGCTCCTGTTAGCACATCCTTTGTCCTTAGGGTCTTAGGAATGTGCTCCTGTGTAAAAGACTCTCCCAGGTCAGGGTCTGACATCCCAGTCTGACCTCGTTCAACCTCGTTCAACCTCGTTCGAACTCCAATCAACTCCATGTTCAAAGAAGCATCTGATAATATGCTTTGCAGAATGATAAGCAAGCATTTCCATGAGGACCCATATTCACCTTTATGTATATAATTTCTTCAAATGCAGCCCTAGTGCTCACGTACTAACTTAAATGTTCCAACAATAAACATGAGGGGCAGGGGAGAGCAGGAGCCTTAGCCGTACAAGCTCCATCTCAAGAGACACACAGGAAGGTTTTCATATGTCACAGTTCCTGAGATGTAGTCCCTATCCACTAAGTCTGATGCAGTAAAAACAGAGCTCAGAATCCTGCAATCCCTCAGTGTCTAAAGGACCAAGGAGACGGCAGAGTTTGAGTCCCTGCAACATCTTACCACATCCCAAAATTCTACACCAGGTGTCAATTTCCCCAAAGGACAACTCTCACAGCAGTAGGAAGCCCATTTGTCCTCACTCCCTGACACATAAGAAAGCAAAGGAAAAATAAGCACTCAGCACCTAGGTTCAGAAAGTGGAAGGCAAGTCGATCTATCAGTAATATGACAGAATCTGATGAAAGTGGTCCCCAGGCTTCTTGGTTCATCTTCACCATTAGTTGTGAGTTAATTACAATTGCGGACTAACCTCTGATTGGTTTACTTACAACTAAGGCTATTCATTTAAAAGGTAAAGATCAGTTTTGTTTGTGAGAAAGTGAAAAACAGCCCCAGCATGTGACAGCTAGGCCTAATGCTCCCAAGAAAGCATCAACTCTGTGAGATAACACAACACAACAGAAATAAGACTGTTCTGATTGTGTCTGAACCCAGAGACAAGGACGTCCTACAGCCCACAAATATCTGGTGTAGGGGGAGATCTCAGCCTTTTGACCAACGAACAGTAACTCCACTTTAATTCTTGCACCTTCAGGTAAAATTTACCAGAACGCTCTGTCACCCTCAGAACTGACCCCACTTCTGTTAAAGACTCCTTAAAATTACCCAGCACAACACACGTTCCCCTGACCCCCTTCTTACCAAAATGACCATAGCTCTTCCTGGCTTCAATGAGTTAAATAAACCTGATTTTGTTTGACCACAATTGAGTCCCTTCTAGTCTTTGCTTGATAGATTTCTTCATGTAACTGACTATCTGAACGGCAACAACTCAAAGTCCTACATCCAAAGCCATTTATTATCCAAACCAGAAATTATTACAAGTCTTCAGAAAATTCTCCATTCCATACATCATTTGATAAAGGATTTTTACACAGTTTGGAAGACTGTACTTTCCAAAAATGGCCCAACAATATTTCCCATTTTACATGCTCTTCTGCAATATTGCCTTGCTCTCCACCATCACAGAGTAATGTCTGATTCCCCCTCTCCTCGAATCTGAACTGGCTTTCTTGACTCTGCATTGGAGTCACGTTGTGTGGCTTTTGAGTCCATGTCTGCATAAAGTTCATGCAGCTTCCAGCCAACTCTCCCATAGCATCAGCCCTCTGGATGAGCCCTCCCTAGATACATCTTCTTAGAATCTAGCTACCAGGCTGCCAATAGCTGAGGCCACTTGGAGACCCAATGTTTGGTGCTGTAGTTAATAGACCTAGCTGAGCCCAACCCAGGTGCCAAAACACATGAACACAGAAACCTCCTTGATGAGTCCAGTCCTCAACCATTGGGGTCTGCCTGGCTGAGACCCCAGACATCTGGGAGAAGAGAAAATCCTTGCCCACTGTGCTCTGTACAAATTCTTGACCTAAAGAATGTGTAGGTATCACTCATTGGTTTTGGGATTGGGCAGGGGATGGAAGTTGGATAGGCCTCAAGGAGACTGTCCATAAGAGCTTAGAGGACACTGAGGAGAATGTTTTTGGAAGCTGAAGAAAAGAGGATCTTTGTTATGTAGTGGGAGAAAGTTTCACAAAAATGATCACCTGAACACACATGGAAATGATCTAATGAATTGATGGATCTAAGACCATTTCAAAGCCAAACATCAAAAACGTCAACTGGTTTGGGAAATTATTCCATTTTCCAGAAGAATTGGGGATGCTATAAAAGAAGCCTGACTTCCTGAATTCAGCCATAAAACTGATTATCAATCCCAGTCTCTCCAGAAAGCTAAAGATTCTCAGATTAGAAAATGGCTTCAGTACAAGAGCAAACCCAGGCTGGGCTGTAGGATCCTTGTTAAGCCTCAGAATGTGGTGCTCCATGAAATGAGTCAGCTAAAGACCTTCTAAGGACCTTGAGGATGTCCATGGAAAACCCTTCCTGTTAAACAATAGGGCTCCCAAGACAGAAGAGGGCTTGACTAAAAGAAAAGTGTAGTGGGTTTTGTCTAATGGAATGAACTCCCATAAGGTCAGAGAATCTACACAATTTTGGAGAGATTTGTATTGATATAAACACCATCAGCTGGACATGAGAGATACAGGGATGGTACAAAATGGAGAGAGATCTTCAAATCTTCAAACTTCTGTGGGAAAACTATGCAGTTGCAAACATAGTCTAATTTTTACAGAAAAAAAATACAATGGCTTCAAAGGGCAAACTAAGAGAATAGGGTGGAGCCAAGGGCCAAAGAATCATCACCATGAAGCAACACTAAGTTCAAATCACATAACTGGGATATCATATCCCCTAAACCATGACTGAAATTTTAAACACCTAATGGGACAAATAAAACACGTAACATAGTTGCATATGGTCAATAGCCTGTTAGTTTTTCACTCTCATTTTATATGACCAGGGGAGTCATGTGCTGGAAATCCCTGAAAATCCAGGAAGAGTGATTATGATTGGTACAAAAACTTCATAGAAAGTAGAGCTGATCTGTAGGAATATATATTGCTTTTTGTACATTGTAAGTTTACCATTAAATTATCCTACTTCAAATTGAATTTGTTAAACTGAAGCTATAAAATAATTGCATTCAAGATCAAAGAAAAAAATTAGAAAATTCAACAAGACACATTAAATAAAAAATTCAAAACTTCAAGATCAGTTCCTTGTTTGAGTTGAAAGGATCATAGAGAATCTTAAATCTAATCCATTTATTTTATTCCTAGAAATAACGAAAGCCAGAGAGGTTAAATGGCTTGGCTAATATCAGACAGGTAGCTGTTAGCAGAAGCCCTAGGAGGCTTCTATCTGCAAACATCTGTGAAACAGTGAGACGTTCTCATCTGATAATTGAAGACTGAGTGGTGAAGTGACAGGTCACTTGCCCGTCTCCATCCAAACGGCAACAGCAAATTTACATTGGACTGGGTTTTCAATAGAAAGTGCCTTTTTATTTTACTTTATTTTATTTTGAGAGACAGAGTGCGAGAAGGGGAGGGGCAGAGAGAGAGAATCTCAAGCAGGCTCCACACTGTCAACCCAGAGCCTAACATGGGGCTCAAACTCACGAATTGTGAGATCATGACATGAGGTGAAATGAAGTCCAACCCTTAGCTGACTGAGTCACCCAGGTGCTGCAGAAAGTGTCTTGTTAATTAAAAAAAAAAAAAAGACTGGTTGGGCCCTTGACCTGACACTGTGAGGTGCTTTGGATCAGAGAGATTTCAGGTCCCTTCAGGTAACATTCAGAGCCCACCTTGAACAACCAAAAGGACCCTGGGAAATAAACAGAGCTATGGAAGATTATTAAAATGGCTTTCAAAAATAAAGGCACTCAAAATAGCCCTAAAGTTTGAAGCCAATCCATGTCTTCTCCAGTATGTTTGTTGTACTTTGTGACTGAAAACCTACATGTGCCCACAAACACATATTTTCCCTATGCTTTCTAAATGCAGTTACTGCATACAGTTGCCTCGAGAAATCTGAAATTGGCTTCACTTTATGGTAATGTTTCTGTTGCCACCATTCCCACCATGACACAATTCTGACGGCAGAGAAACTGAACACAGGAAATACGTAAAAATTACAGGAAAGCAAATGCATGTAATGCTTCAGCTGCAAGATATTTAATGCTCTTTCTTGCCCATATGAGCAAACTGGCACCAAAAAAAAAAAAAAAAAACAAGAAAACAAAACCCCAAACCAATAATGTTCCTTTGGCACAGCTTTTTCAAATGGTGAGATGTTGCAAATGTTCATTAAAGCTCTGTTTGGGGCCTGACCTTCAGTGATGGGCGCCTTCCTTTAAACTCCTTTGGTTTCAGCCTCTGATTGAGATAGAACTAGATAAAATTCTTACTTAAATGATAATAAGAAACCGTTTTAGTTGAGAGCTTTGATGTTACCTATGCACGGAGGATTGGAGATTCTCCCCTAATACATAATTAACAGGCTTGGTCTGTTTCTTTCCTGAGCTGCCCCCATCTACCAGTGAACTACATTGAAACTTGTTTTCTTGCATAGCATTTGTTAACCAAGGTTAAAACAGACATTCATTTTATTACAGCTAGTAAGCTGCTTTTTTGGGTTTTTTGGTTTGTTTGTTTGTTTCTTTTTTCATTACATGATAATCCAGAAGCAAGTACAACTGGAGGATTTTAGAGTCTAAGCTGAGTGATCAAAAAACTGATCTTTAAAAGAAAAAAAAACTGTGACTGACAAAGTTCAGGATAAGATGTCCAAATTTAGTAGAATATTGAAATCTGTCAAGGGCAACAAACAAGAAACAATGCTGCATACTGACAATCATTCACTAGGAAATTCTGAAGCTGTGGGCAGGGTGCTTTGTCTCCCGAAGTTCTGAGCACAAGCTACATCAGATTCACCACAGACTCTGTGGTGAATATGTTTTTTCAAATACAGATTCTTGGGCTTCACCCTAGATTTATTGAATCTCTTTCTTAGAATCCACATTTGAATAAGTTTTATAACTGACTTAATATGAAATGTTTGAAAAATCACCTTTAGAGGGACACAGAGTGTTGTTTTCCTACCTTCTCAAGTAAATTTAATCTAACATTTTAGTTAGGATTTGTCCTTGTGGCAGAGAATTTATTTTATCATAATAATAGTCAGTCAGGAACTGGTCTATCAGATTACCATGCACAAAATACTTCAATAAGTATTCTTAATAAATTTATTATTTTTAATAAATTCTTAATAAGATCTTCAGCTTTATAATGCACCAATTTGTTTCTTTAGCAGAAAAAGCAAAGGCTGAAAAGAATAGAAGTGACTTTATTCTCATTATCAAAGCCAAATTTATAGACCTCTAAAGGTTTCTAGAGATGGCTTTGGAAGAAAAGACTGTACAACACCGAAGTTAATTAAGTGGGTTTAGGTTAATGTGCAAATGATTTGTCCTAGATGACTGTGTATGATGAAAGACATCATTAGTGGAGAATGAGGATGTCATTGGTTGAATAGAATGGAGAGATGGCCTGGCTTCACCAGTCACCTCCCTTCTGGAATCCTGCAGAATTAATTACAATTCTACTGCAGTTGTGAGTGACGTGCTTTATTAATGTGCTTCCAGTCAATATTTACCTTGACAATCTTAATATAGTTTAAAGGGGAAGCCCTTACATGAAAAGATGTGTTTCACAAAAGGCTGATTTTGATTTTCTATGAATCATTATTGCTACCTCCCCTGTCCTGGAGAAGCATGTTTGCTATTACCTACAAAAATGGGGAAGTTTTTCAAAATAAATATCCATGAAACAATTACAGTAAATGAATTGTTGCAAACTTTTACATATATCTTCATAGTTATTTTTAAGAAGATAGTTATCAAAAATTAACTTTTTGTTTATGCCAAGAGTAATGAAATAAACAAGTTACATTAATGTTATAATGTGATTTTAATAGCCAATAAAAACTTGGAAAATATCTGCCTCATCAACTTCAGCCCCCAAATAACAAACCATTGCTTATGGTCATTAAAAACACATAAGCACATCATGCAAAATTAGATTAACCTATCAACTGAAATTAAATTATGACCATTCATTTTGCTGATTTTTATCAATAAATTAAGTATTGAAAGCCTTAGTCCTATTCAGTCAGATGCAGAGTTTTAATTGGAAAGAGACACATGGCTAAGGAGTAGCTGATCTAAATTGGTAATTCTTGATTGTTCAGAACTGTGAATTATTGTGATTTATCATCCTCAGAAGGATTTTAGTAATAGACAAGTCTTTATGCAGGAAAATTTGCTTCTCACATTGATTCAGCATGGTTTTTTCCCTTGGAATGAGTTGAAAGTAGAAAAAGAAAAGCAGATATTCTATCGTTATGTCATTGCCTGCCAAGTTTTCCCACTATTGAGAAAAGTAGTCCCTTGAGCATTCTGAAAGGCAGGTCTAATAGCAAGAACCAAGAGCTCAAAATCAGCTAGCTGGTGAACAGAACACCCTTTCCACATGACACACAATCACGTCCACTGAACTGCTCACTGGTATCACAGCACAGATCTGCTAACAACAATTTTCTCTACTTGAAAACCTCATGGCCTTTGAAGCCAAATTATTCTGAATAATCCCAGAGTCAACCTCTCAATCATGGAGGAATCATACATTAACATGTGAGGAAAATGAGCACAAGGTGAGGAACCAGGTCTTGTCATGTGGACCCAGCAGAGTACTCGCCAGGCTTGGCAATTCCTCTAGCTCCTGTGGGACTTGATTTCCTCAACTCGACACAAATTCTTATCAATGAAAGGAAAAAGATCTTTAAGACATGTGTTGCTGTTGGAGAGCAACTACAGGAATGAAATGGTTCTGTGTCTGAAATGTAGAGACACTTGAGGATGTTCAGAGCTCAGTGAGTCTACCGCTACTCAACCATTTCAGGATCTGCACAGACACAGAGCAACTATATAATAGCTTAACACCGATTTATGTACCATGATAATATATGATTCCTGTAACTAACCCCATACATATGGAGGTAAGTCACAGCATGTTGCTATAAAATTTAGCCTAAAAGAGCACTAGTCACAGGAGCCAAATGATGGAAACAACCCAAATGTCTATTAATGGATGACTAAATTTTTTTTTAAAATGTAGAATATCCATCTAGTGGAAGATTATTCACTCATAAAAAAGGAATGAAGTACCCATACATGTCACAACATGGACAAACCTCAAAAGCATTAAGCCAAATAGAAAAAGCCAGCCAAAAAAGGCCACATAATATATGATTCCATTTATATGAAATATCCTGAACAGATGAATCTATAGAGATAGAAAGTATTTTAGTGGTTTCCAAGGATGGGGAGTGACTGCTTAATGGACACAGTGTCTCTTTTGTGGGGGATGAAAATATTTGAAACTAGACAGAGGTGATTCTTGCACAACATCATGAATGACCTAAATGCCACTGAACTACACACCTTAAGAGACTTAATATTATGTTTTATGAATTTTATGTCAATTGAAAAAATTAGAATAAAGTAAAAGTTACTTGACTAAAATTTGATTATACTTAAAAAAATATTTCAGTTTTTTTATTTAAGGCAATTTTTAATTTCCTTTTCTTTTGGAGAGAGAGAGAATGAGCATGAATAGGGGAGAGGGGCAAAGGGAGAGAGAGAGAAGGAGAGAATCTTAAGCAGGATCCATGCTCAGTGCAGAACCTGATGCAAACCTCCATACCACAACCTGGATTTATGACCAAAGCCAAAATCAAGAATCGGATGTTCAGCTGACTGAGCCCATATTTAAGATCTTTTATAAAAGCATGAGAGAAAATAATAATTTGTTATCTGATTTATTATGGATTCTAAATGACCCAACATTTTAAAATGATGTAAATTAAAACTATATTCAGCCTCTCTTTCCACTATAGCTCATATTTTTCATATGCCAATTCAACAGATACTCTACTTTCATTTTAAGCATATAATATGTGACTACAACTGCTTTGAAACTATATGTTCTAACTTATGTAGGGATATTTATGGCCAAAAATGGCATATTAACAATCAGTCATCCCTCCTTTTCTACATGCAAGTTTATGGTTGGTAAACCATTCAGTGCTGGATTTTCCTTTTCAGAAGCAATAGCACATCTCAACCTTCAACCTTCAAACCCTTACACCAAACATTAGAATAATGTAGAAATTATTGATTCAATTTAAAAAATAAATACTCAGCCAAGCTCAAAAGTAGGAAAAGAAAGACTCCAAATGAGAGAAATAAAAATGGAACTCAAAACCAGATCAGTGAATAGTAATTGGAGTTTTATCAACTGGTATACTCATTAGGAGCTAGGGTTTTAGCACCCAGTTAAGGGCTGTTTTAAAAACTACAAGCCTATTCTCTTTTTTTAGTGTTTTTTTTTTTTTTTGAGAGAGAGAGAGAGAGAGAGAGAGAGAGAGAGCGTGAGCAGGGGAGGGTCAGAGAGAGAGGGAGACACAGAATCTGAATACAGGCTCCAGGCTCTGAGCTAGCTGTCAGCACAGAGACTGATGCGGGGCTCGAACTCACAAACCGTGAGATCATGACCTGAGCTGAAGCCGGATGCTCAACCGACTGAGCCACCCAGGAGCCCCTACAAGCCTATTCTTGGTGGAGAGCTGAAATGGCTTCCCACACAAGCCAAGGTGCTTATAATAAAAGAAATTGTCCCTCCCCAGATTAGTAACCAAAATAATCTATCCATTAGTTCAAGGTCTTAACTTGGAAGTGGAACTTCCTGGTCTTTTGATGAAAAGTCAATCTTGAGAGAGTTCAAAACATGTTTGCCTTGTGTATACATGTGGAGCCCAAGTTCTCACCACCTGTTAGCTACCCAGAAAGTATGAACACCCAAGCGGAGAAACTAATGTAAAAACTATCTCCACAGTCCAGGACACACAGTAGATACTCATAAAAAAAAAATTCCCACTGGAGATGAGCTTATAGACCAAATTAAAAAGAGCAAGAGGAAACCAACCAATAGGAAAGATGGCCAATGGTATGACAAATGGGAGAATTCATACCTAAGATGGCGACTACAGAATAATTTGAAAATGTTTTTTAAGTGACCAAAGAAGTAAAGGAGTGCATGCAAAAGCTTTTTAACTTTGTTTTAAGTATGATATTATGAAAAAATAAGAAGTAGATTTGGGGAAAAAAGAAATTTTAAAAACATAAAAAGTTATTGAATGTGTTTTGAAGTTAATATAACTGTTATATAGTGGGCTAGACAGGGTTTTTTTTTTTTTATGTTTACCTATTTATTTTAAGAGAGAGACAGGGTGAGAGAGTTGGGGATGGGCAGACAGAGGGAGAGAAAAAATCCCTAGCAGACTCCGCACTGTCAGCACAGAGCCCAACATGGGGCTTGAACTCATGAATGGTGAGATCATGACCTGAGCCAAAATGAAGATTCAGACACCTAACCGACTGAGCCCCCTGGGCATCACAGGCTACTTTTTTAAGAGAGAACTGATGAATTTGGAAGATAGAGCCAAAGTCATTATTGAGAACAGAACACCGAAGGATGGGGTAACACAGGTACAGAGTGGGCTATTTTAAATACTGTTGGTAAAACATAGGGCTATCGAAAACTGCGACATCAGAAGACAGGCTGGCCGCCAAAAAGTAATCCGTTAATCTGAATTGCCTGAGGAGACTCCACCATGATGTGCAAGCTGGACTCTCCTGTCTCAAGGCACGTTGTTCAACAATCTGACAGCATGCGCCCCTCAGCTTCTGAAACACTCAGTTCCAAGGGAGCTCCCTTAAAGACATCCAAGCAGACTGTAAACCATCATGGTATCTGTTCCATGGTGGGAATGAGGCTTGGCCACAGGGTTTCTACACAGGCAGCCGCTCCTCTCAAACACTGTTTAGAAAGACCTCTTCCTTTGGGATGCCAGAATGAAGCAACAAGGATTGTCCCCTAACTCCAGCAAGTAGGAAATATGTGCGTAGGGTCTACAGCTGCAGGCTTGGAATCAGCACCAAGCCCTGCAGAGCAGCAGTCAGGAGACGGATTGCATTTGTTTTAAGTACATTGACCTTCTGGACAGAAGATTAGCTAGAAAGCGATAAATAGATCATCAGATATTTGTCTATGCAACAGATTGTAAATACAAACCTTCGCCTTTATTGTTTCAGAGCTTCAACTCTGATGAAAACAGTGGTCTGCTTGTTTTCTGGTTCCAGATTGTAGCCTCCAGCTTTTCTTTGTTTTTCCATGCACGTATAGCCATATACATTATATCTTATTTATATACAGCAGCTTTTAGAAAATAAGGATTATTTTGTACTTTCTTTTACAAATTATAAGTCAAGTCTTCAGAGTAGAACCAAATAACCAGTCTGCCCATTAAAATCCTAATAGTCATCAGCATAACAGCTGCCATTTGCCACCAGGTCCTCTGTGCATTGCAGGCCTCCTCCCCCAAAACCCTACATAGTTCCTGTGAAGTCTGTCCTATTATTACACCCATTTTGCTGACCAAGGTGGCTCACCATTCCCCTGTGCTTGACTAAAACTCTGCCAGACTTCTCTGTGACTCCAGGCCTAGGTCCTCTCTGGTCTCAGAGCATTTCTTTAGAAAGCCTGTAATTACGAATTCTTTCTCTCCCTTTTGAGATGTAAATTTTCTCTCAAGGATCTGGGAGCCATTCCTTTGAAACATGATATCACCAAGAAAGGAAGCATCCTTATCTCCCAGTTGTTGGGGGGGGGGGGAGGAAAAAACTTCCTGTCTCTAAGAGCCAATTAACAAATACAAAGGGACTAATCACCCAGACCAACCTCCCCTTACCACTAGCTCACCCCAGCACTCTCCTGAATTTACTCTGAGCACAGTTGATTTCAATCTCTTGCAATAACCTCAAAAAAAAGTCTTCTTTGCCTGTTTAACTCTGCTCTGTACATTTTTTTCTTGGACAGTTCAGCTGAAGAAACTGAGCTGTACAAAGCTTCCTTAATTTGCCTTATCTGTGAGGCTGGAACTCAATCACTATTAGAATAAAGGCAAAAATAGATGCCCAGAGGGAACTTTCTGAGCCCTCTACCCTCTATGAGAGAAAGGATGAAGACCAAGGAAATGCATTCTGTTTCTATCCTGATTCTACTGGATGCTCTTTGCTATGTGGGGCTGTGGTCTCACCTGCCCCTCCAGGCTCCTAGTGCCTCTCTCTCTCTCTCTCTCTCTCTCTCTCTCTCTCTCTTTCTCACACACACACACACGCCCTCACACACATAGCTTAATTTCCACAACATCAAGGGGAGAGCTGGCTCCTTCCACCCTTCATGTCCATCCACACATTTGCAACCCTCTGGAATCTAAGACCAGTATCTGGATTCTTAAGTAATGAACTGTTGTCCTCATCCGAAGGAGGAGGAGGAGGAGGAGGAGGAGGAGGAGGGGAAGAAGGAGAAGGAGGGGAAGAAGGAGAAGGAGGGGAAGAAGGAGAAGGAGGGGAAGAAGAAGAAGAAGAGGAAGAAGAAGAAGAAGAAGAAGAAGAAGAAGAAGAAGAAGAAGAAGAAGAAGAAGAAGAAGAAGAAAAAGAAGGAGAAGAAGAAGAAGAAGAAGAAGAAGGAAATGGGTGTTTTGAATTTGAATAAAACTTTTAAAATCCTGGACTATTGTTTCCCAAATGCCACACCCCCTCAGCTGTGCTCCTGCAGGGAGCCTGAGCACCCCCATACTTCTCCAAACCTCCATGTGCTCAAACAGGAGAAATTTCAGAGTGTTTCTCTTAGAGCATCCAGGATCTTTCCAGTTTATTTTGTCCAAATTATAATTTGTCCTCCAAAAATATATTTTAAATGTTTTAAGTGAAATAGTGTCATCTCAGTTCGTTTTAGTCCAGGCTACATACCAAGGGGTTTCAGCCTGAACTGACTTGCTAATCTAGTCTCCACAAACAGGAGCCGCCCAAAAAACCCTTGTATGGTCCCAGATTGCCATCTACAGCCCAAACTGTGAAATGACAGCTTCCAGGTGTAAAGACCTTTTCTTCTTCAACCCTCCTCCTCCCCCCCCCACGCCCCCACGCAAAGTGTCAGGTGCTCATTCTTTTCCCAGAGTGATCAGATCAGCTGATCACAATACCCACACGTAGGGGGTTAACATATAAGAATGAAGTGATTTAACGGCATTTTAAAAGGATCCCTCTTGATATTGTGTGAAACACCGCCCAAATAGTAGAGGATGGAAGCTGGGGGAGCAGCTGAAGAAATACTAGAAAATCCAAGCAAGACGTTATCCAATCATGGGTTACAGAAGAGTACAGGCAGTGAAACCTTGCTGAGGGCTTGATGTCAGGTGAGGAAGGGAGCAGTTGCAGACAAATCTGAAGTTTTTAACCTGAACCATTAAAAGAATTGTATTGTCATTTACTAAGTTGTGACATATTTGGTGAATCTCAGTGTAAGGCAATCCAGTAACTGTATAAACAGAATCACATTCTGATGGGCTTTATCTGTGCTATTGAGTAAAGGTGCCTCTTTCTAAAATAAGGGCTTATGGTTCTCGGGGAAAACAGACTCTGCAGAGGGGTCATGGAAACTCATCAGTGCCGTAAATATTCTCAACAACTTACAAGGTTTTTCTATAGCAACTGCTCAGAAAAAAAATGCATGAGTCCTTTTACAAAGGCATGGCACAGAGAAATCAGCCCAGATGGTAACTCCACAGGCTAACCTGAGTTCTCTGATTACACCATGCAAACCCCAATAATCTAACTCTCCACAGCCTCTGAATGAGCATGAGCTAAAGCCAGCGTCAATGAAGCTCATGGACAACATATGAGTTTTTGTCAGAGTCTTATCCAGGATGCTCCCTGCAGCTCTCAGGTGCTCTGGATAATTTCAGGGCAGTTAGGAGCCCCTCTCTACCTGACCTTTGATTATGATCCCCATGCACAGAGACAGCCCTGAGTAGTGACACTCCTGGTAAAAAGATGCTCTTCTTCTAAGTGTTATCTTCTGTCTAAAGTTTAGCCGCTCCTACCTACACAGATGTACCTACAAGTCAGCCCTGTGTCCCAAGGGGAGACTATCACTGTATTTGCAGAAGTGTAAGTGGAGATGTTCAGTTCTTGTGATATTTACTAAGGACCCATTATGTGCCTGGCACTGTGCTATGTTCTAAGGTTGAATGGTTAAGACAGCCTCTCTTTCAAGGAATGTGATGGAAGAGAAAGAGAAAAATTTTTTAATCCATGTGGTAAGATTTTACTTGTGAAATTAAATTAATATGTGCTTCATACTCTGCTTAGCACATAAGTACACATTAAATATGAGCTTCACCCAGAATATCAATATTTACCAAAATGAAAAACAAAGAGAAGGAAAAGAGGGCCCCTCCTTCCAACCCCAGTTCCTGCAGTAAAATTCTTTCTGCAGACAGCATGGCTTTGGAACCCTCCTTTCCTGCCTCTCCTACACCCCATCAGCCATCAGCTGCTTGGTCCTGCCTCTGTCCCTACAATGCCTCTTGTATCTCTGCCTGCCTTTCTTGCTTACTCCCCATTACCCCCAACTAAATCAGGTAAAATTCTCCCCCTGGCATTCCAGGCCCCCAGACAGCTGTGTGTCACCCACAGCCTCCAAACCATCCTCCACATCAGCCAGGCAGGGTCTCTCTGTCCCCAGTTACCGCCAGCTTCACTCTGCCTTTGCCCTGGCTGGGAGGCCTTTTCTTAACATCTTAACCAGTAGAGGTTCTGTTCATTTTTAAAAATCTAACTCCTCCATGAAGTTTTCCTGTTTTCCAAATCGGATGTGGTATTTTCTCCTCTGCACCCGCCTAGAATTTTCTTCATATCCTATTGTATAGGATATACAATTTCACATCTTACAATTTAATTCTTTTTCATCTCCTGTCCACCAGCTCATACCTTTCCCACAGGCCATTCTGTGCCATCCTCGTCCTGCTATGTAATGTTTGGAGAAATTGAAAAGGAAGACAGTGAATACAGAGAGTTTTTGAAATAGATAGCTGGTATGTCAAGGGAAAAAAATGTTTTTTTCCCCTCACTTCTACTGTGGAAGGTTCAGTAAAACCTCTCGGGGACTTCCTGCATCCCTCATATCTACACCCAGTGGACCAGTGTGGGAGCCCCTCCCAGAAAGCTGGAGCCCAGCATTTGGACTTGCCAGGAGCAGATGACAGATGAGTCAGGGGATAGGAGGCTACATCAGCAGATTGGTAGCCTCAGAGTTTGTGGGGACAAAGGAGGGTGTTTCTTTGAATGAGAAGAGAGAACATCAGAGACACAGCATCGGACTGCCTTACCACTGCCCGAGAGGGTCACCTGGGGAGGTAAAAAGACCACAGCAGAAAGAAGCTGAAGCTACCACACAGTGTCCCACAACCCAGGAAGGATTCACAACAGGGTAAACAGCACTCCCCTCCCACACCAAAGGAGCTGGCACATGAGGCCCCAGGATGACAAAGGAAGAGTCAGCAGAACACCTGCCTTGCTCCAAGAGCACAAGTCCTGCTAATGACTGCACCGTCCGTGCTGGATCTCTCTTGTTCCCGTTTTCCTGTGGACACGCCAACCCTGGGAGTTTGGAAACGGTAGTGGGCACGATGGATGAGGGAGAAAGGGCAGTAGGTAAGGAGCAGAGCAAGCCCCCGAGTGCCTCCTCAGTGGCCTCGTCTCTGTGGGGCCGGAGCTGGAGGGAGTGGAGCCTCGGTGTTCATTCCAGACATGTTTGCTGTCACATGGGAATGGCCATTTTAACCACTCATCTCACCTAAACATACCAACACCTTGCAAGGGTCCAGACAAGTACAAGGCAAGGTGCTTGCTCCTTGCATTCCTGGGTTGGAGGGCACAGGTGGAAAAGTCCTCAGAGAGCATTAGCTACTGGCACCATCATTGTCCACTTGTGCTTTGCTGTGCCTTGCACGTAGGAGGCGTTCATGTCCCTACTGTCCATCCAGACATTTCTGAAGGAACTGCCAACTGTCAGCACAGTAGCGAGGAACCAGGCTAACACAGCAGGTGAGTCACTAAGGGATAAGGGGAAAAATGAAGAGTGTGAATTGCTCTATAGAGACATACAAAGAGCCACTGGAATTGAACAAGGAAGGAATCATGTCTAAGAAGTTCAGGAGGTAACAGCAGAATAAATGATTAAACTGCTGGAGATACCTTTGTCAACTGTGAACTACCTGCCTTTTGCTACCTGGAAAATACTTAAATTTAATTATTTATTTATAGTTTATTGTCAAGTTGGTTTCATTATAACACCCAGCACTCTTCCCCACAAGTGCCCTCCTCCATGACCATCACTCCCTTTCCCCTTTCCCCGTCCCCCTTCAGCCCTCAGTTTGTTTTCAGTATTCAAGAGTCTCTCATGATTTGCCTCCCTCCCTCTCCCTAACTCTTCCCCCCCTTCCCCTCCCCATGGTTCTCTGTTAGGTTTCTCCTGTTAGACCATATGAGTGAAAACTTTCTCTGCCTGATTTATTTTGCTTAGCATGACACCCTCGAGGTCCATCCACTTTGCTACAAATGGCCAGATTTCATTCTTTCTCATTGCCATGTAGTATTCCATTGTATAGATGAACCACATCTTCCTAATCCATTCATCAGTTGATGGACATTTAGGCTCTTTCCATGATTTGGCGATTGTTGAAAGTGCCGCTACAAACATTGGGGTACAGGTGCCCCTATGCATCAGCGTTTCTGTATCCCTTGGGTAAATCCCCGGCAGTGCTATTGCTGGGTCATAGGGGAGTTTTATTGATATTTTTTTGAGGAACCTCCACACTGTTTTCCAGAGCAGCTGTACCAGACTACATTCCCACCAACAGTGTAGAAGGGTGCCCGTTTCTCCACATCCTTGCCAGCATCTATAGTCTCTTGATTTGTTCATTTTTGCCACTCTGACCGGTGTGAGGTAGTATCTCATGTGGTTTTGATTTGTATTTCCCTGATGATGAGTGATGCTGAGCATCGTTTCATGTGTCTGTTGACAATCTGGATGTCCTCTTTGGAGAAGTGTCTATTCATGTCTTCCCATTTCTTCACTGGATTATTCGATTTTCAGGTGTGGAGTTTGGAAAGCTCCTTGTAGATTTTGGATACTAGCCTTTATCCGATATGTCATTTGCAACTATCTTTTCCCATTCCATCGGTTGCCTATTAGTTTTCTTAATGTTTAATTTGCACAGTGCAGAAGCTTTTTATCTTGATGAGGTCCCAATAGTTCATTTTTGCTCTTGATTCCCTTGACTTTGGGGATGTGTCGAGTAGGAAATTGCTGCAGTTGAGGTCAAGGAAGCTGTTTCCTGCTTTCTCCTCTAGGGTTTTGATGGTTTCCTGTCTCACATTCAAGTCTTTCACCCATTTTGAGTTTATTTTTGTGTAATGGTGTAAGAAAGTGGTAGTTTGATTCTTCTGCATGTTGCTGTCTGGTTCTCCCAGCACCACCTGTTAAAGAGGCTGTCTTTTTTCCTTTGGATACTCTTTCCTACTTTGTCAAAGATTAATTGGCCATCCATGTGTGAGTCCAGTTCTGGGTTCTCTATTCTATTCCATTGGTCTATGTGTCTGTTTTTGTGCCAGTACCATACTGTCTTGATGATGACAGCTTTGTAATAGAGGCTAAAGTCTGGGATTGTGTTGCCTCCCATTTTGGTTTTCTTCATCAATATAACTTTGGCTATTCTGGGTCTTTTAGGATAGTTTGTTCTAGCTTTGAGAAGAATGTTGGTGCAATTTTGATTGGGATTGCATTGAATGTGTAGATTGCTTTGGGTAATAAGGACATTTTAACAATGTTTATTCCTCTGATCCATGAGCATCGAATGTTTTTCCATTTCTTTATGTCTTCTTCAATTTCTTTTATAAGTTTTCTATAGTTTTCATTGTACAGGTTTTTTACACCTTTGGTTAGGTTTATTCCTAGGTATTTTGTGGTTTTTCATGCAATTGTGAATGGGATCAGTTTCTTGATTTCTCTTTCTGTTGCTTCATTATTGGTATATCAAAATGCAACCGATTTCTGTACATTGATTTTGTATCCTGTGACATTGCTGAATTCATGGATCAGTTCTACTAGGCTTATGGTGGAGTCGGTCGGGTTTTCCATGTAGAGTATCATGTCATCTGCGAAAAGTGAAAGTTTGACTTCATCTTTGCCAATTCTGATGCCTTTAGGACTTCCAGCACTATGTTAAACAACATTGGTGAGAGTGGACATCCTTGTCGTGTTCTTGATCTCAGGGGTAAAGCTCTCAGTTTTTTCCCATTGAGGATGATATTAGCTGTGGACTTTTCATAAACGGCTTTTATAATGTTTAAGTAAGTTCTTTCTATCCCGACTTTCATGAGGGTTTTTATTAAGAAAGGATGCTGTATTTTGTCAAATGCATTTTCTGCATCTATCAACAGGATCATATGGTTTTCATATTTTCATTTGTTAAGGTGATGTATCACATTGATGGATTTGCAAATATTGAACCAGCCCTGTAACCCAGGAATAAATCCCAATTGATCATGGTGGATAATTCTTTTTATATGCTGTTGAATTCAATTTGCTAGTATCTTGTGGAGTATTTTAGCGTCGGTATTCATTAAGGATATTGGCCTGTAGTTCTCTTTTTTGTTGGGTCTCTGTCTGGTTTGGGAATCAAAGTGATGCTGGCTTCGTAGAATAAGTTTGGAAGTTTTCCTTCTATTTCTATTTTTTGGAGTAGCTTGAGAAGAATGGGTATTAACTCTGCTTTACATGTCTGGTAGAATTTCCCTGAGAAGCCATCTGGCCCTGGGCTCTTATTCTTTGAGAGATTTTTGATCACTGATTCGATTTCTTCCCTGGTTATGGGTCTGTTCATATTTTCTATCTCTTCCCATTTGAAATTTGGTGGTGCATGTATGTTTAGGAATTTGTCCATTTCTTCTAGGTTGTCCAGTTTGTTGGCATATAATTTTTCATAGTAATCTCTGTTGGTTGCTTGTATTTCTGAGTGATTGGTTGTAAAAGATCCATTTTCATTCATGATTTTGTCTATTTGGGTGTTTTCTCTTTTCTTTCTGAGGAACCTAGCTAGAGGTTTATCAGTTTGGTTTATTTTTTCAAAAAACCAACTCTTGGTTTCATTGATCTGCTCAACTGTTTTTTTGGATTCTATATTGTTTATTTCTGCCTTGATCTTTATGATATCTGTTCTTCTGCTGGGTTTCGGGTGCTCTTCCTGCTCCCCTTCTAGTTCCTTTAGGTTCTCTGTTAGATTTTCAATTTGCACTTTTTCTAGTTTGTTTAAATAGGCAAGGATTGCAATATACTTTCCTCTTAGGACTGCCTTTGCTGCATCCCATAGAGTTTGGATTGTTGTATTTTCATGTTCATTTGTTTCCATATATTTTATAACTTCTTCTCTAATTCCTGATTGGCCCAATCATTCTTTTGTTGTTGTTGTTGTTGTTGTTGTTGT
>CM053561.1:17827741-17881566 GCA_028646485.1 Cryptoprocta ferox
TGAACCTCTTATTTTCTATAACAACAGTTTATGAAATGTTAAAACAGAAGGAATTTTAAACATTACTATGGAGGTACACCTCTTCATTTATCAGTTGGAAGAAGGAGGCTCTGGACAATTGTGTCTTGTTCTGAATATAGTTCTGTATATTTCCAGGCCAGTGATTCCTATGTAAATCAAGCCAGTAGTTGCTCCTCACCAAAGTCACAACTAATAATCAAAAAGAAATGTACAACAATTAGCAAGTCAACTCAAATATCTTGGTTGTGTCTCCAAAAATAAGTCTATTACATGAGAGTTTGGGTTAAAAATTTCTATTAACCAGTCCTTAGCATTGTAATTGGACTAAATACTTACCAAATAGGAACTTTCCAGCATAATTCTCTACTTTTTTTCCTGCCAATAGGCTAAATTTACCCACTGCACCTGCTGTTCCATTTACTGCTGGCACTTTAAATTGGAACTATTTCTCCCTTTCACTTATTCCTTAGGATTTTTTTTTAATGGACCAGGGAGTGAAAAGTACAACACAATAAACCCATAAATTCAAATTTAAAAATCAAATGTTTATTTGTTTGTTTCGCAGTTTCTTTCCCTGAGGAAACGTAAGTTAGGATTTGTAAGTTTCTGATGTGTTCCAGACCATGGCAATTCATTCAACTTTTGTCTGTCTTCTAACTATGCAGTCTCTTGAGCACTGAGTCAACCCTGGAACCCCAACTTGACTGATGATGGGACCACAACCTCGAAATTCACCTCATTCTCCATGAGCACACACTTTGAAGAGCTGGTTTTCTGTTTAAACCCTGTACTCCTGGAGACCCTAGATATGTTCACCTCAATGCATCATGGAGTCTTAGAAACACCCAATTAAATGACCAGAACCAGTGAGATACCGATGTCCTGCACCCATGCATTTCTTTGTTCAAATCCCAAGTACATCAATGGCTTTCCATGTAACTCCTCTTAGCATCAGTTTCTTCATCTTTAAAATGGGAGTAAAATTAGCTACTTTACAAGATTGTGGTGAGGATTAGAAATAATTGAAGTTGTAGGATTAGAAATAATTGAAATTGTCTTATAAATGTCTGGTATGTAGTAGACACTCAACAGATTGAGGTCTATAGCATTGTTTTTTTTTTAATGTTTATTTTGAGAGAGAGAGAGAGAGAGAGAGAGAGAGAGAGCATGAGCAAGGAAATGGCAGAGAGAGAGAGAGAGAGAAAGGGAGAGAATCCCAAGCAGGCTCCGGTGTCAGCATAGAGCCTGATGAAGTGCTCAGTCTCACAAATCATGGGATCATGACCTGAGCCGAGACCAAGAGTCAGATGCTTAATTGAATGAGCCACCCAGCTGCCCCTAAGTTATGTTCATTAAAAGGGTAAGTACCCCACTCCACAAATTTCTGAGGCAGAATCTTTGGTATTGCAGCTCTCCTGGGCAGAGTTTTGACATCATACACTCCCCTCAGGGCTGGACATCTGGGATGGTGAGATTAGAAGCATTTGCCTGTAAATGCCAAGAAGAAATGAGAGCCCATTTCCTGGACTACCTATAAGTCAAGATTCCTCTAGTTCCATCCAACATTCACCACTCACTAAGTCTACTTAACTGACAACTTCAGCATAGAACCAAATGTGTATTTGTATTTTTACACCTCAATGATTTACTAAGGCTGTCTATTTTCCTTGGCATGTGTGCTAATGAAACCACTGTACTAAACACATACTAAAGATAGTGTTTTTCCAGGATCAAGAGGGCTCCTGAAAAATTACTGGATTTCAGCTGCATCAAGACTGGGGTTGAATTGGGTGTGCTAAATTTACATCCGGTAACTGATTGACATTATTAATAATGGGAAATACTTATGGAGTACCTACTGTGTGCTGTACTTTACCTTTATTCATGGTTATTTATGAAATCCTCACAACTTCCATCATCTCCATTTTGCTGATAAGGGAACTAGAGCAAAGACAGGTTAAGCAACTTGCCCAAGGTCACACAGCTGGGATTTGAACCTGGTTCTCTATGATATCCCTGCCTCTGAAAGAACACAGAGAAAATATGGAAATGATGACCTAAGCTGTACCTACATAACACTGAAAAAAATCAGTTAAAGGGTAACACAATGCTATAGACCTCCCCTCGAAACATCAGGGACTATTTGCAGAGCATGTCTGCTCTCCCGGATGTGGGTTGTTTACCATTATTTCTGGTTAATTTTGCATGAAAGGCTGGTCTTGATCATTGAGTAGACTGAGTGCTGTGCAGGGCTACACAATAGAACACCTGTGTCAGTGCATCCTTCCACGAGTTCCCTCTGCAATTAGCTTCATGGAATTTTGCTTTTGATAAAAATGCTCTGAGACAACATCACATCCCCACCACTGTCCCCCACCAATCTGCCCAAAATTCCTGGGAGGATATGAGCTCCGAGTCAGACATGCCTGTTTGTCCTCTGGCCTGTTGCAAGATTATTGGACTAATGTTGAAACAAAATTTAATTCACAGAAAAAGTATATATAATGCACAGTAATTAATTATAGCCAATCTATAATGGGAACATTTAGATGAGGCCTAGAGAATCATTCCTTCCTCACCAAAGATTACTCCATTCATGTGAATAGAAAATTAGATGCAAAGAATTCAGTCTTTCTCTCTCTCTCATGAACACTGAATTAAACACTCTTACTACCTTTTGTATTTTTGAAAAATCTCCATTCTTCAAACTCCTTTACTGGTCTTAACAGTGGTTTAAGGTAGGAGGATCTTCTCAGCTGTGTTACATCCTTTCTGACATAGCCATATGGAATCTTCCATTCATTCATTCAGTCAATAATTCCTGAGAACCTACTGGAGCCTGTGCTTGTGTTGGTCTCATCCTCGCACAAACAGGTACATAAATAAGGTACTCCCAAAGTTACTCCCAAAATGTATGCTCTAAACTGCAACAATTTTAAAAAGAAAGGCAATGCTATTAATTACAGGAGGGTGGTAAGGTAAACTGTAAGAGTCCAGGTTCAGCTTAGACCTGAACAGTCAGTCATAATACTGTCGTGAGCATTCACTTGGGGTTATCGCAGGTGAACAAAGATGGGTCACTTAACAGCCTTGAAGAGGGGTCCAGAGAAGGCTGCCTGAAGCAGTCGTGTATCCTCCCCCAAAGACCCCACTTCTCTGCACACTATGTGTCACATCTTTGTGGCTAGACACCCACCTGGGCCACAGTCAACAGCTTGAGAAATCAGGGCTAAGTACACCCTTATGTCAACAAGAAATACAAGGTTCACTCTCTGACCTCAGAAACAGAACAGTTTTTTAAACATATATTTAAATATGCACACAGTGACAAACATTGTAGCTTAGTCTGCAAATTAAAGAGTGAAGCATCATTACTCTGTAAGATTTTTGTGATGCCACTAGACAGTGGGTACATTCTGTGAGTCAGTTCAGTCCCCCAGAGCCTGTTCTCAGGATTGGTGTCTGTGTGTCTGCATGCACTAGGATGAAGCTCTGTAGAGGTTATCGGTCCTTCATGCTGCTGAGTGGTGTTTGGGCACCAAACATCACCCCCAATTTCTCCTCTTTCCCACACAGCAGGCCTCTTCAGCTCATCTCTCTCAGTCTCTGAACTACGTCCAGTCTCCTCTCTGATCATCCGGGGATGGATGAGTGGAGTTTAGGCAGGGCACAGGACTCCCTCTTTGAATCTCACTGGCCTTAATGTGTCGGCGACACCTGTCCCAACCAGGAGAGTCTTCACACTGGAGGTGCTCTTACTCATTTTGTGTTCTTCCAAATCTTTGTCTTCTGCATCTGGACCTATGATATCCAACCTCAAGACTCAAGGTTTTTTCCTTCATTATCAGGACATGTGTTATCATTCCTTCACTGAGAAAATTAAGACAGAACGCTCAGCTGCCCAAAGGAAGGAAGGGTAGCGGTCACAGGTAATGACGGGTTTAGGGAAAGAGGAGAGGCATTCATTCACATTTGTAACATTTTCCCACCTGAGATTCACTGTGTGTGATCTATGTATCCAAGAACCGGAGATACAGAGATGAAGGGGAGAAGTGCTTGCTCTCTGGAGGTTCAGAGACTGTTAGGAATTGCAGAACCAAGCAAATAATTTTTCTAATGTGACAAGTACTTCTGGAGGAATGGGCTTTTCAGAGGACTAGAAAACTGAATGGAAAAAATGTACTATTCATGGATACATGGACATTAACTGTGCTTTCTCTCTGCTGTTCTTTTCAGGGATCAGGAATGTCAGAAACAATCTTTGAAAAGCAGGCATATGGATGGCCAGAGTAAGTTTTGTTTTGAATAGTTCAAACACTGCTGCTGAGTGCCTACCACATGGTTTGCTTAATTACTGGAATAGCAAAAACCGAGGTTTCCCGATTTGGCCAGATTCTATTCTGAACACCAGCCACTCTCAGACTTGTCCTAGAAGAGATCTCCACTGTCCTGCCATCTCCTCTGGGGTACAAGGGCTCTGCATCAGTCATCACTTCGGGACACAAACTTTAACCCCACCCCCTACCCCATCTTCAGGTGACAGTTTGCTTGCGAGAGAAGGAGCTGGAAAGGTGATCTGGAGATCTCTGAGAAGTCACAATGAATCCACCACACCACACACACACACACACACACACACACACACACATGATGTGCCTCAGCATCAGGTACCTTAACTCCCAGACAGTTCTATGCTAGACACACTTTTCTTCATTCCTAAACCTGCTGCAAAAGGAAAAGTGGTTCACATATGGTCACTTTCCCTTTTGCTCAAGAAAATCATTAAGAGCCACTATCTTCATGACGTGTTTGTAAACTTTCAACGCACTCTATCATTCGACATGAAACCTCAGAACTCACAAGTGCCATGTTGGCTCCATTTTCAGACAGAACTTCCATTACCCAGACAATCTTTAGGATTAAAGCCCCATAATCACAAATTTAGATAGATAGATAGATAGATAGATAGATAGATAGATAGATAGATTCTTCTTTCGGTTGTAAAAATGACAGTGGCAGCTTATCACCCACATAATCCCCCCAGATCAGTAAACCATCTAGGAACACTGAGTCTGAGAAACTTCTGCCCTTCAGACCAAACTGTCTGGACTTAAACTCTGAGGAGACAGGACCTTAGATTCAGAGTTGTGGTTTGATTTAACCTTAATTCTTTTTTAAATAAAATTCATCTTTTTCCCCCAAAGGATTTCAGTGGCTCTCTAAGTAAGAAGTCTTCCTGACAGCCTAGAACAATGACAGTGAGAGCGTCCATGGAGGAACAGACAGGATGGAATCACTGTAATCTTTGCTGACAAAAAAAATTCTAGAAAGGGCACCCTTGCCTTTGGTAGTGACATTCAGCCTGCCAGTCCCAGGGGTGCAGACGGTGAGAAGTATTTGCAACTCCTGCAAAAGAAACAGAAAATAATTGGCTGCCCCCTTATTCTCCTCTGGCTCACTGTAATTTTACCACCTAAGCAAAAATGGTATTCTAAATATTGAGGGGATTTTATTTCATGGGGATGAGTTAAAACTTTCTGATACCGTTATGAAAATATCAATTATTAAATTGTCATAAGTTTGAAGGAAATAGGATCAGCCTACACTTACTGTTCTTTCTTCTCAATTGGTCCCTAGCAATCTCAACAGCCAAAATCTTGAAGGGGGTACTTGGATTTTAACTACACAGACAGATAGATTTTTAAATATAGGACACAAAAAGAATCAAAGTAAAATATAAAAATGGTCTGTGGTCATGAGACCCTTAAGATATCTGCTTACTATTAAAAATACCATATGCTGCTGGAAATCAAGTCCTAGATATAGAAAAACCAAGTACAAAAGCAACTGAGAGATAGCAAAAGCTTTGGAAGAAAAGTAAAAGTTACAGATTGTTTTCCAAATGTAATCCCAGTGGATAAGTTCAGCAGCAGTTTTTGATAATGAAAAGTCCTGGCAGAGTATGGAGACAAGGAGAAACCTCTACATGGCAATGGAATCTACAAAATGCCCATAACACACATAATGACATAGTCCAGACATCCTTGTGGAAGATCAGAGGCCCCCTAACATGCGTGAACAAAGTAGAATATAAGGTTCTAGGTGGTGCCAAAGAAAGGAGGGCAGGAGGGAGAGGAGAGTGAAGGGAAGGAACACAGGAAGAGAGAGGAAGGGAGGGCAGGAGAAGTGGGAAAGACAGAAGGAAGGAGAAAAGGGAAGAAAGAGTTAGGGGTTGAGGGGAAAGAACAGCATCTTTGAAAGTTTTTGCAAATAGTGAATTTTCTACACAGAAAACCCTGGGGCCTGTGCCGGAGCACAAGAAGAACACATGGAGTAAGAGTTTTGTAAAGCAGTGGTCCCCAGGAGTTCCCCCAAGCAGTGGTTGGGGAATTTTGTGAAGAAACAGAGGGGAGAAGGTGACCTCTGAACAAGTGGAGGTGGGGACCCATTAGCAGCTGCACTGTAAAGGTCATGCTTCATCATGCACTGCATGATTAATAACATGCTACATCTCCAGAGCTGGGCATGAGTTTTAGTGCGATAATGAGGAGAGAAGTGGCAAGGGGTCAGTGCTGGGTCCACCATGACAGTCACTGGTTTGGTCTGGTCCTCACCTTTTTTGTAGTCAGTACCCTCCTTTCAGTAAACATTGTCCATCCACATTCTTGAAAGATGTGCTACTAAAGGGCACAGAGTTTTAGCTTTTTCCTTTTTTTCTTATGGAAGCAGCCAAAGAATTCTGGGTTTTGAGGGAACCCAAGTCCAGTACCTTCTCTGTCTCGTGCAGACCAAACATTAGAGACAAAAAGAAAAAAAAAAGGTCAAATGTCTGTTGAACATAAAATCAATGCCAAAATAAATAAAAGTCAAATGCCTTCCTATACATAAATCACAATTAGAAATATAGTTTTTAAAAGATACTATTGAAAATATTTAATCTATGAGATAGTTAGAAATAAATCTAGCAAAGTATGTGCCAGAATTTCATTGACAAAAATACAAAACTCAATGGAAGGACTTAAAACTTAAATATTTATGGACAGTGAAGCTCAATATCTTAAAGATGTCATGTATTACCAAATTAATCTATAAATTAAATATAATTCCAGTCAAATTTGAACAGGTGTTTTCATGCAAGTTGATAAGCTGTTTCTAAAATTTATGTGGCAGCAACCAGCCAATTATAAGGAAAAAGACAATTTTGAGGAAAAAGGACAATGTAACTGGTGATTCATCATATATGTCAAGATGCTAAGCAGGGATAGTAATTGAGAAATTCTAGTATTTACAATGAATAGACAATTAAAATGACAGAACAAAATAACCCAGGTCCTGAGGCCTTTTGGTCACTCTAATGGCCTTTCTGTGGAAGGACATTATAGTTTCTTCTTAATGTAAAGATGATAACGTGGACCTCATCAAAACATACAACCGCTCTCAAGAAGGCCCTCTTAATGAACGGAAAGCTAACTTCGAAGCTAGGAGGAAATACTTGGATACCATATACCTGATAAGGGATTTGTACTAGATATATTAAGGATCTCAAAACACAACAATAAAAAAGAAAAAGCCAATCCAATTTAAAAATGAGCAAAAGGCATAAATGGACATTTTACCAAATAGACACACATACGGCAAATAAGCACATGGAAGATATGTAAGATAACTAGCCATTAGGGAAATGCAAACTAAAACCATAATGAAATAACTATGTACCTGTCAGACTGCTATAAAATAAAAGAGTGAGATTCTAAATTTTGGTAAAAATGAAGACACTGGCTCATCATACATTGCTGGGTGGGAATGTGAAATGATATAGTCACTTTAAAATATAGTTAACCAGTTAAAAAATGAATGCGCATTTAGCATATGACGCAGCATCATACTCCTAGGCATTTATGCTAGAAAAATAAAATCTTATATTCACAAAAAAATATGTAGCTAAGGGGCACCTGGGTGGCTGTCCGTTAAGCATCTGACTCTTGATGTCGGTTCAGGTCATGATGTCATGGTTTGTGAGACTGAGCCCTGCATCGGGCCTTGGGCTGACAGCATGGAGTCTACTTGGGATTTTCTCTCTCCCTCTTTCTCTCTGCCCCTCTCCTCTGCTCATGCTTGCTTTCTGTCTCTCAAAATAAATAAATAAACATAAAAAATATGCACCTAAATGTTTGTAGAAGCTGTATTTAATCAGATTCTCAGGGATCTCCAGAGAAATAGAACCAATAGCATATAAAAAGGTAGATGGTTAGATAGATGATAGATAAATATTGATCAACTGATTGATTTTAAGGAATTGGCTCACTCCATTATTGGGTCTGGCAATAGAAAATGTGCAGGGCAGACCAAGTAAGATGAAGAACCAGGGAAGACTTGATCTTTGCAATTTGAGTTTGAAAGCAATCAGTTTAGAGGCAGAATTCCTCCTCTTTGGAAGATCTGTCTTTTCTCTTAAGACCTTCAACTGATTAAATGAAGCCCACCTACATTATGAAGGGTAATCTTCTTTACTCAAAGTCTACTTATTTCAGTGTTAATTACATCTAAAACAGTCAGTACCTCACAGCAACATATAGACTAGTGTTTTGTTTTGCTGAGAGATAAATTATTTCTTTGGACTTACATTATATAAAATTCAAAGGCTGATTCAGTGAGTCTGTGGATGAGAAAACATCTTAAATGATGCCATTTTTCATAAAAACTAATTATGTTTCTCAAGTCTGGATTTCCTGGAAGTCACATCCCTCACAGTAAGCCCATCTTCCATTTCTGCCATTTGAAGGCTGTTTTATTTCCAGTCTGAACCATGGGAAATATATAGATCCCACTATAATTGTCCAACACTCTGATAGTGTTTTGTTTCAAACTCTGATCCCTGCCATGTGATTGAAAGAAATTCCGCCAGTTTGCTCCTGACAGTCCCTGCTGCAGGAAAAACTGGTACCAGGTGTTCTGTAGAACATACTGTCTTCATTTCGTTCAGAAGCTAGGCATGCAACTTAAAATAAAAAAAGTAGGTCCATGTCTGTGCATATCACACACCAACCTGGGCCGTGCCATCAGTCATAGTGTTGAAGATGATACTGCTGTAGAATCCCAACCAGGACAGGAGAGGAAAGGCAGTTGTTTCTACAGCATGATGGAGATGGACTTCCCAGCTCCCAGACTCAGATACTTCTCAGCTTTCAGCCACCTCATCACCTGTGCTTTACCCCAGGAGTCATTTTTTCCATTAGGCTAGCTGAAGCTTATGGGCTTCTCCTTGTGGTTCTTTTTAGTCTTCCCGACATTTCAGCTGGAAAGGATCATCACTGCCTTAAGAATGGGCTGCTTAGGGGGTGCCCATGAGGGGACAATCTTGCAATGCATTATCCAGCTTTCATAGAGGTTTATCAAGTACTTTTCCAACACAACATAGTCCAGGACACTATGGCCACATCCTGCTCATACCTCGACTGGCCAAACCAGTCACAGATGGCCAGCATCTCCCAGGTGTGCACACAGACCATGTCCTGGCCATACATGTTACCCTGGTTCAGCAGACTTGAACAGTGAACCTATACCACTCACAGTTGCTCTAAAGATTCTACAAAGTCTCAGCGGACAGTCTTATATTTGATGTCCCAGACCATGTCCAGGAAACAGTTTTCAGTTACCAAAGTATAAAGTCGGCCATGGTCTGAATTGTTTAGATAAAGATGAGCCTCAGTACAGATAGCCTTGATTTTTCAGGGAAGTCCTTTGTTTTATAATTAGCACCATATTCTTTTATCCTGCAGCTTGACAACAGTGACACCACAGTATCTTTCTTTTTTTATGTTTATTTATTTTTGAGGGAGAGAGCATGAGAAGGGGAGGGTTAGAGAGAGAGGGAGACACACATCCGAAGCAGGCTCTGAGCTATCAGCACAGAGCCCGATGCGGGGCTTGAACCCACAAGCTCTGAGATGAGCCGCAGTCGGACACTTAACAGACCTGAGCCAAAGTCGGACACTTAACCGATTGAGCCACCCAGGCGCCCCAGTATCTTTCAATCACTCAGGTGTCTGTGTCAGCCTTTTGAAAGAGATGACATGTGAGCATCATCCTCAGGAGGAACACAGGCATCAAAGACACCAGCTGTAGAGACCAAATGTACAGATGCTTCAAACATTGTGGAGGAAAGACCAGTCCTGCTTTGGGAGGCATGTTCTATAAATTTCTTTTCTGATTTGTATTTGGATTCATAAGTAGGTGGTGTGGAACATTTTCTAGCTCTCTCTGGAACCACAGCTATGGACTAACTCACCAGGACCACCACCCTACACCCTGGATAACCAAGACAATCCCTGTGGCATAGCATCTTCCATTTTGTCCATGCCAAGACCACTGGGATGGGGACTAAGAGTGAGGTACTTGGCACAGTAGACAAGAAGCAGATGCCCTGGCTAGCCTGGGTGTGCATCTAGGCTTGTGTTTGATCAAACAACTGGGAACCATAGCCTAGCCAAACTGATGCATAAAATTAACCATGCCAGCAGTTCTCTTGGATAGTCCAAAGTGGAAATGACTCAAATATTCTTCAACAGATTAATGACTAAAGAAACCGGTACATCCATGCTATGGAATACTACACAGCAATAAAAACTATTGATACACCTAACAACTTGAATGGCTCTCAAAGAAATTATGCTGAGTAAAAGAAGCCAATTTCCAAATGCACTTTATGGTTCCATTTATATAACATTATTAAAATAACAAAACTATGCAGTTGTAAAACAGATCAGTGGTTACCAGGAGCTAGGAATGGGGAGAGGAGATGGGTGTGGCTATAAAGGGATAGTAAGAAGGAGTCTTCTAGTGATGGAGAAGATCCACATTTTAATTGTGGTGATGGATACACAAATCTACAGATGTGATAAAACTCCACAGAGCTATGCACATGCACACACAAGTTCATGCTGAATTAATAATATCTGAATAGCCTTAGTAGATTGTCCAATGACATTTCCTAGTTGTGATGTCATACTATAATTACCCAAGACATTACCATTGGGAGAAACTAGGTAAAGGACACGAGAGCTCCTTCTAATATCATCTTTACAAATTCCTGTGGGTCTACGATCATTTGAAATCAAAAAGTTTTTAAAAGCACATGGTTTGAAATTGTTTAGTCTTCCCATTTTTAGTTTGTACCTAACCAAATAAATTAATCACCAAAGTCTGTGACCTGATCACTATATACTGACTATATTATACAGAATTTCTATTTGCAATTTTGTGCTCCATTTTAAGAATCCATCAGCCCTTGAATATTACTCCAGAACTAATCATTGTCATCCCTATTTGCAGACACCAAAAGAAGCTTCTTAAAACGAATCTCTGTTCCCTAAGACTATCCCATTGCCTGCACTCCCCTAGTGTTAACAAGTCAGTAATTGTTATAATATATAGAAGGATGCTGTTAAAATGGAACGGTCGCCACTTGCCGAACTAAGAATGGCCCTTGTGAGGGTTATTGTGTGTTATGAGATGGTAACTGAATTCCTCTCTCACTATTCAAAATAGGTCTACAAAATCCTCCTGCTGCCTCTTGAAGGCGCTGACCCCATTTTTCATGCCTCCAAAGTGAAATGCTTTCAGAGACAGAGCCTAGAAATTCACATGCAACTCTTGTTGCCATGACAGAGCAATCTTTGCCCAAGTGCAAAAGAAAATTATTTGCTGCGTTACTGCCTCACTGAGCCTGACAGCGCCATGGCTGCCCAAGACAAAAGAGACCTTGGAGCAGGAACCTGGTCACATTCACAGACTTGTGGTCCTAATGCAGCCTGGGGAGAGCCAGCCATCCCCTGCCTCTGTCCAGTGCCTGCCTGTGCCTGCTCATCTGTGGTGACCTCAGAGAGACTGCTCCCCTCCCAGGCTCCCCATTGCTTCTCTTCCTTACCCACAATTTCCAGCTCCAAGGGGAGGGAGGCAGGGGAGTTCCTGTGGCTGACTTGGTGTTTGGCAGATGCTTAGGAATGAAATTGGCCTGTGGTGGCAGCTGAGACATGCAAAGCAGCAGTCGCAGAGAGAGAAGGATGGGCCTGGAAGACAAAGGCTGTGTACGGACCTATTCCTTGCATACAATGCAGCTTCAACAATGACGGCTAATGCAGTGCTAAGTAGAGAGGTCACCATTTTATGATTAGTAAACTTTTGACACCAAGGGGGCCAAGTACCTAAGGCAGAGGGCAAAAGGGATAGTGATAAAAAGACCCACCAAAGATTAAATTATGAATAAGCACAAGGCTCAAAATACAAGATTAATTTCAAGTGGTGATAAAGAGTTTGCAAAATCCTGGGTAGGTTTTCTGAAAATGTAAATTGATATGCATTTACATATCATATATGTGTCTATAGGATTTCCCAATTAGATTGTAAGACCCCTGAAAGTAGGACCCTCAGGGGGTCTAGTTTGGTGCATGTACTGACACTCAGTAAATTAGAGGAGACTAGCATTTGCTCAGTACCTGGTGTATGTTCTTTTAAAAATTCATCCAGTTTAACCCTCACAACAATGCCCTTAGCATAGCTCAGCACCTGCATTTTGCAGATGTGGAAAGACACTCAGTTTTAGCAACAGGCTCGGGACTTACAGAAGTGAGTGGGGGGTGGGGGTAGATGTTGAGATACAGGTCTGTGCCTCAGATCGTGTTCTCTTACAGCACCATCCCATCTCCCAAATATTTACTCATTTCATTTCAAACATGTGCAAAATGTGTACATGTATAATGTTCTTACACGTGTGAGGGGACCAGCAGTAAAGCCGCACTGACCAGCACACACTGAAAGACGTAGGATGGGCTCATGATTAAAGTTCTAGTGCCACAAATAGTCCCTTACGTGCTTTCTGAATCAAGCACCATGATGCAGCTCTTACTACAGGCAGTCCAGGGACAATTATTCTGCACAGAGAACATAATTTGTCTACAATGCTTCCCAACACAAAAAGTGATGCCATCAATAGGAAGGAGAGAAGGGAGGGGAAAGGGAGAAACTCAGAGGAGTCAACACAGGAAGGCTGACCCTGTGGAGGCTCCAGAAGGAATCTCCCCCCTGCCCCTGGCTTTGGAACACAGTCATGGTGGCAGCTTCCAATTACAAAAACACCTTGGCCATGTCTCGCATCTTGCAGGAAAGCCTGTTGTGGAGACAATACAAATACAAATGCTTTGTGAAGACAGAAGTTACAAGCCTGGACCCATGCAAAATTTTACTTCCAGCCACCAAGCAATCCCATAGGAATTTTTTACATGAAAGGCTAAAAAAACACAAAAGAAAAATATCAGATCCAGATTCTCAAACAGAGACAGCATTGGAGCCAAGGTCTAATGGAAAACATGGAGTGAACTGCATTAGCTGCAGAATATGTTAACTTCACCTGAGCCCTGCACTCCTAGAAAATATAGATAGTCAAGAAATCCCACCACCACACACGTGATTTGATGTGGGGGCTCAGGAGTCAAGAAAGAATACTTGAGATGTTTTCCTTGTAATAAAAAATGTGGTTTTATTAAAGCATGGGGATGCTGTGAGGAGCAATTGATTATATACTTGGATGTTGGGGGAGGTAAACACAAAGAAGTTTCCAAAAGAATTTTCATAATGTTAAAGAAGACTTACAGGATCCTGGAAGCCTGTCTATTGGGAAGCTAAGGTTGTTTCCCCCTCAAGCAAAGCATTAACATTAAGACAGTAGGGAGTTCCCAGAGGAATGCCTTACTCTGCCTGCCTCAAGTACTTGTCAATGGCTGTAAGTTGCAATGAGATTTAACTTTATCTACATTTCTTTTGCCTTTGTTCCCCACATCACTACAATCAGTCACCCTTTTGCATTTCATAAAACAACTTATTACAAACTTATTCCACATATGACTTCTCTAAGATGCATGGATGACCCTCTTTATCTGTGACAAGACCAGACACAGACCCCACAAATTCTAGTTCTTGTCTATAGTGATTGTGCGTTGAACTCTTTGTCCCTACCGACCAATCTGGACCAAATGATCCCTAGCCTGACTTGACCAAACTTTAGTCTGACTTCTCTCCCTTCTCTGGACCCCTGAATTCTGGCCCACCATGAGCTTAAGGAAGCACTGGGGGCTTAAGGAAGACTGGACTACAGAACATTACCACCACCACCACCACCCAACAGCCTCTCCTGAGAACCAGCCAATCACAAACAAAGACTTTTCTTGCCCCACTGTCCAGTCATAACACCAGCTCACCCAGTCCCCACAGGAGCTCTTTCTAGCCTGTTGACTCCTTGCTATGAAAGAACAGCTCTTTCTGCCTGACCGCTGAGACACCTGCAGATACCATGCCCCTGTACCCCTACTGCCATGCCCACCCTTCCCCATCTGCAGTAGTCTTCAAATCAGGTCTCTCCTTACCTTCTGGATTTATTTTTTATTTTACACTGTCTAAAAATATAGTTTCTAATATTCTTTAAAAGTATTTCCCCTCAGTCATATTGGCTTTTATTTATGATTTCTCTTTTATGGATTTTAAGTTGTTCATCCCTGATTCAGAAGCCTATGGGCAGAAGAATCAAGCTCTGTGACAAGCTTCCCACACACCTTAGATTGAACCAGAAATGAATAGGTAGGAGGGCTGCTTCCATATGCAAACACCTCCAGATAATCAATTTTATTCTAATACCTTGCTAGCTTCAGGATCTTTGTGCTGGCCTCTGGGGCCATTTAACTCACTTCCAGCTGATGCCTGGGGAGGCAGTGCAAAACAAAGGAAAAAGAAAAAGTAGACCAAACTAAAATATTCCATTATATCACACAAAGTTAAAACCCTGCCAACTCCAAGTTTCAGAGAGCATCTCTGTTGTATTATCCCTAAACTGACCCAAATAAAACGTTTGCAAGTGTTTGCAAACTATCAGCATTGCACTCTTGAAAACATTTATGTTTTCATCTAAGTTTCAGTAACATTATTTTCAAAAACAAAAGTAAGGATATGTAGACTGGCAAACAATCTTTTTTGACTTAGAAATGTACTAATAGGTAAAGTCACATGTCAGTTAAAAAATTGCAAATAGCATTTAATTACGGATACTTAAGGAATTGCTCACTGAAATTATAACATCTGAGGTAACTAGCATCCATAGTACAGGACACTTTTGCTGGATTCTTGCTTGGAAGTTTCTGGAGCTCACTGTCATGGTTACCAGGATCACTAGCGTGCTCAGAAATGTTTAACGACTGGCTCTGGGAGAGGAGGTAGGCACTTGCCAATTCCCACCTTGTGAACACTGCTGTTACAGCTGATTTCAAGCTACCAATATGACTGTGCTTGGTATTGAGGAGAGATAGCCACCAGCACACGAAGGTGCAAAAGATGTGAATAACTTCAGAGGACAGAACAATTAAATGTAGTAAATACTTAGGAAGTGATGAGTTTTAAGTATACAACTTTGGTTTTAATATAATGTATTTAACTGTAAATTTATATTATTTAATTTTTAATAATGGCTGTGTGGAACAAATGGCTTGTAAACTTCCTGGAAATTTAACAGCTAGCTTTTGTACTCTGGAGCAAGCTGTAAACCAGTGCATGCCAGTGAGTGCAGGACCCATCCCTCACCACGGCCACAACCAAGAGGACTAGTGTGAGAAATAAGCCCACTGACCCAATCAAAGGACAGACGTATAGGGAGACTCAAGAGCAGTGAAGTGAGGACTTAATGAACGTTCTTGCAGTAAGCTGTGTCTGATGGACAGGCATACTTGGGGAAGTTACAGCAGACAATTTATCTCCTAGAGTGAAGTCCCTCCCCTTGTTCCTCATTGGCTGAGTACAACAGAGGTTACAGCCTTTCCCGATGTCACCTATGTCAGCCTAAGGCAAAAAGTAGTCTGATTGGAAGAAATGTTCCAATTTTCAGTCCCTCCTCCCTTTATTTTATGGTGCATGTTCATTGCAAAGCCCAGGACACTAAACTAAAGCCAGAGGGGAAGTAGAACCAGGAAGTGAAGTGTTGAAGGGTTTGGGACTCCATTTTGAGGGGTGGGGGGTAGGCTTCATACCTATTTCCAATAGGTTGTAAACCTACTGTTAATTAGACAGCACAGCTTTTATTTGGTATTACTGAAAACGAATCATCTCCCTTACTTTTCACAACCAAGTAACATGATTTAAGGCAGAAATTATTTTGCTCACAGAAACTTAAGGGATTTTACTGACCAAAAGGCACATACTATCTGTGATGGGTTAAATGATGGCCCCTAAAAGGTATTTCCAGGTGGAACCTGTGAGCATGGTCTTATTTGGAAAAAAGGGTCTTTGCTGATGGAATTAAGGATCTGGAGATGAGAACATCTTGGATTATCTGGGTGGGCCCTAAATACAAAAACCAGTGTCCTTATGAGAGAAGATACAGACAGAAGAGAACACACAGAGACTCCAGGAAGAAGGCCATGTGGAGATGGGGGCAGAGATTGGAGTGATCCACTAACAGGCTCAGGAACACCAAGGATCCCTGGTAGCCCTGGAAGTTAGAAGGGAGGTGTGGAACATGGTTCCCTCTGAGCCTTCAGAAAGAACCAACCCCACTGATATTTTTATTTTGGATATCTGGCCTCCAGAACTGTGAGAAATAAACTTTTGTTGTGTGAAACCACAAAGTCTGTGGTAATTTATTATGACCGTTTTAGGAGACTAATACACTACCAGTGATAAGTAGTCCTGGTCAAAATGGGCTCAAACAAAAAGGCTTTCAAGATTTTAAAAGCTATAAAATAATAATTTAGAAAATTGTGCAACACTTAAACCATGAACAATCCTAACGGAGGAGGCAGGTGAAATTTAAAGAGAAAGACAGCTTTGCAGGTATTCTTTGTTCTAAGAAGTCATCTCATATCTTAACAATCTATATGGGTCAGGCGTGGCCAAATTCACTGGTAACCCAGACACAGCCTTGAAAGTACCAACAGCCAGAGCTTACCTGCCAGGTACGGGGAACACGTTCTTAAAATTCTCAGCTATAGCCTTCTTTTCATCTCAAGACTGTCTGCTCCTATTTAACAGAATATTCTATTAACTGGGGGTAATAAGGTAAAGAAAAAAACTGTGACATCCAAGAGACGGGAGAAAGGGGAGCAGATATGAAAACTTTCTATTGATTATGCTTATTAAATTGAGTATAATTTGCAGGACCCAGTACACAGTTTCAGGACAATTCCAGCAAAGCATTAACAGAAGCAGGGGCCCTTCTAAGCATAGGGCCTTGTGTAGCTGCAGAAGGTATAGGCACCTGAATCCAGCCCTATTAAAGGGCTAGCAAGCCTACTCACTACAGATTAGACATTTTTATTTTTGTACCTAATACACGACTGTCAAAAATTTTTCAGAGTTATTTACACTTAGGAATAACTTGCCATATATATGTTGCAAATAAATAGAAATATGCATTGACCTTTTTTACATAAATGTTTAAAGAAGCTTTATTCACAACTACCAAAAAAGAATGGAAACAACCCAAATATCTTTCATTGGGTGAATGTAAAACAAAAGTCATGCACTGGAAAACCACCAGAAAGCAACAATGTGGATAAATCTCAAAGACATTATGCCCAACTGATTTCAAGGAAGCCCACCTCCCGAAGTCACATCACACACGATTACATTTGTGTGACACCTTGGAAAAGGCGAGTCCCCAGAGAAGGAGGACAGAACCCTGTTTGCCAGAGGCTGGGGTGGCCAGAGGGCTTGACTACAAAGGGGAGGCTTGCCAGGATATTTCACACTGCTCTGTGCTCTGTGGTGACGGTTACAGAAAACCACACAGGTGTCAAAACTCTTAGGAGTGTTTGCTTTATCATATGTTAATTCAGAAATTTTTTATTGAAAAAATTATATAAACTTCCAAATAAATTACTCTTAAAAAGTCCTTTAACAGACATTTTCCATCTGGGTTTCCGACAGAAAGGCATCTTTCTGGGGCTCTGCCACATCCGCCCTGGTTTTGTGTGGCTGGGTTTCATATTAGTACTAGAAGATCAGTCCATAGCAGTGGGGGTTCATAGTTCTCCTCCCCAGCTGCATGCCTCTGTGCACGTGGGGTGCCAGAGTCCAGCTCCAGCAGGTCCAGGGCTCCCTGAAGGATGGACAGTGTTGGCGAGAGAGAGTGAGAGAGCCTTGAGTTTCTTTCTGATCACCAGGCAGGCATCTCTGCTCTGTCTGTTTTGGTGTCTTTTTTTATTGGTCAAGCGAAATTCAGAAAATAGAATTTTTTTCAGTGGCTAATTCTTTGTGATAAAATGCTTTGATCAGTAAAAGTATACAAAAACAGGTTTTACAGAAGTATTTTTGTAGAATCAGCCCATTCATTCTTGGCATCAGTCCTCCAGATTAAGAAAGTAACAAACTTATCTCATTTTGTATGGGTTGGTTTGTTGACAATTTATGACTTTGTCTTTAATTAACAAGTTACACCGAGCCATGTAACGCACTTACAGTGAGGTTGAGTAATAACCAAGAGAATAACAGGATGTTTTTAGTAAAAAACAGGATAATATACATGACTTAAGTTAGTAATGCTAAGATTAAAACATAGGTTAAGTTGTATATAGATAGGCTAAGAGTTATTTTATTTGGCTCATTAACCACAAGAGAAAGAATGTTTGTTAACAAGTTGCTTGAGAAAGCCTTTTTTTTGATGTAAGCACAATGAGGGCCCTATGTGTGTTAGCCTTGCACCTGGGTTTCTACTTTCTTATCCATCCTCATAACTGAAGTCAGTACAAGGGAGAGTATTTGTAGAATGTGGACCTTGGGAAGGGACTATGTTCTGTCCTTGTTTTTTATTTCTTGTCTCCAAATTAGGCTTCTTTTCTCCGGGCCAGACTTAAATGCAACTCTTGTGTTTTTAACCCCTCTATAGTCTATATTTCGAATCTACAGGGGCCTCCTGGAAGAGTCTTTCGACAAACATCTACAGTGCTTTGATCTAAAATCTCCTTTGTAGGGATAGGAATATGCTTCTTCTCATGAGGTAACTGTGTGGGGAATATCGATCTGATTTGGAACATTGTGAGGCCTAGTCAATAACAGCAGTCCCATTCCCAGTATGAGCCAGTAGTGGAAGGAGATACCAGTTTCGCTTCATGGCAGGAGCTGTGCAAACGTCTGCCATTTCCTCTCGGTGACTGTGTCATCCAGCGAGGCTGATGCAGCTCCCAGCAGTGGGGCAGGAGCACGTTTGGAAGGAAAGGACTGTCAGCCCCCACTGGGCTTGGGCCCCACCATGAGGCATCGACTGGCACCGATATGCTTTCCTTTGTCTGGTACATTGTTTGTCTGGGGCCTGTAGGTTAGACCCACTGCCCCAAGCCACACCTGCCGGCACCAGGCGAATGTGAACAATCCCAGTTCCCCAAAACTGGGCCCACTGGTCTGCCCCGTAGCCAAGAACCCCTGGGTCTTGGCGGTTAGCCAGACTGATGCACTGGTTTTAACAGTCAGTGATTCGAAATAAGGCATTTGATGGGGAGGTGGAATCACACCTCTGGCTTCACAAGCCTTGGATACACATGGATCAAACACAATGGGAATTCTGAAAAGGCTGCTGAGCCTAGGGCTTCCCCCACCATGGTTTTCTCCTCCCACAGAATGGTTTTCCAGAAGAGCACTTGGCAAACAACAAAGGACCATGCAAACTGGGGAGGCACTGCTGTAAGAGTGCTGACCACAGACCAGAAGGGCCTGACAGCATCATTCATGTCAGGAGTCAGCCTTCTCTCTAAGCAATCGCCGTGTACCAAGGACCTGCTGCCAATGATCGCCCATCCTCACGGTGACCGTGTGAGAGAGGGGCTGTCCATGCTGTGACTGGTGAGGAAACAAGCTTCAAGAGGAAGTGACAGAGGCGACAGGTGACAGAGCTGCACCCACAGCAGCAGCCTCCGAACCAAGGTCTGTACAAGGAAACCTTCAGGCCCAATGTCAAGCCTGATGAAAGGGACTAACACCACCTCTCATAAAAGGCTGTTGCAACCTCACCAAAATCACCTTGAGACCTTGCCATTTGGAACAGCTCTCAAAAAAAAATTTTTTTTTTAATTTTATATAAGGAAATACTTTCTTCAAAACCTATCTTATACTTACCTCTAATCTATAAACCTAGGGTTTGCAGTTAGGCAAGTGTGGCCTGAGGTCCCCAGGGCTTTGGAGAGAAGCTGGATGCCACTTAGGCTGTGGAGTGGCCTTGACTCTAACAGGTACATAAGGTGCCCATTGACCGGCTCCTGTGGGGTCAGCCTGGCCCATTGGGGGTGCAGTTCCAGGCCTGCCACTCACTGGGCATTGGGTGGGCACACCTGCTTCTCGTCCTCTCTGGCTGGGTCTCGACACTCAGGACCCGGCACTTACACGGGGGATGGGGGGGAGGGGGCATGTTCACCATCGTGCGTTTATTGTTTTATTCTTCAAAGAAATGGATCTCATAGTTAAAAACTGCAGTCACCCTCCCTTTTCTCTTACCCTTATGAAAGTCATCATCTGATTTTCTGCATCAACGAACGTAGAAAGTTCGAGTTCAGATTTTGGTGCAGGATCCACCGTGCACAGGCCCCCTGACAGGGGACAGGCGCTGGCCAGGCCCTGCGTACACAGCGACCTCTCTCCCTGGTGCATGCGTGGCCTTAGGCAGGGATCAGCCCAGCGGGGGCGCGCGCAGTCCCTGCGGGCGCGGGGTCTGCCGCGTGCACCTGCGCGACCCATGTCCTCGAATCGCGTGCTCTCCGCCTCCCCGAAGAGCAAGTGACCGCAGTGACCACGGAGAGGCCTTGTGACTGATGTAGGGAGGAACTGCGGGACGGGACCGGGCTGGGGCGGGGCTGGACAGGGCAGGACAGGGGCGGATGGGGCGGGATGGGGCGGGGTTGGGGCAGGACCGGGCAGGTTGGGGCAGGCCCCAGGGTATGTCAGGATGGAGCCGGGATGGGGCAGGACGGGGCGGGGCGGGGCGGGGCGGGGCGGGGGCAGAACTGAAGGGGAGGCGGGGCCAGGACCCGGGGCTCGTTGGGAGGGCAGCAGGTGCGGCCTCGCACCGGCAGGACCCGCCTTGCCCGGTTTCCGCTCCCCAAACCAGGGCTGAACCTAACCGACGTGGTCAGCGGGTCACCGCCAGCCACCGCCTGGGGCCCCACGGCTGCCCTGATGAAGAAGGCAGTGCTGAACTTTGTTGAGCGTTTTAAATAAAATTAGGTAATTCCTCCAAGTTTAGTAACAGAAGAAAACCCATGTGGTCAACCATATTAGGAGTTAGATTCAGAACAAAAACTACTGCAAGTGGGAGTCTCTGCCTTCGGAATGGGTCCTGAACAAAATGCCCTTCCTGGATCTTGAACATGGGGTAGATCGCGGTGACCTGGGATCGTTGCAGTCAGGTCCCTCTAAAAGGCTCCATGGCAGTTGGGTCCCAAAAGCCAAATGAAGGACTCCCAAAAAGCAGTCTGTAGGTCAGAGGAGAAAATGTCCTCAACTACCTGCAATATTTTGCTGATTTTTCAAGAGACATCTGTGTCTTCATAAAAGCAAAGAATTCATGTTATCTAATTGTTGTCAAGTGCTTGAACAGTCCACATTGTTGATGTTACTGCTGTGATTTAGGATTCATGATTCACCAGACTGTAGCCTAGACCCATGGAAGGGAGCCTGGCCCCACCAAGTCCTGATTCTGGACTTGTGGCCCCAGAACTGGGATCGAATGCATTTCTGTGGTTTTAAGCCACCCAGTTTGTGGTGTTTTGTGCCGGCAGCACACATGCCTTCTGGTCTTTTCACTCGTGAAATCGTGCCTCGCTGGGATCAAATGAGAGGGGCAGTGTTACAGGAACACCTTCGAATTCACTTTTTAAAAACAAAATCACTGGGGCCCTTGGGTGGCTCAGTCGGTGAAGCGTCCGACTTCTGCTCAGGTCATGATCTCACGGTTCGGTTTGTGGGTTCGAGCCCCGCGTCGGGCTCTGCGCTGACAGCTAGCTCAGAGCCTGGAGCCTGTCTTCGGATTCTGTGTCTCCCTCTCTCTCTGACCCTCCCCTGTTCATGCTGTGTGTGTGTGTGTGTGTGTGTGTGTCTCAAAAATAAATAAAAAACATTAAAAATTAATAAACAAACAAACAAAATTACTTCCCAAACCACATCATTTTAAATCTAATCTGTAACAAATTACCGTGGCGCACTTTGCAGCCAATCACAATACACCAAGCAACCCACTGCCTGGGAGAGGGATTGTTAACCCTGTGTAACACTTTGACTTCACTGAGCTTTAAAGAGGTCACATGGCTTACCAAGGTGGCATTGCTATTTAACTATTCTCCTCATCACACCTGACCCACTTGCTCTGAGCACAGGTAGGAAAAGACAACCCCAGGAAGATACAGGACACCTCATCATTACTCATACTAGTCCCCAAATATCATCCTCTGAGTCCAGTTTAAATCATTTTGTGCAGGATGGGTGAACACTGAAACTTCCATAAGCAATTCTGCTCCTAACTCTGACTCTGAGGCTGATGAAGTGATTCATTCAGGCTGCTGTACAAATGGAATAATTGCTCTGTGTGCTGGGGTTAGGATGTGATACAACATCCTGCATATCTCGGGCACGACAGGAAGAGCATCAGCCCTCTGATATTGCTGTTAAGAGACTCTCATTTATTATTAAAGCCTCCTTGGATGGAAAGACCAATGGTGAATTTGTCAGGAAGCCTGCAATATAATTTTGAAGGGAGTGATTTTTGTGCACCTCAAATAAGAATCTAATATAGGCCTCAAAGGTAGCCAAGATAAAATGTCAAAAATCTGAACATGAGGAATTTATAAGTGCAATTAACTAATATCTTTAGCCTGAAGAGATCCCCCCCCCCCCCCGTAAGGATACCCTTCCAACAAGATGACTTTGCTGACCTGGATTTCTCACTGCAACAGTCCCATTTGCTGCCTGCCTATCTAAGTGCTAATTTAGTTTTCATTCATGTTTCAGAAAATAATATATCTCCTATTTTTGAAACATAACCAACATAAGAAACTAATTGCTGTGCCAAGAAAAAGTTCCCATCCACTCTTCTCAGAGATAAATTGACGAATCACATAAGTAAGCTAAACATTCAAATAGCACCTCAAATTGGGTCGAAATACTCACCAAAAATTCTAGTACTGGACTTTGGATGTAAACACTTGAGTTAAAGTGAGATAGCATTCCTGAGGCACTCAACAAGGAAAAAGCCAGGAGGAAATACTGAAAGATGTCAAGGGTCCAGAAAAGCCAACAGACCTATCTTCTAGCCAAAGGGGTTGCAATGGTATCTACAGGAGAGATAAAGTGAGTGCCAGGAACCAGGCAGAAAGAAAGCCAGTAATAAAACTGGGAGAAAAATAGAGAGGACCTGGACAATTTAATAAAATTGAAAGGTCCTAAAATGTCAGTCAGTGAATTAAAGGTACAATGAGGCCTTTTCCGTAATGCACACAGCTGACTTTAATTATATATTAAACACGAAGGGTGATTTGGTCTGTATAAAAGTTGGTCTTCTCAAAACCACTTACATATTTAGCCAGTCACATATTGTGACTTCTTCTAATCTATAAACATGCTCGCCCCATTCTCACTGCTGAAGCAGTCTAAAGTACATGTTATCCATTGTAGGATTGCTGTGATTGACTGGATCAATAGGAGACATTAGATCCAAGACTGGCAATCCATTGTCTAGCCAGCACAGGATCAAAACACTTCCTCAGGAATTTAAATTAAGAGATATCCCAGGTGTACTCAGTGGGTAGGACGTAATTGAACCAAAGTGTGTTGTGACTCTAAGGTCCATTGTTTTGTACAGACAGATGTATAAACAGAGGACACTAATCTTCAGGAAAAGAGAATGCAGCAACAACCAGAAAGAGGCAAGTGCTTGAGAGCCTGTGATCCAAAACAGTGAGGGCGGGAGAGGGGAAGACTAGCTGTCTTGGTAACTGATGACATAGCACTGTGCAGTCACTATTTGTATGAAATATCTCTATGCATTTTGCTTCATTGAGCTTTCTGTATCATTTTGTCAAGTATCTCTTGACCCAAAAGGACTTTGGCTAGAACAGCACAATTAGTTATTCCCCAAATATATCCCCACTGTTGTCAGATGGTCCCTGGATGGCCAGAACTGTCTTCTAGAGAGAAAGAAAACCCTGGGGAAATAGAAATTCTCTCCCTGTCTCCCTTGGTCTTTGTCTTGAGAGGAGGGACAAGCAGAGAAGCACATGAAAGTACAGAAATATGCAATTTTTTAAAGTTATTCCAAATGTTTTTATATCATTTTCTTATATTTTGTTTGCATTTTATTTCAGAAGGTTTCAAATAAATAAAAAAGTAGGAAAAATGGTAGAAGTCCATGTACCCATCACTGGCTACTACAGCTACCAACACTGACACTTTTGTTCCATATACTTCCCACCACTTTTTTCTTCTTGGATTATTTTCAAGAAAATACCAGACATCATTTAAAAACATCTCCTTCAGGGCATCTGGGTGGCTCAGTTGGTTAAGTGCCCAACTTTGGCTTAGGTCATGATCTTGAGTTTGAGCCCTGCGTCGAGCTCTGTGCTGACAGCTTGGAGCAGAGAGCCTGCCTTGAAATGTGTCTCCCTCTCTCTCTTTCTGTCTCTTACCTGCTTGTGTTCTTTCTCTCTCTTTCTCTCAATCTCTCTCTTGCTCTCTCAAAAATAAATAAACAAAAATAAATAAATAAAATAAATAAAATAAAAACATCTCCTTCAATATTAGATTTTACTACTAAAAAATGAGACCTCAAAATATATAACCACCACATCAATAACACTTTTGACACAATTAACAATAGTTATTAAAATTTTTCAATACTATTTGGTCTTTAGTTACATCCACTTATTTTAAAACATCTTTAAAACATTTTTAAGTGTTTGTTATTTATTTTTGAGAGAGAGAGAGAGAATGCGTGAACATGAGCAGGAGAGCAGCAGAGAGAGGGAGACACAGAATCCAAAGCAGGCTCCAAAATCCCAGGTGTCAGCACAGAGCCTGACACAGGGCTGAAACTCATGAACTGGGAGATCATGACCTGAGCTGGAGTCAGATGCTTAATCAACTGAGTCACCCAGGCCTCCTCTAAAATATCTTTTAATAGGCAGTTGGTTCAAGCCAGAATCCAAATTGTTACTATAACCTTTAAAATCTCTATTGTATCTATAGTAATTTTCCCTTTTTTATTTGACATTTTTCGTTTCATATCTTTTCTCTTTTTTCTTGATTGGTCTTGCCCAAGGTCTACTAGTTCTGTTCTTGTTAGACTTTTCTATTATTATCTGTGACTATTGTCCTTTTTGTTAGTGTGGTAAAATCTACCATTTTAACCATTTTTAAGTGTATAATTCCATGGCATTAAGCACATTCACAATGTTGTGCAACCATTACTAGTGTCCATGTTATGAACTTAGAAATGAGCAATTTTATAAGGACTCCAACAGAATGACTTTAGCTCTCAAGCTATTTTTCCATCCTGAAAAATAAGTTGAATGCAGATTTCAGAAGAAAAATTTAGAAACTCAGGAGTTTCCAGTTTATGCCCATTTTTAAAGCTATGCCCTAGATCACACAGTTAGGTAGCTTTAAATGGCATTTAATAAATGTCATTCACAAGAAGGATTATAACTGCATTAAATCCTCATCCAAATAAACTGTAGGGGTCCCACCCTGAAGTAGAATCCATCAAACAGCATCTTACAGTAAATGAAATTGCTGATTCCATCCAAGGCTCACAGAATTTATAATTATAAAGCTGTTTATAAAGATTAACTCACTAATGAATGGTGTCTCAATTTATAAGCACTGGTTTAGTCCTTGAAATGTTCGCTCCCCATCAACACTCACAATCTTATTGAGCCATTTTCCTTGCTATTGTTATTAATTAGAAGCAATACAAACAATTCTTAAGAGAATAACTAGCAAGCTGTTGGCAGTTTTCTTTAAAAATGTGTTAGGACTAAAGCAATTAGAAAAAGTATAACTTGATTAAAACAATTAGTAAGTTGAAGAGAACCTCAATGATACAGTTTGACCCTCTAGTTCTTTTGGCAAGACATTCAAATAAAATGTGATACATGCATTTTTTAAACGAAGCAGTTATTTAAGGAAATCCAGAGGATAATAAAGCAGATATCCTGAGGAGTGCTTGGAATATTCCACATGAGATTTTGTTTATGGCATCACAACTCACCATCTTAGAAATTGTGAGAGATTCAGTCAGTGACGGGCAGGCCATTAAGTACTCTGAAGCATGGGTCTTTGTTAAAATGAGATTTGTTTCTGATTGAAAAAATATTCATAGGATTGAAGTAAAGAGGAAAGGGGAAGAAGTAATCCTATTTTTACATCTCATCCAAATATGAAGATAGCGTTAGAAAACCCGCATAAGAAATAAAGTATGAAATTACTTTCATGGTATATGAGCATCATGGTCACTGCTAGTCTGTCATAATATTCTTTAAGGGATTTTTGATCCAGGTACTTTAGATTTCAGCTCTTGGCTGATAGCAGCCTATAAAACTTCAGCATGAATTAAACATGGAAGGATCACAAAACTCTGAGTAAAACAAGGGGAGTTTGATAAAGTCTGGCTTCTTAAATGTACAGTTAAAAACAGACAAGAGAGAAATCCTTCTCAGAGACAAAAGAAGAAGCTTTGTATAGGAGTAAACAAAGGTGTCAAATGTAATGGTCTGAACTAAATAGGAATAAGAAAACAAATGATTGAGCCATGTTACTTCTGCAGCTGATTTTCTTGATTCATAGAAGGAACAGGCTCCAGAGCCGATAGCTCGATCACTCATTCACAGGATATGTGAGTGCCCACCATGCACTGTCACTCGGCTAGCTGCCGGGGGCCACTTCATGACGCTTGCGTTCTGGTAGACAAGATGACAGATAAGCAGATACTTTTTTAGGGCTCACAAATAGGGTTCCCAAATAGGCAGAAGCACAAAAAACAAATAATTTTGGCAATGGTAACAGAAACAAGAACATATCCCACAAGAGACAGGAGTGGTGATTCTCTGGTCACTAATTATTATGTCTATGTCTTCACTTGATGGAAGATAGTCTTTAATATTGGTCAATCAGACCCCCCACACAACTCATTGATGATGCTGGTTATGGATATAAATTGAAACGAAAGAATAATCCTGTGTGTCAAGCACCGGATTAGGAAGTTGAGCATCTCTGGAAGTCTCCTTATCTATGGCTAAAAGTCAGGATGAAACAGAATCTATTTTTACAAGAACACATACATGTACACTAATTCAGAGGAGACAAGGGCAAGATATGCCATATGCCTTTGCTGTCTTTGCTACAGGACATGGCTTCAGAAAATGAGCCCCTAACACAGTAAACCTTCATCCTTCAACCTTCATCTACACGTTCTTGGTATGTTGCTGCCCTCTTGTGTTCTTCCTCATCTCAGTCAGAGAGAAGAGAGGCCCACAGCGAGGACATGCTCATGACCAAACTCTTCTCTGAGCAAACCCTGGTTGGTGAGGATTAGAGGAGCCTCTTTCCTCCATCTCAGCCCAGCCCTTTGGCCAATAAATTCCTCGCCAGAGACTGACTGTCTCACCAAAGTCCTTCTTTGGATTTAGAGGTTGAGAGCCTCAGTTCATATTCAAACACGTTATGTGGGCCTCCATGAGCCATTATCACAGTGGTTCTCAGTGCTGACTGCATATGAGAATCACCTGAGAGGCTTATAGACCCTTTGGTGTTTGGACACCACACCCACAGATTTTTATTTAATTAGTTGGGATGGAGTTCAGCGCAGATAAGTTTGAAAAGGAATACAGGTGTTTCTAATGTGGCCATGGCTGGGAACCACTGCATTAAGCTTTGATATAAATTTGTTTGTCCCTTTAAATAACAGAGGCTTAAGAGAAGAGAACCCCTTTCACCAGGGACGGAGGACAGAGGAAAAGCTGAGTACAGACCTCTGGAGTGGGCGCAAGAATGGAGAGCCTCAAGGAGCTGGGGATCATGAAAAGACACAGGGAATACTTGAGCAGGTACAAACTATGTGAACCTCTAAACAGACCCTGATTAGATAATATGTTCTTAATCTCTGGAGTGTGGGTTGTGGGGATAAAGAGGGCTGATCAGGGGAGGAGTTATGTCATGAAAAACCCATCTCCTTTTCTCTTACACTGCTCCCAAACTCATAGCAACTTCAGACATCAGCCGTGTGCAGATTCCCCACAACAAGCAGTTCTCTGTGACATTAGCTGGTGTCCTACACTTTCACTCAATTCTAACATTGTCTACCTGGAGACAGTGTCAGATCCCACAAGTGAAGGGCTCAGTCCCAGGACACCACTACCCACTTCAAGTGCCAGTCACTGTGAGTTACTGTGGGTCCCCAGGTTACCCACACCTTCTGCCCGACTTGGCTGTAAATCAGAGGCTCCTGTGGCCTCCTCCCTCTTAGATTCAATTATTTGCCAGAATAGCTCATAGTGCTTAGGAAAACATAATACAGAATGAAGACGAACAGCTAAATGAAGGTGCTTAGGGTGAAGTCTGAAAAGGTCTCAGGTGCAGAAGCTTCTGTTCTCTGGAGTTGGGTTATTTCACCCTCCCACTATGTGGATTTGTTCACCAGCCCAGAAACTCTCCAAACCTCTTGCTATTAGGATTTTCATGGAGACCTCCTCCTCACATGAGCATGACCAATTATTAACTCTATTTCCATCCCCTCTTCCCCCTCTGCAGAATGTGGGATGGGGGCTGAATATTCCAAGCTTCTCCTCATGACTTGGTCATTCTTGTGACCAGACCCCCATAGACCCCCATCCAGAAGCCATCAAGAAGCTCACCCAGAATGGCCTTATTAGTACAAAACACATTCCTATCATCTAGGAAAATCTAAGGGACTTTGGAGTCCTGTGTCAGGAACCTGGATCACAAAATATTAAAACAAACAAAAAAAAAGTGTTCCTAGTGCTCTTATCACTTAGGAAATTACAGAAGTTTTAGGAGCTCTATGCCAGGAACCAGGGGCAGAGGCCAATATAAACATATTTCTTACCATTTCACATATTGTCAAATCTGATGTTCAGATGAGTCAGGCAAGAAATGTAGCAAACTTAAATTGTTCACTTTGGAACTGTGGCAACTGGTGGGGGGCATTCCTGTCTAAAAAGGGAAGCTGAGATCAGCCACAGCAAATTTGGCAAGAACCAGCAAGTATGAATACTAGTGTTTCAATCAAAAAATAATCAGTACATAATCAGTAAATTATTTATTGTGACAGAGTTATACTAAAATTTTCAGAGGTTTTCTATAAAAAATTAGGACCTAGTAATAAATGCATGGTTTTACTATTACTATGAATCAATATATTGTGACAAAATTATGTTTTTCAATACACAAATATTTGAGATTTTAGAGATATTAAAATGAAATGTTAAAGCAGAAAAGGCATTAATTGCCCTGTCCAGTAGTCTCGATCTTTGTTTTGTGATAATTACAAACATACTTTTTTTCATTTTACAGTGATGTTGTTTGAATTAAGGTGCATTAAAAACATCTTTCTATTAGGAGTTAACATATATGCTCCTTCTGATAAGCTCACTTTCATATATGCTTTCATTTTGTGTTTGACATTGCTTTTGTTATACTGATCTTACGTCAGCTTGTGATCTTATGTCAGAGTATTCCACAAAAATGTACACACCTTTCTCTTCTCATTTCTCTGTTAAAGCATTTATAAATTTAGATCCTGGAAAACACAGCAAATATTACTAGGTGTATTCCAATCATCTACAATTCAGATCTTCTGGAAAAGTTAGCAGCACTACTAGGAATTATTTGAAAAAATGGCTAATTTTAGGACTATTTTGCCTACAAGACTTGTTATGTCTTGGAACGCCACTCATAGGATTTGTATAAAGTATATCCTGCATGTAAACTTATTAATATTAATATCTCTTGTTTATAAGAACGAGTCCCTGTGAGAAGCAGACAGTTCCACAAAACCTCCTTAGGATTCCATGACCACAACTGCAAGCAAGACTGATACATTGTTACCATTTCTCTTCTCCTGTCTCAGCTCCCACAAAGGTCACCTTGAAATGTGACTGCATATGTCAGCTTTTCCTATTCTTGCTTTTGACTTGCGTTCAATAGATTCCTTCAAACCAGTAACATCTCTATGCTGACAGCTAAAGCTTTAATTCTTTCTGAATACTTTTTTCCATGTTTCTGATTTCTCAGCTGCTTTTTTCTGGGATCTGAAATTTAAAACCACACGATTCCCAAACACTACAAAGAAGGATTTCTGCATGGAATTACTAAGGCTGATCAGCAACTGATTAATAAATGCAGGCAATAAATAAAATGTCACAGTGTTCAAGGTTCCCTAACTGTGGGTACTGTGTTCTAGTCAAGCACTTACTTTAGGTCCATATGAATGAGCTAAAATAAAGTTGTACCATGCCTAGGTTCTGTGACTTCTCTAAGGACAAGAGATGCTTACTGTGGTAAAAACAATTCTCAAGATCCTCAAAAATTCCAGGGAGATAATTCAGAGGGAAGCGAAGAAAAAGTAGGGAAGAACTTCATCCTGAACATCTCCACTTAGATCTGTTATCTTCAGTGTAAGCCTTCTTCCTTTGAAAGGAACAAAAGTCTTTAAACACATGAAATGACTGATAAGGGAAACACTCAGCAGAGTACCAGGATCATAGACTTTTCAGGTGTGTTTAAACAAAATCCTTTGAAAATCCTCACTCTCCCTGAAAGTTGACTTAAAGGGTCACTGATGTTCACTAGATGTTAAACTTGGTTTGACCCACACCCCTACCACATCCCCCCACATTACACACCCTGCCTTGAATTTCTTCCTTTTGAGAACTTGTCCCACTGTTAACAGAAGCTTGTGAGTGGTCATCTGGATTTCACTATTACACTCTGATCATTTTTGAAGGACCCAGCTAGGCAGACACAGAGTCTAGAGGGGAAGAAAGATGAAGGACTGTGCCAATTTAGTTCTGTATTCCTGATGCCTATTGTGTCATTACAATTTAGTCAATGAACCAGAATAAAACTGTCAGGAATTCAGACAAGAAGCATGATAACCCCACAACTTAACCTGCTTTGTACCAGCTTTCCATCCCCCATCCATTTCTTTTTGTCATCCTGTAATTTTACCTCCTTTCGTCTCCTGTCCTCCTATGTTTTCTCCCCTTCTTCTCTTCTCCATTTACTCCATTTACCCAAAAAACAAAATTAGGCATAGAGAAATAAAAAGACCATAGACATTGAAGTCAGGTAAAAGAAAATAAGTGTTGAAAAGTGGAAAGCACAAACTCATTTCCTTACTGTGTGTTCTTGAGTAACATGTTTAACTTCTCTGACCATTATTTCCACCTTTGCAAAATGAACATAAAATATAGTTTTGAGACACCTGGGTGACTCAGACGGTTAAGTGTCCAACTTCAGCTCAGGTCATGATTTCGAGGTTGATGAGTTTGAGCCCCCACATCGGGCTCTGTGCTGACACCTCAAAGCTTGGAGTCTGCTTCAGATTCTGTGTCTTCCTCTTTCCCTGCCCCTCCCCCACTCAGACTCTATCTCTCTTAAAATTAAATAAAACATTAAAATTTTTTTCAAAACTTGAGTTTTCACCATACAAATTAAAATGAATAATATATATAAGCTCATCCCTAACATCTGTAACAAAAAAGTACTCAATAAATAGTAACCATCATTATTTATGATTATAGCAATATAATTTGCTATCTTTGGCAGGCATTCTTTCTCCCCATACTCTGCTTCTTTAAATCTTCTTTGTCTCCCATTATCTTGTATTCTCCAGAGATGAGGAGGAGGAGGAGGATAATGGAGATGGGAAACAATTCATTTTATGTTCATGATGTGCTGTATCCTGTGCCAATGTTTAACATGCATTGTCTGATTTAATTCTCACAATAATGCTACTGGATGGGTATGATATAGACATTATCCCCATTCTCCAGATGAGAAATGAAGGCCTGGAGAGTTACATCAACAGGATCAAAGTTTACATGACAAATAAGTTGTAGTTGCAGAATTTGAAACCAGTGTCCTTAACTGTTCCAAACCTTGCCTACACAAGACACCTCTCTACAACCAGAGGCAAATACATCAACAAAGGCTTGCCTTACCTTACATTGAGAGTTAAAGAGCTTTTACAGAGAGATACAAATGCTCATCAAATAAACAGTTGTGGAGACAGAAATTGTTAACCAGCAGTGCAGGTGCCTAACTGAGCTTTCTGATGAATTCCTGAGTTTCCAGTGAAGGGCAGGCTCAAGATCTGTGTTGGACTCTGAGATTTAATTAGGGAAAGTTCAGGGCTCCTTTATATTCCCTTAAATTACCTCTTACTTCATCCCAAAGACTAAGGAATATTGTTATACACATAAAAGGAAACCCAAGGGGAAAGCAAGAATTATGCTTAAAATGGAGAAAATAGAAAACAACTAAATTAGCAGGAATATGTTATGGGGGTCCTCATTTGTGATGAAACTTTCACAGATAAAGAATTCCAAATAGAGAGGTACAGTGGCATAATAACCACTTATTAGTGCTTAGGACTTAGAGTTGTGCCAGGACAAAAAATACAGAGATCATGAACTAATCTTAGGAAGGAAAGGAGGAGTATCAAGCACGGACTGAGCTCTAACCATGTGATGGAACATATATTATTTTATTTTTAAAATGTATTTATTATTCAGGGCACCTGGGTGGCTCAGTCGGTTGAGTGTCCGACTTTGGCTCAGGTCATGATCTCGCTCACGGGTTTGAGCCCTGCATCAGGCTCTGTGCTGACAGCTCTCACAGAGCCTGGAGCCTGCTTCAGATTCTGTGTCTCCCTCTCTCTCTCTGCCCCTCCCCTGCTCACGCTCTGTCTCTCTCTCTCTCAAAATAAATAAACGTTAAAAAAATGAAAATATTTCCCATTCTATTATTTATTTACTTAGTGTTTATTTATTTTTGAGAGAGAGAGAGAGACAGCATGAGTGGGAGAGGGGCAAAGAGAAATGGAGAGAGAGATTCCCAAGCAGGCTCTGTGCTGTCAGTGCAGCGCCCAATGTGGGGCTCTAATTCATGAACCGTGAGATCATGACCTGACCCAAAATCAAGAATTGAATGCTTAATCGACTGAGCGACCCAGGCACCCCTATATTTATTATTATTTATTATTTTATTGTTAAACTCAACCTTATGAATCGAGTACAATTGCTGTAAAGTTGATAAAACTGAGCTTCAGAAAAACTCATCATTTTACTGAGGTCAACCGAGGTAGTAATTAATGACCTTAGGATCCTAAACCCAAGTGATATGATTCCAAGGTTTATAATCTTGACAAGGACCAAATAAAACATGTTGCAACAAAATTCAACTCAAAAAAAGAGGATTACTTTTAAGGTATTGTACAGAATGGTACAGGAGCTGACCTCAAAAAGACTTTTAGGGTGACATCAGAGCCATTAATAAAGGCCTTAAGAGATTAAACTGCCCACCTCATGATCACAAGTATAGAGCTGGGGACTCAGTAAGTGAGTAATGGTGTCATGAGAGAGGGATCAGGACTGTGATACTTTCCTGACCTTCACCTCTCATTCTACTTTTAAGGACAAAAACTCTGTCTCTGTATTGACTTCTCTCTTGGAATGTCCATTCTCGAGGGAGTTAAAGATCATGTGCATAAATGTATGTTATTTGCTTGTATTCCCTTGATTCCTTGCAGCTGGAAAAAGGAAGCCAGAAACAAGGCCTATTCTTTCCTGCGGGGAAAGAAACTGTCCATCTCTTTCATTTTTACTCCCTTCTGCCTTGATAGATCTACCTCTTCCCAGCTGGTGAGCACTGGTGATGACCCTTTGCTGAGGGCCTCTAGGGCTTGTCCTTTTATTCATTGCTGGGTGCTCTGACGCTGCCATTGAAGCAGAAAGATCTGAGACTGAGTAATGCACTTAATGGGAAAAAAAAACAGAATAGACTAGTGGTTATTATCCTTGACTACACATTAGAATCCACCTTGTTAGGTTCTTCAAGTGATCTTGGCCAAGCCACGTATTATACAGATCTCTGGTGGCAGGAGAGGGAGAACCCCAGCAACAGTAGTTTTTTGTTTGTTTGTTTGTTTTTAATCTGAGATCAATCTAATGGACAACCAGTGAAATAAACCACGAAACTTGTTCTGGGTCTAGACCCCAGAACTGCCTTAGGATGAGGAAAAAATAAGTTGTCCAAATGGCTGAATATAGACCATGAAAGTTCTACAATAGGTTTTGGGTCCAGAGCATAATAAAAAATGTGCCTTGGTTCTACCATATTCTACCATATTATTCTGTTAATATATTTCCCTTTGGGGACTTCTTAAAACAATTTTTTTTAGTTTATTTATTGAAAGAGAAAGAGAGAGAGAGAGAGAGAGAGAGAGAGAATGAACATAAGCAGGGAGAGAGACAGAGAGGGAGAGGAAGAATCCCAAGCAGGCTCCATACTGTCAGTGCAGGGCCCCACTCGGGGCTTGAACTCATGAACCATGAGATCATGACCTGAGCTGAAATCAAGAGTTGGATGCTTAACCGACTCAGCCACACAAGTGCCCTTCCCTATGGGGAGTTTGAATGATTAAATGGGACTATTATTCCAAAGTTTTGGGTCAAATACAAGTCTTACCTTCTTCCAGTGTCCCTCAAGTCCTCAACACTTGGGCTGAAATATTAGGTTCTATCTAATTATGATATGATTCCATGAAATACCAGAAATGGTTATTTAAAGCATCATAAAAACACTTCCAAGAGGAAGAAATGTTTGTATCTGAAGGAAACATAATGAGTCAGTGATAACTTCTATTTATATGCATCATAAAACAAAAATAATGGATCTATGTGTCTTATAACTTTGAAAAAATCACACATTATGTTCCCCAAGGAAGAAAATTCTTAAATGATAGTAATAAATTATGCACAAAGGGTGATTGATATTAAACATCAATCAGAATGAATTGGCCATAGACAGTGGCTCTAAACTTAGTTTATGCCTTACAATCTCCTGAAGAGCATTTTAAAGAGTTATTAAACCAGAATCTGTAGAGATGACACCCATGCATGAGTGTTTTGTTTTGTTTTGTTTTGTTTTGTTTTGTTTTGTTTTGTTTTGTAAGTTCCCCAGAGGGGTCCCATATTCAGCCAAGACTGAGAACCAATGCTCTAAGGAGGGGTTCTGGACAACTACATACAGCCTCGGTGGTAAGAAGAAAAAACAATAATAAATTGAGACACTTTTTTTGAATGAATACTTGTTACTAAAGAGACAAACAAATAGAACCATGCAGGAAGGGGGCATAAAAATACCAAACATCAAGGAGAAACCCCCATTCCTGTTTAAAATCATGTTCTCAAACCAAAATAACTAATAGGGTACAGGTGGAAAATGTTAAGAAAAGAAACAAAGTTTTTACATAATGGTGTTATAATTTATTCTTTTGAGAAAAACCTACTTTTCATATGGACTACTCTTTGGTTATACACACACACATGCACATACACACAAAATTTATTTGATTTTCCTAGAAAACCTATGATCTTCTAAGTCTGGATTTTACATTTCCACTTATGATGGAAAAATATATACAAGATATAATTTTATTTCCTTTTTATTATGCTATAACAAAAGCAGGAGATGATAAATGGAAACTTTGTGGGACCATGTCATGAAGGCTAAACAACACATATAGGGTGCTTTGGGCCGATACGACATCAATTTGCAATTAGATGACATTAACAAAATAATGTAAAAAATACGAAATTTTATTTCTGATTAACTTCACAACTAAGTTCAAATTAATTTGCAGGCCATAAAGTGCTATAATTTATGGGATATTCAAGTGAGAGAGACTGTTTCACTATTTATCATCAGTCTTCCTACTTCCCAGTCAAATTATATTAGCAAGCTTTCACTCCTATTGTCCTCCTCACTAAAGCTCATACAATGCAGAGAGCCTTTACAATTACCTGTATAATTGATAATGAGCATGGCCTTTGCATAGCATTCAAGACACTCCATTATCATTTTCATTACAATGTAGAGATCCCTCTCACTTGAATAAATTGAATAAATCCCATAAATTATTTATTGGAAACCAGTAAATCAGTTCACATTTATCAGGCAAAACCAGAGGTGCTATGCAAATATCTCAACCTTTTCTGTCAAATGTGGTATTTCAGTCAATCACTGAAAGCACCTTTCGTTAAGCAAAGGAGCCTGACTTCGAAGGCCTAAAGCCAAGCAAAACTCCTTTTATCCAATCAATCATGAGAAAATAGAAAGTGCCCACATCATCTAACTTATTTACAACTGATTAGTCACTGAAAATCAAAACAGAAGAGAAATTTGTTTTCTCCATGAATAAAGTAATTCATTTCCATATTTTTAAAGAGGAGGATCTTTCAGACATGTGGTTCATCTTATCTATCTATGACTGTTGACCTTCTGATGATATTCAACTTTTTAGCCTTAGAATTCAGCCTGATAAGAGTCAGAAGCTGGATTTTCAACCATCCCTCTGCACTCCTATTCTATCTGATGATCTTTGTGCACTCCTTTTTCCAAAGAGAATGTTGAGAACTGAACTGTGCTACCCTTTACTTCCTTCCTTTTTCTTTTTCTTTTTTGAGAGAGAGAGTGAGAGAGAGTTAAAGAGAGGGGTAAAGGGAGATAGAGAATCCCAAGCAGGCCAAAATCTGGTCTGGGATCATGACCAGAGCCAAATTCAAGAGCTGGACACTCAACTGACTGAGCCACTCAGGCGTCCCTGGACCTTGCTTCTTTCGACTTTAAAGAAGAGACACATCAGAAATGTTTACAGATGTCAACAACTCCATTTCTGAGCTAAAGTTACAAATAGTGGACTAAATTCTAAAGGAATACTTATGAGATTTTTTTCCCCTGAGAAAGAATTGTCTGTTGTAAAAAAAAAATCGAGTGTAGAAAACACATATTTCTGGTTTCACAGAACCTTGGAATCTGTGATACAAGAGTCCCGGACTCATTAACTTTACCTCCCCCAACTCCCAAGTATATAATCAGTCTCTCCTCAGGGTCCCTGGGTAGCTCTTCCTTCCCATGGGTCCTGTCCCCATGCTTTAATAAAATCACCTTTTTTGCACCAAAGATGTTTCAAGATTTCTTTGTTGGCTGATGGCTCCAGACCCCATCACCCCATCATCACCCCCAAAAACCTCATCACTCAGGGCACCTGGGTGGCTCAGTCGGTTAAGCGTCTGACCTCGGCTTAGGTCATGATCTTATGGCTCATGAGTTCAAGCCCCATGTCAGGCTCTGTGCTGACAGATCAGAGCCTGGAGCCTGCTTCGGATTCTCTCTCTCTCTCTCTCTCTCTCTCTCTCTCTCTCTCTCTCTCCCTCTCTCTCTGTCCCTCCCTGACTCACACTCTGTCTTTCTCTGTCTCAAAAATAAATAAACATTAAAAAAAACTAAAAACCATAAAAAAAAAAAAACCTCATCACTCAGAGGAAGAAATGATCTCATCTCCATCACTGATCAGAAATTAGAACGTGTGTTTGACACCCCTGGGTTCAGGCTCTCTGATCCTCTCCAGGGAAGGATTGTGTAATTACACCTGACTACTCAGTGCTTAGCAGTGAGCTTCAGAATTGGAAAACATACAAAGATTGCTTTGGGAAACCTCGAAATCTGCTCAGGGGAATCCTTCCCTGCATTGTGAATTTCCATGCCTCCCCATAGTCAGAGCTTCTTGGGAGGATGCCAAAATCCTAAACCTTTCTTAATTCTAATCAACCTAGTGCTGTATGCTTACTGCCTTATTGACTATACAGTAAACAACCCAAAACTGTAAAGTTAAAGGCTACTGGTGAATGACTCCCCACATTACTGTTGTACTTCAGCCTAGGACACAGGGAAGAACCACTCCTCACAGGCTGAGGGGAGCACAGATTGGAGAGCCCCTGGGTTTTTTTGTGCTCCTGAAACCACCACTGTGGGCAGTAACTCTGGTGAGGCTGATTCTGAGAGTGTGTTTAGTTTATGTTTAAGATTACAAATGTTATTCCAAGGGTGAAGTTTTCACTCCAGAATCACCCGGGTGGCTTTTTCAAATGGAAGATGCTCATGACTGCTGCCCACATCCAGGTGCCTGTACTTTTTGAAAGCATCCAGGTGAATTTCAGCCATGGCCAGGGTCAAATCTCTCAAAGAGATTCTAATCATCAGTTGATCACTGACGACCAACCTGCGTCTAGAGTTCTATGGTCTGCAATGAAACATTTCTCTCTCCACAGTAGTGAGAGAAAATTACACCACACTGTTCTGTTAGCCTCTTCTAGGACACCAAAATTCTTAGGAGAAGGTGTTTAGTATTGAGCATAATGTCCGGGTTTAAAGTCAGATTTCATTTTCCTCCTAATGCTCACCATTATTAAGTGAGAGGTGAATGAGCGGTTGTGGTCCTCCTGACCCCACCCCATTACTGAAATGAATTGAAAGGCCTCAAAACGGCGTCCCTGGCCAACCCATCAATAATGAAAAAAACAGGTTCCCTGTGGATTGCAAAATAGATGTCTGTCTAGACAGGAACACCCTGTGTGGCCTTTGTGTGTGAGTGGTGACTACTTAATTAAAAGAGTGCAGAGTCCCTGTCAGGATGAAGTTGGTCTCCAAAAGCCATCATCAAATCGTAACCAGAGCACGTCTGCCACCCGGTGTTCAAAGCCAGCATGAAATTCTGTCAGCATTCCTGGAGAAGCAACTCCTTTCCCTGGGGTCCCCACTTCTATTTTACTTTCTTTAGCTAAGGTCAATTCTGGGATTCTTGGGGCCATAGGGAGAGGTACTTATTTCTGGGTAAGGCCTATAAAAATACAAACACTTGTACTCATTACTCACTCAATCACTAAGACAACAAAAATCATGCTAAAAAAGTGATGATCCAATCTGCCTGACCCCCATTCTCATTAAATTGGCTCCACACAATTGAGAACCAGAATGACAGGTTTGTGGAGCCAGAACATTGCTGTTTTCAGTGACAGGTGGTGTCTCCATGCCTGTCTATAATCTTGAGCAATTTTTGCTTCTCATTTGCTGAAGGTAACTGGTTTAATTACAGTAATTGAGATTTCAACAATAACAGTGAAGACTGCTGTATTTTGGTGCTAAAATTTACATTTTACAAAATATAGTTCACATCAAAATGTTCTGTCCCTAGGAAATGTCTGAGCTCACAGCTCTGAGAACTAACCAGTCCAAGCTCCCTGGGTGATAACGATAAAGACACTTAATCTCTCAACCTCAGCTGCACAATAAGACTGAATTTACTTACAAAGAAGTGTTGAGGAATAGCATGCAAGGGTAAAAGGTCTGTTTGAAGTAAAATATAGATGTACCTTACCTGACATAAGGCCCCTTCCCCCAGCTGGAGTGACCAGGAATAGGCTGCAGGTTATAAAGAAACTTGAGTTTACCACCATTTCCTTCTTGCCTTTGTTCCTCACATCACTATGGAGGAGAGGGTGATGTTAGGGCTCCAGGAAACAGAGTCTGTGGGTTTCTGGAGATCAGGCTATTGATAAGATTGCCTTTTTCTTGTAATTCACTAAGATATTTATAAACTGATGGAGACCCTGTCCTGTATGACTGTGATCTCTATCAGTTAACCATTGTTTTTGGGTTTCTTCCCCCTTTCTTTTGTTCTTGGACACCCAGGAGTGCCTGAGGAATGTCACACACATCCCACCTGGGGGCGGGGGGGGGGGGGTGCTTTTACTTTGTTTACTTAGTTTACTTTTACAAAGTTTTTACTTTGTCCTCAGCTTGCCTTTGGTTCCCTCTTCACTGCTATACCAGGTTAAAGATAAAATAGCCATGACTTACTGGCAACAGATAAAGGACTGACTAATGGCCATGGTGGGAACTTATCCATCCCCCACTGTGACTGTTGTCTGAAACTGACCCTTCCTGTATTTACCACATTGCACCACAAAAGGAACTCACCAGCATCAATCAAGCAGATAGGATGTACCCAGTACCACATTTTACCCACATTATTACTCCCATTTATCAGTAAGATAGTATTAACTATCTGACACTGAAGCCCATTCTCTTCCAGATACCCTGCGCCAGTCAGACTGGAAGGATCTAGAAGTCCTCCCAACATCCAGAGAATCCTTGGTTCCACTTACCCTTGGTACCAGAAGCAACCAAGGCAGTAGGAAAAAAGTTTTTGAGCTCCAAACCAATATACCTTGAAGATTACTTAATCACATTTATGTTGTCTGATACGGATACGTGATCTAAATGCATACGAACAAAAAGTCACCCAAGACCCTTTCACCTAATGACAGGATTTTAACTGCAGTCTCCTAACTGACACCCTTCAGTCCATTAGTCTTTCTTCCCAATCCATTAGGCTTTAAATTAATTTTTCTACATACCTCCTTCATCAAAACACATTCAAGGGGCGCCTGGGTGGCTCAGTCGGTTGAGCGTCCGACTTTGGCTCAGGTCATGATCTCACAGTTCATGAGTTTGAGCCCCACGTCAGGCTCTGTGCTGACAGCTCAGAGCCTGGAGACTGCTTCAGATTCTGTGTCTCCCTCTCTCTCTGGCCTTCCCCTGCTTGTGTTCTTTCTCTAAAAAATAGGTAAACATTAAAAAATTAAATTAAAAAATTGAAAAAAAATCCCACATTCAAGCCTTCGTATTTTTTCCTGTGGGTGGAATTTCAGGTTTTCCTCAATGTTACCACAATCTACAAATCCAGCTTTTTCTGCTGCTTGATTTCATGCATCTTCCTTTTAAACAAGTGTAGGTATCTATTTATGAGGAAAATGCCCCTGCTTACATTTCTCTGCTCCTTCATCTACCATATTTCTCAAATCTGAATAAATTTGCTAATCCTCTCTGCTTGTTCTGATGCTCCTATATTTTCCCAGTCTCAGCTTTAGCCCCTTCTCCTTTATGAGGACTTCCGCATCGTGTCAGCTCTCAGTGGGGACTCTGACCACAGATTTCCTCCTGCCCTGCCAGCCTTACATGGTAGAGTGTATGTGTGTGTATGTGTGCGCATACATGTGCACATGTGTTCCTACTGTACTGAAGCACCTTTGGGGCAGACACCATGTTTCCAATTCATTCATTGAGAAACTATTTTGTGCTAGGCAATAATCTCCATGCTACCTTATTTATACTCTTTAAATCCCGACATAACACCTGACAGGCAGGTGGATGTAAAGTGGATGTTCAGGAAGTAGTTGTAGAAAAGGAAAGAAAATTAATACTTTTAAAGGCAAATTTCTATAGTATATGCTTTGTGTATTCTATATTATTTATCCTAAAATTTTATTTTACTAACCCTCAAAACAACCCCAGAAGGAAGGTACTTTTCCATTTTTGCATATGAGAAACCAATATTCTAAGACCTTAAACATTTGCCAAAGGTCACATAAGTGTGACCATATTTGCATCAAAGATAGTTGTTCTTCTCTCCAAAATATGTTTTTTTCTACTGTGTTATGGAGTTATCATGTCTTTATCATAGTTAAAATTTTCCTCTGATTTATTTCCATTCCAAACAAATATTTAAATAAATCGGTAAGAGATCCCCTGTAAGAACATCTTTCTTGGGAGACAGTTGAGCCTTCCAAATAAATGCCATCTTGTGGGGAGAAGCTCTTTTTGTCACCAGATTGTACCCTAAATTAGTTGGTGTACTTGAACTTAAGCTATAAATTTGACAATACAATCTTGTTATAATATTTTGAATACAAGCACAAATACTGTGTTTGAATTTTAAGACTGAAATAATATGAAAAATTTGTTCCTAAAAATTAAACTTCTAGATCTCACTATGAGACTGTGGAAAATACAGAGGTCTAAGGACAAGCTGACCAATGCCATGAAGAAGCAATCAGCCAAATCTAGAAACGTGCAGCATTTTAAGGGACAAATGACCCAACTTGGACAATAAATCAATGTCTCAGCAATCAGTGGCTGATCTGGTACTGAGTCCAGACAGCCTGCATCAGCTTGAGAATCTAGTTCTTAAACACTCAACTGCCCTTCACAGCATAACGTTGCGTACATCCTCCCTCTACAGCTTATTCTCTGATCAAGAGAAACAAAAAAGAAACATCTCAATATGATGCCACTGAAACTTATATCAGAAAGTGAGCAGTTTCTCTTTTCTCAACAACAACAAAAAAGGAAAAACCATTTTAATGCTTAGGGCACCTGAATGGCTCAGTCGGTTAAGTGTCTGACTCTTGATTTCAGTTCAGGTCATGATCTCATGGTTTGTGAGTTTGAGCCCCATGTAAGGCTCTGCACTGACAGAGTGGAGCCTACTTGGGATTCTCTCTGTTCCTCTCTCTCTGTGCCTCTCCCACTTATCCTTGCTCTCTTTCAAAATAAATAAACTTAAAAAAAATTTTTAAATAAATGTCTAATTCTCTCTGAGTGGTATAAATACTCCTGAGAGCTGGCTCCTGAAAGCATGGCTTAGGGCCATGGTAAGATATGGGACCACAGAACCATTCCTGGACCACCACCCCTGACATTAGCAAGCCTGGGGAGGGCTGTCGGGCTCCAACAATGGTATGAACACCACTGCCTTGCAGCCCTGGTCATTGCCCTGGTTGTACGACATGACCACGTACAATAACTGGGGTGCCTTTCTACCAGGTCAGATGTTGGCACTAATGCAACCATACATTCATGTACACATTTCCAAACATTTACACTTTGTCAAGCAATTGAAGACAAAAACTTTAAAGACAACCCAAATTGATAACTAACCATTTTCTATGGTTTTAATTCCTTGTACTGGGATTTTATTCATTTGGTTGTACTTTCAGCAGACAGAATGTATTTCTGGAATGTGAAAAAGCTCAAGGAAGACAGTGCTCCCAGGCCTTAAGTTAATTAATCAAGACCTAACTAATCATCAGAACTTCCTGGTTAGATTTTCAAAGCACAGGCTCCATGCTCTAGCTTGGAGCCTCTGAATATGATTTTGATGAGGCCCAAGAATTTTTTACAATTCCCAGTGATCCTGATGGTCAATTTTCCTTACAAACCTGACTTCCCCTGCATGCGAGTCCCAAGGTCTAAATGGGCATGGGTAAAAGGAGATTTGTACACAGAAAACAAAAAGGCTCCTGAGCATTGCATCCTACCAGATTCCCAAATCTGTGTCTCCACTGGCCCCTCCAGAGCTCCTAGCACAGACCACGTGACATCTAACACATCTGAATGGCACCATGCCACACTTCACCATCAATCAAGAGCTGAGTACACAATAAGCCCCAAGGTGGACACAAAGTTAGAGATGAAGCAGGCAAGAATTTTGTGAAGGGTGCCTTTTAAGACTGCTCCACCAAACCTTGCCTATGGCATCAAGAGGTCTGGACTAGGAGAGGGAGAAAGAGAGGATGTACTGGTTGGAAATATAAAAATAAAGGGATTGTGGGGGGCAAGACAAAAAAGACTCTCTCCCAGTTGTCTTTCCTCAGTGGAGCCAGGTTCACCGGCATCTGAGGGTAGAGGGCTGATTCTTCCAGGAATTCTTTCTTCTCTCTCATTATACACATACACACAAATACATATATGCACTCACTCCCCCACATATACACACATATGCACACATATCCACGTATGTGCACACCACATATAAACATGCATGCATATGAACAGGCATACACATGTACCATGTGCATACACATGTATGTGCACATGCATGTACATGTGTACACATGTATACACACCCACACACCCCTCATTTTTAAGTGTATTCCTATGGCCAAAACCTGACCCAGTGAAAACATGTGCCTTGGGCATGCCATTCTGCTGAATGTGTTTCAGAGTGAATTTTATATGTGATTATTGCACAACAGACCAATAGCAGGTTTTCCAAAAGGAGTGCTATAACAAAATACTCCACACTGAGTTCATATCAGCTTTCTTTGTATAAACTCCATTATACTGCAGGTACACATGGAGAGTTTTTGTTTGTGTCACTTAAAAAAAGGGGTACAAGTTTTTTTTCTTTTTAAAAATAAATACTCTCTATGGAACCAGACAGAATTTTTGTAGAGACATAAATATATCTTTAAAAACTCTTCAACCCAGATTGTGTTGTGGAAGTTTTTATGAGGAGCTCCAGGGTGTACTGGCAGAGTAGTAATGAGAAAAAAATGTCAGAATGAATCAGAATCATTCCACCAGGGAGCAACTGATGCCAAAAGATAGAACAAAAGACTTCCTAATGTAACAAATTATCTTCCATCAGTTTAACTAACATGTATACAATCAATATGCATCAAGCTTGACTTAACCAACTTAAAATTGATTGTAAGTCACCTGACGGCTGATCTTTTAATTTTCTTGTCTATGGGGAGAATATGGGAGAGTGATTCTTAACTTGTGTGCACATAAAGAAAGGAAAGGTCATTTAAAATGCAGTGGGAGGCACCTGGGTGTCTCACTTAAGCATTCAACTTTGGCTCAAGTCATGTCTCATGGTTCAGGGGATTGAACCCCATATCGGGCTCTGTGCTGACACCTTGGACCCTGGAACCTGCTTCAGATTCTCCCTCTTTCTCTGTTCCTCCCCCCTTACACTCTGTGTCTCTCTCTCTCTCGGTCTATCTGTCTTTCTCAAAAATAAATAAACATTAAAAAATAATACAAAATAAATAAAATGTAGTCAGGAAGCCCAAAAGGAGGCTCTCATGAACAAATTATTCCTTGTAGCCTGCATCACTACTAGCAGGAAGAAGGAAGGTAAGAATTGTTTTGACAAAGGAGAATATTTTTTCATGTAGGAATTTTATCTCCTGTTTTATTTTATTTTATTCTATTTTTTTTTATTTTGAGAGAGAGAGACCAAGTGAGCATGAGTAGGGGAGAGGGGTAGAGGGAGAGAGAGAGAATCCCACGCAGGTTCCATGCTCAGCATGGGACTTGATCCCACAACCCTGGGATTATGACCTGAGCCGAAATCTAGTTACATTCTCAGCCAACTGAGCCACCCAAGAATCCCTTATCTCCTGCTTTAAAGAAAAGGAAGGAAGATCCCTCCATGCCCAGCAACAGCACACTAATCACTGCTTGCAGGTGGTAATAAACCACCACAACCCTGAATTCTTGTTCTTCTCCAATTAAGTTTTGTTCAAAGCAACATTCCCCGATTTTCTCCTAAAACCTAGTAAAAGCTGACCTTCCTTTTGTCTCTTTGGACTTGCTTATGGTTCACCATAGCTTGCTTGTCCCAAATTGCAATTCCTCTGCTATTCCTAAATAAACTCAATTTTACTTAAATAAAATTGCTCTTTGCTTTGTTTAAACTTAACTCTTGAAAAATAAAAAGTGGTCACTTTATATAATTCTTTTGCAAAAATAATATTCACTTCAGAAGCAAATGCTATTGCCTCATCACATGTAAACACCTGTGTGTTGTTATTTAGCAGAAACAGGTGAGCACTATCTGTGTGAAGAGTCTTAGTGAATGTGCTCTGATCCATTCTCATTTTCTTCCATGAGCCTCCTACTGACTAGTCAGGCTCATCTGCAGAAAAATGGCTCCATCCCAGAGGAACACTTACTGATCAATATGCCAATGGTGCTGCATTGGTGAGAACTGTGCCCTGACTTGGTTGGAGTCATTTTTCTGCAGATGAGCCCAAATGGTCAGAAGGAGGCTCATAGTCCTCGTTGAAACTGAAATATGGCTCTAACAGCCCTCACTGACCTGTGTGTGCATGTAAAGAGCACAATCACAGTACACTAAAGTCAGTTGTTTCATGAACTTACCTGTTTACTGAAGTAAGCCTTCTAGGAGGCTTTGAGTGCAGTCAAGCCCTTGAAAAAATTCAACTGAATTCATTTACAATTTTTTCTTTCAAATTTATTCAATTTACATGGACATATCCATCCGGTTCATCTAAATGTAATGTGGAACTATAGTGTTGAGTTCTGAAGAACTCACTTGATGTGTACTCTATAAAATGCTTCGCAATTATGAGATAAACTAAAACAGTGCTCTTCTGCACTATGCTTTAACTAAGAGTGGTTATGTATTGTCCACCTTTCAGCTAATATTTAGAAGTAAGCGATCTCAATACATTACATATACAAATAGAATATTTATCAAGGGTCATAAGGATTGATTCTGTCATTTTTAATATGTCTCACATCAAAGGCATTGATTTTTTTGGCATTGATATTCTTAAGTTATCTGGCAAGATGAGGTCCCAAGCAAGGTATGATTTAATCAATATTTGGAAATCATCCAATTTCACATAAGAGCAAGGGAAAGAAAACACATTAACTGGCAAATAAATTGTATTTTCACCTATAGGAATATTGATTTTCTCATATGAATGAAGATCACCTATTTACTTTACCAGTGAAATATCTCATTTGGACCCATAGGGTCTGTTTTGCACAATATTTTCAAGCATTTGAAAGTTATAATCTTCCACCAAGTTCCAAATTTATTCCTCTTGCAATAAAAATTTATTCCTCTGTGTGATTTTCCCCTTTAGCACAAAAAATATATTGCCAGATGTCTTTAAAAGACACCAAGAGGGGCGCCTGGGTGGCTCAGTCAGTTAGCCGTCCGACTTCAGCTCAGGTCATGATCTCACAGTTCGTGGGTTCGAGCCCCACATCAGGCTCTGTGCTGACATCTCATAGCCGGGAGCCTGCTTCAGATTCTGTGTCTCCCTCTCTCTCTGGCCCTCCCCCACTCATGCTCTGTTTCTTTCTCAGTAATAAATAAAAACATAACAAAATTAAAGGACAGCAAGAAATATGATTACCTCTTCGATATTCTTTTAATCAAAACGTGGAATGGAATGCATAAGGATCCTTCAGGCACATCTGGAGGGAGGAAAATTTAACTAACTTGCTATTTTCTTATGAAAGTGTCAGGAAAGGAATCCTTCTAAATCACTTTTGCAGTTTGTTAAATCTATTTTCCTAGAGAAAAAGCCAATAGCTGAGTCATGGTGACAAGAAAACCATATTGTATTCTTCTGTTTTTTTCTTCAAGGCTCACATGAAGAAGGATAAAAAGGGAAGTGTCAAAGTGCCTTCACACAGTCACAAGAAACAAAGTCACAACCACCCCAGTAGTGTTATGTGTGAAGGAGCAACTCCTTGGCATGTTAAATGTTGAATGACATAAATCAGCAGCCTCATCTATTGCAAGATGATGTTCAGTTAGACAACTGATATAACATCGTATCACAGCAACACTAAACGGGGTTTAAATTACAGTATTTCTTAGGGATTTCAGTTCAAGATGGTGACAGGAAAATCCTAAAGTCACTTCCTCCCATGGACACACCAAACTACAACTGTATATGGAACAATTTCCTTGGGGGGGGCAACCTAAAAACTAGTGGGCAGATGAGGAATAAAACACATGAAGGGGATAGCAAAGACTGAGACATAATCACACCATAAACCACACCCCCAGCACCTAGACCCACAGTCAGGAGGGGATGGAGGACCCAGAGCTTCTCCCTGAGTGAAGGGATCATGTCCAACATTGGGTGCCCCAACTTTTAAGACCTGCCTGTGACTGATGACCCACCCCCAAAACATCTAGCTATAAAAGCCAGCAAGGCTCATAGCCACGGGGCCAGCTGGCTATGAAGACCTGAAAGATGTCTCTTGCAGGGACCCTGCAGAAGCTTCCGTTGAAAGGGCACCCAGACTTGTTGTGAAAGACGTGTGTTTGCTCATTTTAAAGCACTGCACTGAGGGACATAGGTTTGCTGAGGTACTCTTGGGGATGGACACTGCTGGGCATCCTTCCTCTAATCCAAAGCCCCAGGATCTCCCAGACAAGGGTATCTGCATGTATCTGGTGTGTCCAGTGCATCCAGTGTATTGGGTTTTGAGGCTGCCACCAAGGGATGTCCTTTGATTGCCTGACTCTGGAGGCTGTGGGGCTTGTACTGTATTTTAATAATTTTCTATCTTAGAGATGGACATTGGAGGCCATCTATCTAGATGACCCCTTGTGTTTTGTAGATGCAGAAACTAAGGCCTAGGGAAGGTAAGGGACTTGTCAGAGAGTTAATTTTTTTTTATTTTTTGAGAGAGAGAGAGAGAGAGAGAGAGAGAGAGAGCAAGCAAGCACAAGCAGGGGAGAGGGACAGAGGGAGAGGGAGATTCTCAAGCAGGATCCATGCCAAGCATGGACCCTGACACAGGGCTTGATCCCATGAGCCTGGGATCATGATCTGAGCTAAAATCAAGAGTCAGACTCTCAGCCAACTGAGCCACCCCTGCACCCTGAGAGTTCAAAAAAAAAAAATTAAGGCTACAGAAGAGGCTAGAATTCCATGTCTTCTGGCTTTTAAACAAGTGCTTGAAGTCAAATATCTTCTAGCTCATCCAGCTGGCTTGGGACAAAGGATCAAGCCACTATTTATTGAGCTCTTCCTATGAGCAAATACAAGGAAACCCTGTGTGCCAGTTATCAATGTATTGCCTCTCAGCTTTCATTTCTCCCCTTAATATATACTCTGCAATAATGGATGGAATGTTTCTTATGCATCTCCCTTTTACAGGGAGTGTGATGTTAGGTAGAGGGTGCTGCAGCAATATTTCAGAAGAAAGGAGGTCTTCTACTGTTTTCTGTCACTGCATGGGCAATCGGTGATGCTGGAGTGAGGGCATTGGGTAGTGCTTAGCCCCAGCCATTTGTCTAGAATGCAGTCCTTTGATGACCTTGCAGCCTTGGCCTGGCCTATGGGGTCCTCTTAACACTGACAGCAACCTGCAATGATGCCCAGTCACATACCCTCAATTGACTGCATCTCTCCTTGTCCTCCACAGATTTCTGAAAACTTATTCCCTCCTGCCCCTGGTCATCAGACCAGCTCTGGCCCATGCAAAATAGCAAAATCTTCTGCGATCCAGTGGGTTACAACTACATCTTCAACAAAACCTGAACCCCAACATCAAGGGTGAGACCTTCTTCTATGTTTGTCTTTCCTATATACTCTCCCTCAGTCCTAGGGTACCCTATGAGAGTTCTTATATCTTATCATTATTCTCCTATCATAGTTCAATAATTCTTTATATTATACTTCCTATATTTATATCATTTTATGATTCTTGTCTCCTGATTGGACCCAGACTGATAAACTGTGCCAGAGATGGAGTCATAGTTGTCAAACTAAGAAACATGGCACCAAGAACAGAGGTAAACAAAACTCTCCCTTTGAAGATGCTGTGAACAGAACAAAGTCACCCAAGGTGCCTGGTTACTACTCAGCTCTCAGCTACAGAACAGAGGTTCTTTTTTGCTGAGTGGAATATGTAAGTTTAGGTGAAAATCTAATTGTTCAGAATCACAGACAGGATTTGATAAACCATGAGGTGAATGAAAGAAAGAAAGAAAGAAAGAAAGAAAGAAAGAAAGAAAGAAGGAAAGAAAGAAGGAAGGAAAGAAGGAAGGAAGGAAGGAAGGAAGGAAAGAAAGAAAGGAAGGAAGGAAGGAAGGAAGGAAGGAAGGAAGGAAGGAAGGAAGGAAGGAAGGAAGGAAGGAAAAGAAAGAAGGGTGAAGCGTAAGGTAGCTGAAAAGGTAAAAAACATGTCAGGAAGTGCAGAATTAGGCTATTCTGACTTTTGTTAAACTGAGTCCTGCCTCAAGGTACACCAACAGCAAGAAAACAGTCTGCCACAGGAGGCTTCCTGCTCAGTATTAAATGAGCTAATCCTGCTACTCAGCATAATCGGGGATTCCCAATCCCTGTGCAGAGGCCCAGGAAACCTCAGGCCTATTGCCTCTGGTTGCAAGGAACTGTTTCAGATCTTGACGATTGTAAGAGCAGCAAAGGAGCAGAAACAAAACAGAATATTACCATAGGTCTTACCATCTAAAATGAAGTTTTGGAAACTTTCTTAACAGGGCATTCAAAACAAAACAGTTATAAAAAGTATAGAATATGATCAAAATGAATAGGGTAAATTGAATTGGTGGAGAATGAAAGGATGTCGGGTAAAGAAGACATAGCACACTATGGAGGGAATGAGGGCGAGATCGAGGAAGCGAACATAGTTGGGTGAGTTGCGAACAGTGTGAGTTCTCCAAATCTGATCTTTGCTGAGGGGTGAAATATAAAACGTACGTGCAAACTTCCATTTGCCCCTAAGGGGAAAGCAGGCCAGCTACTGAAGGTTTCTGTGCTGACCCAGAATTGCAGCCATGGGGTCCTTAAGGGACTGGCTCCATCAGAGATGAGGGTAGGTCCTGCCTGCAGAAGTGTTGTCCTGGCATGCAATGCTTCCCGGCCTGTGCTGCCCTGAGCGCTTTCCCTGAAATGCCCCTCTACCCTTCTCTGTAGCCAGCAGGCTGAGCGCTTCCGAGCATTTCTTGCATCTTACCTTGGAAGAAGTTGGGGTGAACCTGTATTTTTAGACTTCTGACCATCATTACCCACCTTCTAGCCTGAATTCTGAAGACCTGATGCTATTTTCTAGGTGAAGAAAGACACCTGCCCCTTCCTTCACCTCTGGCTCACCAATGACCACTCCAGTTATTTTGTATTAGAACCTCTCATTCTGTAATCAAGCTAGCTGAGTCTGGAGGTCTCACTCAGACCACACAAATGCTGGATGGCAGAGATATTCTGGTGGCCCCTGCCTCTCTCTCCTTCATTCAGCAACTACATGCACGGGGCCACTATTGAGGGCCAAGCACCGGGCTCAGCCCAGGGTGCAGTTATGAAAAAATAAAAACCTGCTTTCTCAGAGTTAAAAGTCTACTGGTGAGACCCAATATGCACATGGAAGTGATGCAGGAAGGACCATGGGCTGCTGTGAAAAGCAGGTGGTGGCCAAACCAGGTCCGAAGGAAGGAGAGGCTTCTCAGAGGTGACATGTCAGCTATCGAGACTGAGCAGGGACTGGCAGCTGACTGTCTTCTCACCCCCAGGTGTCCAGACCCTGCCTTTCCCAGGTCCCAAAGGGCCCCCAACCTGGTGTCTCATCCTAGCTTTCCTTTCCCAGGAGACACTGCATTTCCCCTATCACTCCATGCTCACCCCCAAAATGAAGGAAGCAAGCCCCTGTGTCATGTTGTCTTGAGTCCTTTGTAATTCATGCTCACAGTCACATCATCTGAGATACCATTCTGACTCCACCACTAGCTTTATGAATAAGGGAAGTCATATTTATTTTCTCAGCCCCAATTTTCCTCAATCTGAAAAATGGAGCTGTATATACGTTCTTACCTAAAGAGAAAAGAGAAAGAGTAAATGGAATAGTAGTGTTATTGATCCCACATGATAGTAGACTTTAAAGAGGTAGAATTATCTTATAGAGAAATTTCCGTTAGGGCAGATGCCTCCAAAATACCCATCCCCTCCCATGATGCCATTAATATAAGTATCAGCAGCAGCAGCAGCACACACAAAAAAAATAACATTCTTATTGCTTACTTTGGCTTCCATGTACAGCATTCTACAAATGTGTTTCAATCATTTAGTATTTCCAACAGCTCTGAGGTAGATGTGCTGGAGGAGGTCATCAAGAGGACATGACCACTTGTTGACCCACAAGCTGGGGTTGGGCAATCAGAGGCTCTTGCCTCCTCCACCCTGTCTTTGGAATGTACATTCTCCCTCCTATTCCCATACCAGCAGCCATTTCCAGGACACAGCTTGACAGTGTAAGTGTTGTTGAGGGCATGTGGACTGAATTGACTGAAGTAATTACTGCCTCTATCTAAACTGAAGATTCTGACAAACAGGTACAGACATCTACCTGTCTCACAGCTGCCAAAGACAAGCCTCTATGTAGGTTCCCTTGCTTATTAAATCTGCCACCAACCAAAATTAAGTGGTCTGCCTCAACATATAGGGGCCAGTTTCAAATTTACCCAGGGATCTCCTGAGCTTATTAATCAAGATATTACTATTATTCCCATTTTCATATAGATGTGAGGCAGGGAAAGATTTGGTAATTTGTGCATGATTACATAGCCAGGAAGTGATGGAATCCAGAGCATTTGTGCCTGTTAGCACATCCCATCTGACATCCCTTATCCCCGACTATCTGCTTCCACCCTTCCTCATGGTGCTCTGGAACTGCGGTCCCCAGGGAAAGGCGGAAGCAGGCTATCCCATCCTTTTCATGATGGCACCACCACAGGGCTGTCTTTCACATGCTGCGAGCACAGAAAATCTCCAGCCGCTTCCTCAACAGGCAGGCACACAGAGTCACAGAGCGTGACAGAGCCCTGGGCTAAGTCACTACCAGGAAAATGATTTCATTGAGTGGTACAGAAGCAGCAGATAAAATTAAAGCCTCCTGCCGAAAGTGCTAGATGTCCTTTAAAACAACAGCATCAACCTATCTTTGCAGACAGCAGCATGTGCATTCAGGACAACAGGTTCATTGCCTCTATTCCAATCTTTGGATTAAGTTTGAAAGAGCAGATAGAGAAAATAAGAGGGTTCCTTGAGCCTAGGATCTTTTTGTTACCCTGAGATGTTCTGGCTGCCGATTATCACCATTGATGCTCAAGATGATCACACAATACTCACTCCTTTTCTCTGTTGAAGCTTCTGGGAGACTTGCTTTCAAACAAACAGCAGATTCAGAGTCCTTGATGGAATATGCCCAAGGCACTTCTAGAAGCTCATTTTCAAAATACAATAGAATCTGTTACAATTTGGAGGCACACCCTAGAAATATGCAGTGTGGAGTAAAGTAGTAAGACAGGAGATGAAACAAAGATGAATGAAACAAACAAACAAAAAAAGACAAACATGTCTGCTCAAATAATATAGTCAAGTCAGGAAATGACACATTTTCTGAAAAGAAACTGACATATACCTGCTGGATGGCCTGGTGGCTCCATCTACACCCACCCCCTCCTTCCCCCTCACCACTGGCCATCCTCTGGATCTTCTGGCAAAGAGTTAGCTTACCAGGATGGAGCTAGTTCATCTGCCCTAGAGAGTAACTGGTGCATACTAGTACTGGTATGCGAACTCCCTCATCTATTGACCTCTGGTCTCCCTTTTTCCAGCAAGGGCACTTCCTGCAACCAGAAAATGCACTGACCATGGCTAGCCAAGTGTTTTCCACTCATCTTCCATGGTCTCTGTCTTAGTTTAGGCTGCTATAACAAAATGCCACAGATTGGGTGGCTTGTGAGCAATAGAAGTTTGTTTTTCACAGCTCCAGAGGCTGGGAGTCCAAGATCAAAATGCAGCGTTCTGGTGAGGGTGCTCTTCCAGTTTGCAGACTGTGACATTTTGCATTGTCATCATGTGCTGGGAAAGGTGAGCTAGCTCTCTGGGGTCTCTTTAATAGATCCTATTTAATAGTGTCCTAATAGACACTAATCCTATTCAGAAGGTCTCCTTCCTCAAGACCTAGTCACCTCCCAAAGGCCCCACTTCCTAACATCATGGCCTTGGGCAATAGGATTTCAGCATGTGAATTTCAGAGGGACACAGTCATTCAGACAACTGCCTTCTCTGTCAGTACACATGTAAAGTAGCAGCCGGATTGTTCTCAAGGAGCCCCTCCCATAGTGCCTCCAGCTATGCTTACTAAGCACCCTACACACAAAGGGGCTGATCTTTTTAAATCTTCCCCAACAAATCCCACTTTGTGCTTCTGTCACTAGAGGTGCC
>CM053561.1:17882066-17901036 GCA_028646485.1 Cryptoprocta ferox
TTCCCTGCACTGTGGCATGACACCTATATGACAAAAGGCAAAAGGAAGTAAATCTTCTCGCTTTATAGTAGTTTTTATTCCAAATAAAATCAGACTTAAGGAGGAATAATGATGGAAATGGGCACCACAGTCTTTGGAGTGAGACAGATCTAGGATGGAGTCCTGGCCCTGGCAATATGAGCTATACATCCTGAGGCCATTTCTACAACTTCTTATGGGTAAACTGGAATTAATAATGCCTACGTATTTTGCGGGATTTTATGAGTTTTAACAAAACTTAACAAAAGTTCATTTTCCTTCCATTTCTACCCTTTAGCCTCTTTCTTTCCAGACTTACCAGACTTAATTTTTTAAATATTTATTTATCTTTGAGAGAGAGAGCACACATGCACGCGTGCAAGTGAGAGAGTGGGGAGGCAGAGATAGAGGGGGACAGAGGATACAAAGCAGGCTCCAGGGGTTCTATACAGACAGCAGTGAGCCCGATGCAGGGCTGGAACCCATGATAGGAAAAAATCTGTTATAAGATGGCTGACAGGACTGATAGGGGAATTCCAATCCCTGCCCAAAGACTCCCATTCCAGGTTTTCCTTCCAACCCGGTTACAGCGGGAACAGACTATAAATTGTCTCTGCTTATGCTCTGGGCTCAGACCTCTGGAGAGAGATCTCCTCTGAGCCCTCCTGTGTAAAATAAACCTCCTGCCTTCCAAGATTTCTGAGTGCCACTTGGTTCTTCTGCTGAGTGATACAGACCAGATTCTGGAACACTGTTCCATATAAGAATGCCCTTCCATGATGTTAACTCAGCTTATTGTGGTAATCATATATATATATATATGTGTGTGTGTGTGTGTGTATGTGTGTGTGTGTGTGTGTATGTGTGTGTGTGTCTTTCTCTCTCCTACAAATAGACTTGATTATTCATTTCATCATTTATTTAAAAATATTTGTTATGGGTCTACAATGTGCTATGCATGGTGTTAAGCATGAAAGATATAGCAATGTAAAACAACAGACAAGAGTTTCCACCCACTTGGAGCTTATGTTCTAGAAATATACTGCCCAACATTGAAGCCATTGACCACATGAACTATTAAGTACTTGAAAAGTGGCTAGTTTATCTTCTATAAAAAGTAATCTCTACACCCAATGTGGGGCTCAAACTCATGACCTGAGATCAAGAGTTGTACATGTTACTGAGCCACCTACGTGCCCTGAAGTCTAAATTGAGTTGTGCCATGAATATAAAATGTGGGATTTTAAAGACTTAATGTTAAAAGAAGAATGGAAAGTATGTCAATTTTTTATATTGATACATATTGAAATGACAATACTTTGGATATTAAGTAAAATATATTTCACTTGTTTTTCTTGATATGTAGCTACAAGAAAATTTAAAAATTATGTATGTGGCTTGAAATATTTTCTTTTTTAATTAATTAACTTATTTTGAGAGAGGCAGAGTGCACGTGAGTAGGGAAGGGGCAGAGAGAGAGGGAGAGAGAGAATGCCAAGCAGGCTCTGCACTATCAGTGCAGAGCCCAACATGGGGCTCAAACCCCCCGAACAGTGAGATCATGACCTGAGCTGAAACCAAGAGTGGGACACTTAACCCACTGAGGCACCCAGGGACCCTGAAGTATATTTCTATTGAATAGCCTTGTTCTAGAGCAGTGGTTCTGAAATGGGGGATGATTTTGCACCCACTCCCAAGATGTTGGGCAAGCAAATTGAGTCTTTCTTTTATGGCTCTGAGTCTATCATCACTTCAGAAGTTCAAACTTCCAGGGCCAACCTTTGAGAGGTTCTTAGGCATCACACCTTGGAATTTATGGAACTGCCCCCAGGTGATATCTAGATTTCTCTGCATAGTTTAAATAGCTGAGATCCTGTTGGAGGAGGTCATGGAGAAGACATGACCTCTGGTTGACCTGCAAGCTGGACCCAGGCAATCAGAAGTTCCCCATCCCCTCCCCTGTCCTTGCAATGGATGCTCCAGCTAGCAGCCAGTACAAAGACTTGGCATGGATGCAATGGATGTACAAGCTAGCAGCCAGTACAAAGACTTAGCCTTGAGAGAGTAAAGGGTTGTGGAGACTGTCTACATAACATACACGAATGAATATTAAAGCCTCTATATAAGCTGGTAAGATTCCAGCACGCAGGTGCCGAGATCGACTCACTCAAGGCCACATGTAATTTTCCCTGCTTATTATTAACCCTGCCACCCACCTATCTGGAATGGTCTGCCTTTTTCTTCAGCTTTCCGTGCCCTCGGTGTACAAAAGCCAGTTTGCAAACCAAGACTCCCCCAGGATTTTGAGGTAAGCATTTCTTACCTTCCCTTGTAGCTTTACAATGTATAGATACATCCTTCAACAGTATACTTTCATTTTGCCTAATTTTGAGCCTTATATAAATGGAATCATATGTATGTATGTATGTATGTATGTATTCTTTGTATCTTGCTTCTTTTGCTAAATATTAGGTTCTTTGGATTCATCTTTATAGTTTAATTAGCTTTTTTATGTTTATTTTCACTGCTATATTCATGTAATATTCATGTATAGTACTATATTCATGTAATAATTCATGTAACATAGTATATACTATATTATTACATCAACATGCAATGTATTTATCCAGGCTACTGATGGGAAACATTTAGGCTGTTTCCACTTTGGGGACTTTTAAAAAATATTTTTAAAGTTTATTTATTTATTTTTGAGAGAGACCACAAGTGGGGAAGGGGAGACACACACACACACACACACACACACACACACACACACACAGAATTCCAAGCAGATTCCAGGCTCTGAGCTGTCAGCACAGAACCCAATGCAGGACTCGAACTCACAAAACTATGAGACCATGACCTGAGCAGAAGTCAGATGCCCAACTGACTGACCCCCCAGGTGCCCCTCACTTTGGGGCTGTCTTTAACAGGCACTTATGAACATTAGCCTAGAACACGAAGGTTGAGTTCACATGCATAGGTTTCTCTAGGATACATTCTTCCCAAGTTCTAAGTAAAAAATCTCTGCAAAATCTAACTCTGTATCAAACCTGAGGTTGAGTAAAAGCAACTCTTCTGAATCTCTTACTAGAATGTAACAGAACAAAATTCAGTTGAGTAAATTTGAAGATCTAATTGGATTTATTAAGCAATTCACGAATCGGGCAGCATTCCATAAAGCAAGTAGAGAGGAGCTCCAAGGAATTGTCCAAGATAAAAGGATTTTTCTAGGAAGGAGGCAAGGGCAAGAAAGTTATTATCAGAGAGAGAGAGAGAGAGAGAGAGAGAGAGAGAGAGAGAGAGAATCTTAAGCAGGCTGTATGTAGGGCTCGATCCTACAACCCGAGCTGAAATCGAGAGTCAGATGTTCAACCGACTGAGCCATGCAGGCTCCCCTTAAATTACTTTAAAATTTTAGAACAACTTCAAATCTACATAAAAATTACAAAGATAATACTGATATTGATAACACTTTTATTTATGAAGTCCTAATCAGGTTCCTTACTTTTTACCTAATGCCCTTTTTCTGCTCCAGGATTCCATCTAGCATAGCACACCTCACTTAGGTATCACACCTCCTTAGACTCCTTTTGGCTGTGATAGTTTCTCAGACTTCCCTTGTTTTTAATGATCTTGACAGTTTTGAGAAGTACTGGTTCAGGTATTTTATAGAATGTCTCTCTGATGGTTTTCTCATGCTGGAGTCCTGGGTTTGGGGAGGGGGGGAGATCACACAGGTATAAAGTGCCGTTTTCATCACCATCATCAAGGTACATCAAGGGGTGCATGCAATCAACCTGACTTTATCATACCTTTTGATTTTCGGCGAGTCTCTCCACTGTAAAGTTACTCTTGGAACGAAGTCCCTATGCACAGTCCACACCTATGGGTGGGAAGTTATGTTCTGCCTCCTTGAGGGCAGAATATCCAAGTAAATGATTTGTTATTCTCTATGGGAAATTCATCTCTTTTCCCCACATTTACATATTTATTTATATTAATATGGACTCATAGACTTATTTCTTATACTTTGCGTTATAATTCAGCACTAGTTGTTGCTCAAATTGTTAAGCTTTGACTATGGGGAGCTCTTTCAGTTGATCCCTGTGTCCTTCTGACACCTGCCCACCATCCCCCCCCCGCACCCCCCCCCCGCCATTATTGTGAGCTTTTGAGTACTTCCTTACTTTCTGGCCCAACAAGACGCCCCAGGCTCATTTTGTGTATATCCTGCCCCAGACCTACAGTCCCTCATTTCTCCAAGGATCTATAACTTCTTTTACTGGAGTATTAGAGACCAAGATCTGGACACTAGGTGTGATCATTGTTCGTATGTGCCCTTGTTTCTATGCTGGGAAATAACGTATCTGCATACTAACCTGTGTCTGTATGCCTCTATAAATGTTTCTGTGTGTCCTCATCTGTTTTTGACATCTGATATTAAGGCAAACATGAGTTCCTATTGATGTCTCCAAATCTTCCCGCACATTTTTTTTTGCATCTTTTATTGAGCTATATAATTCACATACCATAAAATTTGCCCTTTTAAAGTATAAATTCAGTGTTTTTTAATGTTTATTTATTTTTTGAGGGAGAGAGAGACAGAGCATGAATGAGGGGATGGGGGTGGCCAGAGAGAGAGAGGGAGACACAGAATCTGAAGCAGGGTCCATGCTCTGAGCTGTCAACACAGAGCCCAATGCAGGGCTTGAACTCACGAGCTATAAGATCATGACCTGGGCCAAAGTCAAACACTTAACCAATTGGGCCACCCAGGGACCCCTGCTTGTGCCCATTTTTAAGAAGCATATTAATTATGCATTTTTTCTAGCGAAATATAAAGATACTTATTATTTTCATATTCCTTCCAAACATGACAATAGCTTTTATGCACTTTAGTTATCCATTGTATTCCCATCTTGACATTCTTTTTTTTTTAATTTTTTTATAGTTTATTTATTTTTGAGACAGAGAGAGAAAGAGCATGAGTGGGGGAGGGGCAGAGAGAGAGGGAGACACAGAATCTGAAACAGGCTCCAGGCTCTGAGCTGTCAGCACAGAACCCGATGCGGGGCTCGAACTCACGAACCATGAGATCATGACCTGAGCCAAAGTCAGCTGCTTAACCGACTGAGCCACCCAGGCGCCCCCCATCTTGACATTCTTGAGTTTAGTTTCACTTTCACATTAAAAATAGTTTTTCTAGGGAAATCAGTAGTTAATTAAATTTACCAAAATATTTTTATCAGTGTTTGCTCATCACTATTTTTTAACATCTTTTCCCTTCCTTGCTGAAACAGATCTCCTAATTCTTTCAGTGAAGGTTTGGAAGTGTAATCTCTTAGTCTTCATAGGCCTCAGCATGTATTTCTTTTGCCCTTCAACTTGAATGATGGTTTAGCTGGATATAAAATTTGAGGTTCAGCATTGGAACCTGAGCATTGGAAGGTATTACTCTTTGATTCTGTTCTTGCTAAGGGTGCCTGCTGTCTGTCTGTCATTTCTTTGTAAGTTATTCTTACTATGACTTTCTCCTTTCTCCTGTTCCAGCTCCTCTGAAGCATCCATTGATACCTCTTAATCCATTCTTTGGGTTCTTTGAACTGCATGCTCTTATTGTTTGTGTCTGGGTCTCAGTGTTGTCTTTGGTTTATTGCCTCCATTCTGTCTTTTAATTCACTGTTCCTCTCTGAACAGTGTCCAGTCTAAAATATATCCCATTTATTGAGAATTGTATTTGTTTTATATTTTAATGGATGTGTCTTTTCTGGCCACTATCTCTAAACTTTCATTACCAGTTATTCTCATTTAATTTATACCTGTTTTCATAGCATGTTATTTTTTAAGTTATTATACTTTATCGAGGACCTTTTGATGCCCTAAACATATTCATTTTAAGTATTTGTCAGGCAGTTTTATATCATTCATTTCATCTGGAGTGAATTCATATTCCTGATTGAGAAGTCTGTAGATTGTCTTTCTTAGCATGAGATTTCTTCACAAGTGGTGGAATTTTAGTTCAGACTCAAAAACCTTCCCTTTCTCTCTTGAATGTCTTCTCCCTGCTGAATGGATTGAGCTCCTTCACCCCAGCCGCATCTGGGACCAGAATTTAGAGTAGAGTTGGAAGGCCCTAGCCCACTGAAACACTGAGAAAACATGTCTCACTTCCTAGACTTAAGCCTGCGTCTGTCCTTCCTTCCTAGACCCATGGATAGCTACAAGCTCCAGCCCAGTGGTGTGCTGGAGACGGCTTTTCCTGTCCAGCTCATGAAAACCAAAGATTAATTTTAAGGAATTTTGTGAACTTGTTGTCTAACAACGATTATTAAAAATTAAATTCTACGATCTCACCAATGAACAAATTATGTTGACAGGCAAAGGTAATAAATACTCAAAACTGACTATTTTATTTTTTAATACAGTTTATTGTCAAGTTGGTTTCCATATAACACCCAGTGCTCATCCTAACAATACCCTCCTCCATGCCCATCACCCATTTTCCCCTCTCCCCAACTCTGCATCAACCCTCAGTTTCTTCTCAGTATTTAAGAGTCCCCTGTGGTTTTTGTCCCTCCCTCTCCTTAACAATTTTTTTCCACTTCCTTTCCCCTATGGTCCTCTGTTAAGTTTCTCCTGTTCCACATATGAGTGAAAACATATGGTATCTGTCCTTCTCTGCCTGAGTTATTTCACTTAGCATAACATCCTCAAGTTCCATCCACGTTGCTACAAATGGCCAGATTTCATTCTTTCTCATTGCCATGTAGTATTCCATTGTATATATAAACCACATCTTCTTGACCCATTCATCAGTTGATGGACATTTAGGCCCTTTCCATGATTTGGCTATTGTTGAAAGTGCTGCTTTGAACATTGGGGTACATGTGCCCCTATGCATCAGTACTCCTGTATCCCTTGGGTAAATTCCTAGCAGTGCTATTGCTGGATCATAGGGAACCTCTATTGTTGATTTTTGAGGAATCTCCACACTGTTTTCCAGAGCGCCTGCACCAGTTTACATTCCCAACAACAGTGTAGGAGGTTGCCTGTTTCTCCACATCCTTGCCAGCATCTGTATAGTCTCCTGATTTGTTCATTTTAGCCACTCTGACTGGCGTAAGGTGGTATCTCAGTGTGGTTTTGATTTGTATTTCCCTGATGATGAGTGATGCTGAGCATCGTTTCATGTGTCTGTTGGCCATCTGGATGTTCTCTTTGAAGAAGTGTCCGTTCATATCTTCTGCCCATGTCTACTCTGGATTATTTGTTTTTTTGGCTGTGGAGTTTGGTGAGTTCCTTTTAGATTTTGGATACTAGCCCTTTATCTGATATGTCATTTGCAACTATCTTTTCCCATTCTGTCGGTTGCCTATTAGTTTTCTTGATTGTTTCCTTTGCCGTGCAGAAGCTTTTTATATTGATGAGGTCATTTTTGCTCTTGCTTCTCATGCTTTAGAGATGTGTCGAGTAAGAAATTACTGTGGCTGAGGTCAAGGAGGTTGTTTCCTGCTTTCTTCTCTAGGGTTTTGATAGTTTCCTGTCTCACATTTAGGTCCTTCATCCATTGTGGTGTAAGAAAGTGGTCTAGTTTCATTCTTCTGCATGTTGCTATCCAGTTCTCCCAGCACCTTCTGTTAAAGAGGCTATCTTTTTTCCATTGGATACTCTTTCCTGCTTTGTCAAAGATTAATTGGACATACATTTGTGGGTCCATTTCTGGGTTCTCTATTCTATTCCGTTGGTCTATGTGTCTGTTTTTGTGCCAATACCATACTGTCTTGATGATTACAGCTTTGTAGTAGAGGCTAAAGTCTGGGATTGTGATACCTCTGTTTTGGTTTTCTTCTTTAGTATTACTTTGGCTATTCAGGGTCTTTTGTGGTTCCATACAAATTTTAGGACTTTTTGTTCTATCTTTGAGAAGAATGCCAGTGTAATTCTGATTGCAATTGCATTGAATGTGCAGATTGCTTTGGGTAGTATATTTTAACAATATTTATTCTTCTGATCCATGAGCATGGAATGTTTTTCCATTTCTTTGTGTCTTCTTCAATTTCCTTCATGAGTTTTCTATAGTTTTCAACATACAGATCTTTTACATCTTTGGTTAGGTTTCTTCCTAGGTATTTTATGGTTTTTCATGCAATAGTGAATGGGATCAGTTTCTGAATTTCTCTTTCTGTTACTTCATTATTGGTGAATAAAATGCAACCAATTTCTGTATGTTGATTTTTTACCCTGTGCCTTTGCTGAATTCATGTATCAGTTCTAGTAAGCTTCTCGTGGGGTCTGTTGGGTTTTTCATGTAGAGTATCATACATCTGTAGAGTATCAAAGATGAAGTTTGACTTCATCTTTGCCAATTCTGATGCCTTTTATTTCCTTTTGTTGTCTGATTACAGATGCTGAGACTTCCACCACTATGTTAAACAACAGTGATGAGAGTGGGCATCCTTGTCATGTTCCTGATCTCAGGGGGAAAGCTCTCAGTTTTCTCCATTGAGGATGATATAGTAGCTGTGGGCTTTTCATGAGTGGCTTTTATGATGTTTAAGTAAGTTCCTTCTACCCCAACTTTCTTGAGAGTTTTTATCAAGAAAGGATGCTGTATTTGGTCACATGCTTTTTCTGCATCTATTAACAGGATAATAAGGTTCTTATCTTTTCTTTTGTTAATGTGATGTATCACATTGATTGATTTGTGAATATTGAACCAGCCCTGTAACCCAGGAATGAATCCCACTTGATCATGGTGGATAATTCTTTTTATATACTCTTGAATTTTATTTGCTAGTATCTTGTTGAGGATTTTTGCATCCATGTTCATCAGAGATATTGGTCTGTAGTTCTCTTTTTTTCTGAGTCTCTGTCTGGTTTGGGAATTAAAGTGATGCTGGCTTTGTAGTATGAGTCTGGAAGTATTCCTTCCATTTCTAATTTTTGGAACATATTGAGAAGAATGGGTATTAACTCTGATTTAAATGTCTGGTAGAATTCCCCAGGGAAGCCATCTGGCCCAGAGATCTTATTGTTAGGAGATTTTTGATAACTGATTCAATTTCTTCACTGGTTATGGGTCTGTCCAGATTTTCTATCTCTTACCCTTTGAGTTTTGGTAGTGTGTGTGTGTTTAGGATTTGCCCATTTCATCTAGGTTGTCAAGTTTGTTGGCATATAATTTTTCATAGTATTCCCTGAAAACTGCTTGTATTTCTGAGGGATTGGTTGTAATAAATCCGTTTTCATTCGTAATTTTGTCTATTTGTGTGCTCTCTCTTTTTTTTTTTTTTTTTTTGGGAAGCCTGGCTAAAGGTTTATCAATTTTGTTTACTTTTTCAAAACACCAACTCTTGGTTTCATTAATCTGTTTAACTGTTTTGTTTTTTTGATTCTATAGTGTTTATTTCTGCCCTGATCTTTATTATTTCTCTTTTTCTGCTGGGTTTGGGGTGTTCTTGCTGCTCTGCTTCTAGTTCCTTTAGGTCCACTGTTAGATTTTGTATTTGTGCTTTTCTGGTTTCTTGAGATAGGCCTGGATTGCAATGTATTATCCTCTTAGGACTGCCTTTGCTGCATCCCAGAGAGTTTGGATTGTTGTATTTTCATTTTCATTTGTTCCCATATATTTTTAAATTTCTTCTCTAATTGTCTGGTTGTTCTTTAGTCTTTAGTAGGGTGTTCTTTAGTAGGGTGTTCTTTAACCTCCATGATTTTGGAAGTTTTCCAGACTTGTTCCTGTGGTTGATTTCAAGTTTCATAACATTGTGATCTGAAAGCGAGTATGTTATGATCTCGATTCTTTTATATTTATTGAGGGCTGCTTTGTGACCCAGTATCTGATCTATCTTGGAGAAAGTACCATGTACGCTCGAGAAGAAAGTGAATTCCATAGCTTTGGGATGTAGAGTTCTAAATATATCTGTCAAGTTCATCTGGTCCAACGTGTTGTTCAGGTCAATTGTTTCTTTAGTGATTTTCTGTCTAGTTGATCTATCCTTTGCTGTAAGTGGAGTATTAAAGTCCCCTGCAATTAGCACATTTGTATCAATAAGATTGCTTATGTTTGTGATTAATTGTTTTATATATTCGGGTGCTCCCGAATTCAGTGTGTAGACATTCATAATTGTTAGCTCTTCCTGATGGGTTATATTATATAATTATTATATAATGTAATTATTATATAATGCCCTTCTTCATCTCTTGTTACTGCCTTAACTTTAAAGTTAGTTTGTCTCATATAAGTATGGCTACTCCAGGTTTCTTTTGACTTCTAGTAGCATGATAGATATTTCTCTATCCCCTCACTTTCAATATGAAGGGGTCCTCAGGTCTAAAATTGAGTCTCTTGTAGACAGAAATTAGATGGATCTTGATTTTTTATCCATTCTCCTACCCTATGTCTTTTGATTGGAGCAGTTAGTCCATTTACATTCAGTGTTATTATTTAAAAATATGGGTTTATAGTCATTGTTTTCTCTGTAGGACTAATGTTTGTAGTGGTGTCTCTGGTAATTTGTGTTCCTTGCAACATTTCCTTCATAGTGTTCCCCCTTAGGATTTCCTGTAAGGCTGGTTTAGTGGTGATGAATTCCTTCAATTTTGTTTGTTTGGGAAAACCTTTATCTCTCCTTCTATTCTGAATGACAGGCTTTCTAGATAAAGGATTCTTGGCTGCATATTTTTCCTGTTCATCACATTGAAGATTTCCTGCCATTCTTTTCTGGCCTGCCAAGTTTCAGTAGATAGGTCTGCTACTACCCTGAGGTGTCTCCCTTTGTATGTTGGGCCCATTTATCCCCAGCTGGTTTCAGAATTCTCTCTTTATTCTTATATTTAGCCAGTTTCACTATGATATTTCTTGCAGAAGATCGATTCAAGTTACATCTGAGGGGAGTTTTCTGTGCCTTTTGGATTTCAATGTCTGTTTTCTTCCCCAGGTTGGGGAAGTTCTCGGCTATAATTTGTTCAAGTTCTCCTTCAGCCCCTTTCTCTCTCTTCTTCTTATGGAATTCCTATAATACAAATATTGTTCCCTTTGATTGCATCACTCACTTCTCAAATTCTCCTTTTGTGCTCCTGGGTCAATTTCTCTCTCTTTTTTTTTCAGCTTCCTCTTTTTCTATAATTGTATCTTCTAATTCGCCTATTCTCCTCTCTGCCTCTTCAATCCGTGTAGTGGCTGCCTCCATTTTATTTTGCACCCAATTTATAGCATTTTTTAATTCATAACTATTTTTAAGATCCATGATCTTTGCAGCAATAGCATCTCTGCTGCGATCTATGCCGTTTTCAAGCCCAGCAATTAATTTTATGACTATTGTTCTAAATTCTTGGTCAGTTATGTTGCTTATATCTGTTTTGATCAATTCTTTAGCTGTCACTTCTTCCTGGAATTACTTTTGAGGAGAGTTCTTCCGTTTCATCATTTTGGCTAGCTTTCTGTCTCTTGGAAGTTTTAAAAGCCTGTTATATGTTCTGCACCTGTGAGTACTGCTAGACTGTCCAGGGCCTGGCCATTCAGGAAGTGTTCTTCTAATAGTGTCCCTTGGTCTCTCTTGTTGTGACTTTGGTTATTTTATTTCCCTACTTGTAGTGATATTTTGGACTCTCCACCATACCTTTCCTTGAGGTAGCCCTGGAAAGGAAAATAGACAAACAAGCAGGGAATAAAAACATGCAAATCCACAAATAAATCAAACAAACAAGCACACCAACCAAAAAAAAAAAAAAGGACAGTCTAAAAGCATAAAACTAGAAATCCCAGCTACAAATAAAGAACAGGGTGGAGGCAGTGCTGATGGGAGAGCATATACAAAGAAAGAAATGACAGGGGTGGGGAGAAAAAGAAATTGAACATTGACCAGGCAGAGAGAATAAAAACCTTAATCCAGAGAGAAAAAAGGAGAATACGGGAGGAGGTGAGGAGAAAAAAATGAAGATAATGTTACCTAGAGAAACTATATAGTCTGATTATTTCATAGAGAGAGAAAGGTAATGAAGGAGGTGTAGAACATGCATCAAGAGTATGTATTAAATATGTCTGTTTACTCATACCTATAAGCAGAATAACCAGCCCAGAGGAGGGGAGAGATAAGAATGAGAAATGGGAGAATATATCTCAATAGCAAGAATTGAGCTAGAGTTAATCATGGCAATGCAGCAGTGCTGGTCTTGGGGGAGGAGCTGTCTGTTTTCTGGAATATCTATCTGGCTCCCATTAAAAAAAAGCAGTTACCCAGCACAGATGGGCATGATTTGGTGTAGGCGGGTCTCACCTCCACTGTGGGTCCCAAGGGCTGATCCCTGAGGCCCCACCTTGGTGGTTGTGGGGAGAAAAATGGTGACCCCCCCCAGTCCCTTCTTGAACCAGGTGTCCAAAATCACTCTTTTGGACCCGTTCTCACTGTGTCATGGGCACAGCCAAGGTGGGCCTATGTCCCACACCCAGCCACATTTCAAGCTCTCATTCCATGTGCATTAATGATGCCACCCAAAATGTAATCCCACAAGCCAGAGCACTTTCTAGCAGGGGACCGAGCAGGGGGCCAGTTCCTCCTGATGCCAACTGCATCCCTTGCATATCATCTATCTTGGAGGGAATTTCTTGGGCACCCAGCCCAAATAAACCTCCCACAGTTAGAGATGGGATCTCTCTCCAAAAGTCCTGCGGTTAGAGATGGTATAATAGGATCCCTCTCTGTCCCGTGCCAAGGTTTTTCTTTTGTCCAGATACAGTTTACACTTCCCAAGCTGCTCTTTCTCTTCCCTTTGTCTCTCCACAGAAGGGGATCCCTCCTCTCCACACCTCCATGTCCCAGCCCATTTTTATCTTCCCCAGTTTGCAATCACACACCTATGAGGCTGTCTTCTTACTGGACTCTGTCTCCTTTCTTCCAAGACTCTTGGGGTTCAGAGTCCTTTGGCTTCAGCCCTTCTTTGAGAGATTCATACAGGAAGTACAGAACTCCCTACTTGTCTGCCATCTTGGTCCCTGTGGTTTAAAACTGACTATTTTCTAATTAGCTTGCTACATGTTGCTCTTATGATGCTGCAAGGTCCCTCACTGCTTTTGTATCTGTGTGGTGGAGGCACCATAGAACGATGTGCTTGCTGCATCTTGTGCCACATCTGGGTCAGTGACTTCATGCTGGCAATTTGAAATCAGCCACAATGAGAACATTCACCCCATGGAAATGAGTAAACATTACAAATCAGTACTCTGTTATTTTCTGGAGGACTTGTCAAAGACACCTGCACACCACTGCCCAGGCCCCAGACAGTGACGGTTTTCTGCAGCCTCCTTCTAGAAACAGAGGCCCTCATGCCACCCCTACTCCAAATAGGGGCAGGAATTTATTTGCTCATCTCACAGAAACTGCGTTCAGTCTCTGTTACTCCACAAGGAGCTTCACTCCAGCCAACTTTGCAACCCTGCTCATTACTCTGCCTTTCTGTCTTGTTTCTCATCCACAGAGCTCTTTATTTTGATGCTGAGGTGACTTCTGTCCTTTGGTTTTCTTTTTTTCTATTTTATCCACCCTGGCTCTTGAGTGTGGGTGAGGAAGATACGTTAAATGTTGAGAATGCCATGCTATCTTGATTGGAACTCCATAAACATTACTTTTTGTAGATATTTAACTTGCATCCTATGGCTGTTGGTACAGGCCTCAGAATATTTTCTTCCACTTCCTGAATCTCTCCCAATGTCATTCACTTTATCTTCCTTCTCTCTTCTTGTTCCCTGGCACTTTCTTGCAGCGGTTATGACAAACATGTTAATACTATGTTATACCGATTAATTATTCCCTGGAAGGATTCTGGATGTTACATATGCTGCCTTCTCCTTTCTTAGGCACTGAGTAATATTATGCATTTAATTTAATAACACGTTGTATTGTTCCCAGAAGAAAACAGGGGAGCCCCCCAAGCTCCCTACATGGAAATCCTTGGCCCCCTAATGTCTTGTTCCCTCCTCTGCAGGTGTCACAGCTGTGTTCTCAGGGCACTACCACAGGAATGCTGGGGGGCAGAACCTGGACATGGTAGTGTCCTCTGCCATCAGATCTCAGCTGGGCAAGGACACCCACAGGCTCCGAGTCGTTGTGGTCACCGCCGAGAAAATCATTCACCAGTACTACAGCTTGGATGAGCTGAGTGAGAAGGGGATACAAGATGACCTCATAGGCCTGATGAAGGAAAAGTGATGGCCGCTGGTGATCTGCTCCTCTTTTGTTTCCCCTGGTTTTTTGCTTTGCCAGAAGTAGCAGCTGCACACCCCACCCCTTGTTGAAATGTAAAAGTACTCCAGGCGCATCTGTGAATTTATGTCCTTTTGCATAAATCAGAGAGATGGATCCTCTCCTCCTATCTGAAATTATATTCACAGTAGAGCTGCCCTCCCTTTCAAAAGGAGAGGAGTTGGGGGAGTTTGAAAATAAAAGAATAAATACTTGGAGATACTATTCTCCAAGTGCTGTGTTCCTCAGCTCTGCTCATGAATTAGTGTCTTTCAGTAACATATGATAAATGTCTACCTGTCGACCTCCATCGCACCTTGATACCTAAGTGCGGTCTTTGAAAATTCCGTGAACAGACCGCATCCGATCGTATTAAATTGTGGTCACGACTCCCAAAGTGCTAGGAAAAACGCAGGTCATCTCCTTTCCTTCCTAACAAAGCACATGACTGTATTCCATTAGAGCTATGCAAGCTTGTTTCTACAAGGAGCTGGGTAGACCACATCTGCTACTAAATTTTGAGACTTCTGGCATTGTTGATAATGCAGTCAGTACAAGTCAAACTTGAACTTGCCTTCTGGGTGACGAGAAAATCCTCCTTGGCACATGAACTGGCCATCTGTAAAAACCTCATCACAGAAACTAGAATGATCTGGGTGTATTCACAGTGCGGTGACTCTACGGATTGGTGTCCTCGTGGGATGGGAATGGCCCTCTGCTTAGGAGACTCTTCACTGTATCTACTCTGACAGAACAAGGGGGAATTGCTGCAGCGTTCTCGAAGGAAGCAAAGCAGGAACTCTGGTGTGGCAAGAATGTAGCTTTCAGCCCGTCATCTACATAGGCACTGGCTTTGAGGAAATGCACCTGTATGTCTTGACAAAGGAGCACGGGTGGTTTGAAATCAGTGTCGTTTTTATGCGATCTCCTTTGTTGCTGCTTCTTTACAGCCACTGACCATGGCGTGATCTCATCCGACACCCTGGTAGACAGGGAGCCTGGGCACTCAGTCCTGCCAGGAATATTTCACAGCGCCATGCAGTAGCATGCTGGCATACCTATACAGATGAGCTGCAAAGTCCAGTAAATCACAAGACTTTCTTGTTACAAAGTTTTAGTCAATGTGGCAAAACTGTAAGAAATTAAACAAGAAGATAATTGGGCATGTAAATTCATCAGGAACAAAGGATGAGAAGTTAATTATACCACAGATCGGTGATGCACCATAGCTCATTGCTATGTGGCACAAGAACATTAGATTTTTCAAAATTAGAATGCTCTTGTTTTGGCATTTTTCTGCAGTCTTGAATTGCGTTCCATTTTTCTTTACAACAGGTATGGATTGCGGAGGTCAGGAACAGGAGTTCAGTAAAATGTGTACCTTTTTATTTGATTTGATTTGGTAGAGGATATGGATTAAATTAAAAGTAATGGAAATGAACCTTCTAAATCTCCTTCCCCCAAAACCTAATATATAAAAGAATGGATTCAAAATATAGCAAAGATATGCTAAGAGTAGGGAACCCTATGAAATGCTAACCATTTTTTTTGTAACTAGCAATATTCCCTAATGGTACTTTATTCAGAAGAAGTTAGGAAATGATTTTGTAGATGAGTGTGTCTCATTCTGATAATAGATAATTACCAATGCATTCACTTATAATTACTTTTTATTTAAAAGAAAAAAATACATTACAAAATTAGTGCCTTATACTATGGAAAACAATAAAATACTCCATGACCATAAGTGCTACGGTTTTGAATGTTTTTTATATGCTAAGTAAATTTGAAGTGCTTTGGCTCAGAGAGGTGGGATCACTTGGCCATGGGATCACACAGCTCACCAGTGGGGAAGGAAGGATTGAGATGCAAGCAGTCTGCCCAGCCTGTGCTCCTTAACACTATCCTCTCTTTCTTAGTAAACGGGTTTTTCACGGGTGAGAGGTTTGCATCAGCTCAGCCGGTGGCAATACAACACTTTTCAGCACTTTTGACCACCTTTCCTGGCCAACAGCCCAGTGTTAGCTGGAAGCCATGGGGCTCGATCCCAGCTTTGCAGAGCCCTTCTCTGGACCGTACCAGGTCCAGGGTGGCAAAGCCTGTCCAGATTGTTCCAGGCAGAGAATTGTCCCTGGAAGAGACTGGAAAACTAATGTGAACCATAATGGGCCACAGGACACAGCTCTGCCCACAACAGTACATGCTTCATGGGATGATGCTCACTGGTTGCTCATAGTTCCCACCCCCAGGAGTAGGAAACCTGCGGCTCTCTCAAGGCAAGCAGTGCCACCCAACACTCCCCTTCCAATGCATCGTTTTCATTAAGAGTGCAAATAGGAGAAGATTATTTAAGGAGACCTAAAATGGGGTTTTCAAGTCTCCATGGGGCTTGTGGATGGGTTGGGGAAATACCTAACTGCAGTCACCTTTTATAATAAATAAATGTATCTCTATGGGGTGCCTGGGTGGCTCAGTCGGTTAAGAGTCCAACTTCGGCTCAGGTCATGATCTCACAGTCCATGGGTTCGAGCCCCGCCTCGGGCTCTGTGTTGACAGCTCAAAGCCTGAAGCCTGCTTCAGATTCTGTGTCCCCCTCTCTCTCTGCCCCTCCCCTGTTCTCTCTCTCTCTCAAAATAAAATAAAGACATAAAAAAGAAGAAAACATTACAATAAATAAATGTATCTCTAGAACTCAGTCCTGTTTCCCCTGAGGTTAGAGAATAGCAGGGAAAAGTCTATAGGAAACTTTATGCAACTGAGCAAACAGAACGTTTCATACTATCTTGTGATTTTCAGCATCACATAGTTATCAGGCCCTGATAGAGAGTTACAAGGCAAACCCTAGTTTTAAGCCTGAATAATAACACTAGGGCCATTTCCCTTATGTACTACAAAAGATACCAAGTTACATATAACTGTGGAAACTATATACACATGATACAGTTTAATATTGTAGTCTGTCTTCTCATGGAAATCTGTTGAGACAAGGTAGCAAAAACATCATTTGCATTTACTTGAACTCTTAATACTTATTCCCCAAGTAGTGCCTAAAGCAGCTTTGCACAGTCATGAAATTAAGTAGCAATATTGTATTGAGCTGGGGGGAAAAGGAAGATTTAGGAATAAACATCAAGGCAAGTTCTATTGAAAACTTTCACATAACCTTAGTACTTTGGGTTTCACATGCAAGATATAGTACTTTACAGGTAATATTGATTTTTTTAATAACTTCATGAAATACTGTTTTATGTCATTGGAGAGCTCTTAGGGATATATATATATATATGAGGATTCTTGTAATAATAATGACTTTTAACATCTTTCTAGAAAAGATTTTACTAAATAATTCTCTTTTTCCTTCCATGGATTTTTATTTCCATTATTTCTTTACTATTAGTGACTATATTTACATACGCACATAAATATATACAGGTTGGATGTTTCATTTAAAAATTTTTTAATATTTATTTATTTTTGAGAGAGACAGAGAGAGACAGAGCACAAGTAGGGGAGGGGCAGAGAGGGAGGGAGGGAGACACAGAATCTGAAGCAGGCTCCAGGCTCAGGGCTGTCAGCACAAAGCCTGACGTGGGGCTCAAGCCCACAAACTGTGAGATCATGACCTGAGCCGAAGTTAGACGCTTAACTGACTGAGCAAACCATGTGCCTTCTGGATGTTTCCTTTAGATGAATCCTAAGGGACCTATGTAGATTAATAGCAAAAACAAAAACAAACCCTATGTAAATAAAGTTGATTGAACAGAAATAATCACAAGTTACCTTTCATTATTGTGTTCTGATAATTATCTTTTTTTATGTTTATTTTTGAGAGAGACAGAGAGACCGAGAAAGAATGTGAGTGGGGGAGAGGCAGAGAGACAGGGAGAGAGGGAATCTGAAGCAGGCTCCAGGCTCTGAGCTGTCAGCACAGAGCCTGATGCAGGGCCTGAATGCATGAACCATGAGATCATGACCTGAGCCAAAGTTGGACACTTGACTGACTGAGCCACCCAGGTTCCCCATCTAATCCTTTAAAACATCCACAGAAGGTTTTTGTCCAGTTGACGAGGCATTAGAGGCAAGTCCCTACGTGCCAAACTGGCACATTCCTATCAAGGCTGCCAGGCACACTCAGTGGCATGGTCTCCATCTCATACTCGCAGATATTTATGTCACCTCTGGTCATCTGCTCTTACTGCCAACGCTGCAGTGAGATCCCTAGATCATCGCCTTTCTATGTGCAGAATATCCACAGGAAACCAGTTAGTGGTCATGGAATCACTGGCCAATGGCTAAGTGTAGTTTTCCTTGCAACAGATCCTGCCCAGCAAGGGCATGAACTCACTCTTCTGCCCAAATGTGTGAAACTCTCGGGCGGGTGCTGCTTCACTCCATTTCCTGATCATGTGCATCCAACCAGTATCATTGGGATTCCACAGCCCCTCCCTCAGCCCCTGCTGTGTGTCCACCTCTAGTTAGATCCTCTCTTAGAACACAAGTTATCAACCAGGAATACGGGGGTGGCTGGTCATTAGAAGATTTTTAAAAAATCATTTGGATAAAATAACTACTATATGCTCATAGAAATGATGGAAAAGACCATCACATGGTGAAGGGAAATGTTTATGACATAATAAATATTAAATGACAGAGAATGCAAAGATGATTCTCAAATTCGTAATCTGCATCTGCATCCCTGTGAACAGTTA
>CM053561.1:17901536-17926183 GCA_028646485.1 Cryptoprocta ferox
CAATAACATGATATCAGAAAATAGAAATTTTTTACAGTGGCTAATTCTTTGTGACAAGATGCTTTGATCATTGAAAGTGTACAGAAACAAGTTTTACAGAAGTATTTTTGTAGAACCATTCCAATTTATTCTTCGCATCAGTCCCGAAGATTAAGAAAGTAACAAACCTATCTTATTTTGTACGGGTTGGTTTTTTGCCGAAAATTATGACTTTGTTTTTAATTAACAAGTTATAACCGAGTCATGTAATGCAATTACAGTGAGGTTGGGTAAATTTTATAAGAAAGAGAATAACAGGATGTTTTTAGTAAAAAAACAGGATAATATACATATTATTTAAGTTAGTAACGCTAAAATTAAAACATAGTTTAAATTGTATATAGATAGGCTAGGAGTAATTTTATCTAGCTCATTAACCATAAGAGAAAGAATGTTTGTTAACAAGTTGCTAGAGAAAGCCCTTTCTTTGATGTAAGCATCATGGGGGCCCTATGTGTGTTGGCCTTTCTTCTGGGTTTTTTATCCATCCTCATAACTGAAGTCAGTACAAGGGAGGGTATTTGTGGCTCTAATTAGCAAAGGTATATGCAGCAACTTATGTCCGGTCCTTGTCTGTGTCTTATCTCTAAGTTAGGGTCTTTTTCTCTGGGTCGCAGTTAATTGTAACTCTTTTGTTCTTAGCCCCCCCTTATGTCTTGGGTCTGAAAGGCTCATTAGAAGAGCCTTTTGGCAAGCACCTGCAACCCTTTGATCTAAAATCTCTTATGCGTGGTAGTAATATGCTTTTTCTTGTGGGGTAACTGTGTGGGGAATATAGGTCTGATTTGAAACATTGTGAGGCCTAATCAATAACAGTGGTCCCATTCCCAATATGAGTCAATAATAGAAGGAGATACCAGTTTTGCTTCATGGCAGGAGCTGTGCAAACGTCTGCCATTTCTTCGTTGTGACTGTGTCATCCAGCAATGCCAATGTGGCTCCCAGCAGGTATTAGGCACGAGCCGGCCTTCATGCAGGGCCTAGGGGAAATGAAGTTTAATGTGGCCCATCAACATTGATCACATTCCCCCTGAATGGAAATATTGAACACTTAGGTCTTGGCAGCAGCCATTCATGTTCCCTTAATGTCTTTCTGACTCAATCTTTGTTCACCCTTACTAAGCATGGAGCTGGCACTCAGTGGGCACCAAGCCGTGGGCATCGGCCACCCACTCGGTCCCATGCCCGGTGACAGTCCTGAGCATCGGCTATCCCAAAGGAGAAAAGTTGCCCTATCTCTGAGCTTGGAGCTTGACTGTTTGGAGCAAGAGTTGGGAGCAGGCCAGCCAGCTTGCCTCACTGCTCTGCCTGATGGAGGGGTCTTCCTTCTGAAAAGCAGACAGTTCACACTGGAGTAGGAGGCTCCAGATGCTCGGGAGCCCAGAAAGAGCCCTTGACAGGAAGAGGGCCCCAGAGCCCCTTGACACACTTTGGAGGAAGACCTGGGGGCACCTGAAGGCGACAGCACTGTCACTGTTCACTGCATTCAATGATGGGAAAAGCAAGAAAAGCAGACAAAGACCAGGGCTCTCGGGGTCCTTGTGAAGGAAGGAGACAGGCTTTGCTGCTTTCAGGACTCCCACGTGTGGTGTGGACGATAGAATGCGCTGTTGCCTAAGGCCCTTTTGCCTTAGCCTTCGGGTGTTGTTGCTTCCCAGAGCCAGGTTTCCAGGAGCTCTTGCTGGGCCCTTCCTTCTCCACAGAATTCCCCTTCCAAACTCAGAAGAGTTCTGGCTTTCCTTATCCACCTTACACATCTTTGCTCTTTTGTGGACACAAGGTTCTTCCAACAATCTGTTCAGAGTCAGTGTCTCATGGTCATATCCTCTGCCTTCCTCCTGTGAGACTCCTCCAGTCCCTTTGACTGGGTGAGAGAATCTAGCCACAGGGCTCTTTCTTCACTAATTTATTGGGTGTCAGAAGTATGTGGCTATTCAGAGCCCCAGGGAATTTCCAGGCACCCAGCAGAGGGAGTCTGTGTGTAGGCCAGGACAGACATTTGGGCAGAGATCTAGACTCCTTGTGGGCCAAAGGCAAATGAAGACATCTTTTTTCCATGTAGATACCAATGCTTGCTGGAAAATATCTAACTTTGTTCCTCCATGGACCCATTGCCTTCACCTTGCTGCATTTTTTTTATCCCTTGGGGGAAAATGTTTTTTCTCCCAAGGGACAATGTTTTTTTCTCCCTTGGAAGCCATAGATCCATCACTCACTCAGCTGGCACCCCATGGTAGGCCACAAACTCCCACTCTGCTCCTGTGCTCATTGAGAGGTGTCAGGCTCTGATCTAACAAAAGAAAGAAGGCCTTTAGTCCCGAGTGCATGGCGTTTGGCTTGCTGGGGTCTGGAAGGGGAAGGCTAGGTAGCCACCCTCACTGACCTGGATGATGGAGTTGCCTTCATTCTGAGAAGCAGACCGTTTGCACATGGGCGGTATGGGTCAGTATGGCGTCAACACAGGGAAAGCTATTTTGAGGACCAGGGAAAAACAGTCCTTGTTCCAGACTCCTGAGCAACACCCAGGAGAACCCAGTAGCTACATCTCAACACCGATACAACCATCAAATCTTAGAAAACGTGGGAGGGAGAGACATACCCAGGAATCTCTGGCTCCGGAGGAAAGAATGCAGACTTCTTTGTGACAGAGATCCCGGTGTAGCAGTTCACAGGGTTCCCTTGGCCTAACCCTCCAGGCATTTCCTATTCCAGATACAACCAACTGATAGGAGCTCGTGATGGATACTTCCATCTCAATATTTCCCACATCTCATATGTGATGAAGAATTCTGGCCAGCTGTGTCTCTACGGGCACCCATTCATTACCCTGCTTTTGAATAAGGTTGTGAATGGAATGTATTCAGAGCCACTGTCGTAGAGGAGTATTCTCGTCTTTCAGCTTGTGAGCCTGGTGGAGTCCCTGTGATGGTGAAACAGGTATTGTGATGGTCTGCCCTCAATCTGGTTTCAGAATGACATGACCATCACCAAACCTATGGTGTGTAAAGGCGTCAAGGCAGAATACTTGTGGGTAGGCTCAGCCAGAGGTTAGGCTCACAACTGCCTCATGTGTGGGAGGACAGTAGGGAAGAAAGACATCTCCTTCCCCGATTTGAACCATATCCATTGGAAGGCAGAACTTGGACGGGCCTGGGAGTCATTAGGAACCCTTTGCTGCTTTTCTAACGGGGTCTCAGTTCACACACCAAGGCCATGGGGCTGTCCCATACACAACCAGTGTCCATGGATTGGAGGTGAGTTTGCAGGCAGTTCCTGAGCCCATGCATGGCTCTAAGATGCTGATCGGTGAGAGGACATCTAGCACTCTTGTATCTAGGCTGGAGTAACCAGGGAATGGCTAGCCATATTGACTCCCACATCGAATTGACGGGGATACCCTCATTCAGAAGAGCGGTCAGTCTGCGCACGTGCAGTTTCCTGCATGACCTGATTGGCACACAGAACATCTTTTGAAAAAACAGTGCACTAAGGCCTCCTTCCCACCTCTTGATCATTGCATGGATGTTCCTTCTTCAAACGTCAGAGTCACTGCTGCCCCTATCTACTGAGCTGATGGGCAGAAACACACCAAAAGACAATTTCCCTCTACCGCATAAGGGAGAATGAGGCTCTCTTGCTCACAGGGCTCCAAGGGGTATCCTTTGGAGTGGTACGGTAGCCACAGCCCACAGAAGCTTTTTCTGACTCCTGATCAGCCCTGCTTACTCCTCTGTTGTGCTGGCCAGTGTTTCCTAAACATCAAGCAATTCTCATTCCGAACGAAGATCTCTGATCCTAGGGCTATCAAGTTTCATGAGCGTGCTTTATTATCCATCAAGGCTCGCTTTGGGGTCCATACAATTCTGTCAGAAGAATAGCTCAGGCTTGCAAATGTTCATGGTGGACCAACCCTTGTGTCTGAGGGACAGGTTGAGCCAGAGGGGCCCTGGCATTTTGGTTTCAGGACTCCTTGGACATGCAGAGCCCTAGTCCACTTGAAGGGGTCTGGCTGAGAACTGTTTGGGTGGAGGCTGGGCCAGCCACATTAGTGGGTAGCTGGCCTCCTTGCTGGGCCTTGGAGAAATGAAGTTTAACATGTCCTTTTCACATTGGTCACATTTCCATTGGATGCATATATCGAGCTCCCTTTGGTCCTGGCTTTGGCCAGTCCCATTTGCTTACTGTCTTTCTGACTCAGTCTTTGTTCACCCTTATGAGCCATGGAGTTGGCACTTGCACAGAGGTCACCAAGGGATGGGCTTTGGGTGCCCATTCAGTCCCTTGCTCAGGGACCGCCATGAGCATGGGGTATCTGAAAGGAGAAGAGCCCTCCAATCCCTGAGCTTGGCACATGGCTGTTTGTAGCAAGGGGTGGGGGGGAGGGGAGCCAGCTTGCCTCATTGCTCTGCCTGATGCAGGGGCCTTCCTTCTAAAAAGCAAACTGTTCACAGCTGCAGGAGGCTCCAGAAGCTGGTCAGCCCAGAAAGAGCCCAATAGAAAAAGATGGCCCTGATGCCCATTTCCACACTTGGAACCACAGTTGGGGACACCTCATGGCTACGACACTGTCACTGCTCACTCCCTCCTGGGCTGGGAAAACAAGAAAATCAGACAATGTCCCGGGGTTCTCTGGGTCCTTCTGAAGGAAGAAGGCAGGCCTGTCGCCCACAGGCCTCCCAGATGCAGACCCTAGAGGCATTTGTGCATAAGTCCTCAGGTGTTTCTTCCTTTTTCCCCAGAGCCAGTTTGCTGGGAGCAGGTGCTGGCACTTCTTTCTCCATATAAATCCCCTTCCTCTCTCTCTCTCTTTTTTTTAAACTGGAGGAATTTTTGAGAGACAGACCATGAGCTGGGGAGGGTCAGAGAAAGAGAGGGAGAAACAGAATCTGAAGCAGGCTCCAGGCTCTTAGATGACAGCCCAGAGCCTGATGCAGGGCTGGAACTCATGGACCAGGAGATCATGACCTAAGCCGAAGTCAGACAAACAACCGGCTAAGCCACCCTGGAGCTCCTCCCCTTCCCCTCTCTCTGAAGAGCCCTGGCTCTCCTAATCACCATCACACATCTTTGTTCATTTTTTCGAAACAGGGTTCTTCCCAGACTCCTTGCAGTGTAGATGTCCCACAGTCATATCCTTTGTCTTCCACCCGGGAGTCTGACCCAGTCCTTGTGACTGTGGGAGAGATTTTCCCACAAGGCTCCTGCTTCATTAATTCATTGAGTTTCAGAAGTATGTGGCTCTCAATAGGCCCAGGGATTTGTAGGTGCCCCAAAACAGATGTTTGTGTGAAGCCTGGGCCAGAGATTTGGGCAGGAAGTGGGCAGCCTTTTGGCCAGGGGGCAAGGAAGGAAGACATCTTCTTTCGAAGTTTTCCCACTGGAAATGTCAAACTCTGTCCCCCCCTCCCTTGGGTCCCTTTCCTTCCCGTTGATTGATTTCTGGCTCCTCTCCCCCCATTAGGAGACACGGAGCCATCACTCACTCAACTGGCACCCCTGGGAAGGCTTCACACACCCCTCTGCTCCAGGACTCAGGCTCAGCTAACAAAGGACAGATGGCCTTTAGACCCTGAGTGCTGGTTGCTTGGCTTGCTGTGGTATGGGAGGTAAAGGGGAGCCATCTTTCCTAGCTGAGCTGGATGATTGAGTTGCCTTCATTCCAGGAAGCACACAGTTTGCAAAAGGGCAGTATGGGCCAGGCCGTGGTCAGTCCAGGAAGAGCCTTTTCCAGGAGTGGGAGTGAATTCCTTGCTCCAGACTCCTTAGCAAGAGCCAGTAGAACCCAATAGCGACCGGCACCTCAAACACTGCTGCCTCCATCAACTGCTACAGAAAGTTGGAGGGACAGATAGAGCCAGAAACCTCTGGCTCTGAAAGAATGAAGGGAGGTTTCTTGCTGACAGGGCTTTCAGGTGTGCTCTTTCAGAGGGCTCCCTTTGCCTCAGCCCATGGGCATTTCTGTTTCCAGATACCAGCAGCTTCATAAGAGACTGTGCTGGGTACTTCCTTCTCAACATTCTCCAGATCTCAGGTGTGATGAAGAACTCTGAGAGTCTGTGTCTCCGTTTCCACCACATAGCCTTTTGTTGTCCAAAGAGTTTCTGCATGGAGTTTATCCAGAGGCAGGGTCTTAGAGTAATAACCACTTCTTTCAGCTTGGGAGTATGGCAGTGTCCTTTGGATGGTGAAACAGGTTTTACTTTGGGTTCTCCTCAAGATCTTTGGAGAATATGAGGCCAGTCCCACACCTAGGGTGTGTAAAGATACACAGAGAGAATGCTTGAGGGTGGTTGAAGACACTGGTTTTGGGGAGGATCCTGCCTCCTGTGTGGGAGAAGATTCAAATAAGTTATTTGAATGTCTATGTAGCTGAAGGCATCCAAACAGAGGGATGTGTTCCTATGTGTTTCATGCAGTCCAAAGACAGGCATCATGTGTCCAAGCAACCAGGTGAGATGTTCACTGGAGCAGAGAAGATAAAACCCAAAGGCACTTCAATGCAGGCGGTGCTGGAAATAGCCCACCTCACCTCACGGTCTTGCAAGAAGAGACAGAGATCAGGGGTCAGAGACAGGAGCAACTGGTGTGTCCTCAGACAGTGACAAGAAAATGCTCAGCAATCTCCCACTCCTGTGGTATGCTACCACACAGCAATTAGTTTTTGATGTTGGGGAAGACAGGTTGCTCTTCTGTTGCTGAGAACGCAGTCCTTGGCAGGATTGTATTGGCCCAGATGGTCGATTTCTACTCTCTACCGATCTCCGGGAATGCCTGAACTCCCTTGCTTCTGAGATACTAACGCCTCGTCCATGCAATGCCCATACCTGGAAGACACAAGGATAGGAAAAAGACACTTGATAACTAGAAGACCAGAGCCCATTTCCACGGGCTTGGGTGTGAGCCAGGAGCCAGACCAGAGCCCCTGAATCGCCATTGTTCTGTCACTGAAGGGAAAGAATGGAAAAGAGTGACAGCTCTTTGGCACACAGGGCTCCTAAGTGGAGCTGAAGGATGTTCCCCTTAGATCTGGCCCACTCATGATGGGGATGACACCAACCTTGCCAAGGGACAAGTGCTAGTGACTTCCTGTGAAGCTTGATCCCATTTTCATGTGAGACGAAGACATTTGGCCCTTGGGGCCTCCCTTCAGATTCCCTTGCCCTTTCATTAATGAGGATTTCACTCAGGGACATTCACAGACATCATCTGGGAACATTTTCTGACTTTAATCAAGGAGGTGGGACTAGTTCTCAGGAATGCGGGATGGCCTGGGCAACAGGAGTCCACGGACCTCTTCTGCGAGCTCTACCTTGGCAAACAGAGGCACAGGGCTCTCGAAACTGTTCAGCAGAAGAGGGTTGCATGTGTGCAAGGGCAGATGATGTTGGGAAGGATTCCATCTCCATTCTGAAGCAAGGGCCTAGGGTCAAATTCAGGAGCTACAGGGCTGTCCTTCCGACAGCGCCCAGTCCTTCCCGGGGAGCCTGCACTCACACCATGTGTCATCATATAGCAATTCACTTCTGTCGGAAAGGTAAAGGTTGACCTTCTGCCAGGAAGGACTCTGTGTCTGGCAGGATGGGGCCCTGCTCTCTGAAAGCCTGAGTGCCTTACCTCCTGAGACACTCAGGGTCCATGCAGGTGAAGTGCAGTCACCGAGCAGGTTAGGGCACAAAATGACTCAAAGACAAAGACATCAGAGCCAAATATGCAGACTTGCTAGGAGCAAGATCCCGCTTTGCGAGTCACAAGGGTCTGTCCACACATAGGAGGGGCTTGAGAGTTGGGGACAGCTTGCTATATTCCTCACCTTATTGAAGTTGGGGTGCATGACTTTGGCCCACAGACCTCCCTTGTGTAGCTAGTGGATACTCCACTTGTCTCTAGGCTACAGGAATTTCTTGCTCCTTGGACACCAACCTTGTGCTCAGAACATAATCGACAGCTTCATTCTGGTCTCATATGACATGAAGAACCTGAGCCCTCAGTGTATCCTTTTTAATTCTGTTCCACTGATCCTAACCATGTGTTCACTGGGAGTCCCTCAGGGCCAGAGTCCGGCAGTCTTTTACTCCAATTTTAATTGTGGATCTCCAAGTTCCCAGACATTTGGAATCGCTTGGGGGACAGGTGCCCCTGGGGTGTCTGCCACATCTACCTTGGGAACAGGAGGTATTAGGGACTTGAATGTGTTAAGCACATGAGGATTGCTTGTGGGTAGGGGCAGGTGATAGTTGGAGACACTTCGACTACTTCTGTTGCAAGTGATGATGGAAATGTGGCCTTTTGTTCCATAGTCAGAAGCACCGTGCACATGCGCGCGCGCGCACACACACACACACACACACACACAAAGCCGCACGGATAGGGTTGATTAACTCCAAGTGAGCATATATGAGGGTTGATTTCTACCCCCTTAACAACTAATTTCTGATATCCAGGGAAAAATGTTGCCCTCCTCAAAACTTGGGGGATTGAAGCCTTCTGAGTGTGCACTGACTCTTCTGTGTTCTGTGCCCCTGCCATAGACTGCCGGCACATCCTCCTTTCTGAGCCTTGAACAGTTGCCACATACATGCCCAGTCCGTTTCCACAGCAGGTGAATGCTAAAGAGACTACTCAAAACCTAAAGAATCAGGACCCAGTTCCAGAGCCTTGGGCACCAGTCCGAATGGAGATTCCATCCTCCAAATCCTACTGTTGTCACCCCCTGGCAGGAAAAGCTGTAAAGCTGGCAAATGCCCCAAGCTCTCCTACAGTGTTTGAGGTCAATTGTAGCCTTTTCATGCTCCTTTAGGATTCCCAGCTGTAGTTCAAATATGTTCCAATTCTCTATAGCCCACAGGTTTTCCAAAGTACTAGGACACCCAGCTTTCCTGGGGATTTGTGCTGGGCACTTCATTCACAGCTTTATTCCGTTATCATCTGAGACAAAGCATGTGGACCAAAGTGCATCCCTTCCAATTCCCATGGTCTTTTTCTAAATAGGTTTTCCTGTGAGGCGTGGAGATTCCGAGCCTGGACGTATTTCTCTCTGATTTTCATTGTGGAGTCCTGTGAAATTCCCCTAAGTCCAGGAGAACGTGGGCAATGGGTTCTCCATGGGCTCGCCTGTGAGACCTATCTTGGCAACAGAAGAAGGCAAAGAGCCTTGGAAAGGGGTTAGTGTTATTGGGAAGGAGCCGTCCTCGCTTCTGGGCAAGGGGAATTGGAGATCAGAGGTCCGAGTCAGGAACCATGTGGCTGTTACTCAGACAGTGCCCGACCTTCACAACCAGCTAACACATGGCGATTTCTAAGGACATATTGCCCTCCTCTACAGAGAGGCACTTGGCAGACTTCTGTTGGCCTGAGCAGGGTTCGTTACCCTGATCCCACTGGCCCCTGGGAGGTTCCTGCATTCTGAGAAGATCAAAGTTTGAGCAAGAGCCTTGTTCTTCCCCAGATGGTCAGGGCACAGAGTCCATTCAAGGCAAGGACTCTGGGACCAGAACCCAGTTCCACAGACATGGCTGCCAGCCAGCACAGAGAAGCCAACATTCATATAGATCACAAATGCTTCTACCCACCAAATAGACGAGTAAGGCACTGGCCAGAAGCCTTCCATCCATTTTCAGCTGACGTGAACAACTTTGGTCCTCAAGTATGTTCCTTCGGATTTATTATTATTATTATTTTTCATCATCATCATTATAATATTGTTATTACTGTTATTGATCATGTGAAGAATGACTGCTTCTATAATAAAGGCTTGGGGAAGATAAAGTCAAATGGCAAGAGGCAAGCACTGGCATGGGCTAAAAACTCACAGATTACTGGAGGTCTAGCTATTGTCAAGGTAATTTATTTTTACCTCCAGCAAAATATTAACATGAAGACAACAGGGAGTTGCTGGAGAAGCATTTTACTATGGCAGACTCAAGTTTTTGTCAATGGGCTGCAGGTGACCTGGACATTACATTTCAAACTTTTTATTGTTAGTTTTTGAGAGAGAGAGAGAGAGAGAGAGAGAGAGAGAAAGAGAGAGAGGAGGGGAGAAATATGCACTGACAGAGAGCAGAGAGAGACAGATCACAGAATCTGAAGCGGGCTCCAGACTATGAGCTGTCAGCACAGAGCCCTACATGGCGCCAAAACTCAGGGTCTGTGTGATCATGACCTCAGCGAAAGTTAGAGGCTTAAAGGACTCAGCCACCCAGGGTCCCTGGGAAATTCAGTTTTATCTGCCATTTCCTGCTTGCCTTTATCCCTCTCATCACTATGGAGGGCATGGTGATGTTGGGGCTCCAGGAATCGGAGTCCACAGGTGTCTGGAGATAAGGCCCCTGCCTTTTTCTTGAAACTTACTGAGATATTTGTCCATCAATGGAGGCTCTATCTGTTTAACCATTTGTTTTCTGTCCTGTCCTATGTCTTTGAGCAGCCAGCGGGTGCCTAAAGAATGTCACATATGTCCCTCCTGGGGGTAGGGGCAGGGAATGCTAGGTTGTGTTTGGCCTTCAGCTTGCCTTCTGCTCCCTCATCAAGCATTCCCATGGATGCTTCCCATTTACCCATCCCACTTGTGGTGGTTCCTTCGAAAACAGTGAGCTTGCCAGGAGAGTGTGCTATTCTCTTTATTCCCGGGGTTATCCCATTCTCATCCGATGAAGATCTTTGTCTTTTGAGGTATGCATTCCCATGACCTTACTCTTTTTGCAAATAAGTCCCCACCATGGGGAACTCATGGCTAGTCAGAAGGGCAATGCCCCTTCATTTTAATTGGGGAGCCTCCCAAGGTATTCTGACCCTGGAAGAATTTGGGCAAAAAACTCCTTGGGACTTGCCTTTTAGAAATATTTTGACAAGAAAAAGACCTAGGGCACTTGAAGGTTACAGCCAAAAGGTTGGTGTATAGGCAAAGCCAGAGAATTGGGAGGAAGCATCCTCACTTGTGGGGAGAAGAGCAACAGAGCTAGTCACTTTCTTCTCAGTTTTATCCCATTGTCTGCTGAAATGAAGACTTTTGACCCATCATGTGTCCATTCTGATCCCCTGCCTGTTTTTCTGAGGAGGTCTGGTGTCCCAGTGAGATGTGATAGGGCTTTCACTCACACAGCAAATGCCCAGGGATTGGTGGCCAACTCCCACACCATTCCTATGCTCGCCTCGAGCAGTCAGTTTCTGATATCCCCCAAAGAAAGATTAACTACCTGGTACTGAGATGGTGGGGCTTGGCAGTGATGGGAGTAGGCATCGTGATCCTTACCCAGTTTGCCTCCCTCCCCTGGCTGCTTGAGATGATTTCCTATGGAAAAGCAAATGGTTCCTCGATGGGCATTTAGCTCCCAGAACTGGCCAGTGTATTATTGCCTATTCAAGGACTACCTTCACAGAGCCTGATTCCAAACACATAAGCGTCAAAACCCATTACAGCAAAGCCACTGGTGACTGTATCCACTGTAGGTCAGGGGAAGAAAACCACTCAGTGCTAGCAGCTTCCCCTCTCGTTCTCAAATCCCAAAGGAAGAATTCCTGCAAAACTGGTTGCCAGCGTAGCCATTGGAGGTTTCCTTTGCCCCAGGCAAGATGTGATCCTGATACCCAAGACCACCAGCTTGCCCAAAGATTGTGTTGGTCACTTCATTCTCAGGTTTATCCCATTGTCATTACATGAGGAGAACTTTGGAACTCGTTGTATCCAGTTCCATCATTTGGCCCTTTTTCAAACCAGGAATTGCCTGTGAAACATTCCCGGCCAGCGTCCATGAGAGATCTCCTCAGCTTTTATCTGGACAGTCTTGTGGAGCTCATGTTAATCAGGTATAGGTTAAGCAACGGGGCCCCTTGAGACTTGCCTTTCCTAACCACGTTGACAATGGGAGGCCTAAGGCATTGGAGTTTCTGCCCATAGGTCAAGTCCAGCACAGCTGGGAGAGAGCTGGCCTCCCTTGGGAGGCCAGAAGAACCTCAGCTCCTCATTTCCTTTTCAGCTTTATGCTGTCCTCATCTGCAGAGAAGAACTTGGGCCACTGATGTCTCCATACCCAACTCCTTGCACTTTTTCTACTTAGGCATTCGCTGTGGGGATTCAGGGCCAGAATGTCAGAATAATGTCCTCTCATGTCAGGTGGGGAGTCAGGCACCATCCTTCCAACTGAGACAAAAGTTGGGCAACATAGGCCCACCCACAGGGCTTGTCTTTCTGCCTTGCATTGACCACAAATGACATAGGGCATTTGAAGGAGCCCAGCACAGAATATTTGCAGAAGGCAGGAACAGAGGAGGGCAATGGAGCAACCCTCAATCCTGCAGCAAGGGGGAATGAAGCGAGGCACCAAATTCCTAGTTATATCCCATACCTTTCTTAAAAGATAGAACTCTGGCCCTCCGTATGTTTCCATCCCCTTGGGGAATTTCTAATGAGGTCTTGGGTCCCACTCAGGAGAAATGGGGTTGTAACTCACATAAAAAGCACTCACGGATCAATGAAGAGCTCCCCCTCACTGCCTTTGCTAGCCAAGACCCATCTGTTTCTGATATCATGAAGGGAGCATTGCTCTCTTGTTACTGAAAATGTGGTGCTTGACAGGCTGCAGGTGGTATGGTGATGTTTCCCCTGATGGTGTCCCTCACCGGGCTCATGGAGCTGCCTTCCTTCTGAAAAGCAGAAGGCTCCCAGATGGGCAATTTTCTTCTAAGTTGTGGGTCGGTGCAGAAAGAGCCCAGTCAAGGACTCCTGCACCAGAGCCTGGTTCCAAACACTTGAAGGTCATCAGGGAGACTGACTGTGAATCCCTGAATGAATGTTGCATCTACAATTGATGGAAAGGTCGAGACAGAAGGCAATGGCCAGAAGAATTCCTTGGTCACAAAGTTCTGGATGAACATTTCTTGCAGGAGGGGCATGAGGTGCAGTCAATGGATGCTTCCCATGGCCCCACACCATCGGTGTTTCTTACTCTTCAGGTTATACTGTCACTTTATCCTTTGCTTTCACCTCTTCTCCTCTGCAAGCAAGAAATTTGGGCCTCTGTGGAACCATGCCCATTTTGCATCTTGTTCTCAAACTCGGGTTCCTGTGGTAGGCATTGTGGCCACTTTTAAGGCCAATTCACTCTCATTTCAACTGAGGACTTGGGTCAAGTTATCTGGACTCTGGAATACATTGGGTTGTGGGACCTCTTACTACTTGTGTTTGAGAACTATGTATTCATGAGGGAACCTAGTGAATTTGAAGGTGCCCAGTATGAAATGTTGGCATATAGGCAGGCCCAGAAGAGTTGGGAGAAAACCAGTCCTTCCTCTGGTACAAGAAAACACTGTGCTATAAAGTACATTTTCAGTTGTATCCCATTCTCATTTGAATTTCAGTTGAAGGTTTCCTCTGGAATGGGCTTCCAGGTAAAACCGCTGGTGTGTTTCCCTTTCCAACTGTGCTGGTTCTCCTTATTCTGAAGCAGCTTCAAAGAGATTGTGCTAGTCACTGATTCTCACCATGATCCTACTCTCACAGGAAAGGAAGAACTTTGGCTTTCCATGTGTCCATTCTCATTCCCTTGCTGGTTTCCTTTCATTAAACATTTCTTTGTTTCTAGGTGAGAGAGAGAGAGAAGGAAAGAGAGAGAGAGCAAGAGAGCGAGAGTGACCGAGAGAGAGAGAGCTAGTGAGCATGAGTGAAATAGGGGCAGGAAGAGGGAGACACAGGACCCAAAGTAGGCTCCACACTGTAAGCACAAAGTCCGATGTGGGGCTTGACCTCACGACCCTGAGATAATGACCTGAGCTGAAATCAACTGTGAGCTGCTTAACCGACTGAGCCCCCAGGCGCGCCTTACCTTGCTATTTGCATCATTATAATCACGGTTCGTACTAGGCACAGTGGGCCTGTCAATACCTCACTGATAACCCAGGAATTGGTGGAAAGCTCCCACTCTGCTCCCATGCTAACCGAAAGCATGCATTTTCTGATACCCAAAAGGATCCCTTGACCTCCTGTCACTGACGACTTGGCACTTGAAAGCCTGAAGTTGACATGGTAATAGACAGCAGAACTCCAACCACCGGCTGCTACAGATGCCTTCATTCTGAAAAGCAGACAGTTCCCCCATTGGCAGTATTCTTCAAGACCTGCCGAATTTGAAGAAACTGCTCATTTAAGGACCAGTGCACCTCACGCTAGCCACAAGCCACAACCTGCTAGGTATGCATCATGACTGCCTCAAAGGACAGGCCAAAAAGAATCCAATGGGAGACATGTTCCCTCTCCTCCTGAAGGAACAATGCAGGAGGTTTCCCATTGTCCTCGCCCACCTATTCTTCTTACTCCTGAGACAGACAAGCATCTTTCCAGGAGACTGTGCTAGTCCCTTCATGTTTTGCTATATCCCCATTCTCTTCTTTGAATAAAGAACATTGGCCTTCTGTGTATTCTCCTCCCTCCTGTTGCTCTTTTCCAAGCTAACTTCTCCCTGGTGTTCATTCAGGCACAGTCCCCGGAGGCATTCTCTTGACTTTTAACTAGGGAGTCAGGCCATGTTCTTGTCACTCTGGAACACACTGGGATGCAGGGTCCCTCAAATATTGTCTTTAAGTACTATGTTGACAAAGGTAAGCCCAGGGCATTTCAAGGTGCCCGGCAGGAATGCTCGTGTGTAGTCAGGGCCAGGGATAAAAGGAGGGACCTATCTTCATTTCTGGGACAAGAGGAACATGGAGCTAGACATTTCCTTCTCAGCTTGATCCCATTATCCACTGAAATGAAAATGTTTGGCCCAGTGTGTATCCATTCCAATTCCCTGGCTGTATGAAAAGTATGCCTTGGGTCCCAGGCAAGGCTAATGAGGCTGTGCCCCACACAGCGAGTGCCCAGACATTACTGATGAGCTCTGACTCTGGTCTGTGCTAAGCAAGAGCAATCAGTTTCTGATACCCCAAAGGACAAACTGCCTTCCTGGGAGTGCTTGGTGTTTGGCTGGTGGATAAAAGAAATGATGGTTCACCAACTTGTCTCCTTCCCTGGCTGTTAAAGATGCTCTCACCCTGCAGTGCAGTGGGTTCACCCATGTGCCGTATTCTCGAGGATCTGCTCAGCACAGAAAGATACCATGCAAGAACGACGGCACCACAGCCCAGTTCGAAACACTTGAGCAGAAACCCACTGCCATTCAATCACTGCTGCCTCTATCCACTAAGAGGATGGGAAGGGAAAAGGGTGAACTCCAGAAGCTTTTCCTCTCTGTCTCAAGTAAGCATACAGGCATCTTGCCATGAGGGCTCCCATGGTAAAAGATGGAGTTTGCCCTTTGCCCTGGCCCATATGTGTTTCTTATTCCTAAGACAGTCAGCTTGCCAGGAGATTGTACTAGTCATTTCATCCTCGGGCTTATCCCATTCTCATCCCTCAGAGGAACAGCATCCCTCAGTATATCTATCTCCATCCTTTTACTCTTTTTCATGTTTATTTTTATATTTGACAGAGAGAAATGCAGAAAGAAAGAGAGAGCGAGAGCGAGCAGGATGTGGAGGGACAGAGATAGAGGGACAAATGATCCAAAGCAGGCTCTGTGCTGACAGCAGAGAAGGTAATGTGGGCTTCAGCTTGCAAACCACGGGTTCATGACCTCAGCCATTATCAGATGTGTGACCCACCTAGCCACCCTAGAGCCCCATCCTTTTTCTCTTTTTATTTCTTTTTAATTTTTCAATTTTAAAATATGTATTTAATTTTGAGAGAGAAAGAGAGACGGAGTGCAAGCGAGGGATGGGGTGAGAGAGAGGGAGACACAGAATCTGAAGCAGGCTCCAGTCTCTGAGCTGTCAGCACAAAGCCCGACATGGGACTGGAACTCATGAACTGTGAGATCATGATCTGAGCCAAAACCAAGAGTCAGCTGCTTAACCGGGTGAGCCCCGCAGGCGACCCCTTTTATTCCTTTTCATAGTAGAATCTGCCATGTTTCTAGAATCTGCTCATGCCAGGGCCCATGGTTCAGAGTAATTCCCTCTGATTGTAACTGGGGATGCTGGATGAGTTCTCATGACAACAGAATAGGTTGGGCAATAGGAGCCGTGCAACTTGCCTCCCATAGCTATATTGACATCATCGGATGTAGGTCAGTGCAAAGGACTCAGCACAGAATGTATGTGTGTTGCTAGGGCCAAAGGTATTGGGAGGCAGCTGGCCTCACTTCTGGGCTAGGGCAAATGCGGTGAACCATTTCACTCTCAGCTTTATTCCATTCTCATCTACATTGAAATCTTGGCTGTCCATAGAGCCATGACCATCCCATTGCCATTTGCTAACTTGTACTTGGTTTGGAGGCTGGGGGACAGGGGCAGTGAGGGTGTCAATCACACAATGAGCTCCCAGGGGTGGGTGGTGAGCTCTCACTCTGTTTCTGTGCTAACCAAGCCTATCTGGCAACCCATAGGAAAGATTGTCCTGCTGTCAGAGAGCACTTAGTGCTTGGCCTAAGAGTCCACACATATGATGTATGTTCTAGGACCTAGGCAGGGCAGCAAATGGCCATTCAAGACCAAATGCACCACAACAGTGGTTCCAATGCTTGAGCAGCAGCCTGGAGCATGGACCCACTACCCCGGAATCCCTGCTGCCTCTATCCCCTGATGGGAAGAGCAGGAAAAGGAACAAATGCCAGATGGAATATTTCCTTCCAAGGCCAAGGCCATATTTCCTTCAAACTCTTTCTGTGAAGCCATCATTACCTTGATTCCAAAACCAGACAAAGACACACTAGAAAGGAGAAGTATAGACGAATTTCCCTGATGAACATAGATGCAAAAATACTCAACTAGATATTAGCTAACCAGATCCAACAATACATTAAAAAAGTATTCACCATGACCAAGTGGGATTTATACCTGGGATGCAGGGATGATTCAATATCCACAAAGACAATCAATGTGATTCATCACATCAATAAAAGAAAGGACAAGAACCACATGACCCTCTTAATAGATGCAGAGAACACATTTGACAAAATATAGCATCCTTTCTTGATCAAAAACCCTCAAGAAAGTAGAGATAGAAGGATCATACCTAGAGATCAAAAAAGCCATAATGAAAGATCCAACACTAATATCATCCTCAGTGGGGAAAACTGAGAGCTTTCCTCTTAAGGTCAGGAACAAGACAGGGATATCCCCTCTTGCCACTGTTATTCAACATAATATTGGAAGTCTTAACCTCAACAATCAGACAACACAAAGAAATAAAAGGCATCCAACTTAGCCAGTAGTAGGTCAAACTTTCACTCTTTGAAGATGACATGATACTCTATATAAAAAACCCAAATGATTCCACAAAAAACTGCTAGAACTGATACATCAATTCAGCAAAGTGGCAGAATATAAAATCAATACACAGAAATCAGTTGCATTCCTATACACCAACAATGAAGTAACAGAGAAATCAAGAACTGATCCCATTTACAATTGGACAAAAACCATAAAATACCTAGGAATAAATCTAACCAAAGAGGTGAAAAATCTATACACTGAAAACTATAGAAAGCTTATGAAAGAAATTGAAGACAATACAAAAGAATGGAAAAATTTTCCATGCTCCTGGATAGGAATAACAGATATTGTTAAAATGTCAATACTACCCAAAGCAATCTACATATTCAAAGCAATACCTATCAAAATAACTTCCGCATTCTTCACAGAGCTAGAACAAACAACCCTAAAATTTGTATGGAACCAGAAAAGACCCCAAATAGCCAAAGCAATCTTGAAAAACAAAACCAAAGCTTGAGGCATCACAATCCCAGACTTCAAGCTGGATTACAAAGCTGTAATCATCAAGACAGTATGGTACTGGCACAAAAACAGACACATAGATAAATGGAACAGAATAGAAAACCCGGAAACGGACCCACGAACATATGGCCAACTAATCTTTGAGAAAACAGGAAAGACTATCCAATGGAATAAAGACAGTCTCTTCAGCAAGTGGTGCTGGGAAAACTGGACAGCGACATGCAGAAAAATGAACTTGGAGCACTTTCTTACACCACACACAAAAAGAAACTCAAAATGGATGAAAGACCTAAATGTAAGACATGATGCCATCAAAATCCTTGGGGAGAAAGCGGGGAAAATACCTCTTTGACCTTGGCTACAGCAACGTCTTACTCAACACGTCTCTGGAGGTAAGGGAAAAAAAAGCAAAAATCAACTATTGGGACCTCATAAAAAATTGTTTCTGCCCAGTGAAGGAAACAATCAGCAAAACTAAAAGGCAACCGATGGAATGGGAGAAGCGTTTGCAAATGACATAGCAGATAAAGGGTTGTTATCCAAAATCTATAAAGAACTTATCAAACTCAACACCCCAAAAACAAATAATCCAGTGAAGAAATGGGCAAAAGACATGAACAGTTCTCCAAACTGTCCAAAGACAACATCCAGATGGCCAACTGACACATGAAAAGATGCTCAACATCACTCATCATGAGGGAAATATAAATAAAAGCCACACTGAGATACCACTTCACACCTGTCAGAATGGCTAACATTAAAAACTCAGGCAACAACAGATGTTGGTGAGGATGCAGAGAAAGAGGACCTCTTTTGCACTGCTGGTGGGAATGCAAACTGGTGCAGCCACTCTGGAAAACAGTATGGAGGTTCCTCAAAAACTTAAAAATAGAACTACCCTACAACCCAGCAATTGTACCACTAAGTATTTGTCCAAGGGATGCAGGTATGCTGTTTTGAAGGGGCACATGAACCCCAATGTTTATAGCACCCCTATCAACAATAGCTGAGGTATGGATAGAGCCCAAATGTCCATCAATGGATGAATGTATAAAGAAGATGTGGTTTATTTATATAATGGAGTATTACTTGGCAATCAAAAAGAATGAAATCTTGCCATTTGCACCTATGTGGATGAAACTAGAGGGTATTATGCTAAGTGAAATTAGTCAGAGGAAGAAAAATATCATATGACTTCACTCCTATATAAAAAACAAGGAGGGGGACAAAACATAAGAGACTTTTAGATATGGAGAACAAATAGAGGGTTACTGGAGGGATTGTGGGAGGAGGGGGGTGAGCTAAATGGGTGAGGGGCTTTAAGGAATCTACTCCTGAAATGATTGTTGCACTATATGCCAACTAACTTGGATGTAAATTAAAAAATAAATTAAATTAAAAAATTAAAGAATAAAACAGAGGAACATAGGAAAATGGAAGGAAAAAGAAGATAAAAAGAGATGGAGGCAAACCCAGGATGCTTATTTAAAAAAAAAAGTATTTATTTTTGAGAGTGCACAAGTTCAGGAGGGGCAGAGAAAGAGGGGGACAGAGTGAGGGGGACACAGGATGAGAAGTAGGTTCTGTACTGACAGGAATGAGCCCGACATGGGGCTCGAATTCATGAACCATGAGATCATGACCTAAGCCAAAGTTGGACGCTCTACCAACTGAGCCATAGAGGCACCCACATAAGTGACTCTTTAAATAGAGTAAACTGAGGGTTGCTGGAGGGGAGGTGGGTGCGGGGATGGTCTAAAAGAGTGATGGGCATTGTTGGAATTGGCACTGGGTGTTATGAGTGATGAATCACTAAATTCTACTCCTGAAGTCATTAATAAAATATACGTTAACTTGGATTTAAAGATTTTAAAAACTAAAAGTACAAAAAATGAGCCAAAAGAGAAGTGGGCAGTAGTGATGAACAAGCAGTTCAAAGAGCAAATGCAAGTGCCCAACCGTCACATGAATAGGCATTCAACCTACTTAGCCTTCAGAGAAACACAAATCTAAACAAAATAACTTTTCTACCTATTAAATCGCCAAAACCTGACATACAGTACTTTCATGCATGGCTGGTTGTCAGTTGCTAGAACCACTCTGGAAACCATGTTGGCAGTAATGTTATGTGCCTACCAAGGATGGAGCCATTCTATTTTTCACGGTCTCCCCTGGAAGAACATTTGCCTGCATCACCCAGAAAGCCTGAAACATGGTGTTCATCACATCACATTGAAAAGCGAGTCAGAGGACAACCCAAATTCCAGTGCTGGGTGAATGGCTGGATAAACTTTGGTGTATCTGTATCATAATCTACAGCACAACAGTTGCAAAGAAGGAAATTAAGCATACCAGTATACTGGTATATCCCAGATGCAAGTGGTGAATGAAATTTAACAATACATTAAGGATGGTACTGTTGACAACAGGATCCTGTGGATTGTTGCCCAAAGGAAGATATCTGGAAAGGCACACACTTAACCAGGGACAGAGAAGGGAAAAGGGGCAGGTCTGGATGGTGGCTAGTGGTCAGAGAGGACTTTGGTTCATAGAGGACTTTAGAACATTCAGGTTGTAAAGAATGTAGTTGTCAAAAAGGATTAAGAATTTACCCTTGGTCAGGAGATATAAGGTCTTGACAGGGGTCTTCAGAAATATCTGCTGGCCTACTAGAAATCTATCCAAAGGATACAGGAGTGCTGATTCACAGGGGTATGTGTACCCCAATGTTTAGAGCAGTGCTATCAACAATGGTCAAAACTATGGAAAGAGCTCAAATGTCCATCAACTGATGAGTAGATAAAGAAGATGTGTTTTATATATACAATGGAATAGTACTCGTCAATAATGAAATCTTGCCATTTGCAACAATGTGGATGGAGCTAGAAGGTATAATGCTAAGTGAAATAAGTCAGAGAAAGACAGAGAGCACATGTTTTCACTCTTGTGTGGAATTTGAGAAACTTAACAGAAGACCATGGGGGAAGGGAAGGGGAAACAAGAGTTTCCAACAGAGAGGGAGGCAAACCAAAAGACACTCTTGAATACAGAGAACAAATGATGGCTTGATGGGAGGTATGGGGGAGAGGGGAAAGTGGGTGATGGGCATTGAGGGGGGCACTTGTTGGGATGAACACTGAGTCTTGTATGTAAGCAATGAATCAAAGAAATCTATTCCCAAAGCCAAGAGCACACTGTATACACTGTATGTTAGCTAACTTGACAATAAATTAGATTGAAAAAAAGTATCTGCTTGTGTCCTAGAAGAATGGGCAAGGGATGGGAGCAGGGAAGTGGACTCGGAGATGCGGGAGGTTGGGTCTGCTTAAGTCCAGTAAAGCAAGGTCAGGAGTAAAACATACTTCTTTTTCAAGGTCATGATCTAAGAACGTGTCATTTCTTCTGGTCCCCAGTGACACAGTGGGTGTCTGGTTACAAAAATCAGATTCCCATATTCAAGTCCCAATCCCTGTGATCTCTGGGTGAGCTGTTTATATCGCCGAGTCTATCATTAATATATACATAGAAAGGGCATTCCAGGTCACCCTGTATCCTTTCTGGTCACTTTGAGTCAGACACAACATAAGCAGAAGTTCTCTGAAAGCTATAAAAAACTCAACACACAGAACAGTTGACTCCCTCCCAAACACATGCCAGGATAATGTGTATATGCAGTGAGTAATTAAAGACACAGTAAAAATTGTTTTTCCCCCTAAAACTTCCCAGGAGTTCAATACCTCACAACATATTCTAAAAGGAAGCCCAGATGGAATAAACAAACACTAAAAATTATAAAGAGATACAAATCCAAACAGTATCTTCTTTACATTAAATAATACAAGCAAAATAAGGCCGACAAACCTTGAGAGCAACAGACAGCACATTTAGTACAGAAAGGCCTTCCACAAACCAATGTGAAAAACAAATTCTCTAACAGAAAAAGAGTTGCCAGAATTCTAAGCCAATAAACTCCAAGAAAAAATGGAAAGTTAAAAATGAAGGAAAGAATAATTTAGATACTTCTTTTGGTTACCAAATTGGCCAATGTCAAAATACCAGTAATACTTAATACTGCCCCAAAATCAAGCAGAAGGGAACCCTACAGTAATGCCACTGCAGGAGATACCTGCCAGCCAGATAGGGGATTTAACACTTTCCAGAATCCATGTAAAAAGCAAAAGTAACCAAGTGAAATTTTAATATCTTTAACATGATATACCAAAAGTGTTATTTTAACTCGTTATGAAATTAAGATTCTTACATCCCCCCACCTTTTTTAAGAGTACTGCTTCTTTGAAATTTATTTTTTAATGTTATTTAAAAAAATTTTTTACATTTATTTATTTTTGAGAGATAGAGTGAGACAGAGCATGAGCAGGGATAGGCAGAGAGAGAAGGAGACATAGAATCTGAAGCAGGCTCCAGGCTCTGAGCAAGTGTTCAGCACAGAGCCCGACACGGGGCTCGAACCCACAAGCTGTGAGATCATGACCTGAGCCAAAGTCAGACACTTAACCAACTGAGCCACGCAGGTGCCCCGAAATTTGTTATTTTAGACTTACAGCAGCATCTCTCAATCCAGATGCTAAACTTTTGTTGAAAAGATTTTGGGTTTCCTAAGTAGACAGATTAACATACCCATTTTGTCCCAAACATATTTAGTCTTACAATAACTGGATTATCAGGTCTTAAACTTAATTTTAGGTTAATTAAAATTCTAACCATTCCTCAGTCCCACTAGCCACATTTCAAGCACCTGAAAGCCATGCACTCCTGGTGGGTACCTTACTAGAGGACATCTCTCTGTAGGAAATCTGCCCAACTACCTTCCTGTCCCAGCAGTAGGAAAAGGCAGCTCTTCGTTCAGCCTCCTGAAACTCTCCACAGGGACTCTGATCACCATCAATATTGCAAGATTCCCCTCCTGCACTCCCACAGAGGTACCTTCCACTCTGTGGACAGATCCATTCCATCATTCTTTTCTGTTCCTGTTCCTGCTGGGATGGTTTTCTAGAGGTCCCCCCAGCCCAGTCCTTAGTTGGTGGGCACATCTTCAGTTCTCATGCTACAAACAGGAAATAATGACTAGAATAAGAAGGATAAGAATACAAAGTGGTAGGTTCCATCTACTGAGCGTCCTATGGTACTAAATGTTTTCTATTCGTCATCAATCCACACCCCTCTAGTTTACAGGCAGGAAACTGATTCAGGAAAGCAAAATGTTCAGGTCCTGCTGGGATATCCTCACTACTAGTGGAGCCATCTGCTGTTGGAACCAGAGCTAATGGCCACCATACCCTTCCCAGGCTGTTCCCTGTTCTGCATTAAAGCTTCCTCTCCCAGTCACCAACAGGGGCTCCCAACTCTCCAAGCAGGATCAGAGACACTGGCAGGCCCTCTGTGGCACTGCTTCTTTCCAGAATAGCATTAGGCCCAAACAAAGAAGAAAACTACCATGTGAGAACCTACTAGGTGTTGGGCACAGTGCCAAGTCTTCTGCACAGACAATGGTCACAGTAGCTTGTGAACTAGGGATGATCATTTCTACCATTTTACTGAGAAGAGACTTGCCCAAGGGCAAAGAGCAAGTGAGAGAGATAGGATTTCAGTGTGGCACGTGTGTCCCATGCTCTCCCCAGGTGACTGGTGCTGTGTGCCTGCAAGACTACCAGGGTGGGGGGCATGGGGTTCCCCATACCTCAGTCCTCACCTCTGAGATGATCAGATACCAATCTCAGGGGTCTGCAATTATGGCCGAGTAAGACCTATACTTCGTCAGACGAAAGCATTCACATCAGTTTTCTGTGTATTCTACATGCGATGAGCCATTTCAAAGGCCAGCGGTGTTAGGGGTGGGTTATCGGGCACCCACTGTGTGCTAGCTCTCCTGAGCATTCATGTGGCTTTCATATCTGGGTCTCTTCTCTTAACAAGTCTGCAGGCTAGGTGCCACCACCCATATCCACAGAAAACTAGGGTGCAAAATGTGAAGAGACCCATCTAAGTTGACAAAGTAAATGGCAGAGTCAGGGTGCAGAAACACCTCCCAAAGCAGGAGGGGCTTTCTCCAGGAAAGCATCATTTTCAAGCCACCTTTGGGTTCAGCACTGATGAGGCACACAAGACTCAGAAAGGAGTAGGGCAAACATGATGCAAAGTCCCAGGAGGTTCATTTCCCCCAGGTGGGGACTGTTTCAATGTCTTTTATGGATGTCAGATTTCCAGAACCACCTCCCTCCCTGATATCCCCAGATCCTCCAGATTCAGGTGGCTGGGACAGGGACACTGGGTCTAGCCTGTAAGCCCTCAGCAGCAGTGAGGGGGGGTTCTCTCCAGTCAGAAGCACTCAGGAGTTGGGCACAACAAACACTCTCCTTGGAAGTCAAGTACTGACTATTGGAACCAGAATGGACCCCAAGCCACCACATGGAGGACATCCAGAGGAGGACATTCCAGGGGATACCTGGTGGGTTTGTGAACCATCAAGGGGAAAACAGGAGTGAATGAGGGTGAAAATAAAGTCAGATACAGGCTCAGGATACTATGTAAGTCCGCAGAGTCTTGAACAGATGCTCTGATAGGCTCTCTGGTGGGAGGACTGCTCAGCCAAGGGCATGGGACACCCCCCCAGGGGGCTTCAGACAATGCCCAGAGATGCTACCAGCTTCTATGGGGCTGATGATGCTGCCCCAGGTCCTGTGATACACAGGACAGCCCCCTAGCAGTGGACGACCCAGTCCCAAGCATGGTCAGGGCTCGCTGGAGACTAGACTGCAGAGAGAAAGCAGAAGGAGCCCAGTTAGGCTACTGAGTAATTCAGACAAAGTGCTGGCTTGGACCAGGGC
>CM053561.1:17926683-17970979 GCA_028646485.1 Cryptoprocta ferox
TGGTCTTTTTTCTAACTAGGTACTATCTGGGAGCCATTCAGAGCAAGAGCCTCAGAAGAATGTCCTCTGTTTAAACTAGAAGCTTCCAGAAACCATGGGGCTGTGTCAGGTATGCAGCCTGGCTGCAAACATTGCTGTGGAGTGCCCAGTCAGTTCCCGAGGCAATGGACAGCTCTGGGTGTCAGGCATCCCAGAGGAAAGCAGGCCCTTCTGTCGCTGGGGGCTTGGTGCTTAGTCTACTTGAGTAATTGCAGGGATGGGTACCCAGCTTGCCTCCTTCCCCAGCTGAAGGAGATGCCATCATCCTGCAGAGGAGAAGTTTCATGCATGTGCACAATGCTCCAGGTCCTTGTCAGGGCACAAAGGGACTTTGAAATGAATATAGCACCAGGCTGGCCTGTAACCCCTTGACCATTAGCCACAGCTGAATCCCTGCCACCATTCTCTACTAGTGGGAAAGAGTAAGAAACACACCCACAGGCAGGGCTTTCCCTCTCTTTCTGAAGGAAGACTGCAGGGCCCTTTGTGTCAGGGCTCCCAGGTATAGCCTGGAGGGGCTCCGTTCACCAAAGCCCACAAGTCTTGCTTCTTCCTGAGACAGCCAGTTTGCTGGGAGTTGGCACTAGTCACTTCATTCTCCACATCATCCCATTCTCATCCCTAATGATGCCCTGGGCTTCTGGGCCCCCGTGGATCCATGTTCACCCTTTTGCTCTATCTCCAAACTAGGTCCTCGCTGGGGTTCAGTGCATGCCGTCTCTCAGCAGAATATCCTTGGCATTTTGCTGGGGATCCTAGTCCAGTGCTTGTGACTGTGCGATAAGGTTGGTCTCAGGGCCCCTGGCAGATTGGTGTCAATACCATGGAGGCATTCAGAGGCCTATGGCGCTGGAAGGGCCCAGAAGAGAATGTTTGCACTTCAACTGGGCCAGAGGGCTGGGAAGGGAGCTGGCCTCCTTTCCCAGCTTTCTTATGGACATGATGTTGCACAACCCCTTTCCAGAATGATCCCATTGCCATTGGAGATATTCACCCTTGGCCCTCCTCTAGGTCTAACTATGTCCCCATTTAGACTTAGGAACCATGGTGCTGTCACTCAGCTGGTGCCCAGGGATAGATTTTCACAGAAGCCTGTGAATATGGCAGGTGGGCGCTGGGAGCCGCACCAGCCTCTCTGGATGACACAGTCACAGTGAGGAAATGGCAGACATTTGCACAGCTCCTGCCATGAAGCAAAACTGGTATGTCCTTCTGCTACTGGCTTTTATTGGGAATGAGCCTTCTGTTATTGACTAGGTCTCACAATATTCCAAATCAGACCGATATCCCCCACACAGATACCTCATGAGAAGAAGCATATTCCCACGTCTACAAAGGAGATTTTAGATCAAAGCACTGTAGATGGTTGTTAAAAGACTCTTCTAATGAGCCTTGCAGACCAAAGACATAGATAATAAAGGGAGTTAGGAACACAAGACTTACAATTAACTCTGGCCCGGAACAAAAGAGCCTAACTTAGAGATAAGAAACAGACAAGAGCCGGACATAAGTTACTACATATACCTTTGCTAATTGGTGCCACAAATACCTTCCCTTACACTGATATCCATGATGAGGATGGGGCAGTGTATCCAGCTGGGGAAGACCCCCTCTGCCCCCGCTGGAAGGTAAACCCAAGTCCGAAGAATTGCAAGTGATGCCATTAGCGGCGGCTGGGCTGCCTGGCTTGTTGCCCACCTGCCGCAGTCCAGCTCCAGCAGGTCCAGGGGTCCCTGAAGGATGGGCAGTGTGAGAGTAGTTAAAACATAAACCCATAACAAAGGCTGCACATCTAGGGCCCCTATGGTGCTTACACCTTCCACATCAAATAAAAATGTTTACACAAGCAACTTACTAACCAGCTCAAATACATTCTTCCTTTTGTGAGCCAGTACGATTTACTCCCAATTTAAACAGTTGTATATGTTATCTGCTTTTCACTGATAACATCCTGTTATCCTATTAGTTGTAAAATTTACTACCTCACTGTAATGAGGATAGTTCTGCAAAAATGCCTCTGTAAAACCTGTTTCTGTACACTTTTCAAAGCATCATATCACAGAGACTTATCCGTTGTAAAAACCCACCTTGTGATGTCATGTTATCGTTTGCCCTATGAATAAAAACACAAAAACCGACAGAGCACAGATGCCTGCCTGGTGATCAGAAAGAGCATTGTGGCTCTCTTGTTCCTTTTGCCGACACTGCCCATCCTTCAGCGACCCCTGGACCTGCTGGAGCTGGACTGCGGCAGGTGGGCAACAAGCCAGGCGGCCCAGCCACCGCTAATGGCATCACTTTCAATTCCTCGGACTTGGGTTTACCTTCCAGCTGGGACAGAGGGGCCGCCGGGATCTCAGGCATCAGTGGTAGGTGCAGGGCATGGCCACAAGGAGGTTTCTGGGTCAGGTGCCAAGGCACAAACAGCCCTGTGCATTAGGCAGTGCCATAGCAGCCTCAGCGGCCCAGCAAAGCCACCATGTGGTCTTGGTGTGGCAACCATGGCATTGGCCCGTGCAGCGCTGTCCTCCAGTCAACAGGAGCAACGGTGACAGTTCTGGCTGGCAGGACAAGGTTTACAAGTGCTGCAAGGAAAGTGGCAGAAGTCAGCGACTGGCCCTGAGGGTGGAATTCATGAAGGCAGCACCTGGCTTTGGCCTCCTTACCAGTTCACTTCTCCCAGCCCACGTTTGGAGGATTAACGGGCTCTCACATGAGTACCCTCCTATGAAAGGGATATGCATGATGTGCTGGGTTGACCAAAGCCACGAATAATCTATAGTGAGAGTGAACTGAGTCAAGATGCTTGCCAGTGTGCAATATGCCTGGAAGACCTGCAGAGGGAGGTACTAGAGCAGGGTCGCCTTGCCTGTTCACATATCATGCAGGTTGCACTGGTTTAAAAGAAATCGATCTTGCCCTGAGCATCATTCCCATACAGTAAGCACTTCCCATTTTACTGTTATTCTTGTCTTCTCAAAATACACGAAAGCCTGAGAGGATCTCAGGGCCTGTCCCTGTGGCAAAATACACACAAACACAAAAATACTGGCCTTCTTGGCCAGAAATCCGAGTCCTGAGAGTCTCATGCAGAGATGAACCATCATTCAGGGAAGATGCTCCTGCTGAACAGCCAGGGGCCCTATGGCCAAACCTATGCCAGAGTCTCAGGGAATGGACCAGAATCCCCAGTATGACTCTAAGGGTATGACTCTAAGACACTCACAGGGAATGGAGCCCAGGGAGGGCTCAGAGTGAAAAGGTGTGACAATGGATAGAGGGAGGGCCAGAGTTCTGCATCAGGGATGACAATGAGATCATGTGGAGAGTGAGGTGACTAGCACCCACCATCTTCCCCAGCTCGCTGAATGATGACTCAGGAATGAGAACCACCCGTGGGCTTGGCCAAATGGTGCCATCTGTAGGTTCCACCTGAAAGCCCTGTCCTCAAGAAGCCTGTGCAGATTCTTCCTTCAGCATCAGAGGGAAAGACCTGGCTCTGGGTATGTGTCCTGCCCTTGCCATCAGTCCATAGGGGCAGCAGTGATACAGCTGTAGCAGGGATGTGCTCCTGGTGGGTGGGCAAGGACTTGGAAGTTGACTTGGCAGAATATTCCATCCAAAGGTACTTTCTGTGCTGACCAGATCCTGGAGCACTCTGCCCACATGAAAACCTACTGTTCTTCCAAATGGAGGGGTCTCCATTAGTGAGGGAAGGGAGGCCAACTGGCTACCCATGCTCGTGCATACCCTAGCCAGCCAAGGAACAGCATGTGCCCCGGGACAGAGGGGCCATGTTTCCTCTGGGATATTAGACCCACAGAGCCTTCAGCTTCCTCAGGAACCGACTGGGACCCTGGCACCATTCATACAGCCATGGCTGTTTATGTGACAGCCCCATGCCCCTGGAACGTAAACAGAGACCTAGCTAGAAAAGCAGCAATGGCATGGGGTTGAGTACAAGCAGTGCCAATGTTCTGCATCTCCAAAGGGAATGGCACCCATCTAGGAAAGAGATATCTTTGTCAATTAAATCTCGATCCAGAGAGGAGGCCGGCTCCCTTCCTCAAACCTCAGCTTGCCTGCAAACAAGTATTCTCCACTGGGCACCTGCAGATACCTGAGACCTGGAGATGTCCACAAATTCTGACACCCACTTCTCACGGCCCCTGTGGCCAAACCTCTTGCATACTCACCAGGGTGGTACCCTACTCCTCACTTCATAAGAAAGGATATGACTCTGAGACACTGACTCTGGCAAGATTCCGGGAAGAACCTTGTTGCCAAAGAAGAGCAATTATTTCCTATTGCTATCATACTCTACTAAGCAACAAGAGCTATGGGACAGAGGGTCAGCTGACCTCTGGGGCCTCAGACTCTGAGAGTCCTCTATTGACTCAGGAAATGACTGGAAACTCACCTCCAATCCTTGGAATTTGGTTGTGACAGGGCAGCCCCACGGTCATGGTGGGTGACTGTGACCAAGTGAGAAAAGCAGCAAGGGGATAGGAAGTTGAGTCCAAGTTCTGCATTCCACTGGGCATAGGTCAAATGAAAGAAGGAGATATCTCTATCATCCTTCACCTTCTCCCACACAGGAGGCAGGATCCTCCCCTTACCGCTGGCTTCAACCACCCTCAAGCATTCTCCCTGGGTATCTTGACACACCCTAGGTGTGGGGCTGGCCACGTAGTCTCAAACGATCTTGAGGAGGACCCAAAGTAAAACCTGTATCACCAGCCAAAGGACACCACCAAACTTCCAAGCTGAATCAAGAGGGTATTACTCGAAGACACTGGCTCTGGATAAACTCCATGCAGAAACTCGTTGGACAACAAAAGGCTACGTGGTGGAATCGCAGACACAGACTCTCAGAGTTTGTCATCACATCTGAGATCTGGAGAATGTTGAGGAGGAAGTACCCAGCACAGTCTCCTATGAAGCTGCTGGTATCTGGAAACAGAAATGCCCATGGGCTGAGGCAAAGGGAGTCCTCTGAAAGGGCACACCTGAAAGCCCTGTCAGCAAGAAACCTCCCTTCATTCTTTCAGAGCCAGAGGTTTCTGGCTCTATCTGTCCCTCCAACTTTCTGTAGCAGTTGATGGAGGCAGCAGTGTTTGAGGTGCCGGTCACTATTGGGTTCGATTGACTCTTGCCCAGGAGTCTGGGACAAGGAATTCTCTCCCTATTCCTGGAAAAGGCTCTTCCTGGACTGACCACAGCCTGGCCCATACCGACTTTGTGCAAACTGTGTGCTTCCTGGAATGAAGGTAACTCAATCATCCAGCTCAGCGAGGAAAGATGGCTCCCCTTTACCTCCCATACCACAGCAAGCCAAGCAACCAGCACTCAGGGACTAAAGGCCATCTGTCCATTGTGAGATCAGAGCCTGAGAGCTCTCCCTGCACACAGGAGCAGAGGAGGAGTATGATGCCTACCCAGGGGTGCCAGTTGTGTAAAGGATGGCTACGTGGCTCCTAATGGGGGGAGGGGAGCCAGAAATCAAGCAACGGGAAGGAAATGGACCCAAAGGAGGTGGGGGCTAGAGTTTGACATTTGCAGTGGGAATTGGGACCCACTTGGAAAGAAGCTGTCTTCCTCCAGTGCCTCTTGGCCAAAAGGAGGCCCACTCCCTGACCAAAACTCTGGCCCAGCCTTCACAGAAACATCCGTTTTGGGGCACCTACAAATCCCTGGGCCTATCGAGAGCCACATACTTCTGAAACTCAATGAATTAATGAAGCAGGAGCCTTGTGGAAAAATCTCTCCCACAGTCACAAGGACTGGGTCAGACTCCCGGGTGGAAGGAAGAGGATATGACTGTGAGACACCTACTCTGCACAGAGTGTGGGAAGAACCCTGTTTCTAAAAAATGAACAAAGATGTGTGATGGTGATCAGAAGTGCCAGGGCTCTTCAGAGAGAGGAAAGGGAGGAGCGCCAGAGTGGCTCAGTTGGTTGGGCATCTGACTTTGGCTCAGGTCATGATCTTGCGGTCTGTGAGTTTGAGCCCTGCATCAGGCTCTGGGCTGTCATCACAGAGCCTGGAGCCTGCTTCAGATTCTGTGTCTCCCTCTCTCTCTGCCTCTCCCCTGCTCATGCTCTGTGTCTCTGTCTGTCAAAAACAACTAAACGTTAAAAAAAAAAAGTTTAAAAAAAAAAAAGAGAGAGAGAGGAGGGGATTTATATGGGAGATAGAAGTGCCCAACACCTGCTCCCGGCAAACTGGCTCTGGAGAAAAAAGAAGAAACACCTGAGGACTTATGCAAAAAAGGCCTCTAGGGTCTGCATCTGGGAGGCCTGTGGGCAACAGACCTGCCTTCTTCCTTCAGAAGAAATCAGAGAGCCCTGGGACTTTGCCTGTTTTTCTTGTTTTCCCAGCACGGGATGGAGTGAGCAGTGACAGTGCTGTAGCCATGAGGCACCCCCAGCTGTGGTTCCAAAGTGTGGAAAGGGGAATCGGGGCCATCTTTTTATAAAGGGCTCTTTCTGGGCTGACCAGCTTCTGGAGCCTCCTGCAGCTGTGAACAGTTTGCTTTTCTGAAGGAAGTCCCCTGCATCAGGCAGAACAATGAGGCAAGCTGGCTCCCCTCCCCCCACCCCTTGCTACAAACAGCCAAGCGCCAAGCTCAGGGATTGGAGGGCTCTTCTCCTTTCCGATATCCCATGCATGCTCATGGTGGTCCCTGAGCGAGGGACTGACTGGGCATCCAAAGCCCATCCCTTCGTGCCCTCTGCACGAGCGAGTGCCAGCTCCATGGCTCATAAGGGTGAACCAAGACTGAGTCAGAAAGACAGTAAGCGAACGGGACTGGCCGAAGCCAGGACTAAAGGGAGCTCGATATGTGCACCCAGTGGGAATGTGACCAATCTGAAAAGGACACGTTAAACTTCATTTGTAATAGGCCCATCCAGGAGGCAAGCTCCCCGCTAATGCAGCTGGCCCTGCTTCCACCCAAACAGTTCACGGCCGGACCCCTTCAAATGGCCTAGGGCTCTGCATGTCCAAGGAGTCCTGAAACCAAAATGCCAGGGCCCCTCTGGCTCAACCTGTCCCACAGACACAAGGGTTGGTCCACCTTGGACATTTGCAAGCCTGAGCTATTCTTCTGACAGACAGAGTTGTATGGACCCCAAAGCGAACCTTGATAGATAATAAAGCACACCCATGAAACTTGATGCTCCTAGGATCAGAGATCTTTGTTCGGGATGAGAATTGCATGATGTTTAGAAAACACTGACCAGCACAATAGAGGAGCAAGTAGGCCTGGTCAGGAGTCAGAAAAATCTTTTGTGGGCTTTGGCTACAGGACCACTCCAAAGGATACCCCTTGGAGCCCTGTGAGCAAGAGAGCCTCATTCTCCCTTAAGTGGTAGAAGGAAATTGGCTTTTGGTGTGTTTCTGCCCATCGGATCAATACATAGGGGCAACAGTGACTTTGACATCTGAAGAAGGCGCTTCCATGCGATGATCAAGAGTTGGGAAGGAGGCCTTAGTGCAGTTTTTTCAAAAGGTTTTTTGTGTGCCGATCAGGTCATGCAGCACACTGCACATGCACAGACTGACCGCTCTTCTGGATGAAGTTATCCCTGTCAATTCGGGGTGGGAGGCAATGCGGCTAGCCATTCCCTGGTTACTCAAGCCTGCTAAGCACTGAGGGCTCAGGGACAAGAGTGCTAGCTGTTCTCTCACCGATCAGAATCTTAGAGCCGTGCATTGGCTCGGGAACTGCCTGCAAACTTACCTCCAATCCATGGACACTGGTTGTGTATGGGACAGCCCCATGGCCTTGGTGTGTGAACTGAGACCCTGTTAGAAAAGCAGCAAAGGGGTCCTAATGACTCCCAGGCCCGTCCAATTTCTGCCTTCCAATGGATATGGTTCAAATCGGGGAAGGAGATGTCTTTCTTCCCTACTGTCCTCCCACGCATGAGGCAGTTGTGAGCCTAACCTCTGGCTGAGTCTACCCACAAGTATTCTGCCTCGATGCCTTCACACGCCGTAGGTTTGGCGATGGTCCGTCATTCTGAAACCAGACTGAGGGCAGCCCACCACAATACCTGTCTCACCATCACAGGGACTCCACCAGGCTCACAAGCCAAAAGACGAGAATACTCCTCTGAGACAGTGGCTCTGAATACATTCCATTCAGAACCTTATTCAAAAGCAGGGTGCCTGTGGAGACACAGCTGGCCAGAGTTCTTCATCACACATGAGATGTGGGAAATGTTGAGATGGAAGTACCCAGCACAAGCTCCTATCAATTGGTTGCATCTGGAATAAGAAATGCCTGGAGGGTTAGGCCAAGGGAATCCTGTGAACCACTACACCAGAATCTCTGTCACCAAGAAGTCTGCATTCTTTCCTCTGGAGCCAGAGATTCCTGGCTATGTCTCTCCCTCCCACTTTTTCTACGATTGGATGGTGGTATCAGTGTTGAGCTGTAGCCACTGAGTTCTCCTGGCTGTTGCTCAGGAATCTGGAACAAGGGCTGTTTTTCCCTGGTCCTCAAAATAGCTTTCCCTGTGTTGATGCCATACTGACCCATACCGCCCATGTGCCAACGGTCTGCTTCTCAGAATGAAGGCAACTCCATCATCCAGGTCAGGGAGGGAGGCTACCTAGCCTTTCACTTCCAGACCGCAGCAGGCTAATCGCCATGCACTCGGGACTAAAGGCCTTCTTTCCTTTGTTAGACAGAGCCCGATACCTCTCAATGAGCACAGGAGCAGAGTGGGAGTTTGCGGCCTACCATGGGGTGCCAGCTGAGTGAGTGATGGATCCAAGGCTCCCAAGGGAGAAAAAAAACATTGTTAGAAATGCAGCAAGGGGAAGCCAATGGGCACAGAGTTAGGAGTTAGGAGTTAGGAGGGCCAGAGTTAGATATTTTCCAGCAGGCATTGGGATCTACATGGAAAGAAGGTGTCTTCCTTCATTTGCCCTTGGCCTACAAGGAGTCCAGGTATTTGCCCAAATGTCTGCCCTGGCCTACACACAGACATCCTCTGCTGGGTGCCTGCAAATTCCCTGGGCCTCTGAATAGCCACATACTTCTGAAACCCAATGAATTAACGAAGAAAGAGCCCTGTGGCTAGATTCTCTCACCCAGTCAAAGGGACTGGAAGAGCGGTGCCGTGGTGGCTTAGTCCGTTGAGCATCTGACTTCAGCTCAGGTCATGATCTCATGGTTTGTGGGTTTGAGCCCCGGGTCTGGCTCTGTGCTGACAGCTCAGAGCCCAGAGCCTGCTTCATATTCTGTGTCTCCCTCTCTCTCTGCCCCTCCCCTATTCATGCTCTGTTTCTCTCTGTATCAATAATATATAAACATTTAACAATTTTTTTAAAAAAACATTAAGAAAAAAAAAGGAACTGGAAGAGTCTCCCAGGGGGAAGGCAGAGGATATGACCATGAGGCACGGTCTCTGAACAGATTGTGGGAAGAACCTTGGTCCTCAAAAGAGCAAAAATGTGTGAGGCGGATAAGGAAAGCCAGAGCTCTTCCGAGGTTGGAACGGGAATTCTGTGGAGAAGGAAGGGCCCAGCACCAGCTCCTGGCAACTTCCCTATGGGAAGCAGAAACACCAGCAGCCTTAGGCAACAGCGCCATCTAGCGTCTTCACGTGGGAGTCCTGAAAGCAGCAAGCCTGTCTCCTACCGTCACAAAAGGACCTAGAGAGCCCTGGACTTTATCCGGCTTTCCTTGCCTTTCCCATCATTGAATGGACTGAGCAGTGGCAGTGCTGTCGCCTTCAGGTGCCCCCAGGTCTTCCTCCAAAGTGTGGCAAGGGGCCCTGGGGCCCTCTTTATGTCAAGAGCTCTTTCTGGGCTCCGGAGCATCCGGAGTGTCCTGCTCCAGTGTGAACTGTCTGCTTTTCAGAAGGAAGCCCCCTCCATCAGGCAGAGCTGTGAGGCAAGCTGGCTCCCCTGCCCCCAACTCTTGCCACAAACAGTCAAACACCAACTCAGAGATAGGGCGACTTTTCTCCTTCGAGGTGGCCAATGCTCAGGGCTGTCACTGGGCACGTGACTGAGTGTGTGGCCGATGCCCACGGCTTGGTGCTCGCTGAGTGAGTGCCAGCTCCATGCTTCGTAAGGGTGAACAAATATTGAGTCAGAAAGACATTAAGGGAACGTGAATGCTGCAGCCAAGACCTAAGTGGGCAATGTTTCCATTCAGTGAGAATGTGATCAATGTGGATGGGCCACATTAAACTTCATTTCCCCTAGGCCCTGCATGAAGGCTGGCTCGCGCCTAATACCCTTGTCCCATCTTCCACACAAACAGATCTCAGCTGGACCCCTTTTCATGTCCTAAGTCTATGGATGTCCATGTAGTCCTGAAACTAATATGCCGGCCCCTTTACCTCAACATGTCCCACAGTCCCAAGGGCTGGTCCACATTGGATATTTGCAAGGTGGATCTATGACTGTGCAAGTCTGAATTTGTATGGACCCCAAGACAATCCTTGATGGATAAAAAGCAATGGCATGAGACTCGATAAGCCTAGGGCAAGAGTTCATCTTTAAGGATGGGAATTGGATAATGTTTAGAATAAACCAACTAGCATGGTGTAGGAGGAAGCTGGCTTGCTCATAAATCAGAAGACCGTTTGTGGGATATGGCTACAGGAGTTGTCCAAAGGGAGCCACTTGGAGTCCTGTGAGCAAGAGACCCACACTCTCCCTTAAGAAGGAGAAGGACACAGTGGCTTTTTGTGTGCTTCTGCCCAACATATCATAGGCCCCAACATAGGGGCCCTAGTGACCCTGAACTATGAAGAACATGCTTCCATGGGAAGATCAAGCGGTGGGAACAAGGCCTGGTGCAGGAAAGATTCAAAAGCGCACATACTTTTGGTGTGCTGGCCAGGTCATGGGGCATGCCGCACAGTCACAGTCTGTCTCTTCTTCCCCATGAGGGCATGTCCATCAGTTAGGGTCGGGGGTCCAAGTGGATAGCCATTCTCATGGTACAGTAGCCTGCTCTGAACTGAGGGCTCAAGGACAGAATGCCTAGCTCTTTTCAGTGATATCAGACTCTGAGAGCCCTGTCTCAACTCAGGAATGTTCTGGAACCTACATGTCCATCCTTGGAACTTGCACCCTACAGGACAGCCCCAGGGTCTTGGTGTGTGAAGTGAGGTGAAGTTAGAAAAGCAGAAATGGGATCAGAATGACTCTCTGGTGAGTCAAAGTTCTGCATTCAAAAGGCCACTGGTCTCACCCTCTACCCCTGCCTTCTGGCTGAGCCTACGCACAAGCATTTTGCCTGGGAACCTTCACACACCCTAGGTTTGGAGATGGTCACATAATTCTGAAACCAAAGCGAGAGGGGCCCATTGCAATTACCTGTATCATAACCACAAGCACACCACCGGACTTTGGTGCTGAGAGAAGAGAATTCCATTCAAAGACACTGGCTCTGATAAATTCCATGCAGCATGGTTTTTAGAGAAAACGGTAAGTGGTGGACACTGAGACACAGAATGCCCGAGTTCTTCCTCACACATAAGATGTGGAGAATTTCGAGAATAAGTACACAGCGCAGTCTCCTACCAACCTGGCTGTATCTGAATAAGCAAAGCCTGTGGGCTTAGGCAAAGGGAGCCCCTCTGAAGGAATGCACCTGTGAGCTCTGCATTCTGATTTCAGGAGACAGAGTTTCCTGGCTATGTCTGTCTCTCCCACATGTTCTAGCAGCTGATGTTGGCCCCAGGTTTGAGCTCCAGGTATTCGGTTCTGCTGGCTCTTACTCAGCGTGTGGAACAAGGAAATCATTCCCTGTTCCTGGAAAGGACTTCCCCTGTGCTGACCCTGTCCTTGACCACACTGCTCATGTGCAAACTGCATCTCAGAATGAAGGCAACACAGGTATCCAGGAGAGTGAGGCAAGCTGGCTCCCCTTCACCTTCTATACCACCTCAGGCCAATCACCAATCGTCCAGGGAATCCAGGCCATCTTTTCTTTGTTAGTTCAGAGCCTGAGAGAGCTCACTGAGCACAGGAGCAGAGTGGGCGTTTGCGGCCTAACCAGGGGAGCTACCTGAGTTTCTGATAGCTCCATAGCTCCTGAGGGAGAACAAAAAAAAATTTGTCGGAAATGCAGCAAGGTGAAGGAAATGGGCACAAGAAAGGCCAAAGCTCAACCCATCCAGCGGGAATTGGGATGGATCCACTTGGAACGAAGGTGGCTTTCTTCATTTGCCCTTGGCCCAGAAGAAGGCCAGCTCCATGCCCAAATCTCTCGCCCAAGCTACACGGAAACATTCTCTGCTGGGACCCTTCCATTGGGCTGGGTCTCTGAATGAACACATACTTCTGGAACCCAGTGAAGTCATAAAGATGGAGCCCTGTGGCCAAATTCTCTCCCACAGTCTCCAGGACTGAGTCAGATTCCCAGGTGGAAGGCAGAGGCTATGACCATGAGACACGGACTCTGAATGGATTGTGGGAAGAACCTCGTGACTACAAAAGAGCAGAGATGTGTCAAGGTGGATAAGGAGGCTCAGAGCTCTTCAGAGATCAAAAGGGGAATTCTGTGCAGAAGGAAGGGCCCAGCACCAGCTCCTGGCAACTTCCCTATGGGAAGAAGAAACACCAGCAGCCTTAGGCAACAGCGCCATCTAGCGTCTTCACGTGGGAGTCCTGAAAGCAGCAAGCCTGTCTCCTACCGTCACAAAAGGACCTAGAGAGCCCTGGACTTTATCCGCTTTCCTTGCCTTTCCCATCACTGAATGGAGTGAGCTGTGAGAGTGCTGTCACCTTCAGGTGCCCCCAGGTCTTCCTCTAAAGTGTGGAAAGGGGCCCTGGGGGCACCTGAGGCGTGGGCGCCGGCCACCCACTCGGTCCCCACTGAGTGAGTGCCAGCTCCATGGTTCCAAAGGGTGAACAAAGCCTGAGACAGAATGACAGTAATCGAATGGGAAAGGCTCCAGCCTGGACCAAAGTGCATTCAATATTTGCATCCAGTGGGAATGTGATCAATGTGGAAGGGACATGTTCAACTTCATTTTCCCTAGGCATGGGGACAGGTCCCCCATAATCCATCTGGCCCAGCCTCCACACAAACAGTTGTCGGCTGGACCCCTTCAAAAGGCCCAGGGCTCTTGGATGTCCATGGAGTCCTGAAACCAAAATGCCAGGGCCCCTTTGGCTCCACCTGTCCCACAAGTCCCAAGGGCTGGTCCACCTTAGACATTTACAAGCCGGTGCTATGACTCTGAGTGACTGAATTTGTGGGTATCACAAAAGGAACCATGGTGGAGAATAAAGCAAAGTCAAGAAACTTGATGCACGGAGGGCCAGAGGTCTTCATGAAGGATGAGATTTGGGTAATGTTTAGAAGAGTCTGACCAGCACCACATATTATCACGCTTGGTTGGCTTGGCTAAAGGAGTCCCTCAAAGGATGCCTCTTGGGGCCCTGTGAGCAAGAGACCCACATTATCCCTTAAGAAATAGCAGGACGCTTTGTCTTCTGTTGTTCCTCTGCACATTGTGTCAGTAGACAGGGGCAGCAGGTATACTGAGTCACAAAGAATATGCTTCCCTGTGATGATCAATAGGTTAAAATGAGGCTATGGTGCACCATTTATTCAAAAGGCTTTTAGTGTGCTGATCAGTTCATGAAGCATGCTGCAGGTCCCCAGTCTGTCTTTTCTTCCAAAGAAGGGTATCTCAGTCAATTAGGGTCAGGGGTTCACGTGGCTACTCCCTTGCCACGGTACTGTGGCCCGCTATGGACTGAGGGCTCAGGGACAGGCGTGCTAGCTGTCCTCTCAGGTATCTGGCTCTGAGAGCTCTGCATTGTCCAAAGAAAGGCCTGGAAGCTCAAGTCCAAACGTTGGACCTTGGTTGGTATGGGACAGCCCCTTGGTCTTGGTGTGTGAACTGAGAACAAGTTAGAAAGGCAGCGGTGGGATCAGAGTCACTACGAGGTGAATCATGGTCCTGCATTTCAAATGGGCATTCGTCAAATCTAGGAAATAGATATCTGCTTTCCCTTTCTCTTGTCCCACATGGGAGGTAGGATCTGGCCCTTAACTCTTAACCCCTAACCCCTAACCCTAAGGTGGCTCAGCCTACCCATAGGCATTCTCCCTGGGCACCTTCAACTAAATACTCTAGGGTTTTGGTTTGCCACACATTTCTGATACCCAATTGAGAGGGGCCAGAGCAAAACCTATATCACCATAACATGGACACCGGGGCACCACAACTTGAAGGAAGACAGTATATGTCTCAGACGTTGGGTTTAAACAGAACTTCTTTTTTTCTTCAAAAAAGAGCCAAGGTGTGGAATGGAGACAAGGAGTGCCAGTGTTCTTCATCAGAGGTGACCTATGGAGCGTGTTGAGATTGAAATAAGCATCACAGTCTCCTATCAACCTGGTTGTATCAGGGATAAGAAATGCCTGTGAGCTTAGGCAGAGGGAGCCCTCTGAAGGACTACACATAGGAGCCTTCTCATCAAGAAGCCTGCAGTCTTTCTTCAGGAGCCAGAGACTTCTGGATTGGTCTGTCCCTTCCAGTATTTCTGTGAGTTGTCGGAGGCAGCAGGGGTTGAGCTGTAGCTTATTGGGTTCTGCTGGCTCTTTCTCAGGAGTCTGGAACAAGGACTTCATCCCCTATTCTTGGAACAGACGTTTCCCATGCTGACCCACTCCTGGTACATACTGCCCATGTGCAAACCGTCTGCTTCTCAGAATGAAGGCAACTGAAACAAGGTCACTCCCCTTCACCTTCCATACCAGAGCAGGCCAAGCACCAGCCACTCAGGGGCCATCGTTCCTTTGGTATAGTGGAGCCTGAAAGCTCTGATTGAGCACAGGATCCGAGTGGGAGTTTGTGGCCTACCCCAGGGTGCCAGCTGAGTGAGTGACAGTTCTGTGGCCCCTATATGTGGACAAGAATTTAATTAAAAACACCGCCTTGGGAAGAAAGTGACTAGGAGGTGGACCAAAGCTCGACATTCCAATTTTAGTATATATGCTGCCAAAGCGAGCGCGAAAGCTCGACATTCCAAATGGGAATTGGATCAATCTGGAATGGATATGTCTCACTTGATTTCTTCTCAGCCCCTAAAGGAGGCCCGCTCTCTCCTGCAACCTCTGGCCCAGCATCCATACTGGGCATTCTCCACTGGGTATCTTCCAATGACCCAGGCCTCTTGATGTCCATATACTTCTGAAACCAGATGAAGGGGTGGTCCTCTTACAAAACCCACTGCACACTCACAAGGACTTCACCACACTCTCCACTTGAAAGAGGATGTTCCTCTGAGAGACTTACTTGGAATGAACCGCAGGGAGACACTCCTTTAAAGATAGAGCAAAGGGGCTCACAATGATAGTCGGTGAGCCTGAGTTCTTCATTAGAGATGAGAAAGGGAGACTGTTGTGAATGAAGTGAGTAGCACAATCTTTTAGCCAGTTGACTGTCTCAGGAATTAGAAACAGCCATGGGCTTTGGGAAAGGGACCTCTCTCCAGGCCACAGCCGAGGCACTGTCATCATGAGGCCTCCATTATTCCTCCAAAGAGAGAGCACAAGCCCTGGCTTTGGATGTCCTTCCTGCCTTCCCATGGGCAGCTAGGGGCAGCAGAGGCGTGGCAGCAAACATGAGGAATTGCACTTTCTGCATAGTTCGCATGGTTTATCATACACTCGGAAAGACGGTTCCCCACAGTGTTGTTTCCCGTAGTTGAACATATGGCACTTGTTACTTTGCAAACTCTAAGTGAAACCAGATAGTAGTTGAATGACGGTTTCCCCACAGTGTACTTTCATAAAATCCGAAAATGGCACTTTCCCAGTAGGTCCCGCATAGGACTTCAAACTGTTCTTACTTTGTCAAATAAGAGGTGAGTTCAAAGATGATTTCATGACCCTTTTATCTCAGAGAATTGAGCGTATGGTACTTTCTGCATAAGCTCCTCATGGGTTTTACCTTTTAACACTTCTTTCAGTTAGTGAAACCAGATACTAGTTAATACAAAGTTCCACCACACTGTTGTTTCACATGGTGCAGTACATGGCCTTTTCGATGTATGCCGGTCATGGCTTTTCCATCACTTCTAACGTAGTGAAACAAGATGTGAGTTGAAAGATGGTCTCAGCACAGTGTTATTTGCCAGAGTTGTGTGCATGGCACTTTAGTCTGAGGCCCTCATAGGTTTTCCAACACCTCTCTGACGTTATGAGCCCTGATGTTAGTTGAAAGATGGTTTCTCCATAGTACTTTTTGACAGAGTCGAGTTTATGTCCCTTTCCACATAGTTCACAGCATAGGTTCTCAAACACTTGTAGCTTAGAAAAAGGAGATGTTAATTGAAAGCTGCCCATCCCACAGTGCTGTTTCACAGAGTTGAGCATACGGCACTTTCTGACCAGGCCCCCGTGGGTTTTCTAACACTTCTAAATGGGTGAAATCAGATGGTAGTTGCAAGATGGTTTCACACAGTGTTGTCTCACAGAAGAGAGGACTTGCACTTTCTGCATAGCTTGCATGGTTTATAGAACACTCCAAAGGATGGTTTCCCACAATAATGTTTCCCATAGTTGAAACATTATTTACCGTTTGAATTGAAACATGGCACTTACTGCATAGGCCCCTTGTTGCTTTTAAAACAACTCGAAGTTAGTAAAAACCAGATAATAGTTGAAAGATTGTTTCCCCATAACGTTGTTTCATAGAGTTCCGTAAATGGCTCTTTCCCTGTAGGTCCCGCATAGGATTTCAAACTCTTCTTACGTGGTAAAGAGGGAGATTCGTTGAAAGATGGTTTCACTCTTCTTTGATCTCAGAGTGTTGAGCGTATGGTACTTTCTGCAGAAGCTCTGCAGGGCTATAAGTTTTAACACTTCTTTCAGTTAGTGAAACCAGACATTATATGATATGAGTTTCCACCACACTGTTGTTTGAAGGGGTGGAGTACATGACTCTTTCGTTGTATTCGGGTCATGGCTTTTCAAACACTTCTAACTTAGTGAAAGAAGATGTTAGTTGAAAGGCGGTTTCCACACAGTGTTGTTTCATAGAGTTCAGTAAATGGCACCTACCCTGTATGATCCACATAGGAATTCAAACTGTTCTTCTTTGTGAATAGAAGGGTCAATTGAAAGATGGGTTCACTATTCTTTTATCTCAGAGTGTGGAGTTGTATGGTATTTTCTGTATGGTTTTCTGCATAAGCATAACACCTTTGGGTTTTAACTTTTAACACATCTTTCAGTCAGGGAAACCAGGTATTACTTGATACAAGCTTTCACCACACGGTTTTTTAAATGGTGGAGTCCATGACACTTTGGTTGTATGCGGGTAACGGCATTTCAAACTTGGTAAAACATGATGTTAGTTGAAAATCAGTTTCCACTCAGTGTTGTTTCATAGAGTTCAGTGAATTGCACATTACCTAAGAGCTGCATTGGAATTCAAACTGTTCTAAGTCTATGAATCGAGAGGTTAGTTGAAAGATGGTTTCTTTATTCTTTTATATCAGAGCGTTGCTTTCTGCAGAAGCCCCACCGGATTTTACCTTTCAACCAGGATGGGAACACAGATATTACTTGATAAAAGTTTCGCCACACTGTGGTTTGAAATTGTGCAGTATATGAAACTTTCTTTGTATGTGGGTCATGGCTTTTCAAACACTTTTAACTTACTGAAACAAGATGTTAGGTGAAAGACGGTTTCCGCACAGTGTTGTTTCATAGAGTTCAGTAAATGGCACTTTCTCTGTATGAACCACAGAGGAATCAAACTGACCGTACTCTGTGAATCGAGAGGTTAGTTGAAAGATGGTTTCACTATTCTTCTATCTCAGAGGGTTGAGTGCCTAAACTTCATGTGGTTCTGCTCTGTGTTTTTCCATAGAGTTCAGTAAATAGCACTATGACCCTCATAGAATTTCACATTGTTCTAACTCTGTGAATCGAGAGGTGAGATTCAAGATGGTTTCCCTATTCTTTTATCTCAGAGTGTGGAGTGTATGGTACTTTCTGCATAAGTCCTGCAGGGTTTTACTTCTAACACTTCTTCCCGTTGGTGAAATCAGATATTACTTGATACAAATTTATACCACACTGTTGTTTGAAACGGTGGAGTCCATGACACTTTTCGTTGTATGCGGGTCATGGCTTTTCAAACACGTCTAAGGTAAGGAAACAAGATGTTAGTTGCAAGATGGTTTCCGCTCAGTGGTCGTTTCATAGTGTTCAGTAAATGGCACTTTCTCTGAATGACACACGTAAAATTTCAAACTCTCCTAACTCTGTGAATCGAGAGGTTAGTTAAAACATGGTTTCACTGTTTATCTAAGTGTTGAGCGAATGGTACTTTCTTCAGAAGCCTAAAAGAGTTTTATCTTCTTTCAGTTAGAGAAAGCAGATATTACGTGATACAAGTTTTCCCAACACTTCTCTTTGAAATGGTGGCGTACATGACACTTCTGCTGAATGCAATTCATGGCTTTTCAAACACTTCTAACATAGCGATCGTTACAAGATGTTAGTTGAAAGGCAGTTTCGGCCCACTGTTGATTGCAAGTGTTATGAAAATGGCACTTTCCCTGTAGGCCCATATAAGAATTTAAACTGTTCTCTCTCTAAAATTGAGAGATTAGTTGAAGGATAGTTTCACTTTTCTTTTATCTGAGACTGTTGAGCGTACACTACATTATGGATAAGCGCCACAGCGTTCTGCCTTTGAATACTTCTTTCAGGTCGTAAATCCCATATTATGTGCTCGATCTATGCAGGTTGTAATGTGTACTCCACCATTTCAAACAACACTGTGGTGGAACCTTGTATCAAGTAATACCTGGTTTCTTAAGCTGAAGCTAGTGTTAAAATGTAAAACCATACAAGTTTTATGCAGAGAGTACTATATGCTCAATATTCTGAGATAAAATAAGAGTGAAATCATCTTTCACCTAACCTTTTGATACACGGAAGGAAAAGACGTGAACCTATGCATGTCATTAGGTAAAGTGCAATTCACTGAACACTAGGAAACACCACTGTGAGGAAACTTTCAACTAACATCTTGTTTTGCCAAGATGGAAGTGTTTGTGTTGCCATGACCCGCATACAACAAAAGTGTTATGTAGTCCACCATTAAAACAACAGTGTGGTAGAACCTCATATCAAGTAATATCTGGTTTCACTAACTGAAAGAAGTGTTAAAAGTTAAAACCCTGCGAGGCCTAGGCAGAACGTCACATACACTCCACACTCTGAGATAAAAGAGTAGGGAAACCATCTTTAAGCTAGCCTCTTGACTCACAGAGTTAGAACTCTTTGAAATTCTATGTGGGACAGAGTGCCATTTCCTGAACTCTATGAAACAACACTGTAGGGAGCACGTCTTTCAACTAGCATCTTCCTTCACTAAGTTACAATTGTCTGCAACGCCATGACCCGCATACAACGAACGTGTCATGTACTCCACCATTTCAAACCACAGTGTCGTGGAACTTGTATGAAGTAATATCTGGATTCACTGCCTAAATGAAGTGTTGACAGTTAAAATCCTGTAGGGCTTCTGTAGAGAATACTCTATGCTCAACACTCTGAGATAAAAGGACAGTAAAAACATCTTTCCCCTAACATCTCGAGTCACAGCACTGGAAATGTATGAAATTCGATGTGATTCACAGTGCCATTTACTGAAATCGATGAACAATACTGAGGGGAAACCGTCTTGCAACTAACATTTTGTTTTTCCAAGATAATTGTGTATGAAATGCACTGACCCCCCAAAAAAGGAACATGTTCTGTACCAGAGCAATTAAAACAAAAGTGTGGTGGAACCTTGGAGCAAAGTTAAAACCCTGCGGGGCTTTTGCAAAAAGTACCATACACTCACCACTCTGAGATAAAGGAACAGTGATAACATCTTTCAAATAACATCTCGATTCACAGTCTTAGAACAGTTTGTAATTCAATGTGGTTCACAGTGTCATTTATGACCTCTAAGAAACCACACTGAGAGGAAACTGTCTTGCAACTAACATCTTTTTTTCCCAAGTTAGAAGTGCTAGAAATTCCCTGATCCACAAATAACGAAAGTGTACTCTACGCACAGTGACACAAAAGTGTTGTAGAACCTTGTATCAAGGAATATGTGGTTTCCCTTGCCGAAAGAAGTGTGAAAAGTTCAATCCCTGGGGGGCTTATGCAGAAAGTACCATACCCTCACCACTCTGAGATAAAAGAATAGTGAAAACACCTTTCAGCTAACCTTTCAATTCACAGAATGAGATCAGTATGCAATTCAATGCGGTTCACAGGGCTATTTACAGAACTCTAAGAAACATACTGAACGGAAGCGGTCTTGCAACTAATATCTTGTTTCATTAAGTTAGGAGTGTTTGAAACGTCATGACCCACTTCCTATGGAAATGTCATGTACTCTACCGTTTCAAACAAGAGTGTGTTGGAAACTCATATCACATACTATCTGGTTTCACTAAGTGGAAGATGTGTTAAAAGTGAAAACCCTGTGGGGCTTATGCAGAAGGTACCGTAGGCTCACCACTGTGAGATAAAGAACTGTGAAACCATCTTCCAACTAACACCTCAATTCACAGAGTTAGAACAGTTTGAAATCCTATGTGGGACATAGTGCCATTTACTGAACTCTATGAAAGAACACTGAGCAGAAACTGTCTTGCAACTAACATCTTGTTTACCAAGTTAAAACTGTTATGCCATGTTCCGCTTACTACGAAAGTGTTATGTAATGCACCGTTACAATCAACAGTATAGTGGAAAATCATATCACATAATATATAGTTTAGCTAACTGGAAGTCGTGTTAAAAGTGAAAACCCTGTGGGTCTTATGCAGAAAGTACCATAGGCTCACCAGTCTGAGATAAAGGAACTGTGAAACCATCCTTCACAATTCACAGTGAAAACAGTTTGAAATTCTATGCGGGTCATAGTGCCATTCACTGAACGGTATGAAACAACACCGAGCGGAAACTGTCGTGCAACTAACACCTTTTTTTCCCGTTAGAAGTTCTAGAAATTGTGACCCGCAAATAAGGAAAGTATACTCTACTCCACCCAGTGACACAAAAGTGTTGTGCAACCTTGTATCAAGGAATATCTGCTTTCCTTTGCTGAAAGAAGTCTTAAAATTTCAAGCCCTGTGGGGCTTAGGCAGAAAGTACCATACCCTCACCACTCTGAGATAAAAAAAAAATAGTGAAAACACCTTTCAACTACCATCTCAATTCACAGAATGAAATCAGTATGTAATTCAATGTGGTTCACAAGGGTATTTATGAATTCTAAGAAACAACACTGAACAAGTCTTGCAACTAATTTCATGAAGTTAGGAGTGTTTGAAATGCCATGACCCGCTTCCTACAAAAGTGTCATGTACTCCACCATTTCAAACAAGACTGTTTTGGAAACTCATAGCACATACTATCTGGTTTCACTAAGTGGAAGACGCGTTAAAAGTGAAAACCCTGTAGGGCTTATGCAGAACGTACCATAGGCTCACCACAGTAAGATAAAGGATCTGTGAACACCTGTCAACGAACACCTCAATTTATAGAGTTAGAACAGTTTGAAATTCTACGTGGGGCATAGTGCCGTTTACTGAACTCTATGAAAGAACAATGAGCGGAAGCCTTCTTGCTACTAACATCTTGTTTTACCAAGTTAAATGTGTTTGAAACGCTATGACCCACTTACTATGAAAGTGTCATGTAACCCACCGTTTCAAATAAAATTATAGCGGGAACTCATATCACATAATATCTGGTTTCACTAACAGAAAGACGTGTTAAAAGTTAAAACCCTGCAGGGCTTATGCAAAAAGTATCCTACGCTCACCACTCTGAGTAAAAGGAACTGTGCGAACATCTTTCAAATAATACCTCGATTCACAGAGTTCAAACAGTTTGTTATTCATAGTGGTTCCCAGTAGTATTCACTGAATTCTAAGAAGCAACTGAATGGAAACTGTCTTGCAAATAATCTCTTGTTCCATAAATTAGGTGTGTTTGAAACGCCATGACCCGCTTCCTACGAAAGTGCCACGTACTCCAACATTTCAAAAAACCGTGTGTTGTAAACTTCTATCACACAATATCTGGTTTCACTAACTGGAAGACCTGCTAAAAGTGAAAAACTCGTGGGGCTTATTCAGAAAGTACCGTAGGCTCACCACTCTAAGAGAAAAGAAGAGTGAAAACATCTTTCAAATCACCTCCCACCTCAGAGAGTTGAAACAGTGTGCAAGTCTATGCAGATCACAGTGCCATTTCCTGATCTCTGTGATACAACACTGAGCGAAACTGTCTTGCACCTAACCTGTTGTTTTACCAAGTTAGAAGTGTTTGAAATGCTCTGACCCACATACGACGAAAGTGTTATGTACTCCACCAAGTAACACAGAAGTGTGGTGGAACCTCATGTCAAGGAACATCTGGTTTCACGAGCTGAAAAGAAGTGTGAAAGGTTAAAACCCTGCAGAGCTTATGCAGAAAGAACCATACGCTCACAACTGTGAGATAAAAGAACAGTGAATCCATCTTTCAGCTAAAATCTCATGTCACAGAGTTAGAACAGTTTGCAATTCTATGCCGGTCAGAGTGCCATTTACTGAACTCTAAGAAACAACAAGGAACAACACTGAGCAGAAACCGTCTTGCAAATAACATGTTTCATTAACTAGGACTAGTTGAGGTGCAATGACCCGGTTCCTACGAAAGTGTCGTGTAATCCGCCTTTTCAAACAACAGTGTGTTGGAAACGCATATCACATAAAATCTGGTTTCACTAACAAAAGGACGTATTAAAGGTGAAAAGCCAGTGGGGCTTATGCAGAATGTACCATAGGCTCACCAGTCTGAGATGAAAGAACATTAGCCGATAGATGTTTTCACTGTTGAGTAGATGGCACGTTCCCTGCATGAGCCGCATAGAGTTGCAAACTGTTCTAACTCTGTGAATTGAGATGTTACTGAAACATCTCAATGGGAAAGAGGTGTTCAGTGTTATTTTAGCTCAGAGAGGCGAGCCTATGGTACTTTCTGCATGACAGTCGCAGGGATTTAACTTTTAACACTTCTTTCAGTGAGTGAAACCAGATATTATGTGATTTGAGTTTCCGCCACACTGTTGTTTGAATCGATGAGTACATGACATTCTCGTAGTAAGCGGGTCATGGCGTTTAAAACACTCCTAACGTAAAGAAACAAGATGTTACTTGAAAAACCTGTTCCATGCAGTGTTGTTACATAGAGTTCAGTAAAAGGCACTATGACCAATATACAATTTCAAACCTTTTTCCTCTGTGACTGAGATGTTAGTGGCAAGATGTTTTCACTGTCCTTTTACTCAGAGTGGTAAGTGTATGGTATTTTCTGCATAAGCTTCCCAGGGTTTTAGCTTTTAACCCTTCTATCAATAAGCGGGAGAAACCAGATATTCCTTGATACGAGGTTCCACCACACTTTTGTTTTCATTTGGTGCAGTATATAACATTTTATTTGTATGGGGGTCTGGGCATTTGGAACAATTCTAACTTGGTGAAACTAAATGCTACTTGCAAGACAGTTCCCGTTCAATGTTGTTTCATTGTTCAATAAATGGCACTAGGACCAGCACACAATTTCAACCTGGTTTAATTCTGTTAATCTAGATGTGGTGGCAAGAGGTTTTCACTGTCTTTTTAGTCAGAGTGTTTAGTGTATGGTACTTTCTGCATAAGCTCCTCAGGGTTTCAGCTTTTAACCCTTCTATCAATAAGTGGGAGAAACCAGATATTCCTAGATACAAGGTTCCTCCACACTTTTGTTTTCATTGGGACAATATACATACATTTTCGTTGTATGCGGGTCAGGGCATTTGAAGCACCTCTAACTTGGTAAAACAAAATGTTAGCTGCTAGACAGTTCCCGCTCAGTATTGTTTCATAGACTTCCGTAAACGGCACTATGTCCAGCATACAACTTCAAACTGTTTTATCTCTGTGACTCGAGAGGTTAATTGCAAGATGTTTTCACTGTCTTTTTTCACAGTGGTGAGCTTACTGTACTTTCTGCATAAGGCCCACAGGGTTATAGCTTTTACCACATCTTTCAGCGAGTGAAAGCAGATATTCCTGGATACAAAGGTCACCACACTTTTGATTTAATAGGTGGAGGACATAGCATTTCCTTTGTATGTGGGTCAGGGCATTTCAAGCACTTCTAACTTGGTGAAACAAAACCTTAGTTGCAAGACGGTTCTGGCTCAATGTTGTTTCATAGAGTTCAATAAATGGCACTATGAAAAGCATACAGTTTCAACCTGTTTTACCTCTGTGAATGAGATATTCGTTCCAAAATGTTTTCACTGTCCTTTTACTTGGTGTGCTGGGGGTATGGTACTTTCTGCATAAACTCCACAGGGTTTTAGCTTATTACAATTCTTTCAGCTACTGAAAACAGATATTCCTTGATACAACCTTCCACCACAATTTTGTTTTCATTGGTGCAGTATAAAACATTTTCGTTGTATGCGGGTAGTGCATTCGAAGTACTTCGGCCATGGTAAAACAAAATGTGAGTTGCAAGAATGTTCTCACTCGATATTGTTTCATAGAGTTCAGTAAATGCAACGATGATGAACATACAATTTCAACCTTTTTTAACACTGTGAATTGAGACGTTAGTTGCAAAATGTCGTCACTGTCCTTTTACTCCGAGGGGTGAAGGTATGGTACTCTCTGCTTAAGCTGAACAAGGTTTTAGTGTTTAACACTTCTTTCAACTGGTGAAACCAGATATTCCTGGATACAAGATTCCACCAGGCTTTTGTTAGCACTGGTGGAGTATGTAACAGTTTCGTTGTATGCGGGCCAGTGCATTTGAAGCACTTCTAACTTGGTGAAACAAAATGTTAGTTTTAAGATGGTTCCCGCTCAGTGTTGTTTTAAAGAGTTGAGTAAATGGCGCTGTGACATGCATACAATATCAAACTGTTATAACCCTGTGAATTGGGGTGTTAGCTGATAGATGTTTTCACTTTTCAGTGAATGGTATGTTGCCTGTATGAGCCGCCTAGAATTGCAAACTGTTCTAACTCTGTGAAGTGAGATGTGAGTTGAAAGAGGTGTTCACTGTTATTTTATCTCAGCGAGGGGAGCCTATGGTACTTTCTGCTACACAGCCGCAGAGTTTTCACTTCTAACTCTTCTTTCAGTGAGTGAAACCAGGTATTATGTGATTTGAGTTTCTGCCACACTGTTGTTTGGAACAGTGAGTACTTGACACTCTCCTAGTAAGCGGATCATGACGTTTCAAATACGCCTAACCTAAAGAAACAAGATGTTACTTGAAAAACGATCTCTGTGCAGTGTTGTTTCATAGAGTTCAGTAAACGGCACTATGACTCGCATACAATTCCAAACAGTTTTACTCTGTGTTTGAGATATTAGTTGCAAGAAGTTTTCACTGTCGTTTTACTCAGAGTGTTTAGTGTATGGTGCTTTCTGCATAAGCTCCTCAGGGTTTTAACTTTTAACCCTTATATCAGCGGCTGGAACCAGATATTCTTGGATACTAGGTTCCACTACACGTCTGTTTTCATGGGTGCAGTATAAAACATTTTCTCAGTATGCGGGTCAGGGTATTTGAAGCACTTCTAACATGGTAAAACAAAATGTTAGCTGCAAGATGGTTCCCCCTCACTGTTGTTTCATAGAGTTCAGTAAATGACACTATGCCCAGTAAACAATTTCAATCTCCACCTCTGTGATTGAGATGTTAGTTGCAAGATGTTTTCACTGTTCTCTTACTGAGTGGTTAGCGTATGGTACTTTCTGCATAAGCTCCACAGGGTTTTATCTTATTATTACACTTCTTTCAGCGGGTGAAAAAGGTATTTCTTGATACAATTTCCACCATGCTTTTGTTTTCATTGGTGCAGTATATAACATTTCCGTTGTATGTGGGTCTGGGCATCTGAAGCACTTCTAGCTTAGTGAAACTAAATGCTAGTTGCAAGATAGTTCCCACTCACTGTTTTTCCACAGAGCTCGTTATAAATGGAACGATGACCAGAATACATTTCCACCTGGTTTAACTCTGTGTATCTAGATGTTAGTTGCAAGATACTTTCACTGTCCTTTTCCTCAGAGTGGTTAGGGTACAGTACTTTCTGCATAAGCGCCACAGGGATTTCACTTTTAAGACTTTTTTCAGCTGGTGAAACCAGATATTCCTGGATACAAGGTTCCACCATGCTTTTGCTTGAATTGGTGGAGTATATAACATTTTGGCTGTATATGGGTAAAGGCATTTGAAGCACTTCTAACTTGGTAAAACATAATATTAGTTGCAAGAAGATTCCCACTCAATGTTGTTTCATAGAATTCAGTAAATGGCACTATAACGAGCATACAATTTTAAACTGTTTTACTATGTGATTGAGATGTTAGTTGCAAGATATTTTCACTGTCCTTATACTGAGGGGTTAGCGTCTGGTAGTTTCTACACAAGCTCCACAGGGTTTTAGCTTTTAACACTTCTTTCAGCTTGTGAAACCAGATATTCCTGAATCCAAAGTTCCACCATGCTTCTGTTTTCATTCGTGGAATATATAACCTTTTTGTTGTATGCGGGTTTGTATTTCAAGCACTTCTAACTTTGTTAGACCCTTGCAATGTTAGTTGCAAGATGGTTCCCTCTCAGTGTTCTTTCATAGAGATCAGTAAATGGCACTATGATTGCATACAATTTCAAAATCTTTTAACTTTGTGATTGAGATGTCACTTGCAAGATGTTTTCACTGTCCTTTTACTCCAAGTTGTGAGAGTATTGTACTTTCTGCCTAAGCTCCAGAGGGTTTTCGTTTTTTACACTTCTTTCAGCTAGAGAAAACAGATATTTTTTGATACAAAGTTCCACCACCCTTTTGCTTTCGTTGGTGCAGTATATAACATTTGCTTCGTATGCAGGTCAGTGCATTTGAAGCGCGTCCAACATGGTAAAACAAAAAGATAGTTGTAAGATGGTTCCCGCTGAATGTTGTTTCATAGAATTCAGTAAATGGCACTATGACAAGCATACAATTTCAACCTGTTTTAACTATGAATTGAGACGTTAGTTGCAAAATGTTTTCAGTCCTTTTACTCCGAGGTGTGAGGGTATAGTACTTTCTGCATAAACTCCACAGGGTTTTAGCTTATTACCCTTTGTTAAGCTAGTGAAAACAGATATACCTGGATACAAAGTTCTACAACCCTTTTGTTTTCATTGGTTTGAAACATATTTGTTGTATGCGGGTCAGTGCATTTGAAAGACTTCTAACTTGGTGAAACTAAATGCTAGTTGCAAGACTGGTCCCGCTCAATGTTGTTTCATAGAGTTCACTAAATGTCACGATGATGAGCATACAATTTCAACCTGGTTTAACACTGTGAATTGAGATGTTAATGGCAAAATATTTTTATGTCCTTTTCTTCTGAGGGGTCAGGGTATGGGACTTTCTGCATAACCTCCACAGGGTGTTATTTTTTAACACTTCTTTCAGCTGGTGTAACCAGATATTCCTGGATACAAGGTTCCCCACGCTTTTGTTTGCATTGGTTGTGTATATAACATTTTCGTTGTATGTGGGTCAGGGTACTTTAAGCACTTCTACCTTAGTGAAACAAAATTTTAGTGCAAGAAGTTTCCCGCTCAATGATATTTCACAGAATTCAGTAAATGGTACTATGACGAGCATACAATTTCAATCTGGTTTAACTCTGTGTATCTAGATGTTAGTTGCAAATGTTTTCACTATCCTTTATTCAGAGTGTGGAAGGTATGGTACTTTCACCATAATCTGCACAGGGGTTTAGCTTTTACCAATTTTTAGCTTGTGAAACCAGGTATTCCTGGATACAAAGTTCCTCCACACTTTTTTTTTTCCATTAGTGGAGTATATAACATTTTCGTTGTATGCGGGTCTGGGCATTCAAGCACTTCTAACTTCGTAAAATAAAATGTTAGTTGCACGTCAGTTCCTGCTCAGTGTTGTTTCATAGAATTCAGTACATTGCACTATGACCAGCATACAATTTCAAATTCTTTTGACTCTGTGAATTGAGATGTTAGTTGCAAGGTCTTTTCACTCTCCTTTTACTCAGAGTGGTGAGCGTATGGTACTTTCTGCATAAGCTCCACAGGGCTTTAGGGCTCCACACTTCTTTCACCTAGTGAAACCAGATATTTTTTGATACAAGGTTCCACCTCACTTTTGTTTTCATTGGGGGAGGGTATGTTATTTTCGTTGTATGTGGTTCAGGGCATTACAATCACTTCTAACTTGGTGAAACAAGATGATAGTTGCAAGATGGTTTCTGCTTAGTGTTCTTTCGTAGAGTTCGGTAAATGGCACTGTGACCTGCATAGAATTGCAAATTGTTCTAACAGTGTGAATGGAGATATTAGCTGAAAGATTTTCTCACAGTTCTTTCCTCTCAGATTGGTGAGCGAATGGTATTTTCTGCATAACTTCCACTGAGTTTTTACTTTTAACACTTCTTTCAGCTAGTCTTCCTTGATACTCCACACTTTTTTTTTTTTAACTGGTGGAGTGCATTCCTTGATACAATGTTCCACCACACTTTTTTTTAAACTGGTGGAGTACTTAACAATGTCATTGTATGCGGGTCAGGACATTCCAACCACTTCTAACTTGGTAAACAAGATGTTAGTTGCAAGACGGTTTCCTCTCAATGTTTTTTCATAGAGTTCAGTAAATTGCACTGTGACCTGCATAGAATTGCAAACTTTCTAACTCTGTGAATAGAGATGTTTGAAAGACGTTTTCACTGTTCTTTTAACTGAGAGTGGTGAGCCTGTGGTACTTTCTGCATGAGCCCAGCAGAGTTTTACTCTTAAGCTCACCACTCTGAGATAAAAGAACACTGAGGACATCTTTTAACTAAAATCTCGATTCACAAAGTTAGAACAGTTTGAAATTCTATGCTTGTCATAGTGTCATTTACTGAAGTCCATCAAACAACACTGAACCTACTGTCTTCAACTAATATCTTCTTTTACCATGTTAAAAGTGTTTGAAATATCCTGACCTGCTACAACGAGGGTGTTAGGTACTCCACCAATTAAAACAAAAGTGTGGTGGAACCTTGTATCAAGGAATATCTGGTTTCACTAGCTGAAAGAAGTGTTAAAAGTTAAAACCCTACAAAGCCTAGACAGAAAGTACCATCTACTCCACACTCTGAGATAAAAGAGTAGAGAAACCATCTTTAAACTAACCTCTCAACTCACAGAGTTAGAGCAGTTTGAAATTCTATGCGGGTCATATAGGGAAAGTGACATTTACTGACCTCTAAGAAACAACAGTGTGCATAAAGCTTCCTTCATCTAACGTCATGTTTCACTAACTTAGAACTGTTTGACAAACCGTTACCCGCACATAGGAAACTGTCATGTACTGCACCATTTCCAATAACAGTGTGGTGGAACATTGTTTGAAGTAATATCTGGTTTCACTAACTGAAAGAAGTGTTAATAGGTAAAACCCTTGGGGCTTATGCTGAAAGTACCATCTGCTCCATACTCTGAGATAAAATAATAGTGAAACCATCTTTCAACTGACCTCTCAGTTCACAAAGTTAGAACAGTTTGAAATCCTATGTGGATCATACAAGGAAAGTGCCATTGATGGAACTCTATGAAACAACACTGTTGGGAAACAATCTTTCAACTATTATCTGGTTTTTCCTAAGATCGAGTTGTTTGAAAAGCAACAAGAGGTCTGTGCAGAAAGTGCCATATATTCAACTAAGGGAAACAACACTGTGGGGAACCGTCTTTCCGAGTGTACGATAAACCATGCGAACTATGCAGAAAGTGCAATTCCTCATGTTTGCTGCCACATCTCTGCTGCCCCTAGCTGCCCATGGGAAGGCAGGAAGAACATCCAAAGCCAGGGCTTGCGCTCTCTATTTGAAGGAATAACGGAGGCCTCATGATGACAGTGCCTCGGCTGTGGCCTGGAGAGAGGTCCCTTTCCCAAAGCCCATGGCTGTTTCTAACTCCTGAGACAGCCGACTGGCTGAAAGATTGTGCTACTCACTTCATTCACAACAGTCTCCCTTTCCCATCTCTAATGAAGAACTCAGGCTCACCGACTATCATTGTGAATCCCTTTGCTCTATCTTCAAAAGAGTCAATCCCTGCAGTTCATTCCAAGTGAGTCTCTCAGAGGAACATCCTCTTTCAAGTGGAGAGTGTGGTGAAGTCCTTGGGAGTATGCAATGGGTTTTGTAAGAGGACCACCCCTTCATCTGGTTTCAGAAGTATATGGACATCAAGAGGCCTGGGTCATTGGAAGATGCCCAGTAGAGAATGCCCAGTATGGATGCTGGGCCAGAGTTTGCAGAAGAGAGCGGGCCTCCTTTAGGGGCTGAGAAGAAATCAAGTGAGACATCTCCGTTCCAGATTGATCCAATTCCCATTTGGAATGTCGAGCTTTCGTGCTCGCTTCGGCAGCACATATACGAAGATTGGAATGTCGAGCTTTGGTCCACTTCCTAGTCATTTTCTTCCCAGGCTGTGTTTTGAAATAAGTTCTTTTCACACATAGGGGCCACAGAACTGTCACTCACTCAGCTGGCACCCTGGGGTAGGCCACAAACTCCCACTCGGATCCTGTGCTCAGTGACAGCTTTCAGGCTCCGCTATACCAAAGGAACGACAGCCTCTGAGTGGCTGGTGCTTGGCCTGGTATGGAAGGTGCAGGGGAGCGACCTTGATTCATTTGCCTGCTTGATTGAGTTGCCTTTATTCTGAGAAGCAGACAGTTTGCACATGGGCAGTATGTACCAGGAGTGGGTCAGCACGGGAAACGTCTGTTCCAAGAATAAGGCATGAAGTCCTTGTTCCAGACTCCAGAGAAAAAGCCAGCAGAACCCAATAAGTTACAGCTCAAACGCTGCTGTCTCCAACAACTGACAGAAATACTGGAAGGGACAGACCAAGCCAGAAGTCCCTGGCTCCTGAAGAAAGACTGTAGGCTTCTTGATGAGAAGGCTCCTGTGTGTAGTCCTTCAGAGGGCTCCCTCTGCCTAAGCCCACAGGCATTTCTTATCCCTGATACAATCAGGTTGATAGGAGACTGTGATGCTTATTTCAATCTCAACACACTCCATAGGTCAGTTCTGATGAAGAACACTGGCACTCCTTGTCTCCATTGATGCACATTGGTTCTTTTCTTGAAGAAAAAAAAGGGTTCTGTTTAAACCCAGTGTCTGAGATATATACCGTCGTCCTTCAAGTTGGAGTCCCCTGGTGTCCATGTTATGGTTATATAAGCTTTGCTTGAGCCCCTCTCAATTTGCTATCAGGAATGTGTGGCCAACCGAAACCCTAGGGTAGTTATTTGAAGGTGCCCAGAGAGAATGCTTGTGGGTAGTCTGAGCCACCTTAGGGTTAGGGGTTAGGGGTTAAGGGTCAGGGGCCAGTTTCTGCCTCCCATGTGGGACAAGAGAAAGGGAAGGCAGATATGTCTTTCCTAGACTTGACAAATGCACATTTGAAATGCAGGACGATGACTCACCTCGTAGTGACTCTGATCCCATTGCTGCCTTTCTAACTTGTTCTCAGTTCACACACCAAGACCCAAGACCAAGGGGCTGTCCCATACCAACCAAGGCCCCAGGTTTGAACTTGAGCTTCCAGGCCTTTCTCGAGTCGATGCAGAACTCTCAGAGTGGGATACCTGAGAGGACAGCCAGCACGCCTGTCCCTGAGCCCTTGGTGCATAAGGGGCCACAGTATCGTGGCAATGGGTAGCCTCATGAACCCCAGACCCTAATTGACTGAGATACCCTTATGTGGAAGACAAGACAGACTGGGAACGTGCAGCACGCTTCGTGAACTGATCAGCACACTAAAAGACTTTTGAATAAATGGTGCACCCTAGCCTTGTTCCAACCTATTGATCATCATACTGTGACTCAGTATAACTGCTGCCCCTGTCTACTGAACCAATGTGCAGAGGAACAACAGAAGCCAAAGCTTCCCTCTATTTCTTAAGGGATAATGTGGTCTCTTGCTCACAGGGCTCCAAGGGGCATCCTTTGAAGTACTCCTTTAGCCAAGCCAATCAAGGGTTTCTCTGATGCCTGAGCAAGCCAGCATGCTAATATATGGTGCTGGTCAGACTCTTCTAAACATTACCCGAATCTCATCCTCCATGAAGACCTCTGGCCCTCGGTGTATCAAGTTTCATGACATGGCTTTATTCTCCACCATGGTTCCTCTGGGGATCCCCACAAATTCAGTCACTCAGAGTCATACCACTGGCTTGCAAATGTCCCAGGTGGACCAGCCCTTGGGACTTGTGGGACAGGTGGAGCCAAAGGGGCCCTGGCATTTTGGTTTCAGGACTCCACAGACACCCAGAGCCCTGGGCCTTTTGAAGGGGTCCAGCCGACAATTGTTTGTGTGGAGGCTGGCCAGATGGATTATGGGGGACCTGGCCTCCATGCCTAGGTAAAATGAAGTTGAACATGTCCCTTCCACATTGATCACATTCCCATTCGATGCAAATATTGAATGCACTTTGGTCCAGGCTGGAGCCATTCCCATTCGCTTACTGTCATTCTGCCTCAGGCTTTGCTCACCCTTAGGAGCCATGGAGCTGGCACTCACTCAGTGGGGATCAAGGCGGGGTCGTCGGCCGCCCACTCAGACTCCTGCTCAGTGACAGCCATGAGCATCGCCTATTCAAAGGAGAATAGCCTTCCAATCCCTTGAGATTGGTGCTTGACTGTTTGTACCAATCAGGGGTGGGGGAGCCAGCTTGCCTCCATGCTCTGCTTGATGGAGGGGCCTTTCTTCTGAAAAGCAGACAGTTCACACCGGAGCAGGAGGCTCCGGAAGCTGGTCAGCACGGAAAGAGCCCTTTACAGAAAGACGGCCGCAGGGCCCCTCTTCACATTTTGGAGGAAGACCTGGGGGCACCTGAAGGCGACAGCACTGTCACTGTACACTCCATTCAATGAACTCCAGGTCTCTCTAGGTCCTTGTGAAGGTAGGAGACAGGCTTGCTGCTTTCAGGACTCCCAAGTGTGGACACTAGATGGCACTGTTGCATAAGGCTTCTGGTGTTTCTTCTTCCCAGAGCCAGGTTGCCAGGAGCTGGTGCTGGGCCCGTCCTTCTGCACAGAATTCCCCTTTCGATCTCTGAAGAGCTCTGAGCCTCCTTATCCACCTTGACACATCTTTGCTCCCTTGTAGACACAAGGTTCTTCCCACAATCCGTTGAGTCAGTGTCTCACCATCATATCCTCTGCCTTCCACCTGGGAATCTGACTCAGTCCTGGAGACTGTGGGGGAGATTTTGGCCTCAGGGTTCCATCTTTATGACTTCATTGGGCTCCAGAAATATGTGGTCATTCAGAGACCCAGCCCAATGGAAGGGTCCCAGCAGAGAAGGTTTGTGTGTAGCTTGGGCGAAAGATTTGGACTTCTTCTGGGCAAAGGGCCAACGAATTAAGACACCTTCTTTCCAAGTGGATCCATCCCAATTCCCACTGGATGTGTCAAGCTTTGGCCCTCCTTGTGCCCATTTCCTTCACCTTGCTTCACTTCCAAGAATGTTTTTTTCCCCTCAGGAGCTATGGAGCTATAAGAACCTGGGGTAACTCCCCCGGGTAGGCCACAAACTCCCACTCTGCTCCTGTGCTCAGTGAGCACTCTCAGGCTCTGAACTAACAAAGGAAATATGGTCTGTATCCCCTGGAAGATCGGTGATTGGCCTGCGGTGGTATGGAATGGGAAGTGGAGCCAGTGTTCTTCACTGTCCTGGGTGACCGTGTTGCCTTCATTCTGAGAAGTAGACAGTTTGCACATGAGACGTATGGACAGGGAGAGGGTCGGTACAGGGGAAGCCCTCTCCAGGAACAGGGAATGATTTCCTTGTTCCACACTCTGAGTGAGAGCTAGCAGAACCGAATCCCTAGAGCTCAAACCTGGGGCCGACGTCAGCTGCTAGAACATGTGGGAGGGTCAGACATAGCCAGAAAACTCTGTCTCCTCACATCAGACTACAGGGCTCCCAGGTGCTTTCCTTCAAAGGGCTCCTTTTCCCTAAGCCCAAGGCATTGCTTATTCAGATACAGCCAGGTTGGTAGGAGACTGTGCTGTACACTTATTCTCAAAATTCTCCACATCTCATGTGTGAGGAAGAACTCGCACAGTCCATGTCTTAATGTCCACCACCTACCAATTTCTTGAAAAACCTGCTTCATGGAGTTAATCAGAGCCAGTGTCTCTGAATGACATTCTCTTTTCTCAGCCTGGAGTCCGGTGGGGTGCTTGTGGTTATGATATAGGTATTGCAATGGGCCCCTCTTGATTTGGTTTCAGAATTATGTGACCATCTCTGAACCTAGGGTGTGTGAAGGTTCCCAGGAAAAATGCTTGGCTCAGCCAGAAGGTAGGGGTAGATCCTGCTTTGTGTGTGCTTTAGAGGGTGAGGGAAGACAGATATCTTGTTCCTCAATTTGACCAGTGGCCTTTGGAATGCAGAAATTTGACTAACCAGAGAGTCATTCTGATCCCATTTCTGCTTTTCTAACTTGACCTCACTTCACACACCCAGACCCTGGGGCTGTCCGGTAACATGCAAGTTCCAAGGATGGACATGTAGGTTCCAGAACATTTCTGAGTCGAGGCAGGGCTCTCAGAGTCTGATATCACTGAAAGGAGCTAGGCATTCTGTCCTTGAGCCCTCAGTTCAGAGCAGGCTACTGTACCATGAGAATGGCTAGCCACTTGGACCCCCGACCCTAACTGATGGACATGCCCTCATGGGGAAGAAGAGACAGACTGTGACTGAGCGGCATGCCCCATGACCTAGCCAGCACACCAAAACTATGTGCGCTTTTGAATCTTTCCTGCACCAGGCCTTGTTCCCACCGCTTGATCTTCCCATGGAAGCACATTCTACATAGTTCAGGGTCACCAGGGCCCCTATGTTCTGCTCTGATGGGCAGAAGCACACAAAAAACCACCGTGTCGCTCTTCCTCTTAAGGGAGAATGTGGGTCTCTTGCTCACAGGGCACGAAGTGGCTCCCTGTGGACAACTCCTGAAGCCATATCCCACAAATGGTCTTCTGATTTCTGAGCAAGTCAGCTTCCTCCTATATTGTGCTAGTCAGTTTATTCTAAACATTATCCAATTCCCATTCTTAAAGACGAACTTTTGCCCTGGGCTTCTCAAGTCTCATGACATTGCTTTTTATCCATCAAGGTTTGTCTCAGGGTCCATACAATTTCGGGCTTGCACAGTCATAGATACGCCTTGCAAATATCCAATGTGGATCAGCCCTTGTGACTTTGGGACGGGTTGAGGTAAAGGGGCCGGCATATTTGTTTCAGGACTACATGGACATCCAGAGACTTAGGGCATGGAAAGGGGTCCAGTTGAGATCTGTTTGTGTGGAACCCCGGGCCAGAGGGATTAGGCGCGAGCCAGCCTTCGTGCAGGGCCTGGGGAAATGAAGTTTAATGAGGCCCATCCACATTGATCACATTCCCACTGGATGGAAACATTGCTCACTTAGGTCTTGGCCGCAGCCATTCACGTTCCCTTAATGTCTTTCTGACTCCATCTTTGTTCACCCTTACGAAGCATGGAGCTGGCACTCCCTCAGCAGGCACCAAGCCGTGGGTGTCGGCCACCCACTCGGTCCCATGCCCGATGACAGACAGGGGAGCCAGCTTGACTCACTGCTCTGCCTGATGGAGGGCCCTTCCTTCTGAAAAGCAGACAGTTGACATTGGAGCAGGAGGCTCCAGATACTCGGGAGCCCAGAAAGAGCCCTTGACAGGAAGAGGGCCCCACGGCCCCTTGCCACACTTTGGAGGAAGACCTGGGAGCACCTGAAGGCGACAGCACTGTCACTGCTCACTGCATTCAATGTTGGGAAAAGCAAGAAAAGCAGACAAAGTCCAGGGCTCTTGGGGTCCTTATGAAGGAAGGAGACAGGCTTTGCTGCTTTCAGGACTCCCAGATGCGGACGCTAACAGGCACTTTCCCCTAAGCCTTCAGGCGGTTTTGCTTCCCAGAGCCAGGTTGCCAGAAACTCTTGCTGGGCCTTTCCTTCTCCACAGAATTCCCCTTCCAACCTCAGAAGAGCTCCGGCTTTCCTTATCCAGCTTACACATCTTTGCTGTTTTGTGGAAACAAGGTTCTTCCAACAATCTATTCAGAGTCAGTGCCTCATGGTCATATACTGTCTTCCCCCTGGGACACTCTTCCAGTCCCTTTGACTGGGAGAGAGAATCGAGCCACAGGACTCCTTCTTCACTAATTCATTGGTTTTCAGAAGTATGTGGCTATTCAGAAGCCCAGGGAATTTGCAGGCACCCAGCAGAGGAGGTCTGTGTGTAGGCCAGGGCAGACATTTGGGCAGAGAACTAGACTCCTTGTAGGCCAAGGGCAAATGAAGGAAGACACCTTCTTTCCATGTAGATCCCAATGCCTGCTGGAAAATATCTAACTTTGGCCCTCCATGGGCCCATTGGCTTCCCCTTGCTGCATTTCTAACAATGTTTTTTTCTCCCTTGGGAGCCTTGGATCCATCACTCACTCAGCTGGCACCCCATGGTAGGCCACAAACTCCCACTCTGCTCCTGTGCTCATTGAGAGGTATCGGGCTCTGATCTAACAAAGGAAAGAAGGTTGTTAGTCCCGAGTGCGTGGCGATTGGCCTGCTGCGGTCTGGAAGTGAAAGGCTAGGTAGCCTCCCTCCCTGACCTGGATGATGGAGTTGCCTTCATTCTGAGAAGCAGACCGTTTGCACATTGGCGGTATGGTCAGTATGGCATCAGCACAGGGAAAGCTATTTTGAGGACCAGGGAAAAACAGTCCTTGTTCCAGACTCCTGAGCAACAGCCAGGAGAACCCAGTAGCTACAGTTCAATCTTGATAGCGCCATCAAATCTTAGAAAACGTGGGAGAGAGAGACATAGCCAGCAATCTCTGGCTCTGGAGGAAAGAATGCAGACTTCTTGCTGACAGAGATCCCAGTTCACAGGGTTCCCTTGGCCTAACCCTCCAGGCATTTCTTATTCCAGATACAACCAATTGATAGGAGCTCGTGCTGGGTATTTCCATCTCAACATTTCCCACATCTCATGTGTGATGAACTCTGGCCAGCTGTGTCTCCACAGGCACCCATTCATTATCCTGCTTTTGAATAAGGTTCTGAATGGGATGTATTCAGAGCCACTGTCTCAGAGGAGTATTCTCGTCTTTCGGCTTGTGAGCCTGGTGGAGTCCCGGTGATGGTGAGACAGGTATTGTGGTGGGCTGCCCTCAGTCTGGTTTCAGAATGACAGACCATCGCCAAACCTACGGCATGTGAAGGCATCGAGGCAGAATACTTGTGGGTAGACTCAGCCAGAGGTTAGGCTCACAACTGCCTCATGCGTGGGAGGACAGTAGGGAAGAAAGACATCTCCTTCCCTGATTTGACCCATATCCATTGGAAGGCAGAACTTGGACGGGCCTGGGAGTCATTAGGACCCCTTTGCTGCTTTTCTAACGGGGTCTCAGTTCACACACCAAGGCCATGGGGCTGTCCCATACACAACCAGTGTCCATGGATTGAAGGTGCATTTGCAGGCAGTTCCTGAGCCAATGCAGGGCTCTAAGATGCTGATTGGTGAGAGGACATCTAGCACTCTTGTACCCAGGCTGGAGTAAGCAGGGAATGGCTAGCCACATTGACTCCCACCCCGAATCGACAGGGATACCCTCATTCAGAGGAGTGGTCAGTCTGTGCACGTGCAGTTTGCTGCATGACCTGATCGGCGCACAAAACACCTTTTGAAAAAATAGTGCACTAAGGCGTCCTTCCCACCTCTTGATCGTCGCATGGAAGCACCTTCTTCAGACCTCAGAGTCACTGTTGTCCCTATCTACTGATCCAATGGGCAGAAACACACCAAAAGCCAATTCCCTTCTACTGGTTAAGGGAGAAAGAGGCTCTCTATCTCACAGGACTCCAAGGGGTATCCTTTGGAGTGGTCCTGTAGCCAAAGCCCACAAAAGATTTTTCTGACTCCTGACCAAGCCTGCTTGCTCCTCGATTGTGCTGGTCAGTGTTTTCTAAATAGCATGCAATTCTCATCCCGAACGAAAATCTCCGATCCTAGGGCTATCAAGTTTCATGAGCGTGCTTTATTATCCATCAAGGTTCGCTTTGGGGTCCATACAACTCTGTCTGTCAGAAGAATAGCTCGGGCTTGCCAACATCCAAGGTGGACCAACCCTTGTGTCTGTGGGACAGGTTGAGCCAGAGGAGCCCTGGCATTTTGGTATCAGGACTCCATGGACATGCAGAGCCCAAGGCCATTTGAAGGGGTCCAGCCGAGAACTGTTTGGGTGGAGGCTGGGCCAGCCACATTAGGGGGAGCTGGCCTCCTTGCTGGGCCTTGGAGAAATGAGGTTTAACATGTCCTTTTCACATTGGTCACATTCCCATTGGTTGCACATATCGAGCTCCTTTTGGTCCCGGCTTCGACCAGTCCCATTCGCTTACAGACTTTTTGACTCAGTCTTTGTTCATCCTTAGGAGCCATGGAGCTACACTCGAGCAGAGGGCACCAAGGGATGGACTTTGGGTGCCCATTCAGTCCCTCACTCCGGGACCACCATGAGCGTGCATGGGATATCCAAAAGGAGAAGAGCCCTCCAATCCCTGAGCTTGGCGCTTGGCTGTTTGTAGCAAGGGGTGGGGGGAGGGGAGGCAGCTTGCCTCATTGCTCTGCCTGATGCAGGGGCCTTCCTTTGGAAAAGCAAACTATTCTCACCTGCAGGAGGCCCCAGAAGCTGGTCAGCCCAGAAAGAGCCCTTCAGAGGAAGATGGCCCCCATGCCCCTTCCACACTTTGGAACAAGAGCTGACACCTCATGGCTACAGCACTGTCACTGCTCACTCCGTCCAGCGCTTGGAAAACAGGAAAAGCCGACACAGTCCCGGGGCTCTCTGGGTCCTTCTGAAGGAAGAAGGCAGGCCTGTCACCCACAGGGCTCCCAGATGCAGATCCTAGAGGCCTTTTGTGCATAAGTCCTCAGGTGTTTCTTCTTTTTTCTCCAGAGCCAGTTTGCCGGGAGCAGGTGCTGGCACTTCTTTCTCCATATAAATCCCCTTCCTCTCTCTATTTTAAAAATTTTTTTTTAACGATTAGTTATTTTTGATAGAGAGACAGAGCATAATTGGGGGAGGGGAAGAGAGAGAGAGGGAGAACAGATTCTGAAGCGGGCTCTGGGCCCTGAGATGACAGCCCAGAGCCTGATGCAGGGCTCAATCTCATGGACCGCGAGTTCATGACCTGAGCCGAAGTCGGACGCCCAACTGACTGAGCCACCCTGGCGTCCCCTCCCCTTCCTCTCTCTGAAGAGCCCTGGCCCTCCTGATCACCATCACACTTCTTTATTCATTTTGTAGTAACAGGGCTCTTCCCACACGCTGTGCAGAGTAGGTGCCTCACAGTCATATCCTCTGCCTTCCATCCGGGAGTCTGTCTCTGTCCTTGTGACGGTGGGAGAGATATTCCCACAAGGCTCATGATCCATTAATTCATTGAGTTTCAGAAGTCTGTGGCTCTCGACAGGCCCAGGGATTTGTAGGTGCCCCAAAAGGGATGTTTCTGTGAAGGCTGGGCCAGAGATTTGGGCAGGGAGCTGGCCTCCTTTTGGCCAAGGGGCACTGAAGGAAGACATCTTCTTACCAAGTGGGTCCCAATCCCCACTGGAAATGTCGAACTCTGCCCCGCCCCCCCCCCCGCTCCCTTGGGTGCATTTCCTTCCCTTTGCTTAATTTCTGGCTCCCCTACCCCCATTAGGAACCACGGAGCCATCACTCACTCAACTGGCACCCCTGGGTAGGCATCATACTCCCCCTCTGCTCCTGTGCTCAGGAAGAGCTCTCAGGCTCTGAGCTAATGAAGGACAGATGGCCTTTAGTCCCTGAGTGCTGGTTGCTTGGGTTGCTGTAGTATGGGAGGTAAAGGGGAGCCATCTTTCCTCGCTGAGCTGGATGATTGAGTTACCTTCATTCCAGGAAGCACACTGTTTGCGCAAGGGCGGCATGGGCCAGGGCGTGGTCAGTCCAGGAAGAGCCTTTTCCAGGAATAGGGAGCGAATTCCTTGTTCCAGACTCCTTAGCAAGAGCCAGTAGAACCCAATGGCAACCAGCACCTCAAAACTGCTGCCTCCATCAACTGCTACAGAAAGTTGGAGGGACAGATAGAGCCAGAAACCTCTGGCTCTAAAAGAATGAAGGGAGGTTTCTTGATGACAGGGCTTTCAGGTGTGCCCTTTCAGAGGGCTCCCTTTGCCTCAGCCCACGGGCATTTCTGTTTCCACATACCAGCAGTTTCATAGGAGACTGTGCTGGGTACTTCCTTCTCAACATTCTCCAGATCTCAGGTGTGATGAAGAATTTTGAGAGTCCATGTCACCATTTCCACCACGTAGCCTTTTGTTGTCCAAAGAGTTTCTGCATGGAGTTTATCCAGAGCCAGTGTCTTTGAGTAATATCCTCTTCTTTCAGCTTGGGAGTTTGGTGGTGTCCTTTGGATGGTGATACAGGTTTTACTTTGGGTTCTCCTCAAGATCATTTGAGACTATGTGGCCAGCCCCACACCTAGGGTGTGTCAGGATACCCAGGGAGAACGCTTGAGGGTGGTTGGTTGAAGCCAGTGGTTAGGGGAGGATCCTGCCTCCTGCATGGGAGCAGATGAAGGGATGATAGAGATATATCCTTCTTTCATTTGACCCATGCCCAGTGGAAGGCAGAACTTGGACTCAACTTCCTATCCCCTTGCTGCTTTTCTCACTTGGTCACAGTCACCCCCCCAAGACCATGGGGCTGCCCTGTCCACAACCAAATTCCAAGGATTGGAGGTGAGTTTCCAGTCATTTCCTGAGTCAATAGAGGGCTCTCAGAGTCTGATGTCCCAGAGGTCAGCTGGGTCGTGTTGCTTAGCAGGGTATGATAGCAATAGGAAATAATTACTCTTCTTTGGCAACAAGGTTCTTCCCGGAATCTTGCCAGAGTCAGTGTCTCAGACATATCCTTTCTTATGAAGTGAGGAGTCGGGTACAATGCTGGTGAGTGTGCAAGAGGTCTGGCCACAGGGGCCATGAGAAGTGGGTGTCAGAATTTGTGGACATCCCCAGGTCTCAGGTATCTGCAGGTGCCCGGTGGAGAATGCTTGTGTGCAGGCAAGCTGAGGTTTGAGGAAGGGAGCTGGCCTTCTGTCTGGATCGAGGTTTAATTGAGAAAGATATCTCTTTCCTAGATGGGTGCCATTCCCTTTGGAGATGCAGAACGTTGGCACTGCTCATACTCATCCCCATGCCATTGCTGATTTTCTAGCTAGGGCTCTGTTCACGTTCCAGGGACATGGGGCTGTCACTTATACGTCCATGGCTGTAGGAATGGTGCCAGGGTCCCAGTCAGTTCCTGAGGAAACGGAAGGCTCTCTAGGACTAATATCCCAGAAGAAACCTGGCCCTACTCTCATGGGGCACATGCTGTTGCTTAGTTGGCTAGGGTATGCAGGAGCATGGGTAGCCAGTTGGCCTCCCTCCCCTCACTGATGGAGACCCCACCACTTGGAAGAACAGTAGGTTTGCATGTGGGCAGGATGCTCCAGGACCTAGTCAGCACAGAAAGTACCTTTGGATGGAATACTGCCTCAAGTCCTTGCCCACCCACCAGGAGCACATCCCTGCTACAGCTGTATCACTGCTGCCCCTCTGGACTGAGGGCAAGGGCAGGACACACACCCAGAGCCAGGTCTTGCCCTCTGATGCTGAAGGAAGAATCTGCACAGGCTTCTTGAGGACCGTGCTTTCAGGTGGAACTTACAGACGGCACCATTTCCCCAAGCCCATGGGTGGTCTAATTCCTGAGTCATCAGTCAGTGAGCTGGTGAAGACAGTGGGCGCTAGTCACCTCACCCTCCACATGATCTCATTCTCATCACTGATGCAGAACTCTGCCCCTCCCTCTAGCCATTGTCACCCCCTTTGCTCTATTTTCACTCTGAGCCTCCCTGAGCTCCATTCCCTGTGAGTGTCTTAGGGTCATACCCTTAGAATCATACCTTAGAGTCATACTGGGGATTCTGGTCCATTCCCTGCGACTGCGGCATAGGTTTGGCCACAGGGCCCCTAGCTGTTCAGCAGAAGCGTCTTCCCTGTATGATGGTTTGTCTATGCATGAGTCTCTCAGGACTCGGATTTCTGGCCAAGGAGGCCAGTATTTTTGTGTTTGTGTTTATTTTGCCACAGGGACAGGCCCTGAGATCCTCTCAGGCTTTCGTGTGTTTTGAGAAGACAAGAATAACAGTAAAATGGGAAGTGGTTACTGTATGGGAATGATGCTCAGGGCAAGATCGATTTCTTTTAAACCAGTGCAACCTGCATGATATGTGAACAGGCAAGGCGACCCTGCTCTAGTACCTCCGTCTGCAGGTCTTCCAGGCATATTGCACACTGGCCAGCTTGACTCAGTTCACTCTCATTATAGATTATTCCTGGCTTTGGTCAACCCATCACATCATGCATATCCCTTTCATAGGAGGGTACTCGTGTGAGAGCCCGTTAATCCTCCAAACGTGGGCTGGGAGAAGTGAACTGGTAAGGAGGCCAAGGCCAGGTGATGCCCTCATGAATTCCACCCTCAGGGCCAGTCGCTGACTTCTGCCACTTTCCTTGCAGCACTTGTAAACCTTGTCCTGCCAGCCAGAACTGTCGCCGTTGCTCCTGTTGACTGGAGGACAGCGCTGCACAGGCCAATGCCATGGCAACTGCCACACCAAGACCACATGGTGGCTTTGCTGGGCCGCTGAGGCTGCTATGGCACGGCCTAATGCACAGGGCTGTTTGTGCCTTGGCACCTGACCCAGAAATTTCCTTGTGGCCGTGCCCTGCACCCACCACTGATGCCTGAGATCCTGACAGCCCCTCTGTCCCAGCTGGAAGGTAAACCCAAGTCTGAGGAATTGCAAGTGATGCCGTTAGCGGTGGCTGGGCTGCCTGGCTTGGTGCCCACATGCCATATGCACAGTCTTCTATGAAAATCTATCCCTGGGCACTGGCTGAGTCCTAAGTCTAATCAGGGACATAGTTAGACCTAGAGCCAAGGGACGGGAATGGCCATAAGGAGGGCCGACGGTCAATATCTCCAATGGCAATGGGATCGATCTGGAAAGGGGTTTTGCAACTTCCTGTCCCTAAGAAAGCTGAGAACGGAGGCCGGCTCCCTTCCAAGCCCTCTGGCCGAGTCGAAGTGCAAACGTTCTCTTCTGGGCCCTTCCAGCGCCCTAGGCCTCTGCATGCCTCCATGGCATTGACACCAACCTGCCAGGGGCCCTGTGGTCAAACCCATTGCACAGTCACAAGCACTGGACTAGGATCCCCAGCAAAATGCCAAGGATATTCCGCTGAGAGACGGCATGCACTGGACCCCAGAGAAGACCTAGTTTGGAAATAGAGCAAAACGGTGAACATGGAACCACGGGGGCCCAGTGTCCTTCATTAGGGATGAGAATGGGATGATGTGGAGAATGGAGTGACTAGTGCCACCTCCTAGCAAGCAGGCTATCTCAGGAAGAAGCAAGACCTGTGGGCTTTGGTGAAGGGAGCCCCCTCCAGGCTACCCCTGGGAGCCCTGTCAGCAAGGGGCCTGCATTCTTCCTTCAGAAAGAGAGGGAAAGCCCTGCCTGTGGGTGTGTTTCTTACTCTTTCCCACTAGTAGAGAATGGTGGCAGGGATTCAGCTGTGGCTGATGGTCAAGTGGTTACAGGCCAGCCTGGTGCTATATTCCTTTCAAAGTCCCTTCGTGCCCTGACAAAGACCTGGAGCATTGTGCACATGCATGAACCTTCTCCTCTACAGGATGATGGCACCTCCTTCAGCGGGGGAAGGAGCCAAGCTGGCTACCCATCCCTGCAATTACTCAAGTAGACTAAGCACCAAGCCCCCGGCAACAAAAGGGCCTGCCTTCCTCTGGGATGCCTGACACCCAGAGCTGTCCATTGCCTCGGGAACTGACTGGGCACTCCACAGCAATGTTTGCAGCCAGGCTGCATACCTGACACAGCCCCATGGTTTCTGGAAGCTTCTAGTTTAAACAGAGGACATTCTTCTGAGGCTCTTGCTCTGAATGGCTCCCAGATAGTACCTAGTTAGAAAAAAGACCA